>JAMPIT010000510.1:4562500-5162500 GCA_026261815.1 Monarcha castaneiventris obscurior | reverse complement strand
TCGAGAGTCCAAGAGAAAACAAAAAGTTAGTGATTTTTTACAAGGTGGCTCATGTTAAATTCAGTACATGTGGTTCAAGGGAGCACATGTATGTGGCAGCATTTCTGATTAGGTGCAGGATGTCACATGTCATCAAATCATAAAATGGCCTGGGATCTTGAAAGATCATCTGGTCCAGTCTTTCGTGAGAAGGACAGCCTTGATGAGATTATCTACCTGCCTGTCTAATGGCATTTTGACAACATCCAGCCATTTCCCTTTGTTGACCTTGATGATACTATTCTCTGGCCATTTCTTCAGTTTGTCAAGATCCCTCTAAATGGCAGAACATTCATCTGATTAGTCATTAACTCCTTCTGGTGTTGTATTGTCTGCAAACTTTCTGAGGCTGCACTTTTCTCAGTCACTGAGGTCATTTCATGAAGCTTGGAGCTTCATCCATTCATTTGGAGCCAGTATTGACCTCTAGAGGGTATGCTGCTGGTGGTCGGCCTACAGCTGAACTTCATGGCGCTCCTTATAATTCTTGTAAGTCTGGAATTTCAACCAGTTTTTAAGTCCACCTTATTGACCACTTGTCTGGCCCATGCTTTGCCATCAGTGATAGATCCTCTTCTCTGCTGGTGTCATAGTCACACTTTTTTCTTCTTTTTTTTTCTAGAATTCTAATAATAGAAACAACAGAATTGAAACCAAGAAACTGTTCAGAGTTTGCTGGCACAGAAGGCACAAAAATTCATTGGACTGAACAAAAACATGTTTATTTTCCATAAACAAGAAAATATGCTTTCACCTCTTTTTTTTCTTATGCTCAACTGCCCAGAATTTTGTGCTCAAGCTCTGCTAAGATCCAGAAATTATATGGTGTAGCACTAACTGTCTCTGGGGTATAAAGTCTATTAGATGCAAAGCATCTTCAATATTCATAGACAGAATACTGAATCAAACCATCATGAATTCAGCTGTAGCACCTGTCCTTTTAATATTGCTTGAAAATATGGAGGTAGTTACTTCTGAGTTTATACATAATCTACTTATTACAACCACCTACTGTAAACAGTCTACTGACTGGAACAGTTGGAGAGCTTACATTCAGTGCTTAAGAAGATACAGATTCAAATTTTCTACTGTATGTTCTCTAAGCAAAGGTTGGCTAATATATCCTTCATAGACATCTTAAAAAGATTAATTCCATGTTCTCCCTGATGGGAGAGCTTCAGCAGGATATATTAAAAGTACCTTCATCCCAACTCATAGTCAGGAATGACTCTAGACCAGAATGCAGAAGTGACAGTATACTGTATGTGTTGGATGTGAGCCTTACCTGGATCCAGAAATGGAGCATCACCTCCAGCCACTCACATTTTAAAATAAATTTCAATTACTGACTGTTTCTTAAAAAAAAAAAAAAGAAGCAAACAACCAGCAGAAGCAGAGCATGAGGTTTTCTGCTTGAATGTACATATTTTCTATAAATTCAGAAACTCTGGTTCTGGACATGTGGAATTTTAAACATATCCAAATCCGTACGATTTTCTACCTGATGAAATGTGTGTGCAACACCACTTCAACTGCTGTGGAGTAGTAACATTGCCTTGGTAATCGAGTTTGACAAAAACAAGTTAAAAATATGAAAGTAAGATACTATATGCTTAATATCATATCAGTATTGTATCATTATTTTGTATTTTATTTTATTTGATTAGTCACTAAATATAAAATACATTTTTTTTTTTGACAGCAGACGTATTTTTTTCCAGGGTTACATCAAAAATAGGTTTTAACTCTAGCTTAAAAGACAATCGCTTTTACCGAAATGAACAGAATTAAAGAATGATACAATGATACAGGCTCATTCTCAACAGTGCTGATAAATATCCCAGTGAGGTCTAATATTGTAACAGAGTAGGGAAAAATAATGAGATTTAATACACACTAACTGTGTATTCATTAAAAAAAGTATAATTTTTATAAAATTTTAAAACTGAGTTAAAAAAATGGAAATAATTTCTCTGCCATATAATTCCTGTTTGCCTTTCACAGAGAAGTGGATCCAGATTGTTTAAAAAAAAAAGGGTTTTATATTTTTTTTTCTTTCCTCAGGAAACTTAATAGATAATTTATAGAAACATAGAACATGTGGATTGGAAGACACCTTTAAGTGCATCCACTTTCACCCCTCCTGCCATGGGCAGGGACCTCTTTCATCAGACCAGGTTGGTCAAAGCTCTATCCAACATTGCCTTGAACACTTCTCCAGGGATGGGACACCCACAACTTCTCTGGCAACCTGGTCCAGTGTTTAACCACCCTCACCGTAAAGAATTTCTTCCTTAAATCTGATAGAAACATACTCTCTTTTAGCTTAAAGCCTTTCCCCCTTGTCCTGTCACTACATGCCCTGGTAAAAAGTCCTCTCCAGTTTTCCTCTAGATCCATTTAGGAACTGGAAAGCTGCTGTAAAGTCTCCCCAAAGCCTTTTCTTCTCCAGTCTGAACAGCCCCAGCTCTCTCAGCCTGTCTTCATAGAAGAGGTATTCCGGCCCTCTGTTCATTTTCATTGCCCTCCTTGGGACCCACTCCAAGATGTCCCTGTCCTTCATATGTTGGAAGCTCCAAAGATGGATGTGATACTCCAGTTTGTGTCTCCCTGAGCAGAACACAGGGGATGAATCACCTTCCTTGACCTGAGTGTCACCTTTCTTTTGATGCAGCCCAGGACACAAGTGGCTTTCTGGGCTGCAGGCACACATTTCTGCCTCATGCCCAACTCTTCATCCACCAGTATTATTCCCAAGTGCTCTTTCCCAGGGTTGCTCTGAATCCATTTATCTCTCAGTTTTTATTGAAATGGGGGATTTCCCTGACGCAGGTCTAGAAGCTTGCACTTGGCCTTTTTGAACTTCATGAGGTTCCCATGGGCCCACCTCTCAAGCCTGTCAAGGTCCCTCTGGATGGAATACCTTCCCTCCAGCACATCAACTGCAGCATACACCTTGGTGTTGTCAGGAAAATTGCTGAGGGTGCACTTGGTCCCACTGTTCATGTCACTGACAATGGTATAAAACACAACTGGTTCCGGTAAAACCCTTGAAAAATGCCTCACTGGTCTCCACTTGGGCATCATGCCATTGACCATAGGTCTTTGAATGTGACCATCCTTATCCACTGAGAGATCCATTTGTACATGAAAGAGAAGAAATTTCCTTGACTCTTAGTGTTTGATTTGTCTGTCCTTACCCCAGGAAAGCCAAGACTCTTGTGCACAACCGAGCTGGGGACCCTTCACTGATCGGCACCACTGGACCAGAGGGCAGTTTGACTAACTTATTCAGGAGCACACACTAACAACGTAAGTGAGACCCCTCAGCAAAATTCCTCACTTTATTCAAGTACGTTACCCACTGCCAGTGACTTAGCTCTCTTTATTAATTGTGCACCTTGAATTTCCTTAGATATTCTCCAACCTGGACTACGACTAAAGGGGGGAAGTTCTTCGTTCCTCCAGTCCTTGTCTTTTCAGGGATATATATTCTATACCTCTAATGAAGGGTTGTACTCCAAGCATACCTTCTATACAGTCCAAGTAGAAAACTAGAGGAAAATAAACACCAAGATGTCCTCACACCACAGACTGTGCAGCTTCCCTCAGAAAGCTATTTTTCTTTTCCCTCTTGAATGGCCTCATCCTCTGTTTCTGCCAACTGGTTCTACAATTATAATTAGAGTTGTTAGTCTCTGCCTACCTGAAATAATTGGAGGGTAATTATCCTTACCATACTGAACATGAGGTGCCTGGATCAAAGAAAAATTTGCCTGTGATTAGACAGACAAAACGACAAAAGGATAAGCAAAAGGCTTCTTGTCCATATGAAGTAAGTGACTTTGGACTCAGCCTACTAGAAAATGAGTGGCCTCACATTCTGAGATTGCAAGCAAGTAACTTTTTAATTCCTACTCCTCTAAATGAGTAACAGAGCCCTGTGATAGGTGTAGGGCAAGAAGTAAACACAGCAGCTTAGCATTCTGAGATTGCAGCAGGTAATATGGTGAACAGGAACTCACCCACAGCTCTAAAGCGAGAAGTGTCAGACACTGTATTGACTCATCCTGGGGCTGTAACTTCAGTCAACTGGCCTTAACAGCTTCAAGTGCTATCCTAAATACAGTCTTCATGTTTCTTTCAAGATAGGAGTGATGGGTTCTAGTGTTTAGTTCATTCACCCTGGATATAAGGTTGCTATCTGAAAAGTTTAAAATTCCATTTTCAACCTCACAATAACATGTCTTAACAACTACATTGCAGGTTATGTCGGTAACCATTTATGGTTCTTCTTTATCTCTCTTCTTGAAGCCTTGCCATGGGGACAAATAAAATGAAACAAGATTCATCCAGGATTGGAAAAAGAGAAAGGTAAAGAAGCTATTCATCTGAAGGGCAGAGACTTCAATCCAAGTCCACGCATTCTGCATTACACAGTCACCGAATAAAATACAAATACACTCCCAAGTTTCAAGGCTGAAACTGAATATTTCTCTGTTCTATGCATGGAGATTCTGTAATTAAGTTTTTTTTTCTTCCTGAAAAAATAAAGTGTGAATTGTGCTTTCTTACAGATACACAGCTTTAGCAGACGTGATTTTTGAGTATATCTGATCCGTCTTAACCTAAAGTACTGTGGGGAGGGGCAGATACAATGTTGTTGAAAAACAGAAATGAGAGAAAACATTTGTCAAGATAAGATAAAAATTGGGGTCATACTGTGTTCTGCCAATAAATTAATTCCTAAAAGGTTGGGAAGACTGTTTCTAAAAGAGTAATATCTTTTTTCTTCTTTCTGGGTGTTAGCATTTCTGTTTCAAAAACTAGTTTTCAGTTAATAGAAATGACGTGCTGAATCTGAATTTGAGCAACGAAGAGTTGAAGATTAAAGTGAAGATCTGTCCTTAAAATTTTATTTTGAATGAATCTAGATCTTTATTACCATTTTTAGATCCTCTTTGTGAAGCACCTTGATGTTCCCAGAAGTATTGAGTGTCCACCGCTGTATGAGCTTTTGTGAAGAGTACTGAGTCATCAAGACACTTTTTATGTACAGTTTGCCGAAATCTGGGCCATCTGTATCAAAGTCCTTTATCTACACTATCTTCTAACACCTGTGATTTAAGTTAACTTTATTGACTTTAAATTACAGTAGAGCAGAAGACCTCAAACAGCAAGGCAAAGGCCTCAGTAGGCAAGCAACACCCAGGCTACAGGCAGATTCTTCAGTTCCTGAGAATTTAGATATGAGCTGTACATGGTAGACCCAGAACCCTTCCTTCTCTTGTCCTGCTCAAGATAAGCTAGCGAAAGAAGCCTCCAAATCATAAAGTCCAAGTGCTCAGCCTGGACATGAATTATCTTCAGATTCACCCATCAGTATAAGCAAATCCTAAATCCAATATTTGAACTAGCTTTTAGTCAGTATGCATTCCAGTGTCAATGAGATTTTCATGTTGAAGTCCCCAGTGACTGGAAAAAAAGGGACTACTAATATTCATCTTCAAAAGGATGTCATGGTTTGAAGCTTCAACCTACTGCATTAGGGTACTGAGGAGGCTCCTGGGAAGTACCAACCAGTCAGACTCACCTCAGTGCCCAGTAAGATAATGAGGCATGTCAAGGGAAGACAGGGAGGTGATTAGAGATAGCCAACATGGCTTCATCAGGAATAAATTTTGCCTAATAAATTTACTGGCCTTCAACAATACAGTGACTGCCATCAGTGGACAAGGGAGTAGCTACAAATGTCGTTTACTGGGACTGATAAAGACCCTTTGATAAAGTCTCCCCAAATATACCTGCCTCTAAATCAGAGGCATATGGATTTGATGGATAAACTAAAAGATGGATAGGGAATTGGCTGGATTTTTTCATCCAAGGACTTGAGTCAATGGCTCAATGTCCAAGTGAAAACTAGCCATTACAGGTATCCCATAAGCATCTGCGCCAGCACAAATGTTATTTAACATACTCATCAGTGACACAGAGTGTCTTGCACCTCAGCAAGTGTGCTGACAGCACCAAGCTGTGTGGTGCAGTCATCACACTGGAGGGAAGTGATGCCATCCAAAGGGACCTTAACAGGCTTGAGAAGTGGGCCTGTGCAAACCTCATGAAGTTCAACAAGGCCAAATGAAGTGTTCTGCACAGTGAAATCCTCAATATCAATACAGAATGAGACATGAATGGATCAAGAACAACCCTGAGAAGAAGCACTTGGGAATACTGGTGGATGAAGAGTTGGGCACGAGGCAGCAATGTGTGCCTGTAGCCTAAAAAGCCAAATGTGTCCTGGGCTACACCAAAAGAAGTGTGGCCAGAAGGTTGAGGGAGAGGATTTTCTCCCTCTAAAGAAGGGCCATAAAAATGATTAGAGGACTGAAGCCCCTCTCATATGAAGACAAGATGAAAGAACTGGGGTTGTTCAGTCTGGGGAAGAGAAGGCTCCAGGGAGGACCTTATAGCACCTTTCCAGTTCTAAAAAGGGCCTGTAGGAAAATTGTAGAGCGACTTTTTACCAGGGCCTGTAGTGACAAAACAAGAGGCAAGGGTTTAAAAAGGAAAGAAGGTAAATTTGAACTGCACCCAAAGTAGAAATGAATTACAATAAGGACAGGGAGACACTGGGGCAAATTACCCAGAGAAGCTGTTGATTTCTCCACCGCTGGAAGTGTTCAAGGTCACATTGGATCATTGAGGTACATAATACAGTGAAAAATACCCCTGCCTTTGGCAAAGGGGTAGAACAAGATGATCTTTGAAAGTCCTTTCCAGCCAAAACCATTCTATGTTCTATAGAATTTTTGTGAAATGGACATTTTTGATACTTTTGGTTCTGATCAGGTTCAGCTTCATGACAGATCTTAAGCAGTTTGATGCCTATCAGGACTAAAATCTGCTGTGATCATGTGAAGAAGTTTAATTCCATCAAGAGTAATAAAAAGGAATGTAAGTACTCCAAGTATTAGGTATTAAGTGGCGTGTGGATTTTCGATCACATTACTGGACATAGAAAAAAAAAAAAGTTAAAATCCCTACTGGATTTGGCTATTTATATCTATGTAAATTACAGGGACATGCAAAATGCTCAGACAGCTTTGGTGAAAGCAGTATGAAAGTAGAACAGCACAGCCTCTGCCAGTTTGTTTCAATGCCAGAACTCCAAACTCTGAGTCCAATCCTCTGGTATTTCTTCCAGTAAAATTTCTAAACTGTGCACTTATTAATACTGGCTTTAAAATATCTTGTAGCAATAGCTATTTCTATTACAGTCCAAACACTGAAGGATTTTTTGTGATTACGGTCACACAGAAATAAAGCTTTCACTGTTGCTGTCATAGAGCTCTTAAAAAAATTCAAGCCAGCTACTTATCATTCAGTTCTTTGACTGGAAAACCATTAAACAAAAAAGAGAAACATGAGCAGGAAGAAGGAGCTGTTCCAAACAATCTTGCATGATCTCCCTTGCCAGGGAAATGACTCTTTGGCTTCTGTGCACGTGGCTTGCAAGTTCTTTGCAGCTTTCAGTTCTGCTTTCCAATGAATGGTGTTCCTATGTGTTATATGGAAATGAAAAAAAAAAAAAAAAGTAAGAAGCCAATTATTTAATAACTATAAAATGAAAAAATTTAGAACTTAGAAAATATATCACATTAGGATCTGATTAGGATTCTGCTGAAATTCCTGATTTATAATTCAATATTTCTCTCCAGGTGTTGTGCATTTCTGAGAAGTCAGAAAGGGAGATAATGTGAAATGTTTACAACGTATGCAAAGTTAATCAGACACTGGTTTCCTATGTATTTTAAATGCAAATGCCTGGGAGGCTCCTGTTTGTGTGACAACAGAATCTTCCACAAATATATAATAGCTTGTATTAACTTTACTCTTCTTTTCTCAAAATATATATTCCATCTCCCAAACTTTCACCCAAAAATAAAAAAAAAGGCAAGGAAAAAATTAATGTGTGTCAGTAAGTGTATGAACAGATGATTCCACACTGCTAGTATAATGCTCCGAAAATCCTACTGGTAAATACAGGACACTGGGATAAATATAAAATTTGTTCAATCCATCAGGAGATTCTGATTATATTGTTCCCCTCTCCCTGACTTCTTGTCAGTTTCCCTCCCTTCCTGCCTCTCTTTCTCCTTTCCTACAACCTTTTTGCTTTCTCTTCCTCCTTCTCTTCATTCTTCTTTGGAAGTTTTAAAGGGCAAGAAGGAAACAAAGAAAGAAACAAACCTGTCAATTGTCTCCTGAGCAGCATCAAAAGAGGGGTTGATGGCAAGTTAAGGGAGGTGATTTTGCCCCTCTCTCTGCCCTCATGAGACACCAACTGGAGTTCTGCATCCATCTCAGGGACCCCCAGCCACAGAAGGACATGGACCTGCTGGAATGGGTCCGGAGAAGGACCATGAAGATGATCAGAGAGCTGAAGCACCTCTCCTGTGAAGACAGGCTGAGAGAGCTGGGGCTGCTCAACCTGGAGAAGAAAAGGCTTTGGAGAGACCTTATAGGAGCCTTCCAATACCTAAAAAGAGCTTATAAAAAAAAGATGTAGAGTGACTTCTTGCATGGGCAGACAGCGATAGGGCCAGGGGAAAAGATTTTAAATTTAGAAAAGGGGAGCAGATTTCTCAGAGAAATTGTGGATGTCCCAACCCTGGAGGTGTTCAAGGCCAGGTTGGATGAGGCCCTGAGCAACCTGTTCTAGTGGGTGGCATTCCTGCCACTGTGTCTGACAATAGTGAGGAACTTAAGTGACAGTTAGTTTATAAGAATGCTCTTTCACAAGGGGAAAAAAAAGTATTCCTACAGCCTGAGGGGTTTAATAATGTATAATACTCAGAACCTTCTGCAAACAGGACATTTTAAATTTTCTTGGAAAAAGAGAAGGAGAGAGACATAAAAGCCCTTTTAAAGACTGCATGCAAAGCAGTATAAACATGGGGATTTGTTACATCCCTTCTGCAAAAACGAACTCCTGAAAAACCATAGTTTTATTAGCTATAGAAATAATTGTATCTATTCGTTTGATACCCTCTTTGTAGAATCATTAATTTTATTGTATATAGTTGACTTTTTTCTCTCCAGAATGCCAGGGAAGGGTCATGCCGTGAAAATAGAGCTTCATTTATTTCAGTAAATACATGCTGTGTTCTGTGCAACATGTAAAAGATGCAAGAATACTGGCATAAACTATCAGTGAAGGAGAATATATTAATACCAGAACAGACTAATATGCTTTTTTATTGTTATATAGAATCTAAACTTTTTTTTTAAAGAAAAAAAACAACTTTGTTTTTCAAAGAATTTACCTACTACCATTAGTCTTAATTTCATAAATGACCCTTCTGTGCTACAGAATATTTGTCAGATATAGTATATGGACCCCACTTGCAGCACTTCTTCATTCTAAACCCTTTACTCCAAGAGAATTTAAATTCACATCGCCATTTATCTGCCTAAAAAATGATTTAGATACTAGATTATACACTTCCTCTGCTTGTCAGTGCTGCAGCAATTTGACACGCATGGGATCAGTGCTTTGCTAGGAGTCCAGAAGTTTCTAAATGCAAACAGGTGTAACCTAAACATCTCTGTGCTGAACAGTTTATAGTTCTCATAAAGGCAGCATAGTTCATTTTTAAAAAAAAAAACCCTGTTGGTTGAGTTTTCCAATTTTGTAATGCTTGCTTTAATTGATGGTATACAGCAGGTGAAGGGAAACTGGAGGAACAAACTGTAAATAGCTAAATCCTTTTAGGAATAAATAACTGTAGCATTTGACTACAATTTTACCCATCCAGGATGTATAAAAAGTAAGAAGAAGAAAAGAATCAAGCATCCAAAATACATGTGGTATATTGAAGTGATAAAGTCTAGAGACAGTTGAAAAGTTGACTGCTTCTGAGGTGCTGGTAGAATGAAGTCCTGGGAATGGTGTAAATAGAAGTACAAGTTGAAAGGTGGAGTTTGTTTTGTTTTGTTTTTGAAGTTAGTTAACAGATATTGTGGTCCTTACCATTCACAGTTGCTAAAATTAACATACCAGTTATGACTGCAGTGAATTTTATGTTGGCACACATTTTTGACACCTTTATTTCATACTACCTCGTTGGGAAAATGACCTGATTCTTTCCTTATGTGAAAAACTACCCTTCAGTCTCCTTTAAGTCCTTTGGTCCACTAGAAGTGCATCAAGTCTATGATTGATAAATGTGTACTAGCATTTTGTTCTAACTCCATAGATGAGACTGACAGTAAAGGTGCTTGTTAGTGTAACTAAAAATACCCTCCAACAGAATGGGAAAATTAATTTTATATTTCCTCTTCTGTTACTGTCAGAGCACTCAGTAGCTAGTTTTACTCCTACTTTGTATGAGTATTTTAAAGAAATTTTTTTTTTTTAATAGAAAGTTGAATCTCTCTATCCATAACTTCAGTAATTTCATAATTCTGAAGAATTAATTTGACAAAAAGTGTTAGAATATGAGTGTTTATAGAAAAGGAACAGTTTGTACCAATGAAATGTGGGATTTCTAACTTTACTTCGTGGTCTGGCCTATAAAAGGAGTAAACTCTGAAATCCCTCTTGTCACATTTGGGAGCAAAAATCTCCTTATAAGAATCATTGACATGTGCTAGTAGATAGTTAGATGATGATGTATATCCCTGTAGCACAAATCCCATATAGTCAAAGTATTCATATGAAAAGAGTAATATAATGAGTAAATAAAATAGCATAATAAAGGTATATCAAAGTCATCCTTGATAAAGAGGATCTATTCACTTGCCTCTGAAATCCATACCAGGGAATATGGATCAACTTAGTACATACAAAAAGTCTGTTTCATAGTCATAAAACCCATACTACCTCCCAGAACCACCCAGAAGCCACAAAGCAGTGACTAGTCCTAGAATGGTTTTGTCTGCTTTTAGCAGAATGTTTGTACCCTTTTAAATTCCTAAACTGAGCAAACTGCATTGACAGTATGTGTTGCCCCTGTACTTTGACTGACTGTGTTCTCCATGGAAAGTGGGGGTTTTTGTAATATGAAAGGTTGTCAGTTAAACAGGGATGACCATCCTATTTATCCTAAGTAAACAGAGGAAACGGATGTTTGGTCTTTGACAAATACAATTTATACTCAAAGGATTTTTTCCCCTTAAAAATATTCTACAACTTCCATTCATTTATTTGGATACTTAGTCACAGTGTAACAAGAAATCCTTTATTTAAATTTATAAAAGAATATTTCTAGACTATCCCCAGTTAAGTTTTTACAAATAAATCACTGAAAAAAAATTGAAAAAGAAGATAACTCATTTTTCAACTTCATCAGAGAAAGGAATAATAAAGACCACAAACAGTGACTAAAGATAAAAAAGTAGAAATTGCCAGATTCCTGGTGAAGAATTTATTTGCCACTCTTTTGCCACACTGGAAGTAATCAACAAGAAGAAGCACATTTTTTACAGATTATTTTGCTTCTGTGACCTTAACTAAATAAAATTTTACATGTAAGTCTTTTTTCCTTCATTTATGTGCTTAAGGTGTAGACTAGATTTTCTGCCAGTTCCATTAGAAAGAGTGAAGAGGATGCATGAATTTTGTCTAATTCTGTACCACTCTTGACTTTTATTTTTGTTTGGCTTCTTTGACAATTACATACATCATAAAGGTACTCCTCTCATGCTTGTCTTACATTTATGTGCCTCACTCTCTAGGACTAGTCTGTGTAATGGTAGAGACTTGGGAATGAACTAATAAATCTATTCATAGAATATCTCAAAGAAATATAAACAAGATACAGATAAAGATTTTTTTCTTACTGATTCTGCTTTTTTTTCCCACTCCTCCCAAAGAAGTAACATTCTAAAAAAATAAATCCAAAGTCAGTTCCTCTTACATTAGCTAATTTTATGGTTATATTTCTCTGAATTTATGCTATGCTTTGTGGGCTATTTTGGTTATAAATCTTACAGTATCTCTTAATATACAATAGCTTTCTAATGATAATATACTGTAATATTTTCTAGAGCCTTGGAGAAACTGGAGAAATTAAGCAAGCTTCTGTAAGTATGAACAATTTTTATTTTTAATTGTCTTGTTTTATTCTGCAGTGACTTGTTAGGCTAATGAAGAAGAAAATTTATGAGAAGTGTTCCAGTAGGGAAATCCATTAATCACTTACAAAAATACTGAGTGTATGATCTTTTTCCTTTCTTTCATGATCAGAGAAATACCAACAGTATATTTGAAATTGTGAGAAGGTCTAATATCCTAAGATATTCGTAAGCAGAATGGAGAGAAGACTTGATCAGATTACCTGATACTGTTTAATTATCCTATGCACTTATTTAATTATCTAGTGCTTTCTTAAAATTCAGAAATAATTTATGAAGTGACTGGTTTTTGCAGATTATGACAAATGAACCACTTCTAAGGCCAGAAGAGAATATTAAATCATTTATTCTGACTGCCTATATAGTGTAAGTCATAAAATCACTCTAATATTTATCTTCACACTTTGTGTTTGAGCTTAAAATCGCTTTAAAGAATGCACCCAGTCTTGACTTGAAGAGTTCAATATTGGATTTCTGTTTGGTAATTGGTGAAAAATTCATTTGTTACTTAAAACACTTTTTGTGAATGTGCTCCACTGATTTCTATTATCTCACATTTATTTTGAGTGTTAGCTTTATTTTATATGACTAATGTGGACAGCAATGTGACCTACATGCATTTGGCTTTGACTGATTAGCTTATAGAATATATAAGCAAAAAGGAACTCCTGATCTATCTATTTGATCTCAGCATCAGGGACTTGGTTTTGGCGTTCTACTGTGAATTTCAAGGGAGTGCTAAACTCATGATAAGAAAGTAAAAAGAACAAGTTTCTCTGGTGTAGTGAAAAGAAAATGTGTTCTCCCTACCACAAACTGGGCAAAACAATGACCCTTGTTATGAACTGCACACAGTGAGAAGAGACTAGTCTCATGAGGGAGCAGCAAGAGCAGCCTGTTCCATGAAGGGAGGCGAGCTGGGAGCCAAAGATGAAAATAGATGTGTAAAGCAGTAATCTCACTGACAAGGAGTCAACAAGGTGCACTGGAAAAAGGTTCTTCAGTTATGGTCAGATGGAGACACAGAACCTTAATTTCTCCAAGGTCATAGCAGCAGTCCAGAATGCTGGGCTCTAACCCTGTATCAGTTTATGACGTCTTAACTCATGGAGTTAAAATGTTATTCTCAAAGTTCTTTCAGCGTTTGATATCTGCATGTCTTCTGCTTGAAAAAAATGAAGACTACTGTTTATGTGGACATAATGTCCTTAAAATTTGCCCAAAGCTGTCTTGTGGAGAAATATTGAAAGAAATATATATTGAAAGAAATATGTATTTCTATACTTTGACACGTTGCTCTATTTTGAAATAAACCAATTGCATAATTTCAGTGATAAAATCTATTAAGTCATGGTCTTGAAGAGGTGGGGTGGAGTAGTTTCATTCACATGCATAAAGCTATTTCACTGGAAATTATGTACCTCAGAGAACCTTGCAGTTGTCAAAAACTGTGTGTGAGTGTACAAGTAGAGTGTAGATGATCAAGTGAGTCTTTGAGGTCTCTCTCTCCTAATTTAGCAAAGCACATGTACAATTGAATAAT
The DNA here is from genome assembly GCA_026261815.1 of Monarcha castaneiventris obscurior. Taxonomy (NCBI): domain Eukaryota; kingdom Metazoa; phylum Chordata; class Aves; order Passeriformes; family Monarchidae; genus Monarcha; species Monarcha castaneiventris. The sequence goes on along the minus strand of JAMPIT010000510.1, from coordinate 5,148,780 downwards.
CAGTTTGATCTACTGATGGCTACACTTTTGGTCAGTGTAATGTCTTGCAGCAGAAGATGCACTAAAGAAACAGGTGAGTGTTTAATAGGAAACAGCTAAGAACATCCTTTTCCAGAGAGAGTTGTAAATTCTCTAGGCTTGGTTTTGTTTCCTGACAGCTTTATGGCTAAACCATGTTTTATACATACTAATATGTCTTTATTTAAGGATACTGGTAGCATTTTTATGAAATATACCCAATGTGGTCCACAACTAGTGATTCTGCCATCTTTTCTCCATCACAACTCCACCCTGGATCCAGAACTGCTTAGTCTTGAATTAAAGTCTATTCATGAAGATTTCTAAAATAGGGTTTTGACTAATAGTAATAAAAATGAGCTCTTATTTAGAACCAGTACTGCATGAAAGTGTGTGTTCACTACCCATCCCCACATTAAAGAGATTATACCAATACTGATGCTTTATATTCATACAGACTTAGACTTCAACAGTTTGCACCCTATTTCAGGTTCATAAAAAGATTAGAGTTTGTTTAGGCAGTATTTTTCTCATGTGTTTTGTGAGATAATCTAAGATCAGTAGGGATTCCAAGGTAAGCACAGTTAATTGCTCTGGGGCAGACATTCTCTCAAGCAAGCCTTGTAATGTTTAATTTCCTTGTCCTGTAGGCATGTAGGAACCAAGTCTCAGTTCCTGTTTCATGAGTTACCAAATTAATTTTTCATGAGCTTTTACCAGTATAAGATTGCAATTATCCAGGCTTCAGTTAGTGTCTTCATTGCTGTATGGGTTTTGGACCAATTTTATTTTTTTTTTCCTAGGTTGTAATAGTACATAGTTTCCTTTCAGTGCTATAATGCCTAAGGAAATACTATTCTCTGCTAATCATAACAGCTGACAGGTACTGATATGAGTTCATAACAGGTTTTGAACCAAACAAAGAGGAGAATATTTGCACGTGTTGCTTGCAAATGTTGTTACTGGTAGTGAATAGCACTCTTTATAAAAGAATAAGAGTTGTTTGTGTCTATAATGATAACTCACTGCAGCTATTTTTAAATTACTTGGATTTTGTTGGCCACAGCTAAAACCAGAAAAAAGTAGGTTTATCTTTTTATTTCAGGAAGGTCTATGTGGCCTTTCTTGCAGTATATCCTTTTCAGCGTGCACCAAACACATTGCATAACTGGCATACGTTTCCCTCTGTAGGCATCACAGCAGGGAGAAAGGCATGAAATAAGGAATAAGGCATGAAATACTGCTTTTTGAAATGAACAACAGAACATAAACAATAAAAAAATATTAAATTTCTCTGGTCATACGTTCTGCTCTGTTAAAAGTTAGGACAATATTAGCATATATCTTACGTACTTTGTGCTAAGTCAATAAGAGCACAATGAAATTAAAGTGGTACAGAATACATTTTAATATAGATTATGATAAAAAACCAAGATAGAGGTTGTTACAAACTGAAAAGAGCACAATCAATTCAGTATATTTCACCTGAAAGATATATTTGAAAGATTTACTTCTCAGAAATGCATTCTTCCAGAGCTGTCTCTGTCTGATGAAATGGTTATTTTAACGCATTCTGAAGATTCATCTATCAAAGAATTTTTCTATCTCTTTTTCTATGTTTCAGCCTATCAATCTCAAACTGTGGTTCAAGATTATTTAAGTTTATTGGCTATTTCTGTCATACGGGAAACTGCAGTGATGTGGTATGGAATACAGGGCACTGATTTTGTTAATAGGTAAAACATTTTCTCTAATATTTTCTGGGGAAAAAATATCCAAAGGAGTAAATTGCTTAATGTTAGAAGGAAAAATTCATTTTAGAGCACTAGGCTGTGTCTGAACTAAAGTCTCAAGTTGTGTGACAGAACTGTGCATTAAACTCAATTTAAAGAAACATAACAGTTAACTTATAGGTCATTTTGTGGACTTCTTTTTTTTTTTCAAATGTCAGTAGCATTTTATTATTAAAAATTAATGTATTTTGAAGCAGCAGCTGGAAATATGCCTGCAGAGTGAGATTTTGCATTTCTCTAGTTCCACAGGAACAAATTTTCAATTATTCTTGTCATTTTTTCTGGATCTTAGAATAAACAAAAATTAATTTTACTTTTCTCTTTGCTATTTAAATTTCATATTTAGGTGTCAGAGATACATGAACTACCTAAATAATGCTTTGCTGTTAATTTTACGTAATATGCCAAATCAGTTTAATTACAGTTTCTATAAATAATCTATGCAAAATACTTGCCTGAACAGAATGCACTTTTCCTTCTGTATGTGGCACATTTTAATACTTAAAAGCATTAGAACAGATGTTAGGTGCCTCCTAAACTTGTTTTCAGTTTTCTTTTATTTATATGTTAATGAGAATTTAATTACTTCATGAATACTTAAACAACCTGAGGGTGCCTGATATCATTAGCTTGAACATGACAAGCACCTCAAGTGACCACATGGGAAGAATAAAATTGCTTTTAGTTCACTTGAAGACAGAAAGATGAATTCATTTCACCCCCTGCTATGTTCTACCTGCCACACAAAACTGAATAAGCTGTGGGCACTGATTCAGTCTCACTTGAGTGTGACCAAAAGTATCTAAGGAAGGAATGTGCACCAAAGTGCATAAATCGTTCCTTTTCAGTTTGCTTCACTGTCCTTCAATAAACAATCAGGGAATATTTTTTGTTGTGTCTTATTTCTTCTTAATAGTTTTTAAGGCAAAATTATTTTCTGTCATGTAATTTTCTGTGTTCCAGTCTTGTAAAATTATGCACAACATGCCCTACAGTGATCAAGTTATCCAGGATGAAAAGCGGTATGGAAAATGTTTAACTGTCTATCAGGAAAATTGTTGCAATAAAAGTATTATTTCTGGGTGTTGCAAAGGAATAGATGGGGCTGATTCTCACCTATGGAAAGAATAAAGTGAAAAAAGCTAAAAAAAATTGTTTAATGGAATAGGATTTTTAACAGTAGCTCTATTTTTTGCATGCTGACTATGTAGTCTATATGAATAAAACAATGTTTCTGATACTTCTCTTACCTTATTCATATGGTCCTCCTTCTCGTGATACACACAAGAAAAGAGAATGGTAATAACATGAGCACTGAAAGTTAAAACGACAACAAAAATCTCCCTTTCTTTTCAGGGGTGGGAGGGACATTTGCCCAATCTGTTAATTAATTTTTGAAGGGATTTATTTAATTTTAATTTAGTTTCTGCAGACAATCCCTCTTCAATAAATTCTACTTCTATAACTGTATCATGGGAGAGCATGCCTTAAGTAATGCAGATACTTCCAAAATACATTATATGACAAAGTTTAACACCTCCCAGGTAGAAACATTTCATCTGTTCATTACTGTGTCATATATCCATTTACATTCAGTCTTAATGACACTGAAACAGTAGCTCAGCTAGGCATGACAACAAAGTTGTGAATAAAAAAAAAAATATTCAAGGTTCTACACTGAAAGCTTTGTCTAATCTATTTTTCTCGTGGCTGGATAGGAAATGGGGAATATCAGAGCAGCTTAGCAAAAGAAATCAGTGAGATGAAAGGGATGGACCATGAACACACTGTAAAAAGAATGATGATTTTACTAATAAAAGAATGCAACTCTTTTCCAAAAGTTAAACCCCTGCCCTGAGGATGTCATATTTTTCAGGGAAGCATTGAAGCATCAAGTGTCTCTGACCTTTCTAGCTTTATAAAAATAATATTCTCTTTTAATTCAAGTGCCTGAAAAAATAGCAGAGCAGTATGTTAGATAGAGAGATGTTTCTGTGAACATCAGACATGTCCAAGATAAAACTGTTTAGCTTTTGTTTCAATTTCTTTTTTTTTTTTTTTTTCATTTTATTGGATGTCTGTTGCACAGGCATTGATATCATGTGTCCATATACCAAAGAAAACTTTTGTTAGAGAGGTCCATTAGATGAAGGTCTGTGTGCTTCTGTATGCTTATGGAGAAACAGTTACCAAAGAAGAGCAGGCTGCAAAAAAATAAAAGATATGTGCTGAGGCATAATTTCTGAAATTCTCCCAGGAACTAAATAGCTCCAGAAACTGTCAGTCCTTTTGAAGCTGCAAGAACTGACAAAGTCAGAATGGCAGGAGCAGCTGAATGTGTTCAAGGCCGCTAACATACATCTGCTTCAGCAAAATGTTCTATAGTTCTAACCACATCCAAGAGGCAACAGCTCTACATGTAGACAGAGACTACAGGTTCCTGTGTATGCCTGGTAAGACGTAAGACTCATAGAGGTATTTTCCAACCACTTAGAAAGTAAGTAGTGGCACATCTCTGTGACCCTTGGCACCCGAGTAAACTGTTGGGGTTGGACTCTCAGCTGATGATCCAGACAAATTTCAATGGGTGAGAGGGGTTGTGAGCAGTGAAACAGCTGAGTTACTGTGTAAAGTTATTTCTATAAACAATAGCAGCTCCATAAAAAGAATAACAGCTTAATTATTATAAGATGTTCTAGTAAACACTGGCTGAGATCTGTTTTTGCAGTTCAACCTTCAGGCTTGCAAATCCCTTGGCAGATAGTCAGGGGGCAGAAATAGTGGCCTGTTCCTGAAGAGATGGAGAGCTGGGGGCCAAGGATGACAGGCAGGGCAATGCCCTCAGTGACAGAGAGACAGATCCACAGATCTTCCTGAACAACAAGAGCAGAGCAGGTCTGGTGCTGGTCAGTAGGTTCAGACAACAGCTGGCAGCAGGTTGTCAGGCCAATGTATACAGGGTCCAGGTTATGTGTGAGATCCCTGTTGGGATCCAAGTCACTGTATAGGCAGGGCTCTACAAGGATCAGTTTCTTGCACGCCCTATATAGTCAATCCAGTTCTGTCCTGGCTCTGTTAAATACACATGCTCTAAGGGCACGTGAAAAATCAAAATCCATAGCCTTACATAAAATAAAGATTGATTTTTTTAGGATATCAAAAAACTTACTTTAATTTCTGAGTCATAGAGATATGTTTATTTCATAGTTCATAGGATCTACACTCTACACAGTCTGGTCCCTCTGCACCATTTCACCTTGGGAAAAGGAATCACTCTCATGGTCACAAATGTAGCCAGAATTGCTCAAACTATGGATCATGCCTTCATTTTGCCAGTGAAGAAGAAGTGATAGAAGTCAATGATAAAATATATGTTTCAGAAGTAGGGTGGAAATTTGGTCTTATTAACCAAACAACTTTGCATCTTTAAATGAAAATTCAGAATAGCCAGACAAAGGAGAAAAATTTTGGAAATATAAACATTAAGTTATTATATTTACAAAGTTTCAAAGATTTTTTCATCACACCAGAAACAACATGTTTATAAACCTCTTTCCTCTCCTTACAGTGCAACATGCAGTGCTCCACAAGGTATTGTTTCTATTCCCACTCAGACTGAGTATTTAGAAGAGATCTGAAACTTCAAAGTCTTGTCCTTCTAAAGCATAAAAATACAACACTATAGGCAAATTTATGCTAGTAGGATTTGTTTGATCAAAAGTGGTGCTAATCAACCAGAATTCCCTAACAATCAATGAGGAGAAATAAGGACTTGAGGGACAAAATAGCTGCCAAAACAGAGGTTATTGGAGTCACTTAGAGATCGCAGTATTCCCCGTGTATTCTCAGGCTTTATTTCTGAAGCACACAGGAGACCCACAGAGGAGAGGGTGTCTGAGCAGCAGTCAAACCTCTTTTGACACTGCCAGAAGTCACCATGTGACACTTCATCTTCTGTCCAGGCTGCCCACAGCAGTCTTCCTGAAAGCTGCAGTGAAGAGCTGCACTTCAGCTAGTGGGGTGATTCATGAGGACCCACATTTCAGGTGTATGTGTCTGGCACCCTGGGCTTCTGTCACACTGATGAGTGCATTAGTGAGAGATGGGGATCATCAGCGATACACAAAAAAAACAGCACCCACACCTACCCCAGGGAGAAGTGGGTTTCTAGTGTGATTCTGGGTCAGGGATTAGAAATTCTACAATGAGTTGTAGAAAGGTTTTTAGGATATTGATCCTGAATGTGTCGTGCAATGACTGCTGGTTAATTGCATGTTGTTAATAAATCAATAGACCACTTCTATCCTGATTTCTTTCAAGCCAAGTGAATTGAGCTATTTTTTTTCCCCTGCAACTTACGAGCTAAATTATTAATGATTTTCTTAATTAATAATGCAGGTATCTGATATCCACAACAAAATTAAAATTATTTCAGCCAAAAAAAGAGTTTGAGAGATAGAATGTGTCCATTTGAAAACAGAGGCAAGCAGAAATCAAGAAACTAAAGCTATGAAATTTTATAAAAGATATGTGAATCTATAAAATATTACTGCTTTAATTTTCATGCTCTATGTAGTTAAGAATAGAGGGAAGATAAAGAAAAAAGTTGTTTAATTATAAGATCCTGACTATCCAGATGTTTAGCTACTTGCAGGTGCTACATTTGTCAGCATTTTTCTCACGTCATTAACAACTTACAATTATTTATTTTTAAAACAATGTTCCTTCCAGGGCCCTAAAATTTCACTTGAGTGACCTTGGACTTCCTCTTGCAATGTTGTTGGTACCTATATAAAACAGTAGGAGTGGGTAATAATCCAAACACTGTGCTGATCTAGTCAGTTTTCTGGTAATTTTCCCGATCCAGATAAAGTGCTCTGGTTCCCTGTTAGTTAACTTAACAATGTGGGTGAAGTAACAGCAGTAATTTATCCACTATGTTTTAAGTATGCTAACATGACATGGTATTTTATATATATAATCACACTATTAATATTTCTTAGTAATATTTCTTTGCTTGGAGCTATGACACTTCATAGTCTTTGAAATTCCAAGAGGATATCCCAATGCCTTTGAACTCAGCTGAAAATCTATTGATTTTGCAAGGTTTAGGATGACCCATGAAGTCAACTGAAGTAATGTTCTGCACAAATCCAAATTGCCATGATTTCAAAGAATTTAGCTCTCAGTTTTGAAATTTCTGTATCTGACCCAGTGCTACAAAATAGTTTCTTTTGTTTCAGCAGTGTTCTTGTCCCTGCATGTTTCATCATAGTGTAGAGAGATTTATAGTAACATTTCTGTTACTTAAGGTTGTCTGAGGGCTGGGGTAGATGGGGTGGGGGGGCAGGGAAATAAAAAAAATAGTAACAAAAAATTTAAGATCAATTACAATAACTGCAAAATTTAAGGATTTGATTTGTTTGCTCTCTGACAAAATTAAAAAAAAAAAAAAAAAAAAACAAGAAGTCATATAAGTATGAAATTCTTTTCTGTAACTTGATCACCACTAAAAGAGAAAATAACCTCTTTCTCAAATCTATTCTGTTTCCATGAATGTCATCCCCATTTCTTGATCAACTGTATAGCAGTCAGGTGAAATGTGCTGCTTCTCCTTCTTCCTCCTGTCCTCCCTGTAGTCTGGAGGTTAGGGGGCTTTCTTGTGGGCTTGAAATTGCCTTTTAATCTTTTTGAATAGATCATGGACAAGTTCTCTAAGCTAAATGGTAGAGCAAAAATCGGGTTTTTTACACTCATGTTTATTTCAATAACATAATTGATTTCATGTCATAATTGACAATGCGTTCTTCCACCTTTCAAAACAAAAAACCCCAGAAAGAGCAACCATGTCAGGAGTTCTTGAAGCAATTAACTATACTTTATCTATCATGACTGAGTGTAGTCTATCTGATTTTCAAAATAAAAACTTGGCTTCTGCTTATGTGGAGTTTATTAACATTTTAGGAAGTGTAATGGCTCCAAAAGTGGTACATGTGCATCCTTTGAAATATTAACAGAAAGCAGTTGACCAGGAACACTAAGAAATTTCTTTGTCATGACTGTAATACATTTTACATGAAGCTAGTATAATGAAACATTATTATAACTGTACCAGACTTTACATACTGATGATTTTGTTTCTCTAATACTGTGATAAAATACTGTCTTTCATTTGAAATAATTGTTGAGAGGCTTATGTTTTAATAAGCAAAAAATATGAAGTTACATGATTCCCTGACATAAGAAGTGGCATTTAATTTAAAATAATCTGACTTTCAATGAAAAATTTAGTTATATATTTATAAATTTATTTGTAATTATTTGCTTGTAATAGTGCATTGTCTGTAGCCTGACTAGGTGATGATATTTTTTAGAGAACAAATCTCAAAGAAATTAAAGGAAACATAAAATAAATACCTTCAAAGAATTGAGTAAATAGCAACAAAGCCATCATCTAAGATGACTTCATCCATTGCCTGGATGTAAAACTTGCTCTTCTCAAATTCATGTTTAGCACCAAAGTAGGAGACTAACTCACTGTGATATATCAGGCCTACAATCCTTTTCACAGGAAATCTGCACACTTCAGAAACTAATTACTAATAGACAACTTGAAAAATCAGTGTTTAACTGTGCCTTGTGTATTTATTTTAACATTATGTGTGACAACCCAATCTTAAGGGGTGGGTCATCACATTATGTCAATAGGAAGACCAAAATAATTGATTAAGTTTAAATTTCATAAAAGTTAAAAAATCAGGCACTGCCTCTTTTTTCTAGCCAGATGTTAATAATCCAAGGAATAAAAGGGGAAAAATTATTTTATTTATATTTTTCTATATATGTACACATAGTGTAATCAGGTGTGTACACAACTAATTCATTTAATCTGGACAAATGCCAACAAACCCAGTATATTTATTTTAGGCCTTTTTGACAAAATTACTAGAGGATATTGCATGCTGGTATATACACAAGTTGCTTGTAAAGGCAGAAATATTTACATTTCTGTTAAATAGTGACTTTTTTCCTCCTTGTTGGCTGTGACATATTCATATTTAAGTTGCCTTCACTGGCTTTCTAAATCTTGGGGAGGACAGACATGTCTGTCAGAGATATAATTTACTCATTTCCCATGAGGAAAAAAAAATATGTGGAATTTAGATAGAGTGGTGGGTTTTTTTAAATGTCATATTTAACCAGTTTATATGTTGGGCATTTGAAGTGATGTATATAGTCCAAAATGGATAGTAATGATCATTAGTGGGTAAATTCTGCATTCAAGAGACACTGCATCCAGTAATAATCATTTATCTCCAAGCATTGCTGTTTGATACATCTTCGTGGACTGATTCATTCAGTGATTGAACAATTTTATTGCTGTTCTACAATATTATGCTTAATTGCAATAATGATATATTAACATGCGTGTATTTTTTATTATATAAATGTTTTATCTCTATGCCATGGAATTTCACTATTGACCTGTATTTTCAAGAACCAGAGTCCTTTCTACTGTTCATACTGAACCTTTTGTCTGAGCTATGAATTTAATATCTGACACTTTTGAAAACACTTTCAAATGCTGTCTGGCTAGATATTTTTTTTGCATCCCTAGCTTTTAGGTAGACTCTGCTTTTAGCTTTACAGTAGTATTGCTTTGTACTCATGAGTGGACAACAAATATAATATTTGACTTCAGGCTACAGCTTGTACTTGTGATGATCCAGTAGAAATGAAAAAATAAATAATAAAAATTTAAATAATAAAAAATTATTGCCACCCTCATAAAATAAATGAAAAACAAATGAAGAAAAGCAAAGGCAGTCCATATGCCCTAAAGTCGAAGGGAGTTCTGAGAAGAGAAGTTCATGTGCTTGTTTGTGAGTTGTTTATCTTGTGCCCTTGCTGAGATGCACCAATCTATAATCAGGCCTCTGTTCGTGTAATATGTGTTAATGTGGAACAGAAAGAGAGGACATCACTTTGTTTAGGGTCGATCAGATGCACATCACTGTGCTGTCCTCCAGTTTCTGTTTTGTCTTCCATTTTCTTAAAGGCACATATGACAAAAAGAAGTCATATAGGAAATTTTTGACAGTGTAGAAATATTCTGATAGTGGATATGTGAGATTTGAAAGTGCTGACATTCAGGATTCACTATGGACACTCGTAGCAAAATGTCCAGGTGATAAAAAAGAGAAAGATAATCATTAAAAGGCCTTTTACTGGCCCAGTACAATAGAATTATAAAGACTTCTCTTGTGGAAAGTTCTTCTCATATTTTTAGAAATTTAAATTTTCAAATGAATGAGGAAAGACAGATTGCCTTTGCTATAACTTTGCTAAACAAATACAGGGTTCCCACAATCTCATAATATGTAAACACAAATAGCAATTAGCTGCTGACTAAATGTTGTAAGACACATAAAAGATGTTTAATTATTTGGGTTCAATATTATGGAGAAATTCTCAGTGAGGTTTGTGGTGCTAGAGCAGGTTGCCTAGAGAGGTTGTGGATGCCCCATCCCTGGGAGTGTTCAAGCCCAGGTTGGATGGGGCTTTGAATATCCAGGTCTAGTGGACGGTGTTCCTGCCCACAGCAGGGAGATTGGAACTAGAGGATATTTAAAGTCCCTTACAACCCAAACCATTCCATGATTTCACGATTCTATGATTTCTTTTAGCTGAATAGCTTTATTGGTTAGCCTGAAAGCAGCACAAGGTAATGATAAATGAGCTGTTCTAGGGAGGAAAAAAAGATTGAAAAACATTTAAGGAGAAAAAATATTTCTCAGTAAATAAGTAATCTATAGGCTATCTAGTGAGAAATGGGAAAATTGCTTTGTTAGGGTTTTTTTCAATCTGCACTTTGTTTTCAATACGTCGTTGATCTTTGTGTGTGTGTGGGGGTGCTACATGGATCTGAGCAACAGAAGTGGGATTCATCCTGCTTTCAACATTACGTAAGTTCTCTTTATTTTCAGTGTCAAAAAATACATATAATCTCCAAAATTAATATAAATGCCACCCTCAAATATGTATCAAAACAGATACCTTCACAGTTTGAATTCTTCTCTTCTGTGGGTCCCCGTGGCCTACAGGGGGAACTAATTTTTAAATCGTCAAACTTCCTTCCCAGGAATCATACTTGTAGATTCTCAGCACATAGTCCAGGGACCTGCTATTACTAAAACTCAAGTACCCTCAATATTGGTTACTAGTTGAGGTTTTCCAGTTTGATTCTAGATATCTGAAGTTGTAGTCAAGCTTTGAAGTCTTCCTGCATAGCTGTCTCTGAAATAAATTCCTGATGTCATGGAAAATGATTGAATGAAAAAGAATTTGAATCTTAATTTACTTAAACCCAGAATGTCCTATTAACAACTGCTCTTCAAAAGTGCATAAATTAAAAGCAATAAGACTGATGCTATGAATACTGTGACAGTACTTTGTAGCATGATGCTTGGCACAGAAATGAGTGCTGCTTTCATTTGAAGCAAGATATGATAAACTAACTAATTCTGACCACACACTTTTCATCAAGATTTGTATTAGATCCTTCTGTTCAGAAACATATGACTTCAGCTTTCTTCTGTGCCTTTCATTGCCTTGGTTTGGCTTTTCTCCCTTTCTTATTCCCCTCTTTTCTCTTGGGTCAGATGGAATATAGGTTCAGGTACTGCTTTTATACTTGTGAAAATTTCTGGTAATATTGGCTGTTTCTTTTCTCATTGGAAAAGTGGCCTATTCATAGCATTACAGATCTTATTTACACTTTAATTATGAAAATATTATTTTGTAAGTAATTGAAAAAATACACCTACAACTTTTTAGAAGTGCTTTCTAGAAAATTCTTTATATAACAAGAGTGTTTTGAAGAAGCCTTTAATGTACAAAAACTGACAACCATTTGGATAAAAGTGATTAGCATGGATTTGAGCTCCTACTTCTGTCATTTTTTTAAAGTGAGACTAGTGATTTGTATTGTAGTCAATTTGAAATGATCACACATCATTTCTCACCAATTTGCATGCCAGTACTTTGGTAGAATAACAAACTATATCTGACATAAACAGACATATAAAGTAAAAGAGACTTAACAACTTCTACTCTGAAGACAGAAAGTACAGTTATGGAGCCCCAAAGAAAATGACAGACTGTGACATGCTAATTGCTAAATATCTCTTTCTAGTTAAAAAACAAGCACTGCTAAGAGATGGTTGGTAGTTTCCAGCTGACATTTCCATTTCATGCTTCTTATTTTGTTTTCTGCTCCGTCCATACATTGTTTCTCACCAAGCTATAATTTCTCAGTCATGAGCCCTTGTAAAACACAGTACTCTGAGAAGCAGAATAATATATTCCATCGATTAAAAATAGAGAATTTTCTAGAGCTCAAGTTTGTCAGAAGGATTGACTGACTGACTTTTGGAGAAATGTTATGTGCTTCATTTTTGTACCAATGAACAACATAAAGTAGCTTAAGAATTTACTTTCTCCTGCACTGGGAGTGGAGGACCTACAAATTCTTTCCACTGGGTTTGAATTGTGATCTTGTAAGTCACAATTGCAGGTAAGGCAGTCATTACTGCCACTCCATGGATCTGGTTTCCACTTGCATGCTTGGAAAATGTTATGTTTTACATGTGGCAGTCAAAATGTCAGTTCTAATTCAACAATGACAACCAGAAAAGGACAAAGAGAGGAGAAGGAATATGATGAATATGCAAATGCATATATAAAGCTGCATCCCAAAAATACAATGTGTTTGTCTGTTGTTTTTCAAGATGAGAGTCCTCATTCATGGAGGTAAATAAAATTGATTTACAGGTATTTAAATTATTTCCTTTTTTGAAAGATTTCTAAACCATTTTCAAGACAGTAGAATCCTTTACCTTGTAGTGGATTTGATCTTGATTTTTACAATGAAAAATAAGGGGGTTTTCCTAATCTCTTTATTTTTTGTTATTTCAGGAATAGAAATTCATGACATGTTTTTAATGTATCCTATAGATTTTTTAAAAAAGCATTAAAAGTATAGAATCAAAACTGTGCTACTGATAATAGAAAAAATGAATAGTATAGTATTGGTGGCAAAAAAGATTAAAAAATCTTATTTAAAATGTATATAGATATGGTAAGAGAAGTTAAACTTTATGAGAACTTGAATATTTTTCTGGATTTCATTCACGAGTGTCAAACAATATACATATGCAGAGATAATCTAAAATGGCTTTAATGATTAAGAGTAAATATAGATTTGTTTTCAAACCTCACCGTTCATTTATCTTAAAACCTGTATATTCCCAATGCCCTTTGACCCTGTAAGAAGGTGTCTTTCACCGCTAACATGAAGGTAATTCCAATGCAAAATGTGAGCAGTGTAAAAGAACAATGCTAACTGCTTCTGGTTCGATGTAATTACATTATATCCCTTCCCTTCCCTTCCCTTCCCTTCCCTTCCCTTCCCTTCCCTTCCCTTCCCTTCCCTTCCCTTCCCTTCCCTTCCCTCCCTTCCCTTCCCTTCCCTTCCCTTCCCTTCCCTTCCCTTCCCTTCCCTTCCCTTCCCTTCCCTTCCCTTCCCTTCCCTTCCCTTCCCTTCCCTTCCCTTTCCCAGATGACAGTTTCTCCCATGGCTTTCTCCTCAGCAGGTCTTAGTGTAGGTGTTAAAAAATTTGGGAGAGCTTTTTAGCAGCAGTGCTACTCATTGGAGTAAAAACCAGAAAATGGCCAGCAAATTTTCTTCCAGGCTGTTCACAGATTCGTATTGTCCTTCAAAAACTGCAGGGCAGTAAGGAGACAGGAAAGTGTCAAAGACTGATTAAGGGGCACTAAGCATATGCACTAGTACGATGATTTATTTCAAAAAAATGTGTCTACAAAAGCCATAAGGAACCCTACAAACTATGGCCCAGCAATTTCATAGGATTCTTTTTTTTTGTCCAAATCTCCCTCTAATGTATGTGATACAGTTGTGCTACTAATATTACATTAATATTTAATTTGAAATGGAAACACTGAGAAAATCATCCTTGAAGCAATGGAAAGGAAAAAAAAATGTAGAAAATTGCAGAATGATATTTTACCAAACAAAGGATTATGAGAGCAAAGGTAAAAAGCTATCCTTAACTGATGGGTGAATACATATGATCATTTAATTGCTTCAAATGTCTACAAGAAATTCTTTTTAATGTGATGTATTTGCATCACGGAGATAAAATGGAAATATTGCTAAAGGAAATTAAGTACACTTGGGCATGATGTCTGGAGAATCACTACAATAATTTTCAAGATTACACTCCGTAAAAAACTGGTAATTATTTAAATATTTATTTATTATGAATTAAAGGTATAAACCTCAGAAAATATAATTTTAGAAGTGAAATATTATAAAGGACAGCTAAATGAGAGGAACACCATGAAGTGTACATGATATGTACAGCAGAACTTTTATGGATGCAAAAGTTCTTTGGTGCTTTATGTCTTTGAAAGACTTAAAAATTTATGTATTTTGGTTTCTTAAATACTCTATTGAGAAAATTTCAGAACGACAGTCCATCCATGTTATTGGTTGTGATCCTTCATCTGGCTTCATCTCATCAGTAATAAAATCTAATGCCCTGAAGGTAATAACACTTCACAAATATGAAGCTGTCCAGCTCTGCAATATTAATCTGTCGCTCTCAAAATCTTTACATCTAAAATTAAATGTTTACATTTAAAATTTCTCGGACTTTATTTTTTTTTTTTAGGGGGAAGCAAAGCATTCTTCTTTCATTTTCATTGACAAGGCAGCACTTACTATACTTAGTATGTCTACTTTGACCTTGCAGACCCAGAGACTCAAGAAATTAAGTTTGGATAGCATCATAATCCTCCATAATATTAAATTTTAGACTTTTTTTTCTTCTTTTTAAAATTCTTTTATCATTATGTACGTCTCATCTTTCTACTTTTAAGGCCACTTGTTTATACAGAAGAATTGGTTGTGTAAGAGTTTATACTTTTTTGTCTCCTTATTAGTTTTTTTTTTTATTATTATTATTTGCTAAATATAGATCTCTGTCTTTGCTGGTTTCAACTTCCATTTTATTATTACATTTTACCAGACAACTTTTCACTGCTGTGTGTGGGTCTGGCTAGCTTAGAACTGTTATAAAAGCAGTATTTATATAAATGAATACATGAATACGTTACTATTCCAGGGTAGTAAGTTCCTTATATTCTGGACAAAAAAGCAAAAAAAACCCAAGAATTAATAGAGAGCTTTACTTCCAAAGCATAATTTTGAGGTAAATTTTGTCAATGATGAAATAAATTTAATTGCCTACCTACAGATCTGTCAATAAAAAGTATAAAAAGTTTAAAACAATAATGGCAAAAAATTTAACTCATTATTTATTATTATTTTCATCTATCAATGATAAACTAATAATATTTAAATTGATGTCATTTGGTTCTTTATTTGGAAAACATCACATGGTGATTTGTTCATGTACACTGAATAAGAAGATCCTTAGAAGTTGTTGGGCAGGTAGATAAGTTTATTTACAGAGAACTAAATAATTTATTAAGAAGGAGTTAATAAAAGCTATGAGAGCAGATGGAAAAAAAAAATTACTTATATGGAAGAACATTCAATGTCCAGTGACTGTGAATCTGGTAAAAAACCCAAAAGAAGTAGAAGAAACAACCAAATACTCCTTTCTGTTCAAAGCTTTTAGCACACATTAAAAAAATAAAAATGAAAATTAAATCCTGTGAAAAATAAGAGTGCAGAAAATACTTTGCACATTCAACAGGCCAAACTATTTTAATATTTATCAAATAAAATAGGCATAAAACTGAGTTTCAGTCTGAATCTCTGCATGCTGGACAAGTCCCTCAGCACTACAGAAAAAAAAACCCAACATACAAGCAATGGAACTGGTAAAGAGCTCATAACATAAAAATTAGCAAATAAAACATAAAGAAGTTTTACTACAATTCTATATTCTTTTAGGGAGAATATGATCATTGTACAAGTGTATATTTTTATTTATTTATTTTATTTATTTTTCATTTTATTTTGAGTCCATAAATTGTAGTCGAGTACTCTAAGCCATTGCATACATGAAAAAAGAACAAGAAAATGCAATTGTTTAGGCTGAGTTGTCCACATGTATCTAAAAACCCCACAGGTAGTAATTATAAGTCACAGTATCTCAGGAAATTACACAAAGTTTCTTTTTGGAGAAATTTTATATCCCATACAATGAGCCAGAAGGCCGTCATGAGGTGAGGGTTGTAAAAGTATTGGTACCTGAGTACATGTAGGTCAGTCATAGAATTTTCTGAAGATGTGTCTGCTCAGACGATTGTGTTCCAAATATTCATCCTGCTTTGCATACAGGTTACAGATTCCACATTACAATAGAAATTGAGAAAAAAAAAAACATTATTAGCCTGAGGACTAGAACAGCTACTAGCTGCTAAGTCTTCTAACTTTCTTTACTAATGGAATTCTGTGTCACTTGGTAAAAAAGGAAAGTCTTTTTCTTAGGGCTCCTCAGAAGCCGGATGGCATGCACAAATGCATTCTGAGGCTACCAAAGAAATTAAGAGATCATGCTGATGAGGTGATAAGGATCCATCTAAATGCAATTAAAGCATAGACATTTATATGTTGCCTTGACAGTGCACTGTTACACATGTAGCTGCAAAATCAGGAAATAGGAATAAAGAACATCAGTGAGTTTGCTAGCCTTTTCTTTTTTCTTTTCTTTTCTTTTCTTTTCTTTTCTTTTCTTTTCTTTTCTTTTCTTTTCTTTTCTTTTCTTTTCTTTTCTTTTCTTTTCTTTTCTTTTCTTTTCTTTTCTTTCCTTTCCTTTCCTTTTCTTTTCTTTTCTTTTCTTTTCTTTTCTTTTCTTTTCTTTTCTTTTCTCTTTTCTTTTCTTTTCTTTTCTTTTCTTTTCTTTTCTTTTCTTTTCTTTTCTTTTCTTTTCTTTTCTTTTCTTTTCTTTCTTTTCTTTTCTTTTCTTTTCTTTTCTTTTCTTTTCTTTTCTTTTCTTTTCTTTTCTTTTCTTTTCTTTTCTTTTCTTTTCTTTTCTTTTCTTTTCTTTTCTTTTCTTTTCTTTTTCTTTTCTTTTTCTTTTCTTTTTTCTTTTCTTTTTTCTTTTTTTCTTTGCTGGAAAAGCCTTAAAACTTTTAAAGCACGTATTTTCTGTGGGTTGGATGGGTGTATTTATAATCATATAGAACAAAAGATTGTTCAGAAATAGATGGTGTGATGACCTCTCCAGCTCTGTGATAGTTTTCAATACCACCTCCGTTCTGGATTTTCCATGTGTTTAATTGCAATTTAACCTCATTTAGATATTAGATAGCAAGAGTCCTGACAATCACAAAATTCAGAAGTTCAGTCAATACACAAATATGAAGAGATGTAAAATATCACCACAGGACAAGAGATAAGACACATTTAAACAGAGGAGTGTAGGCAAACAACATCTCTTTTGCTTGCAATATGACGTGGCTGTGTATATGCCAGTACCAATCCAGAAAATTCACAGCACTATTGTCACAGTCTAGTTTGTCCCAGCAACTGAATCCCACCTCTCAGGAGGCTCAGTGCTCGTGCAGCCACGTGGCTCCTGAGGCATGGCCAGCATATGCCCTGCCAGACTGGATCCTGAGCGCTGCAAACGCGTGTCAAGCTGCACCTGCCCATGCAGACGCAAGTGTTTGCCTTCTCAGCACTCATGTCTGTTCCATTCTCACTGTGTCTGTGGTGTGAGAAGCTGCCACTGAAACTTCAGACAAATTGCATTGAGGGCTGTGGAAGCTGAAAATAGATTTTGATGAGAGGCACTAAGTGAAAAATTTCATTTACTGTATAATTTTGAAATAGTATTAAAAATATACAAGCAAATTATCCAAAGCTACTACAAGCAGAAAAATTAGCATCGGACAATTTCCACATATTGGCAAAATATCTCAAAAGATAGAAATTGCAGTAGTTGAAAATATCTCCATATACATACATATCTCTGAATATTTGTACCGCAATAAACAAAAGTTTCTTCTTATCATCTCATTTGTTTGTTTCCTTGTTTTAGTACATATTTTTTTTTCATTTCTGTATGGTTAGGGTTAAGGCTTTTGTGAAATTTTTGTACTCACATCAGCAGGTATACTATTAGATTAAGAATGTTCCATAAACACTTTCACATCTTTGTATTAAGACTGAAGTCCTAGAAATGTTTTCTGGAAGTATTTCTTAAGGATAAAATTCTTTGAAAGCATTTTCAATGGCCCACAGGATTAACCAGTAAGCAAAACCCAGAATCTTTTGTGTATAAAATAAAGTTTTGTACTTTTTTTTTTTTTCTGGATCCATTAGTTTACAAGGAAACTACACTATCTGTGGCATATCTTATAACTAATTTAAAAATTAAAAAGGTTCAGTTAGCATCATTTGAATTTGAATTAAACCATATTCTTATTGCTTTCAAAAGAAAATATTTCACAGATTCACAGAAACTTAGATCTAACAGACAATGCTTTTATAAATCACCCCACCATGAGGGGATCTTTTGCTGTAGTACTTTTTAAAAAGTAGTCTTATGCTATGGTGTCTTTTTTTTACAATTTACAACTGTAAATTTGAAGATAATTAGGAAGAGGGGCAAAAAAATAGAAAAAAAGAATTGAAGGATTGCTGGAAAATTTATTGTGAAAAAACCTGTTTGCACTACTTACTGTAGACCTCTAAAACCTAAAACTGGTTGAGAAGGATTGAGTGACAGTCATCCCACACCTGATGGAATTCTTTACAAGAAATCCACATACTTTCTGGTAGATATATACACACCTGCGAAAAATCATATTTAACACTCAACTCCCAAACAGTTTAGCAGAAAGTTCCAGCCATAATAAGCTTTCAAAAGTGAGCTAGATAGACATAAAACACCTAAATGAAAGTAGGAACTGATGAATAAATTCAGATGCATACTCTGTACTGCTTTGACAAGCTTGCACTTGTCTGCTTGGGACTAAAGACCATATTTTTTGAAACCTTCTCTACGCATCATTTTTTTTCTGTTAGATAAAACTACTTACAACAGAGAGGAGGATGTTATCTAGATCGCCTTTATGACTGTCATCAAAATTTTCCCTTGTCAAAGGAGTTGAACAAAAATTACCTATTGTTAAAGTTTTTCATTGAAAAACTAAATTCATCATGGATATTTAAGTTTTCATCAAGTTTTTCCTTTGAAACAAAGAGTATTTCTCTTGAATGTATCCCTGACAGAATCCTGAGTATCCATGTGTGTCATTCTCTAATGCTTCACATATTCTTGTTATGAACAAAACCCTTATGCTTCACATATTTCAGTCATCTGGTTGGTATTTCCTGTTGAGGGCTCATGTCCTTTTCATACTTGTTTAGTCTCTTAACTGGGTAAACTTTACATTTGTAAAGTAAACATTCCCAATTTATTTAAAAGGGGAAGGAAAAATGTCCTCTCCATGGATATGGAGAAACTGGTCCAGGAATTTGCAGTGGATTGATCCTACTCCCCACCTGTGTGGACCAGCATCTCAGCTACCAGTAAGCATTCTTTTGCTTGAGAAGGAGGGTATCGAAAGCACGCACCATGGGGTATCCTGTGCTTTTACCTGAAGGATCACATAGAGGACCCTGGGAGGCGGGATGGGAAATCTACTTTGACCTAGAGGCACAGGGACTTGAATAGCAAAGGGAAATAATTGCAAATGGGTGTTCTTCCAGGAAAGTTGCTGCTCCAGTCTCCAGTGGTCAGTTTCCCAGACAGATTGGAAGGGCTGATTTTGCTCCTGATCCTATGGGAATGAATTCTAATCTGCTTCTATGAGAAACAAGTGGAGAGTGCTATGACCAGTACTAGAGGGCCCTGATTCAAGTGAGGTGGAAAAGAGGGACAACCGGGTCTGTCATGGCTTAAACCCAGCTGTTACCTAACTAGTACTCAGTTGCTCACTCCTCTTCCCTTCTTTCCCTGGTGGGATGGGGATGGATAATAGGAGAAAAGGTAAGACTTCATGGGTTCAGATAAGGACACTTTAATAATTTAAATAAATTAAAATAATACAACAACGATATTTATCATTATTGTTTATTATTATTACTTCTACTAGTAACAACAGCAATAAAAACAACAGCAATAGTAATGAGAGTCAGAGAGGAATAAAACCCGAGAAAACCAAGTGATGCACAAAACAATTGCTCAACACCAATCCCCAGCCAGTCTCCAAGCAACAATTGGCAGCTCCCAGCCAACTCCCCACAGTTCAGTGACTGAACGTGGCATTCTGGTATGGAATACCCCTTTGGCCAGTTCAGGTCAACTTTTCTGGCCATGCTCCCCACCACAGCTTTTTGTGGCCTTGTTCACTGGCAGCGTATGGGAAACTGAAAATTCCATGACTTAGGGTAAGCACGGTTTAGCAACTATCAAAACATGGGTGTGTTATCAACATTATTCTCATACTGAATCCAAAACGGCACTGTACTCACTACTAAGAAGAAGATTAACTCTATCTCAGCTTAAAGAAGGCCAGAAGAAAATGATGTAAATTCATAATTTTATTTCCTAACATGAAAACCCAAATAATTGGTATTACATTATCTGTGCTGGAGAAGAAATAGGAAAGTCCTTCAGTCTTAGTAATCTACAGACATAGGATCTAAACAAAGAGGCAAACTAACAAGCATTAAGTTGTAGAGGATTTATGGCTTTGACAGCTTTTCTGCCAACCTTAGTAAATTACTTTGTCCTTCGGCTTCTAATCAAGAAACACTGCCAACTGCAACCTGCGAGATGTTGGAACCTGAAGATACAATGCCACACTCAATGTAACTAAACAAAAGTAAAATGCAGAACAATGATATGAGTCTACACAAACATACACCTATTTTTTACATAGCAGTTGATCAGATCGGAATCAGGTTCAAAGCACAATAAGTTTGTTTTAAACATTATTCATTTTTAATTGCTTCAAATGTTTTTAAGGGGCTCAGTTTTTGTGATGTTTTTCACCTTTCCTTCAGACTTGAGTGCATTTTATTTTTGCTAGTGAAAATCTAAATACTTGAATGGATTAGTTTAGCTAGGTCCAAATAAGACATAATAGCAGCCTGATCTATAATACAGTGAAATTTATGCTAATATTCTCTTTCATTTTAGGATGATCTTGTTTACAGCCTTGGTAATTCCAATAATAGTGCAGGCTAGCAAAATTTTTACAGGCGTCGTAGATTTCCAAACTCAACACAGCTGACACCTTATTGTCAACACAGTTTGCACAAAATTATCATTTTATTCTCCCCCTCCCTCACCTCAAGGACCTAATCTGCTCAATTTAAGCAAACATATTAGATGCTACGTTAAACATATTTGATTTTTTTTTTCTTTTCTGGAGACATTCAAAGGCACCTTCCCTCTTCTGAGTGGTGGATAAACTTTATGAAGATTAAGTCTCTAAAATTCCAACATAAGACAGAAGCTAGATGCTTTAATTAAGTGTTCCGGGTCTCTCATAAATTGAGTTGCTTACTGGCTTGTGAAAAAGCCAGTAAGCAACTCAAATTTTACATTGATAGAGTCTGCATTTCATCTCTGTAAACAGAAGTCATACGAAAATAGAAGCAGTAGCATGAACAATAATAATAGATAGGCTAATAAAAAATACTGTAAATGTTAAAAAGAAGAAATGGAAAAAAAACAAAGCTTAGGCTTTATTGTGATACAGAAAAATTGGAACACATACTGCAGAGAGATTTAGTCAAGCTACTAGTCTTCAAAAACTAATTATTAAAAAAAAAGAAAACAATCACTATAATTACAAATCACAACTAAATTGCATAGAAACTGTAATGTTTTGATGTTTACTGTGAAATGTTTTAATATATTAATGAGGTGAGCTTTAGAAACACTTTACTCAGACTGTTACCTGTCCTGTCCTTCACAATATCATCAGAATAGCGCCAGTGTCTCACTTGATTCCTGATTTTCTTTCACAGTAATAAAATATTGATATTTTTGATCAGTTAGCAATGTCAGGTACCTTGGTAATGTCTGATTGCCTGTAACTATTTATAGTTCAAGCTATAATTAATCTACACATTACTGAGTGCAGAAAGAGTTGCAAAAGCTGTAATATTTTCACAGACAGCAGGCTCATTATTGAAATTTTATCCAGTCATGTACCTTTTTGTTTTGACTGAATTAAAATTTAAGTTTGGTAAAATGCAGTTTGAAATTCAACTATATAAAACTAAGTTTTCTCTCTATTGCTATCTATATCTCTATCTTTAAGAATATCAATATCCATGTTAATATCTTTTTCAATTTTTACATAATCTCTGGCTATCTAGTCTGCTGAGGTAATCTTGTGCTCACTCAGACATGACTGAGAACACTATTTCTTTTTTTTCCCATATGTATTTTGAAAAGTGCTTATTAGCTAATTTTTTGCAGTCTTAAGGTATTTTTTGCCTTTGATGAAATTTGAAAATGTTAGAAGTATCAAAGAGCAGTTGGCAATGTTGAACGCAAAATTTAGGAGTGAAGCTCTTGAGGAGGGATTTCCGAGGTCAACTTATGTTCCTAATTTCACACAGTGCATTTTCTGAAAGATAGGAAAGGCAAGACAAGGTTGTCAATCATTGGATGTGTTGGAGTCAGCATCCCTTGAGGTATTTAAGAAATGACTGGACATCTGGATGTGGCACAGACTGCTGTGGTCTAGTTGACAAGGTGGAGGTTGGTCAAAGGTTGGACTTGATTATCTTGCAGGTCTTTTCCAACCTAAAGGATTTTGTGAAATCTGTCAATAGATGTAAACTTTGGGATCTCTAACAACTAGTGTACTGACCAGAGCTCCGTCTCCTGCATGGCTTTTAGCATCTGTCTCAGGACTACACATCCAGTCTCCTGAATCTATGACTTTGAATTTTGTAGTAAGTTGAATGCTTCATAGTTACAACACTCTTAGGTATGGAATGAAGTTTCAGAAACAAACATTGCCCTATGAACCTGCTGGCGCCAAGACAGACTGCAGTAAAGCATTCAGGATTTGTGGATACTGGAAAGAAAGAAGGTCTTAATGCTGTAAGAGAGAGTAACTTTGGTTGTGATTCTTGCTTCTTTGCATTCTATCTCATTTTATACAGTGGTTACTTAACACAGGAAGATACTCCCAACTGAATGCCCTAGGATGGGATTATATGTTTAAACAACACACAGGACTTTACTTTTTTAGCTCAACTCTCATCTAGATGTTTCTACAACGATAAAGGTGATGATGTCCGTCACAATGAATGCTAAGCATGCTAACCATTTTATCCTCATTCAAATTATTTGGATAAAGGCATTTTATTAGTTTAAAAACCAAGTAAATGGATTTCATTAGTGACAGAATTTTACAAGTTCACTCAATTTTCTCTGAAAACTTTTTTCAAAGAACACAGTCACCATAAATATATTGCAAACCACCAACAAACAACCTCCCAAGATAAAAGAGATCGTTTGCATTTTCTGTGATACAGCTGTGTGCAGAGAAGTCTCCTACTTTTCTCTTTGAGGGGTCCAAAAATGTGATTTCACTACTAGAAAGATTATGTGATTTTAACATTAAAAAGCAAATTTATGTTCCAACTTTCTTCTACAATAATTTAAGTTTGCAAACACCGAGTCCTTTGCTGCTCAGAATCGATCACGCCTGAAAGTATGTGAGTGATGTATAATTGAAAACACATATAAAATTAGAATATATATATAAACTGCAATAGCTTTTGTGTGTCCAGTTACCCTATAAAATGCGTATAACTTCTCCTGAGTCTTGCTGAGAGATAAATAGCATCTTTCCTCTTGACTTATCAGGAAATTCAAGCTTAGTTTAATTTTGACAACCCTGTTATTTTATAAGTATCATATGACATATACTCTTGCCCGTAATATTTGCTGTTAATTAATAGAGCTAATAGAGATAATGTACCCTTCAGTAAGAAAGAAGACCATTGGTTTTAATTTATGTTTTACAGGTCAGAGACGTGGTTCTGTCCATGAGGAAGAGCAATAATTTCAATTTAAAGCGATAGAAAGAGAAAATCAGAGAGGCAAAAAACAGCCAAACACTTAGGTGGCCCACTGATCAATTGTGGGAACCTGAGGCTGTATGCTAATAGTTCCCTTAACTGGCTGCTATTTCTAAACTTGGGGGTAAAGTAATAAAATAATTTTGCCATTGACAGAGAGGGATATTAAGTTGCCTTTTTTAGCCTTTCTTTTGCAATTCTATCCCTACTCTGTTCCCATAGACATCTCATATTTTCCGTGTGTGGTAGGATAAATCTGATAAATCTAATATTTATCAGATTTATTCATATTACATGATATTCCTTTTCACAAAAAAGAATGATACTTTTTGTTAACCCAGTAGTTTAAAATAATTAATTAATTCCTAACTGATAAATTAACAAAATGTAGCACTGAAAGCTATTAGCAACAAGAAATCCAATACAAACCAGATTTCTGGTGGCTTACCTGGAGCAGCAAGGAATTTTTAGACTCAGTAATGCCATATATGTTGACAGTGTTCAGGTGAAGTAGCTTTCTCGGTCTCTAGACATCAGTGTAATGATATTCTATCTTTCACGCTCTTTTTTCCATGATATGTGAACATCTTCTATACTAGCAAAAATATTTGTGGAACATTTGATTTTGTTATAGAAGTTAAAGGAAGAGAGCATGATTTCTGTTACAGTGCCGTTAAATGACAAGCTGTTTTCTGGAAGCAGCTATTTTCTGCCTGGCTTTAGTGCAGAGTGATAGGTACCTTAAAATGCAAGTCAATTCATCTGCCTTAGGGGTTTATTTTAGGATGAACTGAGTCACAACTTGTAAATGCCTAAATCTCCTCATATATAGATGTAAATCATTGAAATAATTTGATGGTTTTCAGAAACAAGCACGTTCCAGACAGCTAAACTGAGACCAAATAATTTTGTTTAATAAGTACAATAAAGTAAAATTTCATCAGAATGAAGAATAAAAACCCCCAAACAACCACCCTAACCAACCAATAACAACAAAAAAAGAGCTATAGGCTGCTCGGAAGTTCCTGGAAACAAAATGTAAGCACTTCTATCTAATTCCAGACCATTAAACGCCACTACATATTTCCAATGAGAAACTGTCCTTGTCTCTAACATTCATATATTTTACTTGGATATTGTGAATATTAAATGTGATTGAGAATATAGCCCAGGGTGTGAAAAAGCCCAATATTTAATATCAAAACTAATTGAGAATCTTGACTTGATTTTCTATGAAGACTTTAGTCCTTAGAGTTTAATTTTAAATTCTGTCTCAATCTAGTTAGACAGATAATTATTTATTAAATGAAGTTGGGTAATCAAAAGTTAAGTCAACATAATTATGTGGAGAATGAAACAGAATACAGTTATTTAAAACTTGGAAATTATTCAGAACTACTAATTTCAGACAAGCAGCGAAACCCCACAAATACACAAAAAACTGTCTGTATTGGAATTGAATCTGCCACTATCCAATGTCATAATAATGGGCTGAAGTCACAGTTTGTTTGATTGCATCTGCTACTGGCAAAAATAATGAAAGTGCACAATTAGTAAAGCAAGCATTTGTAGAATTCCAACCACTGAAACATGTTACTGCATATTGCTTTTGAAATTAAGATGTTTTTAATATTTCTGAGTTGTCTTTTTATTGACTTGTTTGTTTGTGGGGTTTTGTTTGTTTGCTTGTTTGTTTATTATTTTGGGGAAAAACCCTAAATACAAATCACCCTAAACCCAGTATTTCCAACTATGTTTCCTATAAGCATACTTTCTTCTTTATTTCAGTCCTTTTAAAATACTGTTTTGCGTATGCAAACATTCAGTACTGATTATAAAATGTTTTCCCCTGTTTTATCCCAAACCTCATTCAGAAAATTCTGAATTTCATTCGTTTGACCCAAATTTTTTAGCTATCTAGCTACCTACTGATTTCATATTTTGTATCATCTTTCTAGAGACGACATTCCTAAAAATAAAATGAAGAAGTAAATAGTTTTTCTTGTTTTCTTTTTCTTGTTCTTAATTTCTACTGAATTTATATAATTACTTATATCAGTTTATATTAAATAAGGTTAAAGAATGCAGACAGAGAAAAACCCTCATGGTGAATTATATAGTCTCATGCCTTCATGAATATATACTGAAGTACAATGAGAGAAGAAGAAATGGCACCTTAGCCATTTAAAGATACTTAAAACTTAAAATGGACAGATTTTCATATAATAAGGCTTCTCAGAAATAAAGTCATGACCAGTCTTCTTGTCCTCTTTCCCTCAGATATACAAACTCATGAGTGTCAGACTTACATTGTTTAGCTTGTTTCAACTGGTTGTCAACATCATAGTCAAGAAAAGCCCAGATGTTTCTTCTTTCCCTAAACTTCTATAATGGGACCTAAATACTGAGTGTTATCTAAGCTTTTTAACTATTATAGCCTGTTACAGATGTCAGTATTATGATCCGAAATACGTCTTTATACTCACTGTGAAAGATTTGCCAGTGTCCTCAACTGCCAGTTTTAGCCTAGAGAAGCTGCCAAAATGCCTTTTCTCTGTATAATTTTTTTGCATTGGTTTTGCTGTGTATCAATAGATTTTTCACTGTAACGTATTATAAGAATTGTCCTAGCAGAATTTCTGCTGATCTTAGACCACTTCTTCTTCTTTCCTCTGGATCATTACAATTGAAAGAAGACAGTGCTGACATTTTTAATAACTTTTTTTTTTCTTTTCTGAGAAGTGAGTGCATCTGGGAGTTGACTTTTTACTTTCTTTGAAAATCTGCAATCTATAATTTTATGAGCAGGGGAGAGAACTAGGAATAAAAATAACTCCCCTTTTCAACTCCCATCAAGAACAGAAAATGGGAAATTTAATCATCTTGAACAGAGTGCTAAAACAAGATGTGGTTTGATTGAGACTCCCTAGAATCTCCTTTTTATGATATATATTAGAATTAAATTCACCTTAATTTTACAAGAGGGACATTATTTGACAAAGAGGCATGAAGCATGCTGAAATTATCTCTCTTTTGTGTCTCATCATTTTGATCACTTTTACGATGTAAACAGAAGGCTCATCTAAAATTTTTCTCTGCTGCTTAAATTCTAAAAAAAAAAGAAAACCAAATCCCAAAACCTCACAAACTTTTCACAATGTTTTTCATAGTTACTTGTGGTTTAAAACCAAAACATACAAATCCAAAGCATTTTCCTCAAAATCAGCCAAACCCCAAAAATTTGCAAATTATTACATTAATGGGTCACTTTCAACAACAACTACTACTACTTCATGAAAATACAGCATGATTTTAAAAGGCGAGTGATATCTCATACATAATAGATATATTACAGATTTTATTTTCAAAATGATACTCAGGGATAATTATATGTATAGCATAGTACACGTTCTGATTTTTGCTTCTTTCTTTTTTTGTTCTTATTACATTTCTCTCTGCTTGTATTAGCATTATTATAGCTGTATACCTCTTTGAAATATGTGATCACATAAACTATATAGAACTACAACAGATTTTTAACTTTGAGAAAGAATAAAAAGGGAGTATGTGCTCTGGTGATGATGCAAATGTGAACAATAAATATTTATTTTCACTTTTTTTTGCATCTTTTGTAAATCATCCCTGTTGCATAAAATCTCATAAAACACCTTTATGTTAGTAAAATATGTAATGTCAACATTATTAACCTGAAAAAGATGCAAGAATTCCAAACTGCCTTTTTCTTTCAGTTGGTGTAATCCTATAGTGTCTCATTTTCAGTAGTTACTATTTACACCTATGAATACTCATTTTCTTAAATGAGTATTATGAATTACCATTTTCTTAAGAAGAGGCAAAAATTATTTCTAAGGTCTAAATACACCAAAGTTCAGCCTCCTTATGGACAATTAAGTGCTCAAACACACACCTGTGCAACAGCAAGTGATGACCCCAGAGTTTTGCAACACGGAGATACTCCTGATCATTTAATATTCAAGACTAACTGTCCAAGAATCCAGCACTGCTGGCTTCCTGGTGTTCATTTTATGTGGGTTTCCAGCTATCACAGCAGATGCTACAAACTGATGATTTATGTCAAATCCTTAGTATAGTTATTCTGGAGTTCTTACCATCCTAAGAGTGAGGGAGGGGGTTGTTTGTTTTGTTTTGCTTTGTTTAGCAGGGTTTTTTTACACATTGGTTTTTTGTTATTCAAAGCTAATCTTTCTTCCTCTGATCATATTTATGTCAAATTCTATACAGGAGAAATGCAGCTCTACCTTTTGCTTGAAAACATACTGCCCTGTATGTGATATGTTTACATATCATATATATATACAGACGAACCCTTTATTCTGCAGAAATTTGACTTTTTTTTTATCTCCTCAAAAGATCAGAAAAAAAATTAAAGTAGAATTCTGGAGACTATCTTGACTTTTTTTCACAACTAAACATTCTGTCAACCTCCAATCCAACTTCATTTCCCCTGAGTCTTAGAAAAACTACTGTTTCTCCTCAAGACAGTCATCAATGAATGTAACCACTTTAAAAGAAATCACATTTTCATAATTCAAGTGTACATAGTGCAGAACTGGCTACTTCCTGTAACTGTTCTAGGCTAATAAAAGAAATAATATTTTCCCTCTGAAGACTGTCTACTTCTGTTACTATCACAGAAGGTGGCCAGCAAAGAATAAGGTCAATGTGGGATCCATCCAAATAAACATAGATACTTAAATTAGTAGTGTCAGGGTCCATTTATAGTCAGTATATAGAAATAAGGATGTAAGGGCATGGATTCTCTGACCTACTTTAGATGTTTTTGGGATCATATGCAAGAAATTTTTCTGTGGCATTTACAGAGGGAGCTGAGAGTGATTGGTTTGCATGAAGATGTTCATGTAGTAGACATCTATTCCTACATGAGCAGAATCCCATTAAGAAGTACTGTTGTAAAAACAGTTCTGTTGTTAAATATTCCATAGCTATTGAGCATTTACTGATCCACCAGCTTCATAATTGAGTACACAGCAGAAGTGATACATTTTAGGAAACAAAAGATTTAAAGATAACTGGAGTGAATTAGTATTTAAAACTAAAAATTTCTCCTAAATGCAAAGTTATTTTATAGTCAAAGCCATATGACTGTTTTAATAGCACGTAACAGTATTTTCCATAAATTTAACTTTTTTTTTTTTTAAATGGGAAGGCCATAGAAGAAGACTGTGCTAATATTAATAGCAAAACACATTTGACTCTTTTCATTAATATACTGTACTTCTGCTCAAAACAATAAGGATATGTGCTTTCCAGGTCCTTTTTTTCCTTCTTCTTTCCTTCATGCTTTCATTTGCTTCTCATGACCACTTTCCACCTGCTCGGATACTTCTGAGAAAGCAGAAAATAAGAAAAATTTATCATGTCACAACCAGGAGTTCAAAGAATGGCACCACTGTTAGTACAATAGAGGAATAGAATAAATATAGAATTTCAAAGGAAAGCCTAGTTAAGAAAAAAAAAAGAAGCAATGAGCTTGATTAAATAGCAAAAATTTAATATAGATTGCAGGAAATATAACTTTATATTTGTTCACTTGATTTTTAATGTCATCCTTCCTGTGGTTTTGACCTCATTGCAATCAGTGAGAGACTTCTCAAATCGAAAGTGCAGAAAATGTGTTACCTTCTCTCCCTTCTTTCACTGTACCTCACTGATCTTGTTTTCAAGATCAAGCTCATTCCAATCCTTCTAAAGCAGCCTCTTAAAATATCTGTTTTTTTTCCTTATTAGATAGTTTGGGTGTAAGAAAAGAGGAGGAAGAAATTTCAAGTTTATTCTCTCATACAAATTATTTACTCTGGATTATACAATAAGAGAACACTAATAGATTCTTTTAAATATAAAACATGTACTAGAACCTAAGTACTACAAATATTGCTTCGATGCACTTTTTATCTAAACACTTTTTTGAGCAGAAAATTAATGAAAGAATAGGATATTAATATATTTGTAACTTAGTTTATAACTATTTAGTTAGCTAGCAAAAAATGTAAGCATTCGTTGAAAAATGTAACAAAATTGAGTTGCTATTGCTTTTAATTGTCTGAAGAGATACTGCTAGTTCACTTGTAATAAAAGATAAACAAGAATAGATAGTTTAAACATCCTGGATGAGATGCTAAAATCCTTGAAAGCATTGTGTTAACTAAGGAAAATTGAATAAAATATGAAAAAACAGTCAGTAGTCTGTATTATTTACATCGGTTTTGCCTTTTATTGGATTTTTTGTTTCAAATATATATTCACTGTTCATTTATTGTTGATGGCAACAATGTTTTGCTTTATTGTGTTATCTTTCTCCATGTAAAATGTCATCTCCTTCAAAGTTCAGAGTTTCTCTTTACCAATTTAATAAAATCCTAATAGCAGTGATCCATGACTTTTAGGTCAGAGGATGATTGATGACTGCCTGCAGGCATAATAATGTCATTGCCTGAAATAAAAATATAATTCATCTAGTGTGAAATACAGATTGACTTTTAAAGTCTCTGAAGTGTCACATGGATGCAATATTTACTGCAAATGCTAACTGCTAATTACTATTCATGTTTTTCGCTGTTAGTACTCAAAGCAATTTATTACATTCCTTAATGCTGTTATTGGATAGTACTGTATCCATCAGCTGAGTTCAGACCCCACCAGGAGAGTCCTAATTTGTAAGTTTATTTCTTACATCATCAACTTCAAAAAGCAACTTGGGGAGTTACTATTTACTGTCAGTCCACCAATAAATGTCAATATCCCAGAGTAGAAGAGGCAAGTGCCACATAATCAGTAATGTTACAGTTAAACAAACATAAACATGATTTATGTCAGCATTGACATTCTTGTCTATTATGTAAATAAGCTACACAATGTCTCTGTCTAGACAGATTTTACTTGATGTCTGATGTGATCATAGGTTCACATGGTTCTACTTTTTGCAATACTTCTACCAAAAAAAAACCCAAACCAAAACAAAACAGCAACAGAAAAACAGCATCTCTGATTAAATATAGATACATATGCAAATAGATACATATGGGACTTAGAAAGTAAACACAAGAAAGATAAGAAATACTTTTCACAGATTACTAATAATGTTTACTAATAATTCATAAGAAGGGAGAAACGTTAATTTAAAAAAAAAAGCCAAACTTCACTTTTCAACCTATAATTCTGTATGAATTTTATAAAAAGTGAAAGAATTCTGAAAGGAAAATCTGCATGGGAGGAGCCAGGAAGACAGCTTTGCTGCAGAAACTCATTGCAGTATATTCAATCCACAGACAATGTTGCAATGTTGCTGTCCAACTCAGCTGTAAAGAGACCCGATCTCATTTCCTCCGTTCATGGTCTTTCTGCAACATTTTAACAGAAACAAGAAATTTACCCCTGCAACAATAATTTTTTACAACCTGTAAAAAACCTGTCTGTAATTTGATAGGGTTACAAAACCAATTTATATCACTTTAAATCACTTTATTTGTGAAATGGTTTTCTACATTACAATTAAATAAATAAATTAATAGCAACATTATTAATAAGTAGAGAAACCGCCTATTTACAAAAGGGACTCATAATTAAGTTTTCATTGTGAAATAAAATTTCTGTGCCTCCGTAGTAAAGACACTCTGAGATGTTTCCTGTCTGAAGAAATATTGGATGTAAGTAGGAAAAAAATACAGCAAAATTTAATATACATACATGCATTTCCAGGTAGACTATTAAGTATTACGACTATCTTTCTCTCATTATTGCTGAGAAGGTAATGGGAAAATAGAAAATATTTTCAATAAGAATAAGAACATTTATAAGTTAGATGACTGAACAAATTTAAATAATGAAAAGTAAGAAGGTATAATTCTAAGCAGTAGAGAAATCTAGTCATCTGACACCTGAACTTAATATCCACATAATTATTGTGAACAAGCAAGAAGAATAGCTAAGCCCTCATTAGTAGAGATCTGGGACTTTGTCTATCTGCATAAGGGCTGGTGGGTAACACAGTTTGAAAAAGCTTCCTTCATCAGAGAGAACTGCTTTCTGTAATATCCACAAGGCACTGGCTAAGACGGGACTTGAGGAGGTGTACAATCTCTACCACCATCTTTTAGTACTTATATGAGCTTTACTGTTTCCAGTTATTTAGATATTAGCTTGTTATTTATTTACATATGCATTTGTGTCATAAATATATTCTCTTAAAAAGTGCCATTTTAAGCTAATTTATCCATCTATTCTCTACCATTTTATTTAAAAATATGTATGTCAACAGTGGTAGTGAGATTCATGTCAACTAGTACTAAATGTTATTTACCAGTGATATTAATGAGTAATTAGACACTAGATACAGAGTGAAAGCAACTCAGCATGCTACCCAGATGAATCAAATGAGTACATCTCCTTAGTTCCAACTAAACAATCTATGTGGTATGACCAGGAAAACAAACCAAAAAAAAAAGGAGTGGATGAACTTTGTTTCACAGATGTTCCTAACTTTGCACTATAGGAACATATTTGGGACAGGAGACCACAGGGCAATAAATACCCTGGGGGCAATTGTGTTGGACATAGATATTGAGAAAGTCCAGAAGTTTGGTTTGCAGATGTGTGATTTAGCAAGGCTGTGGCCAGTTTATTTCAACAGTCTACTTTAGAAAACAATAAATTATTTTTAACAATGGTTTCTGAAGAGAGAAGACAAAGACATCTTAGATATCTGAAGCTGTGGAGAAGGCTGAGATTAAGGTTGAGCCTTTATATGAACACCCAGGACCTGACAAGTTTTCTGACCAGGGAAACTCTCTCATTCCCCTGCATCCATGGCATTGGTCAGAGACAGATGGGAAGTGCTGGGTCTCTGAGATGTTTGAGTTGGGGGTGGAGAGAATAGAAATTCTAGAAGTGAAATTATTATGCACCCACTGACCTCATCCTGCTGAGTAAAGATATTCTAGATTGTATGTCAGTGGGTCATGTGGTTGTGACTTTGTGTGTCTACCTCACTCCTAGTTGGCCCCATCATCACACCTAAGCATGAGCTGGCCACTCTAAGATCCATTTATGATCTGCAGAGAAAAAGAGGCAAAACTAGTATTTTTTAGTGTACATTTCTTTACCGAATTGTCCTCTGAGTGTTTCTGTTCTTTCCAGTCTTGGTATAAATTGAACACAAGTAATTATGTCTGTCATTCCTTTCTCTCTCCTGCAAAAATTATTCTCAAGTTGGCTAATATATACAAGAACAGATGATCATGTTGTAATCTAAATGCCTAAAAACACAAACACCAAATTAACCTTGTCCTTCCAAGAATCTTCTAACAATAACCTTCCCCACAACATGTAATGACAAAAAATGTGTATCACTCCTAGAACAGGAATTACAGAGATATCAATGATAGACAGCATTAATATAACCATTTATAGATTTAGTGTTCTCTGTCGGGATTCATTTCTAGATCATGCAGCAGAAAGAAAAATATTTGTCTCAAATTGGACTTCTAATATTGAAACAAACTAATTTTAATCACTAAATTCATTAACTGTACATAACACTCACTGATAGTACAGTATAACCCAATTTTCTCTCCTCAGCAGAAACAGTGGGTTTAAAAATCAACTTTTTTACAAAACAGTAGCCTTTGTATAAAAATCTCAAAATAGTAGTTTAACAGGTGGCATGGAAAAATTAATAATTTATTGGTTTTTATTAATTTTCAGGTAGTGCATTTCATTCAGCAGTCAAACTGTCTTGTGGTTTAGATGTGAAAACCACAAACTATCCCCTGCCTATTTACTAAAACATTCACTTTATTCTGCATCATCCCTTATGTGTTATCAATACATGGATTTGTGAGCTGTCTAGAGCTAAAAAGAATGTGACTGTTTTAAGAGTAAGTCAATATAGTAACTTGGAGACTACATCATGTCTCTGCATCACAGTAGAGTTGTGGAATCAAGAACTGGACTGAAAGACAGAGAAATTTGCTGTAAATATGCTCACCTTTCCAAGGCATTTCTAAATTTTTAAAATAAGCACATACTTGCATGTGTGTGTGTATAAATGAATATATATGTGTATATATATATAGTACAAACGTCCTAATGTAGAAATATGAAACTGACTTGCAACAGTTCGTTAATGCTAAAATTAACAGGAAGTATAACTATTTTCAGTATATAAATATTTATTGAAATAATTTCAGTGTCCATAGAAGTACACTCCATATTTATAACTTTCTCAGACAGTAATAGACTGTTTATTCCAGTCATTTATGAGTTACAGTCTTTTCTCAGTTCTTACATTTCTAGCATATTCCACGGAAACCTTGATATACCCAGTATCCAGCTTCTTTTCAATGTAGTTTCAAGAAAAATAATTCCCATGCATTGGTTGAAAATTAATCAACATGTAGCTTGTGCATTTGTCAACATTGAACACACTTTCAACACTGGAAGGTCACAAAATCTGGTTTTATGAGCTACAAATAACATTTCTGCTCTACATTTACCTTCTCAGAAAAAGGTTTTAAAATGTCAACTCTCTCAATATGACATAGCATAATCACTTTATTCTTGTAATCAAGCATGAAACAACATAAAAAAGACTTGATACAAACATAAAAATACTATAAAGTAATGAAAAACTGTGGCCTTCCAGTTTCAGGAATAGTAACTTGCTCAGGGTTACTGCTGATCAAAGACTGGTTTCTTCTTGTTTCACTGTTTCTCAGTCTGATGCAAATAAGTTCTCCCTCAGTTACTCTGAGCTGCCCAGGCAGGATGCAGCTGTGAACTTGAAGCTACATTAACATGGTCCTGTGTTTGAGTTAATAAGTCCTGCTGAGAGTAAAAAGACTGTGGAGACTTATGCAGTTTCAGATAGGAAAAAAAGAAAAAAAACCCATGATTGTTAATAATCACTCTGGTTTTTAATAAATAAAAAATGCAATCTTCATTCTGATACAATCTTATTAAAGAATTATTAAAATTCTTTTTAAAATTCTTTGCTAAGTGGGTTTTGGCAGTGAGAAAATTATATGGAAGTTTGATTTAGCAGCTATAAATGTCATTAAACAAATATGCATTCTTCAGACTTAATTACACATTACAATATCAAGCAGTTGAAAGCCCAAGAGATAATAAAGTGTAACTGTCACTACCAAGAGTGTAATATTATCTTAATAATTTAAACCAGATTGGATATAAGAAATTACAGTCAAGACGTAAGAATTTGTAAGTGGGGTAAATCATGTATCCTGCCAAATGATGAAATTACATTTCTGAAAACATGACCAATCTATTTCTAAGTATTTCTATTCTTAGGATTGACACCTCTCTTCTGAGTAACAAAATTCACTTTAATTACTCTGAAGCATATGAATGACTCACCATTTTTTGTACAAGCATTGTTTGGTTATTTTTTTAAATCTATTAACACTTCTCCAAAAATCTACATTTGTAGAAGAAAGCCCAGACAATTAAACAAAAATGTCAAGTGAATCATGATGAAATCTCCGGTATGTATCACTCATAAGGGTGGACAACACCACTGATGTGAGTATAAACTGAATGTATGTGAATTGAATATGTGAAAATATGTGAAAGAATGTTTGCCCCAAATTGATTATGTTAAAGAGGAAGCCAGCCCTCAGTGGGATTAAAGAGTAATCAATGAGAGGCAAAGAGACTTTTGAAGCAAAGAAGGAAACAGCTGGAAGAAAAGTCTAATGAAAGCATGAAAATACTCAACAGAGGGAAAGGGAGAAACCTCGCAGGGGAAGCAGTGGCAGTCAGACCTTTTTTGACACTAAAGACATCACCATGGGACATCACAACTATTGCCTGGTCTGGGCTCAGCAGCCTCCCCAAAGGCTGCCTTGAGCTCCTGCACTCCATCAGGTTGGGTGGTACTTCAGGGTGCAACACACGGGGTCCAACACCTCAGATGTGCGTTTTGCCTCACGGGATGCTTGATGTGCAGCCTGTGCTCTTGCAGGGAGCAGTACGGGTAGAGGCAAAGCTCAAACACCCATGTCTTCACCAGAAGCCATGTATATACCTTGCATTCCTAGGGAAGGAGGCTGTTGGTAACCTACAAGGCCTCTGAGAAAGGGGATATGCATGTCAATGTGGTGGGTGGGTGGGTGGGTGGGTGTGTTGGTGGGAGGAAATAGGGACACTTTTGAAGTATTCATAAACGTGCACTAGAATTTTTCAGTTTTTATTAATATTTGGTTTAGCTGATCTATTGCTGATATTTATCCTGATCATGTAGTTCACTGATTGTCAGGTTTATTGCATGCTAATAAACCAATGAACCAGTTCAATAAGATTTGTTTTGTGTGTTTTAAATATGAGCTAAGGGGTTCCACCTTGGAAAAGTCATGTCATAAAATAGATTAGCATCATACCCCACTAGCTAGTGAACTACCAGTACTACTTACATCCACCAAAAAAAAATTTAAAAAATGCTACAATGCCACACACTGTATTTTATTTACCCTAAACAACTTTGACAGGGAACACTGGAAAATAAAAGTTCTCTTATAAATAAGTACATATTATATAATCCAAGCTCATCACCTCAAATTTGATATATTTAATATCAACAAAGCTTTCTACAAATGTGTCTATGTAAAATCTGAAGAATAAGAACAAGTTTTGGGCAATTCGCCAGCCTTCAACAATGAACATATAATTACAGCATCCCATAGTCAACCAGTTGACTTAATTGGTTCTTAATTGACATAGGGTTTGCCAAAAAAAGAGATTTATATTCACAGATCATTAGACGAAGGATGTTAATCGTTGTACTGCATGACTCATTATGGCTTGTGCTATTAATGCAAGAGAAAGTTAAACAGGAAGGACTGCTGAGACTGATGTATTCAGGTCGTTCAGGAAACCAGAGACATGCCCTGTGTCACCATGGAATTACACAGGTTCTAGGGAGCCACTTTTCTATCTCTGAGTTACCTCCAGAATTATTCCCAGCCTCGGCTTTTGAGATATGAACATTTCCAAATAAACTCCCCACCTTACATTTCCATCTACCAGACATGACTTTAGGAAGGGTGTCTACCTTTTCTCTGGACATAGAATTTTAATCTAAGGGTCAGTTTTTCAGTAGGACCTGGTACCTAAAGTACTGAGTTCTTTCTGAAATCCAAGTTAAAATGCACAGACAATGGAGAATAAAATGTGAAACATATTTTCAATGTAAAAATAAATCTTTCACATGAGAGCTTTTCATGGAATGCAATAAAGCACAATGATTTGGTGAAAATACTTCCCTTCAGAAATCTTTCAAAAGATCTCTAGCAAAAGAATTAGTTTCCATAATATGAGACAAATATTTTTAAGGCTGATGAGATACTTGAAAGTATTGACATATTAAAAAAAGTGGTGTTTTTTTTCTTTCATTTCACCCTCAACAAGCTGCAACTGTCCGAACAGAAATCTGTATTTGTATTTGTGCGTGTGCACTCACAACTATACTCATATTTTTGAAGAAATGGACGTGCTCTCCTTTCTCCTCTCTTACTGCCATCTCCTTTTTTTCTCTTCCTTATGTCTTTGGGAGTTAGGTTTTTTCCCTCATTCTCAGTGATTACTAGAGAATGGCTCCTTTTTTTACTGGAAGGTCTATTTTAGTAATACATTTAAATATTGCTCTGCAGTAGCATTCCTCCTCCCTCACATGCAAGCAAAGTGAATTTGTCAAGGGTTGCTTGCAGCTTTGGGGGAAAGGAGAATCACATACAGCAGCCAACCTACTGCAGTGTCTCTGAGAAATTGATCTTGTTCTGCTATGTCAGACTAAGACTTTGATGATAATGACATTTTCAGCTGCAGACAAAATCCTTTTTAATTTATTTGAAGGGGAAGAAGCTGAAATGATTTTCTATTCCAGGATGTGCTTTACAGCTTGACTTACTTTTCAGGACTAGCTCTCTGTTCAGGGGTAGGTGGGGAGTTCCTCCTGACATGACCCTGAAAAAAAAGGAAGCATTGCAAGGAGTTGGAGTTTTTTAATTATTCATTGAATACGTTTCCTTAAAGATCACATCCTTGAGTCTCTTACATGAGAGCTAAATTATGGGGGTAACAGAAATGTTGTAGAATGAACTAACAAACTTTAAGAAACTGTGAGATATTGAAGATGCAGAAGGGAATAAAACCCATTTAAAACCTGCACATTATTTTAACTTCTCATGTGTCTCTCCTGTATTTGTGATATCATAATGTTCAGTTCCATGCCAGCCTAACCATAAACTTTTTCTTTCCCCTACTGATTTTTTGCATGTTTTTTCGTTATTTGCATTCAGGCAGCTGTATGCTGTCTTAGTAGAGGATTTCCAGAATGCCCTAAGGTCCAATGTCATCTCCAGATACTTGATCCTGTTTCAAAGCATCAGCTAATTTTTTCTGCACATTGAAAAGTGCTTCGGTTTCTAAAACTACTGATATGCCACCTCAATCAATTGAGAACAGGAACTATCTTCAGTGTAATAATTGAAATAATTAGATGATTTATCTTGCAAAAAGTTTTTGTCAGTTTCATGAAAACCTGAGCGTTTTGAGAGGTGAATCTGTTTCTGATTCTCTAGATAGTCATTCCTGTGCAATTATTTTCAAGGTTTAAAAGTGACATTAAAAAGGTTTTATGTGCTTGAATTTGTCCTTTTAAATGCCTTCTTCTGACATCAGCACTGCAGCTCTGCACATGCAATTTGCCCATGGATGACTGCTGAGAAGTCGTTTAAAGATTCTTTTTACACAGATTCACTAAAAAAAAAAAAAAAGGGTACCAGAGGAACAACAAATATACAAGTGGTATGCAAGGAATGAAAAGCAATTCTGTAATCATTTATTGCAGCTCTTGTCTCCAAGATAACCTGGGGCTTCTGTAGGAACCGCTATCACTAAGGCACTTTCCTTCTTTAGTTCACCTTGTCTGACGGCAAAGGACAGCTTGTACAGTCAGCTTCCTCCCTGTTATATTTGTGCTTTTAGCACAGCCAGATAAGTACAAAAAATGCATCTACCTAAGCACCATGTCATCAAGCCCATGGTTGAAGCCTGTGTGGTATCAATACCCTTTTCATTCCTCAAGTATCTATTCAATTCATCCAGAGTTACTAGTGGGGATCAGACATGTCAAAACAAACTGCATTGTCTCACACTGTAGACCACTTTAAGGGGGGTTTTGTCCAGTGGGAAGTACAAGATGCCTCAAAAGCAATAAAGTATATTCTGAATCAACAAACTGGTAGTCTCTGCACAGTAGCTGCTTAGCTATGATTTAGATGTTTTTGGTAATCACTGGAGGAACAAGTCATGAAGATAAATGGAAATTTTCTCACTGAAGGCGAGGCTATGGTCAAGTGACAAAATTTTGATCTTTGAAATTTCTCTGCAAAAACTGTATGGATTTTGTTTCTTGTTCAGAGATAAGGCTTGCAAGTTTATCGTGGCATTTTGAGGTTATTTATGGTTGGAATGAAAGTAATGAATGCACACACAGAGATTGGTTTAGTATATTTATGTAAATAACAGTGCCATAAAAATACAATTTCATGTTTAAACCTTATATTTTCATAGAAACACAATTTTACTTTGTGTCTTTGGATGCATGCATCTATGCAGATATAGATATGTGGTTACAAACAGATATAAATATAGATATAAACTAGATATAGACACAGATATAGATATATAACCTTAAAGAAATAAAGAAAAAATACCCACATAAAAAGGACTAGCTTGTCATCTGGTTTAAACCAGTGCCTCTCTTTTCTAAGACAGAAATAAGTATCATCCCTAGAAAGAATCATGAGAGGAGCACTTGAGAAATTTTGAAAATAAGGATTTCAAACAGATGGCTAACTCATTGTTAATGTTTATCTATGCCAATTACACTCTAAATGGAAAAAGGTAAGTAATTTCATATTCATTCCAGAGGGACAAGGCTAATAATAAGAAATTGTCTTTCAGATAAAAAAAAAAAAACCAAACCAAAAACCTAAACCCAGCAGCAACAACAGCAAAACGAAAACAACCAACCAACCAACAAAAACCCAACCAAAAAACCAAATACAAAACCAGAAAACCCCCCACCACTCACATAAAACAAAAAAATCCCACAACTTGGAGTAAGGTGTAAAGTACCCAAAAGCACTGAAAAGAAATGTCACTGACCATCAGAAATCACTTTTACTACAAAGATGTTGATATATTCCCTAACACTAATAAGATTTCCCTGTATATAAGTTTTAGTAACCTCTACTTGAAAAATATTCAATATGCTTGCTCCACTTCGACTTGTGTACTTTAGCTCATAAGGTCACAGCAACCCTCTTATCAGCCAACAGCAGAGCTGCAGCAATAATAGGAGATGTCATCTTAGATTAATGCAAGTGAAAATTGCCTGCAATTTTTTATACTTCTGTCTCTTGTGTGCACTTTAAAGTTTCATTTTTATCTCAGAACATCCTTGGTCACACCACTCCTGATACTTCAGGAAAATATTTGAATGCACTATTAGTAATGATTATGATCTTCAGTAATAATTATTTCTCTAGAATTTGTGAGAAATCAAAGGAGAATGCATCCTAGGAATTACATGTGGATCAGTGTAAATGTATAGGCTTCTGCCTAAATTTACTCTAAAAATACACATACTTATATCTCAGTTTTACTTTTTATCTTAGTCATTGACCCCCTTGACAAAGTATCAGGCAAAAATACAGATTTCTCCTACACTAACAGAAGAGCAATCAGAACTTTTTTGATATCCTGATCATTCATAGAGTAGATAATTTTGAATTATGCATGATTCTGGTGTATTTTTTTTACCGCAACGTGAAAGTCATATCTTCGCATTGTTAGCAGTTTTTATTGCAGTGTCAGAAAAAAAAAGCAAGCTTCTTTTTCCAACTTTATTAGACTACATGGACTGCAAGAAGCCACGTATGTGGGGCTTATATATGGACACACAGAGATAGAGTAAAAATGCTATAATTAATTTAGCACAATATTTTTTGGGGAGAAAAAAAAAACATAGGAAGTATAGGAAAGTATAAAAATTGTGCTTCTTTTTTCTCAATATTTTAAAACAAATTATCTTTCTACAACTGATTTTTTTTCATCTTCAGTACTATGAATTGAATTAAAGTGGTCTTTCTGAAGTTCAAAAAATATTATTGTTTCGCCTCTGTCTTTTGTAAATAAACAGTTAAAAATCTTTAACACAGAAGGAAACCCCACATTAAAATCTACATTATGACCTTGATATAACTCAATTTTGAGGAGGCACTATTCTTCTCTGATTAAAAACTTTTTTCTATATAAAAGGATCATTATTTCTAGAAAGTTAACATTTTTTGTATTGTTAAAGGTGAAAATAAAATAAAATATGCTCAGAAACATGCCTGAGACATACATGTTTCAGACCAGAAAGTGTGCACAGTAATCACAACCAACGCTTTTGTCAATGTCACATCCCGTTAAAAGGAACTTTGTGTACAACTGTGGAGGACAACCGTATCAAGCCTAACACATTCTGAAGGCAATATATTTGGAGGCAATGACAATTTAGCATGGAAGTTGCTATTAGATTGCATATATTATTCATATTTTTACCATAATTCTCATGTGGAAAGCAAGAACTGTAAAAAAGAGATAGACACTGTGAAGAATACCATAGTAAACAAGATCAAATTGTTTGATACAATCACAGTGTCGTAGAAATACTAGACTTTATTCAAATCACATACATATAGGTATATTTAAAGAAGATATTTTTTGCAATTTTAAAGAAAAAAATATCTATAAGAAGGAAAAGGAGAGACAAGAAATACAGATT
This sequence comes from Monarcha castaneiventris obscurior, assembly GCA_026261815.1. Lineage (NCBI taxonomy): Eukaryota > Metazoa > Chordata > Aves > Passeriformes > Monarchidae > Monarcha > Monarcha castaneiventris. The sequence continues at coordinate 5,106,935 of JAMPIT010000510.1, read as the reverse complement.
CCCCAGTTTGTGTAAAGGTAGGATGTAAGTTGGTATCACCAAATAGAAAATATATTAAGGAACATATTTCAATGTTCATAAAGTCATATCTTAACACTTTGAAATTTATTTGGATTATGCATTTATTGTACATATAATCCAACAAACATAAGCTTATGCCTTCATCAAGATATTAACTGACAAGGAAAGATCTGGGTAGATCCCCATCGAAGTTCTGGCTTACACAAAACTCTGGCACATTTGAAACTTGTTGCAGTCTTCCATATACAAAAGTAACAATAATACTTAGCTTTTGCTAGCACAAAAACCAAAAAAATTCTACTCTCCAGTAAAATCCAGAATCTATTAAAAGAAATTCCAGAAAAAGAAATTCAAAAGATATGCTGAGTTTGATGTTTCTGGACAAGATATGTGAAATTTTCTGTACAATCCAGAACAAATTAAAGTAGGTCCACCCCCAAGCACCTGATCTGAGATGACAAAAAGTCCTCCCAGACATTGCAGGAGAATAGTTTACTGAGAAGATTCCAGCAGATAATTAAGAAAAATGAGGGGTTTTTCCATGCTATTACTTTAAATTTTGGTAAGAGCGAAATAGGATACAGTGAGGAGACCACTTGAAGCGGCTGGATTTGTACCCCCATCATAATATGGGTGTAAATAGACTAATAAATAAAAGGCATCTCAGTTTAATACAGAAATGTTTTACCCAAAAACAAAAGGAAAGATTCAAAATCTAAATCCTTAAACAAAACAGGCCATAATATAAATACTGTCTCAGATTGCAGTAATATTAACAAAGGCTTGAATTCCTCTGGTTTTGGTTGCTATAGAGTTGATTTTATTCATAGTAGTTCCTATGGTGTTCTTTTGGATTTGTGACAAATACAGTGATAAAAACATGGGAATGTTTTAGCTATTTCTGAGCAGTGCTTAGAGAGTGGCAGGGGTTTTCTTGCTTCCCCCCACTGCCTCACCAGCAAGGACTACAGGGGACACACAAGAGGCTGAAAAGGGACACAGCCAGGACAGCTGACCTCAACTGACCAAAGGGATGTGCCATGGCATGTGATGTGGTGCCCAGCAATAAAAGCTGAGGGAAGAAGGAGGAGGAAGGAAGGTCACTTGGAGTGATGGTGTCTTCCCAAGTTATCGTTATGCGTGATGAGGCTCTGCTTTCCTGGAGATGGCTGAACACCTCTCTGGTTACTATCCTTCCCAAAATTTTAGAAAAACAAGACTCCACAGAAACGTATTAGAGAAACATTAAGAGTGATTGGTAGCACAAAAAAAAAAAAAAAAAACTATTAAAAAAAAATCTATAAAATGCTCTAAATGTGGTATTAGCTGGTTTAAGTGGAATAGGGAAAGCCTGTGAAGATCCTTTAAAATAAGAGGAGGCCATGAACAATACACTTGTCTTAAAAAAAATGCAAATGCCTCTAAGCTTAAGTTCATGCTCTGCATGTGAGAAAGAGAAAGAGAGAAGGCATTTAACTTCCAAATTATCATCAATTACATAAAATGACATAAAAATTATATTCTCCATTATAATTGTATTTTTACATATTTTCTTGAGTGGAACAGACCAAGTAAAGATTCTGGCAGTATGCTCTGAGTATGGTAAAGGAAACCGAATAAGCAGAGACATTACTGGACAACAAAGAACCAACAGAGAGACCTTTCTAAATTACCCTAATATTAAGAACAAGTTATTTTCTCTTGATTGTAATTTGCACCCTCCCAGACACAAAGCTAATCACCAGCTAATTGCTAATCCATAAAATCACAGATCATTAGTTCCAGTATTCATGGAACTGCTTAGTTCAAAAATGTAAAGTTACTTCTAGCAACAAATAAAGACGCATTAGTGTAAAAAAATGTTCATATTTTTTATTTCACTATCCTTTTCTATTAAACACTTATAATTTTTCAGTTGATCAACAGACACATAGAAAAAGCTCATTTTTCAGCATAGATGAATCACAGAATTCTACCTGTTTTGCAACAGATATGTGCTTATAAAGGCATATTTTGTTAAACTAAAACTTAAAATACATTTTGAGAGGGCAACTTTTGGCTTGTTTATGTGAAACACATACAGGAAATTTTAGAAGATGTGTAACTGTTTCACCTTTGCTGTTTTTTCCTGTTTGCCATTTACTTGTGTTCTGCTTATTATTAGTCCTGTTATTAGTGAGTGAGCTCTTGTATAGTAATGAATATACCAGACCTTTTTCGTGTGTACATTTTTTCAGTGCATTATGCTTTCCAAAGACTTAGCAGGTTTGCATATCAAAGCTTTTCCTTCCAGACCCCTAAGGGACTCATTTCTCCATAGTAACACTAGACCCTACAGTATAATGCTTGATTTATTTTTCTATCAACTATTGTTCTATACCTACATAGTCTTTTCTGTTTTTCACTGTCTAGAGGATACAGCACTGACCCTGCCTGCTCAATGTGCAGGGACTCATGCCTGCAAGCAGTAAGGCTTTATAAAACTTATCCCTGCGCCTTTACTTGTCATATCAGCAGCTTCATCTGCAGAAATACATTCTGACTGAGTAAGCCTGAGGTAGACAATGCTTAATTCTCCATTACAAAATCTTCCAGGAAGAAGAGAGAGATTCAGCTGCAGGGCATCCATCCTGTCAGCACCCTATTATCCTAACACACCATTTACTCTGTTACTGGTTTTAAGCTGGCCTTATTCAGTCTGATTATCATGTTAGAGACTTGTCTTGGATCACTGTACACAGTGTATTTTTATTCAGCTGCTATTCTGAGACTCCAGGTATTTGTCTTTCTTGTGCCTCCTTATTGTACCTTCATCACCTATAAAACTGGAGTTCAGAAGATTTCCAACACATGAATTAGATGTCACAAAGTCAAAGTGTGAGCTACTTTTATGCTAGGAAGTAAAACAAGTAAACCAAGGAGAAATGGCTATTAATAATAATTTAAAAATATATCGTTTCTAGGTTTTACTCTCCCATAACTGACAGAATGGATCCATGCTTTGCATTGATAGGCAGCACAGTCACATACAATAGATATCTGTGTGATGGATCACAAAGATCACATAACATTTACCATTTTTCTCACCATGCTTTTAATCCCTCAAGGCTTCTGGCACCGTATAGTAACCACACACAGAATAAAGTGATCACAGGCTACAGAATCAATATCCAGCACACAGAAATAAGGAGAGATTAAGGTCATTAACAACCTGTAATTTATTAAACATGACCCTAATTTCATGCAATTTTTTTCTAAGGGTTTCATGGAATACTTCTGAAAGAAATCTGTATTTCAAAACTTATAAGGATTCTGACTATGTCCAGTTGAAGATGAGGGTGTTTACAGAGTTTTGAAAAATATACATGAGATTTCAAAAGATGAAACAGCAGAAGAAATACATCGGAGGGAAAGTAAATAAAAGTTTGGAACATTACAGTGATTTGAAAATTTCAAATTTGAATTTCTAATTCTGTTTTATGTGTTCAGTAACTTCATTCAGTGTTCAAGTTTATTGTTCTTAAATTCATAGAAATATAATTGTCTTGAGTCTGTTATCTCCTATTTTTCCATCTTTAAAACAATGTACAAAATCATGCTAATGCTCTGATAGAGAACATATTTTCAAATCACGGGGTTTTTTTAAAATTATAGGATATTGAAGGCTATTTAAACCAGTTAAGAGAATGAAAAAAATGGTTTCAGAGAGTAAACCTTATGTCATTATAGCTACATCTATTAATCAGCTACTGAGGAGAAACTGTTCACCTGATTAAGATATATAGATCTGGCCTCCTGCTTCTTCAAAGTTACAAAAGAAAGTATAAGAAAAAATATTGCATTTTGAATTGACTTTTTAGTTTATTGTGTGACTAGTACCACTTTACACTCTTGGAAAAAATATCAATACTAAGCTTTACTCTGCTACCGAGGCCTAGTTCATCAATGCTCTTATGCCATCAAGGGTTAAGGGCTATGTTCCACTTGTTTGAGGAAGGCACTGAGAGTATCCTCATAAAAAGTTTGCATGATTAGATCTTTACAACCAGCAGACCTGTAAATTAGCACTGCAAATAGGCTTTGTGCAGAGAGCAACATTCTGTAGAGCAGGTATGACCCTGAATGCACAAACATGCTCTATGCATTATTGTGAAACTGAGTTTCCTAGAAGTTAACTTCTCTGTAGGCAACAGAAACAAAAGCCTCGAAATGTCCTTTTCTATTTTTTTCTCACTGCTTTTAAACTCTGCTGATCAATAACATCAAATAATGATTAGTGTTCAGTGACTAGCAAATCCCACTATGTGATTCTACATATTTCAATATGAAGTAGTGGAAAGTATTTAAGTTGGCTAAAGTACATAAGGAACAAAAGAAAGTATTCCTGTAATGAAAAATACAATTATTGTGAAGTGTTCTTGAGAGATAGAGTAGATGTGTGGGGATTTTTAAATAATAAATAAATAAATCCAGAAATATATGCACTTGGATTGTTCATATTTAAGCAGTTCTGTTGAGCGCTACCATACACTGAAGTGTGAGAACAGAACACTAATATGTAAGCAGATACTGAAAGTGAAAAAAAATTTAATGCCAACATCACTGAAACAGCTGTGCTAATAATTCAGGTTCTTGTTTAGGGTTTTCCAACAGATACACAGTATTTTTTTCTCCCACCATCATAGTCATCATGTTTGGTTAGCCACAGGTGAAGACTTGTTTCTCACAGGGAAAGGTCATTCCACAGAATTTCAGAAATAAAGTGAATCTATTCTCAAGATCAATGTTGGAGTCTTATACGAAAGAGAGACAGAAATGTGTTTGTTCACTTGAAGCTTTTTTATGTCAGAAAGATTTAAATAGCAGAATGAAAAAATAATGCAGATAAGGTTAAAACTGGGGGAAAGAAGTCATAATCGTAAGAAAATCCATCTCCATTGTAAAAAGTGTTTGATGGGACTGAGTTTGGCTTTTTCTTTACAAATGCAGTTATGATTTAAAATTTGTGTTTTGTCATTAAAGTACAAATAGAAGTGTAAGTCAGTTCTGTTGGAACTCCATGTTTATTTAAAGTGGGTATCCTATGTGTAAGCTACAGTCTGGTTTGTCTTCACAGACCATTCAAATTAGCAATACACTTTCTCAACATAGAGGACAAATTTTGAAAGTAGGTACAGAAAGGAAGTAATTCTGATAATTTTTATTCCGGAGATTTTTATTATCCTCCAGTGTTTTAATAATAAAATTATGAATCCATCAAATTATCATTTTTTTCATTGTGTCTCTCTACCTATAATATTCAGGGATACAGTAAAGACAATTTCTATCCTTTGTTGCATAATCTAAGTCTTAGTATTAGCTTTAATGAAGTAACTGAGTATTCACTTCTGCCTTTATATTATCAAGAGTATTCAGATCTGTATTTCAGAAAACATTAATACAGCCCTGCAGTTGTGGCTTATGATAGGGCAAAATATTTAGTCTGGATGTTTGTTTTACATTTGATTGTCAGGATTTATCCAAAACCTAACTGTAAAGGTTCCTGTTAGGCTGTCTAGCTAGTGAAAATTCAAACAAACAAATTCAAATCAAAAAACTGATGACTACGCAGTGACCAGAGAAAAATGAAAAAGTGGGGAACCCAGATAACCAAAATCAACTACTCTTAAGACAATCAAAGTTAAATGATAAGGTAATTTTTTTTATTCCAAAACCCACGAAGATGATTCACTAGAAGAAGCTGTCTCCAGAATGCTATTCAAATCACTACTGAGAAAATGCAGCACTTACTGTGATGCATCTGAGGGGAAGTTATGATATTGAAATACTTGGGAATGTACAGGATTTTTCATGGATTTTCCAGGGAAAGAGTTAGATGCTGGGAAAGACCAGGACAGGCCAGGGAAGGACAAGTTTGGAAAAATGGAGGGAGAGCAATAAAAGCAGCCAGTCCTTTTTAAGCTTGTAGTTGATCAGTACACTGAGGTGCCTGAGCCCTGCACGGTTTGTCCTATCTTCTTATTGAACTTTATTTCTATCTTTATTTCTGTGTGAATCACTCAATATTCTGTATGTGCCTGTGTGGGGAGGAATTCAGGTCAGGTGAGCAACTACTGAACGTGAAGCACAAATTTCAGAAACACATTCAGGATTTCTTTGGGATAGGGATCTTTGGCTTGTGTCAAAATCATATCAGGGACCATTCTAACATCTTTGCAATGTAGACAAATAAGTTCTGATGCCTGGGAGTGTTTGTAGCATCATATAATTTCTGAAATATGCTAAGTCTCATTGACTTCATAGAATGTTGTGTTATGTACAACTGTTTCTCCTTATGGTTGCTTTTCGTTATGTTTTGTAGCTCTTTTTACTTTTTAAATTTTGATTATTTCTTTTTGCTCCTTTATTTTTTTAATCAGACAATTTATCTTTTATATATTCAAAATATAAACTTTTTATTTCTTGAAAATCTAAAAGCCAAAATAGAATTAATAACAGTTAAACATATGTCAACTTTTTAAAAGGAGACCCTCATTATAAGAATATAGATCAGATCCATTGTTAAGAGATAGGTTTCTGAAGCAATAATTTCTGTATTTAAAAATTTTAAAAAAACCCCATTCTTTTTAGTAAACCTTTCATAGGTATTCATATCAATTTACTACACAGATGTGAAAAAATGCCTTTTTTAAATTAGATACCTATCCTGCTATTTGTGACCTGGACTGTTTCAATAATACTTATGAGAAGAGAGACAAGTATTTTTAGTAACATTCAGAGGATGACACAGGGAACCTTAAATAGTAACCTGCCTTAAAACAGTGGTCTTTAAAAACACTTCAGCTGAATCATAATATTGTTATTCAAGTATATTTTGTCAGTGAAGTGTGTGTTTGAATGGCATTTTCCCTCATGTTCCACTGTTGGTGCACCCACCAAGAGTTCAGAACCAAAGGCTGGATTTTAATATTGAACAAGAACATATTCTTTGTCAAAATAACCAAAGGATTAACCCACCTTTACCCAAAGAGTAATAACTAGATATCTCTCTCACATAATAGAACTTTATTCACAAAAATAAAGGGTATTTCAGATGAGGGAACTCCATGCATTCTTTTGAAACTAGACTTCTGCAGGCAAGAAAACAAATGTATAAGGAAAGTCTCATGATCATTCAGGTGCAGCATAAAGTTCTGTAAGCTTCTTGGCTACTAATTGACAGCAGCTAGAGATTGCACCATTGAAATCATCCTATAATGTTTCTGTTCCACATGCTCTCCCCACAGCATTAGTTCCTGCTTAAAGTCAGAGGGTGATGAACAGTGGATTAGTCGATGGCACCCAATGTATAGTAATTTTTAAGTTGTTTATGTGAGAGAAGAGAAAATTGTAGTTCCTATTAGTTTTCCCTGGGTATCTTCTGTTTATATCCAATGGCAGTCTGACAGTAAAATGTGCATTTGTTTCTTGAGACTAGAGTATTTCAAACCGGGCACCTGGAGACATCTGTATTTTAAACCATGCTCTATTGATTTTAGATACCTTCTGGAATTAGTTAGAGATTCAGAAGAGAGGAATCAAATCACTACATGAAACCACCCCCACCCTTGTGGTATTCTGATCCATAGTTTTAGCTAAAGTTTGAATTTTATTACCCTTGTGAATATTTTAGCTCAAACTTTTACACAATTCTGGGGAAAAGAATTCAGTTCCCTGTGAGAGAAAATAAGTTGTAGACTGTCCTACTGACAGAGTGGAAAAAACATATCTAAGATATTGGATTCCTACTTGAAGGTAGCACAGTACAGTACATTACATTACAGTACATTACAGTACTAGTTTGGGTGAACTGAATATACTTGTCTCAGACAAAGTCTGCCCTAAAGTATATATGAGCATTTTGGTGTCATTTGCATACAAGGGATAGAGATGAGAAGCTGGCCTTCATAGGCCTTGAGAAATATTCTGTGTTTAGACACATCCAGTAAATCGTACCCCAAATATCTTACTATGGGTGCAAGGACATACAAAAGGCAAGAGCTTAATATTAATCTAATTTGAACAGTAATTACCTAATTCAAACAAAACAATTATTGGTGGAGTTACAGAAGTGTAAATTACCTAATTTTTACAGAAAGGCATGGTTAATAACAGAGCTAAGATTGCTGTACTAAACATTCTGGTATGCATCCCTTTTCTTTGGCATTATATTCACTCTTTTACTCTTTCACTTTTTCACATCATAGAGGTGTCACCCCAAGAGAGTTTCATAACTACTTTCTCCCTCAAACAGAAGATAGGGGGGTTTTAACTGAGCTGTCAGTGTTCTGAAGTCTTTGCCATGAGGAGTATCCCTAGATAGCCAGGATGGTGAAAAAAATTAAAAAAAAGAGAGAGAAAATAAAAAAATCTGTATGGCAGTTCAGCCAGCCATAAACCATGTATACCACTACTTTTGCATTCATCCTGGCAAAGACCTTGGGATACTGATGGGTAACCTACCATCTCCTTATTTGAGAAAAGCTGTTACTACTTATCTGAGGTCTCAGAGACATACAGGTTGGAAGGGTGAATAGAATACCAAAGAAAAATTATTTATTAAATTTTTTTAATAATAATTTTGAGGGCATTTTTAATGCTTTCTTTATTAATTTGAGTGTTAACGTTACTGCAGCTGGTCTAGTAAAAACTGTTATATGTATTAATTACAGCTATACTACCATTTCTCCTAATCCAAACACAAACCTGTATTACATAAGGGGCTGGTGTCTATTACTCAGTGACTGCACATGCTTGCTAGACCTCTTACCAAACGTGATATTCACAGGGCTAACCTCTCGGTATTCCTCCCAGGCTACCTGTGCTTGCTTCCACCTCTGTAGGCTTCCTTTGTGTGTTTGAACTTTTCCAGGTGCTCCTTGTTCATCCATGCAGCTCCCCTGGAACTTTTTTCCCAATTTCCCCTTCACTGGGCTGCATTGCTGCTGATCTTGGAGGAGGTGATAGTTGATTATCAACCAGCTTTCTTTGTCCCCTCATCCCTCCAGGGCTTTATTTTGCAATATTCTACCAAGCAGGTCCCTGAAGACCCAAAGTCTGTTTTCCCAAAGTCCCAGGTACTGAGTTGCTGTACACCATACTCACTGCCCTGAGGATATCAAACACCATCATTTCATGGTCACTGTAGACAAGGTTTCCCTTGAGCTTCACATTCCTCACCGGTTCCTCCTTGCTGGTGAGAAAAAGGTCCAGCATGGTCTCGTCACCAGCCCCCCTCCTCTCCACTTGGAGAAGTGGCAGGTTATCACAGAGTCATGGAATGGCTTGGGTTGAAAGGGATCTTAAAGATCATCTAGTTCCAACCCCACTTCTCTGGGCAGGGACATCTTCCACTAAACCAGATTGCTCAAAGTCCCGTCCAGCCTGGCCTTAAACACTTTTTGGATGAGACATCCACAACTTACATTAGGGAAAAGTTCATTTGATTAGGAAAAAGAATTGCAATGCTGATGAGAAAGTTACATTACTGTGTGGGGAAATGATAGGGTAAGTTAACAGTTGATAATTTTTTCCCTTGCCATTTTGAATATACTTCAATATTCGCTGAATATAGCGAGGTTAAATTAACTGGCTTATCAGCTGCCAATCTATTGCTGTTGTTTAGCCAAGTTATATTCACAGTTCTATAGATGCTCATTCTCTAAAAAAGCCTCAAAAATCTTGGTTTTTACTTACAGATTGTAGGACATTGAGATAAACTTATCTTCAAATAAAAAATGTTTATAACTCAGCCTTGTCATTTTGTGTCAGATTGGCTGCTATACTGTAAAAAGTACTCTTTGGTTCAAATGGGTCTGGAAAAGACAGAAAAAATTTGCCTGGTTTGAGCTTTCTATCTTTTTTTCTTGGCAGCAGCCTTTCTCCCAAAGTCTATTTAATGTCAAATCACGGAATGGAAGATTTCCTGGATATTGGAAAATATTTTGATTAAGCCAAAAATGTTGCAAATGGATGGAGGATTATATGCTAATGTTGGATGTAGAAAGTGATTCAGAGTCAAATGAGCAACAGATGCATTGTTGGACTCAGAATAAGCAAAAGTCAGTGGACACGGAAAAAGAACAGAGCTAACTCCAAGGTTAAAGCTAGGAAGGAGTCTACACATAAACTATCAAGTTAAAATGCTACTCACCTGAATTGTCAACACTGCTAGATTCAAGCCATTTGCTGAGATGTTGAAATTTATCAGGTTTTTTTCTATCACCCCTTTAGGTATAGGGGTATCTCATTCAATGATACAGCTGGTATTAGTAATGAGGGTGTAGTGGGTTGAACCTGAATCGACAGACAGCCTTTTAGACCAATAATGCTTCTCTCAATTTTACATTTACTACAGAGGGTTTGGTGTTTTTTTGGTTGTTCTCCCTATTCCTCACCCAATAATAGTATATACATTCAAAACGTAAACAATGTTTTGTTGGAAAGGGTAACCCTCACTTCTTTCTTTGGCTTTTCTTCGTGTGTAGCCTAGGAACTGATGCTATGTGTCGCAGCCGCCGGCCGGAGAGTAAAGAAAGACTCAGAGACAGGAATGCAGTCCAGCGAATAGATGGAATTATTTAATTAATAAAGAACGGGTTTTTATGTGTTTAGTTCTCTTAGTGTTTACCTAGATGGCAAGAGGTTATTGGACCTCTTGCTACTAACTACCAGAGTGATTGGTCAGTTAACACATCGTTCATTCTCCTAGTCAAGATCATAACAATTCTAATTATATCTGCAGGTGCAAGATAGCAAACTCGGTTTAAATAAACCTTATCATGTTTTGCATAGTTCAGCGTGAGAAAGACAGAGCTTTCACGAACTACTGCAGAAAGCTGGAGAAATCAATCCTCTGCTGAGGCTTCCTCAGCATCCATAGCTATGCATGAAAAATACACATTCAGATTATGAGGCCGTGTTTGGCCTGTTTTGAACAGCAATCTGCTTCATTTCACTGGCAGAATTTTCTGTCAATTACTCATGTGGGTCATAGACACACAGAAGAACATCGCTGGGAAGGGACCTCCAGAGGTAATATTGTCTAGGCTTCTCCTCAGACCAGGATATTTTGAATCTCTCCAAAGATGGAGATCACACAGGCAACCTGTTTCAGTGTTTGACATCTTCATGACAAAATTTAATTTCCTTATGTTGAGTTGAAATGTCTCATATTGCAGCTCATATCATTGTTTACCCTTGCTCCCACTCTAGCACTCAGAAAGCTCCTGGCTTTGTCTTTTGCTCTGCCATTATAGACAGCAGTGTCTCCTTGGCTCAGTCTTCTCACTGTTTAACAGGCCCAGTTATCTCATCTTCTCCTCATATGTCATGTGTTCCAGCTTCCTGAACATCTGGGTGGCCTTTGATGGACTTGTTCTAGTATGTCCAGTTTCTCTGGTATACAGGTGCCCAAAGCCTGGTGCAGTATTCCAAGTGCAGTCCCTAATTTTTACTGACAACGTTAGAAAATCAGAGAACTTCAGCAAAAGTTTAGAGAAGCACTCAACCAACATAAAACATTTCCTAAACCATTAACTCAGACTATTCCACTTAGAAAACTCCAAATCCATCTGATTTTCCATTGCTCAAAACTCCAAAAACAGGGAATTAGAAGAAGAAAGAGAGAAAAGACACAGAAAAGGATAAATATAGTTACCACTCTTAAATTCTGGAAGTGTCTCAGCTGACATTCATATCCAAGGAAGGGTAGGGGCAAGACATGCTTGCCTCATGCTTCAGTTAAAGTACCCTTTAGCTTCCCTGGGCCCTTTCCCCAGGTGGGACTTCCTGTCTGGTGGCCACTCAGGAGCTGGGTTAGGGGCTCCAGAGGCAGGTGTGGATCATTGCCTCTGCTATGCCAGGGATTAGCAGCCACTGTGGGGCTGGGATAAAGCTTGGAGGGGTGGGGTGTGCAGAGCAGGGCTTTGCCTCGCCAGAGCAAGGCCTGACCTGTCCCTTCCCCTGCTCCACACATGACATGTTTGGAACCAGTAGTCCTTCCAGTGTCTCACATTGAGATAGCTGTGCTTTGCTCAGGCAAAGCGAGGGCAGAAAGCAAAGAATATCACCAGTCCTTAGATCCTGCATTTGTCCTGCCATGTCTGGAGCTGGGGTTTCAACTTCAACTCAACAAAAAGAAAGCAAAAGAGAAAAAGAGAAGAAATAGGAGAGAAAGAGAGCCAAAGAAAGGAGAATGAGGAGGCCCATTCCGCTCTCCTTTATAGTTCATCTGGTGCACACCTCTTACGTAAGCTACACTTTTCACACTGTTTTGTTCACGTATGCACAGCCAAACCTTCCCCATGAAGCGTTTACAGAGGGCACAGAGAGGGCAGTCCTGAGCGTGGGTCTCAAGGTGGAGCAGGAAGTTGGCTCAGAACAGTGCAGCCCCACCTCTGCAAGACTGTCTGCTCTGACCACATATTTCCTGTCATAACAGCGAGAATATTTGAGACAAAATGTACTTAGGTCTGATCCTCTACAGAAGGCTGCAATTAGGCCACCCCAAAGCTTTCTCTTTTCCAGACTTAACAAACCCAATTCTCAAAATCTTTCCTCACAGGAGAGGTGTTTCATCCTTCTAATTGTCTTGGTGTCCCTCTTCTGTACTTACCCCAACAGGTCCATGTCCTTCTTGTGCTGGGGATCCCATCGCTAGATGCAGTTATTTGCCCAACAGGATGACAAGGATTTTTTCTGGAAGAGAAATTTGTATTTACCTTTGCCAGAGTTCATGAAGTTTTTTCAGCTCAATTTTCCAGCTTACTGACATCCCTTCACATAGCAGCTCTCCTGTTCAGTGTGCCAGTTTCTCCACCCAATTCTGTATCTTGCATAAATTCACAGAAGGTGTAGCCATCCACTCTATTGCATCACTCAGATCATTAATGAACATATAAACTCTATTTGCCTCACTACAGATCCTTGAGGGATGCCATTACTGACTGCCACTTGGATTTTGTGCAACTGATCACTACCAATCCAGCCTGACAGTCCAGCTAATTTTCTACTCACCTTATCATGTACTTATCAAGTCCGTATCTTGTCAATTTGGCTTTAAGGAGTGTATGTCCAAGGTCTTGCTAAAGACAATTCAGTGGGCCAAGAGCACTTTGTGCACAAGCTTTTCCATAGAGATAAGCAGTTAACTTTTTCTCTTACAGTTAGATAAAACTCAACTGCCACAGGAATTGTGTTAGTTATGGTTCTTTAAAAACAGCTACATTTAATGGTAAGTAGTGATCACTGAATCCAAATGAAAATGGTTTCAAAACTGATTGAAATTACAGGGAAAGAGAGGTTTGGAACACACCTAAGGTCTTTTCCTGACACATTTATTAATATGGTCTGAAAAACTACAGCAGAAGGATTCCTCTCATTTTGATGCAAACACTAATTGTTGGATATTGGAAGGTGCTGTGCTGGTGCATGAGTCTCAAGTATTCATCCTTATTTGTCAATAAAACATAAAATATGTTTTAGATGCCTAAGCTTTTCAGGAGAGATGAATCATATTGGACAATAATAATTTAACAATTACAATAATTTATTCTAATTTACCAATTCCGGGAGAGGTAACTTGGATATATTAAAACCTCCTTGTGTGAGAACAAAGAACATAAGAAGTATTTATGGCACACAGAGGTGTAAGGAGTTCAAAGCTTTTGTTTTACCAGAAGATTCAACATCTTTCTTATGTGTGTAATTGAACAGAACTTAAATGAAGGTTTTTCTCTGTAGAAGCTGAGAAGCACCTTTTGTGAAAACAAATAAATTAATAAACAAATAATCTGTCATGCTTCACTTTTTTGGTTTAAGCCCTGAACTGGGAAATATAGCCAAATCTCAGAAATATTTCAATGGTACCCATACATATGTAAAAAAAAAGTTAGAAAATAATGTAAAATTCTAAGACATAATTACCATATATCCACTTACTTTTCCCTTTATTTTCAAGAAAATTGCCTAATAATGCTTACTACCCTTTTTCAGCTAACATCTAATCATTTCTCTTTGCCTTATTGGAAAATTATTACTGCTTATCCACACGGTAATGACAACAGAGTCTTCTAACCACTGCAGAAAGGAACAAACAAATGACATAAAGAATCATTGATACCATTTATATGGGTTCTGCTTTCAATTATATTTCTTAGAAGTATGCTATAGGGAAGGATGGAGTTTGAAGTCTTATGAATATTTAGCATAGTTCAGGGAAAAATGAATTATGTCAAGTCTGAGATGCTGCCAACTAAAAAATCTAAAATAGTGCCATGGAAGTTAAGGGCAATCCTAAGCCTTAGGTATAATTTCATAGATAGCATCTGGAGATCCCTCTTTTCCTGCTCTGTTCCAAAAGAATCAGTTCTTTAAGACAAAGTCAGAAGGGGATTAACTCTGTTACTTTTCTGAGGAAGACACCCTAGGGAAGAGGGAACTCTTGAGTATTTGGTGTTTCCTGCTGATTCCCTTGCCACTGTACAAGTTATAACCTAGTGCTTCCATAAAACCCTTACAGGGATTGGCTTTTTTTCATTCAGATTTGCCAAGTATGACTAATAGAGCAATGAATTTACATGTACTTAGCCCACAGGGGTTTGAGAATTAATCCCTTATAAAGATATCTGGTCCTCAAATGTAAAGAAAATTATTCTAGCAGGAACAAGCAATTTCCCCTCAAGGTGAAACAAAGACTACAACTAGGAAAAGATTTAAGAGTAAAGAAAAACAACAATTCTGAATTGAGTCTGGTCCTGCCAAATACGATGACATGGAAGATATTTTAAGGGTGTTCATCTCTTGAAAACTTGTTTTTTCTCTTCCAGAAACATTTTTTGGCATGATGATAAATATCTGTAGTCCCATATGTAGTCCTGTTTGTGGAAAACATTTTGATAGCAATCATATGAAATTAGCATGAGGATGGTTGAAAAGGTTAGTTATACATAAAACTATATATTTTTTTTCATGTTATCAACCATTTGAGCATCAAAGTAGGAAGTGCTTTTTAGGACAAAATCTTCTGTATGTATTAGCAGTTAATAATGTTATGTAAAAGATGTCATTCAGATCTATCTCCAGAAGTCATGCTACAGTTGCATTCTAATTAGTTCATTACAAAGTATGCCCAAATGCAGCAACTGGGATTAATTGTTGAAGTGTTCTCTATAGCATAAGAATGACTTTTGAGCATCAGGGAAAGAGAAAAAAAAATCTTACAAAGATAAAGTCAATTGTCCAAGATCAGAATTTTGATGTGCTGCCAGGTCTGAAATACCAACATAAGAGCAAAAGTGTTTAGAAAATTTATATTATTTGGGATTATGGATGCTAATAAGTGGCAAATGAGTACCGGTCTTTACCTGAGAACATTTGCAATGCAGAAAACAGACTTTTGAACATTTAATCATCCTAAAAAGATTGATTTATCATGTATGATGTAAACCTGACTAATTCAATTGAATTCTGTGATGTGGTGTCATCCTTGCTTATTATATAATACTTCAGTGGTTAGGATACTCACCCCAGGAATAAACAAATTCATGGGATTTCCCTCAGTCTAATTTGATTTGAAATAACAGTTTCATCATCCTACAAATGTTTACTAAATACTCACTGTCCTGGTTTGAGACAAATTAAGGGAAACGCTCTGGAACGAATGTCTCCTCCAAAGAAGGCAGGTTTCAGCCACCTCTCCCCCACAGGTTCAGGAAGAAATTCCTTGGAGGAAAGCAAAAAACGAAATATTTAACAAGCAGAGTGCATGCAGGCACGGAAAAAGAATAATGCTAAATAATAAAACCTCTCGCTATGGAGTGAACCTGGTAAAATTCAAAGTCTTTTGTAGGCGTGGCTCTCCTCTCTCCCTCTGGAGCCAGGGTTTAGTGTGGGCCCCTCCGGGCCATGGTGTGGGGCCTCCCAGTGATGTTCTGGTGCTGCTGAGCAGTCCAGAAGAGAAGAAGCCAAAGTCCCTGGAAAACCTCTTCCCTCAGCTAATGAACGAGAAGCTAGCTGAAAAGCAGAAGAATGCCACTCTCCTCCCTGCTGCAGAAGCCAAGACCTGAGAAGTGAGTGAACAAGTTATCTGTGTTTTTGAACACAGCACCAAAGGAATTCCACTGCCTTCTCCACCCCCCTTCTCTCGGGTCTGCCTGAAAGACACAGAAAGGCCCAGGATTCATGTTTGGCATAGAGCAGACGATAGGGGATACAGCATCATAGTGTCACCCCAAGACACTCACCTTCTGACTCTTATCAAATAATACACGTTCCATCCCTGACCAGAATTGTGAGCCACTGTGTACACACTGCAAACTCAGAACAAGACTTGATAGAGCTGCAATCAGACATACAAACATCTTCTGTCTAAGGAGGATAGAATCACCCGCACCATCCTTGATATATTTAATCAATGGCTTTTTTTTATAAGATACTTAAACTGCAAAAAACAATCTCAGACAGAGTGACCAAAGCTATAGAGTCAGTCATCCGTGTTGTGGCCTTGTGTACCGGATCTGTGGACCCTGCACATGTGGTGTTTAACTAGGTTTCAACTCAGTTTGAACTAGATGAGAGGGAAAATCAATAAATATATTTCCAGAAGATCATATAGGTGCTTTGTAAGTGAGGAAGTCTTGTTTTGACCTTATATAAGCTGTAATTCAGCAAGGTAATTAGACAACTGCTTAGTTTAATCACACAAGTATTGTTATGCTGTTGTCATCCATGAAAGCATTCACTTGTTTAGAAGTAGGTACATGGTACTCTTACTGAATGAAATCTTTATCTGACTAGCTCATTTGCATGCATTTCAATTAAATAAATTCTCCTTTTCTGGCTTTT
Source organism: Monarcha castaneiventris obscurior (assembly GCA_026261815.1). NCBI lineage: Eukaryota > Metazoa > Chordata > Aves > Passeriformes > Monarchidae > Monarcha > Monarcha castaneiventris. The sequence continues at coordinate 5,090,030 of JAMPIT010000510.1, read as the reverse complement.
TTTTTTCAATAGGTGACTTACAAGATGTTCATTACTTTCTAATTGCCAAAACTTGTTGACTTTTTGTCTCTTACTGAAAAGTTGCATTAAAGTAATTCAGCAATTTAAAACATTCATTAATTTAATCCTTTTCCCATTTAGTAATTGGATTAATCTTTGTACTATTTTCCCATCAGTATCTGTTGTAGCCCATCTGATTTTCTCTAACCCTCTGACTACATGAATTCCCTCTCCATTCTGCCTGCTTTTCGCTCTCTGAGGTATCAGTTTCTGTACAAGTATTCTTGTCTTAGGGTATCACTTGTTTTTAACACTTAGGTCCCCAAATAGTGGTTTTGAACTCCTGCTATAAGGTAAAAAATCCCATTTTTAATATGTCTGTCTACATGGGGATTGGAAAGATGAGTTGACAGGAGTCAGCTGAGACTGGCTGTGTCACAGAGGCTGCCCTAAAAAACCCCACTGCCAAAAAACGGGCACCTGCACCCAAAACTGCTTTCTGTTTTCAAACTTGTTCACTTCCTCAGTTGTCTCTTTAACCGCACAGTGGAAGAACTAGGACTAAGGTCAGCAGTAAAGTCAGACCTCATTTGTGCTGATATGTCTCAAATACTCACAGCAATAACTAACAACATTTGGAAATAATGTTTAAAAATAACTGTTTGGCTATTAGTATTGGATGAGTTAAATCTGTACTGCAAAACATAAGCAAGTGAAATAATGAAATACAGTAAGAGTAAAATGCTCTAGGGCAGATACTTAGAGATGGTAGCATGAAAAAAAACTTGACAGAAAAGCTCTTTTTTTCCTCAGCCTTCAATAACTTTTTTTCTCTTCCTCTTTTTTCTCTTTACCCAGTGTCAAAGATAACACTCCTGCCAAATCTAACCGCTGCCTCTTTGGATTGTAATTTCTGTCAGCAGGCAACCCCTTTCAAAATCATCTACATATCTGATAATTGCTGCATCAGGGAAAGGTAGTACATGAAAATATGACAGGACTTCAGGACTGTAACTCTTTTGAGGTCCTAAATCTCTGAATATATAAATAAAAATACTCATACAGCAAACTATATGAATCTTTATTCTTTATACATTACCATTAAAAGCTTTAATGTGAATTGAATTTATGTTGATGTCTTTTCAGACTTTCACAGAAATAAGGGACTTGAGAGAAATACATAATGAGAGCAGTATAAAGTTGCTTAGGTCTTTGTGTTTTACCACAGACTGCTCTGTGTTGCTGGTCTGGTTTTGTGGCACTGAAGCTGGAGGTTTAACTACTTCCTTCATTTCAGAGGGATGAAAGAGTCCCATGATGCATGTGTGATATTACACTGCAGAATATCAAGGTTTTGCAACCCAAACATACAAATAAACAGTTACTCATGTGCTTACATGTGTGCATTAAAAATACAAGACACCCTGTGGAAAGAGATAGATGTAGCTGCCGGGCCGCACATACAGGTGGATACAGGCTGCTAAAATGACCAATAGAAAAACCTTTGCTGAAAGACTCAGGGTTAAATGAAGAATGAGCATGAAAATCATCAGCTGATTTATTTCTTTCACGTTCAGGGAAACAATATAACTTCCTCATATCTAATTTTACTGAGACCTGCTGTGATTCTGAAATACAGAGGGCCACTCAGGTAATAGAAAAAGGTGGGGGGAGGGGTGGGGGAAGGGAGTGTGTTAATAAATCCTAAAGGATAGTGAACTATATAAGTATTTTAAAGCCAGATTCTGTTTTATTTAAATACATTATTTCCTAAGTTATCTCTTGGATTTTTATGGCCAATTCATAACTCAGTTGAAATGAATATGATAAAATGAGCTCATAATAATTTCTATAAAAACATACCATATAAGCAAATCCTTCTCATTTTTCTTAGATTAAATTTGAATGTAATGCATGTTCTTTTTTAAGCAGAAATTTGCTTCCTCATCTCCAGTATGAACAGTTTTGTGAATTTTGTGAATTAACATGAGTCTACTCAACAGCATCTGGACCATGAGAAGCCCATTAGCATGTTGCTAGGTGGTGTGGTACAGCATTAAAAGATTTATGTCTCGGACAATACTCAAAGGAGACAAAATGTGTTTCCTGTCTCATGATTATTTCTGCATCTAATTAATTTCCTTTTTAATTTTATAACAAAATGCTATTTACAAATCTTATCTTAAACTGAAATTAAGTTGGAAAGCAATATTGTTTGCTTGTCAGTGAATTTCCTGAAAGGGAGCAAAAGTATCTATTTTTCTCAGGCTGCTTTAATTATCATGTTCAAGTTCCAGTGAAACCATTTGCCTTGTTGTTATGTGTTTGTTTTTATTCCCAAAGGAAAATATATCTTTCAGAAATTATTAAGAAACACTATTGTTTTTAGAAGCCAATATTATGTCTGTTTTTGAGGCATATGTGTCACGTTTTGATGCGTCTTGTCAGGTTTAATCAATCCTGTTGATGTATGTGAGACATGATCCAATTTCACATGATCAGGATTACTTCATTTGACATACCACCATGTGACACTGAAGGTCAAATTGCAAACAATAACAAACAAACAAAACCTTTGTACTGTATTAAAATATTTTAGGAGAACAGAAATAACTTTTTAAAGACAGGTAAAGTTCTTAGATTTGAAACACTTGTATTTTAACTCTTTGTCGTATATTGGTGGCCAAGTCAGATTTTCTGGTATTCTGAATTCAACCACTAGTGTAACTCAGCACAGAGATGGACAAGACTCTTTGGGTTGATAATTCATCTGTAAAGACTGATAGAGCAGTCTGAAATGGAGAATGAGGAGGTGTTTTCCCTTTTGGTTGTGAAGGCTGGGTAGATAGAGTACTCAAATGTACATTATGAATCCCTTAAAAACCCAAAGGTAGTCTCTGCCATTACGTGTGTTTTTTTATGAAAAAAGGGTGGACTAAAAGACAAAGTAGGTTTATTCTGATTTCTACAAATGAACCCCAGCCAAATAAAAAAGCTCCAGCTTCTTATTAAGCACTGATAAGGGTGGGCATCTATTCATTAATTTACCCAGTTGATATCTGATTTCTGAAAAACAAGCAAGCAAACAAGCAAACTGGATTTCAGCAGATTTTGCTTCATATGTATGTGAATTCACATGAATTCATGTGAGTGGTTTCCTGTGAATGAATTTACATTCACTATGTGTGTTCACCATCTGTAGCAATATCTACTACTTCCTTTCCAAGTGTGACATGTGCTGAGCTAAAATTTTTATCATAAAAAGTTTCTGGAGTACTCAGTGTCTCAAAATCTTGCTGAATAAACTTTACTGCTGTGGTTTCAAGACGTTCTTTATCAGAAGATTCCAGAGCTGCTGCTTGAACTTACAATGCACTTCTGAGAAACCTAGACACTTGTCTTCCTTGAACTATTGCTCACTGAGTTACATTTACATGTTTGCTTGCAACAAAAGTAAAGAAATTAAGAAATAAAGGGTTTAAACAGAAATGAGTCCAGGCCTTCCCAAACCTAGTGGGGGAGGGGTGGCTTTAACCTGCCTTCTATCAGAGGACGTTCATTTCAGAGGTTCCCCCGAATTTGTCTCAGACCAGGACTCAAGTTCAGTCTGTGGTGCCTGTGATGGTAACTGGTAAGTGATCGCCCTGTTTTTATCTTGAACCATGAGCTTTCTTATCCCATTTTCTCCCGCATCCCACTAAGGAGGGAAAGTAAGTGAGCAGCTAGGTGTGTGTTTGGCTGTTTGCTAAGGCTGAGTCACCACAGATACACAAACATTTTTTTGTTTACATGTGACATAGGAAGACGTAGGGGTAAATGGTAACTCTTTTTCAGTGGCAGAGGTTTTATGCATGAGAAATTAAAAAGAAAGGGGGGGAAAGGTTCATATTATAGTAGTTCCACACTTGCAAGGATAAGCATTAATACAAGAAAAAAGTGCTTAAACTTAAACTCTTGTATAAAACCATCTTAAGTGCAATGGGGATGTACATCTGGAAAGAGTGAAAAAAAAGTCTCTGAAGAAAGGCACCCTCTAACTTTTGCATTGAGAACATTAGTTTCACAGCTTTCAATTTGTCCATGCTTCTCTGCATAGGCTCTCATGGCATGAGGATTTGGCTCTCATATTATAAATATCATATTACACTATATTTATTGTATTGCATCATATCATATCATATCATATCATATCATATCATATCATATCATATCATATCATATCATATCATATCATATCAGTTGTATAATAGATATAATATCTACGTACTACTTAGATAAATACATATAAACAGTAAAATATATAATATGTATAATAACACTGTAGATATGAAACAAATCTTACATCACATAAAACCAGTTTATTCAACAGGGAATGCATTTGGATGCTGAACTTTAAAATCATTAAGATAATAGAGATTCTCATATTAACAGAATATAGAAAAATGTTGCTATGATTTGTACTTTGGGAATAATTAAATCTCCTTCTGTTAAAGGCTTGTTGAGAATATGAGGTTTTATTTTTATCTCTTGCTAGCTGAGGTCACTTCTGCTACATGATGACAATGTTTTTACCAATACCATCTGAAACAAATTGAGGTCAGTGTACATTTTCTCACTGCCTTGCTCTCAGATTTCTTCCATGAACTGGAGAAGGTTTCAATTTACTGAAGCACTGAAGTAGGTAAGATCCAATCAAAGTGAAAGCAGAATCAATAAATGCTAACCTCAGAGGGCTAAATAGTAGCGACATCAGACAGCGGAAAAAGTTGTTTGCAGACCCAAAATACTATTGTTCTCTATGAAGCTATATGTTTTTATATTACTTGTTTACTGAGATGTATTTAACATGTTTGAAAAACAACAAGATGGATTTTCTATCTAGGCTAGGAATGCACCTATGTGTTTTTACAACCATTCAGAAAATTTAGACAATCCATGGAAGCCAGCTCAACGCCAATCCAGATTCTGCTCATTTCTGTAAAATATTTCCCAATTCTTTATCTCCTAACATTTAGTGGTTGTTGTAAATAAATTATACATTTTTAAACACTGTGGTCAATAAAATATGCATAAAATATTCACAAAACAAGTTATGTATTGAACTGTCTACACTAATTTGGTAAAAAATTAGTTTTAAATTTAAAGGATGCAGTTATCTCTGCTATTGTGTTTTTTCAGTATATGAATATTCAATATCATATAGAAAATGTGATTTAAGACGTTGTCATCTGTAGTTATAGAACAGTTGTGGGTTTATATGTACTTTTAAGTTTGCTTTTAAAAAAACCACAATTTTATTTTTTGCTGAATATCAGTTGAACTGCATTATGCTCAGTGTAGCTTTGTTGTGTCAGCACTCATACAAACTCTTTTCTTACTCATCAGAATTTTTTATAAATCAGCATTAGTTATGATTTCCCTGTTCTAGCACCATGAATTATATATATATATATATATATATATATATATATATATATATTTTTTTTTTTTTTTTTTTTTTTTATTTCAAAGTTGTATTGGGTTTTATGGCCAGGTTTTGGTATCAGGGGACTACAGGGGTGGCTACAGGGGTGACTTCTATGACAGGCCAGTAGAAGCTTCCACCACGTCCAGCCAATGCCTCCACCATGTCCACCAGAGCCAATGCCAGCCAGCTCCAAGATGAACATGCTACTGGTTAATCAAGAATGATGGTAATGCCTCTGCAATAACATATTTAAGAAGAAGGAATAAAAGTTATTATGAAGTTGTAATTATGGCCAGAGAAGAGCAGGGGGAGAACCTGAGAAGAGAAATTCTGCAGACACCAAGGTCAGTGGAGAAGGAGGGGGAGGAGGTGCTTCATTCTACAGAGCTGAGGTTCTCCTGCAGCCCATGGTAAAAACCATGTGAGGTAGCTGTGGCCCTGCAGCCCATGGAGGGCCACAGGGATGAAGAGATCCACCCACAGCCTGTGGAGAAGACCCACACTGGAGCAGGTGGATGCCTGAGAGGATGCTGTTAACTCATGGGAGGCCCGTGCTGGAGCAGACTCCTGGCAGGGACCTGTAGACTTGTGGAGAGAAGATCCCATGCTGGAACAGGTTTTCTGGCAGGACCTGTGACCCCGTGGGGAATCCACATTGGAGCAGCCTGTCCTTAAGGGACTGCATCCTGTAGAAGAGTTACCCACATTGCCGTATTTTGAGAAGGACTGTTGCTTGTGGGATGGACTCAGACTGAAGAAGTTCATGGAAAACTGTCTCCCATGGAAGGGACCCCACACTGGTGCAGGGGAAGGACTTTTCCCCGCAAGCAGCAACTGGAACAACTTGTGATGAACTGATGATAATGCCCATTCCCTGTCTCCCTGCACTACTACAGGGAGGAGGTAAAACCGGGAAGGAGGGAGGGATAGGAGGAAGATGTTTTTAAGGTCTTATTTTACTTCACATTATCCTGCTTTGATTTTGTTAGCAATATATTTATTTAATATCTCTAATTCAAATGCGTTTTGGCCATGACAGGATCTGGTGAGTGATAGCTATTGGATGTCCACATCTCATCAATGATATTGAAGTACTGACCCATGAAGATTTGCAACAGAAATAAAGAACTGAACATTTGCTTTCCTTTTCTTCTTGATATCTAGGTAACATTACTTATAAAAGTAATGTTCATGCACTATTTAAATATTTATATCTTATAATGTAATTAATGTGTATTTCTTAATAAATTTGGCATATCTCAAGACATTTGAAATATTTTTTCCAATTCTTTATTAATGTACAATAAAAAAGTAATGGAAATACTAGGCTGGATGTTATTTTAAAAGGTCACGCAGTTCTCCTTTACTGAAGAAGGGTGAAACATTACTTGACAATAAATACAGCCACAGATAAATATCTATTCAGTTCTTCAAAAGTGTATTCTATAATCACAGTTCACTGCTTTTATTAAAAGGAAAATTTCTCTTCATATTTAACATAAACCTCTTCTTTTGCCAGCAGAATGAAGACATCTGGTTATTATCCTTTTCATGGCAGTCTTTTATGTCTGTTAAATAAAACAAAATCGTTGTCTTTGACCTTTCCCCCTTAGTTATGTTTTCAACTTTTCATGCTATTCTTGCTTGCTGTCTCTTATTTTGACTATACATTTCTTTCTAAGTGGGTTGAGATGAGATTGAAACTTAGGACAGAAAAATCATATTGCTTCCTAAATGGCATTTTCCTTTTTCATACAGATAATCATTTCTTCGCCATTGAATTCAGGGACTCCTGTGAACCTCCATTTTTTAAGCAGCAATGCTTAAAAGCATTACTTTTAAATGTAGTAAAAACTACATTTACTTAACTGTAAATGTTACTGTAGTCCGTAGCTTGTTTTAGTGAATTTTACAAAACTGAACTATAACACTGTACTTCTGCTATGCACTGTTATTCTTGCTGATTTCAAAACACCTTTATTTTGCAGAATTTAAAAGCCAATCATCTAATCTTTTCGCAACCCCTCTAATTTGATTTAGTCAGATTTGTTGATGTCATCAGCAAATTTTAGAACATGATCTCTATTCTACTGATTAACTCAATAAAAGTATTGAACGAAACTGTGACCAGACCAGAAACCTCACATACTAACCAATCAAAAATTTGACATTTATTCATTCAGTGAGATTCTCAATCAGCTTTGTATCTATCTCTGGAAATTTAATCTTATTATAATTCTCTGCTTTAATTTTAAGAATGTCATCTTAGACACTTCCAAAACTTTTTAAAAAGAAATACATAATTATTTCCACTGTTTCAATGTTATCTGCTAGGCTAGTTATTCTATCAATGAATATTTGATAATTACATTCTAATTTGTTAATGAGATACAAACTCTGTATCATTGCATACTGAAAATCAATTTTTGATATAAAAACACTGCAGGTAAAGACTTATGTATTCACAGTAATATTTCTTGGTTCATACTATGTGCCTTTGTGTTGTCAGGGCCAGTTAAATATTGATAACTTCCAGCAGCAGAATGCAGGCTTAATTTTGCATGTAAAGACCAGGCAGCTAGCTTAGTGATCAACTTTTATATGCTAAATTTCTGCTTTTTTTTTCCTTCTTTAAGAGATTATTTTTTTTTCTTTCTTTAATCTATTAACAGTTAGTGTTTTAGGATTTTTTTTCCCAAAGCCATTTCAGCTGCTGACATATTCAATGGTGTCCAGTAAGCACCAAATATATTTGTGACTTGATTTGAGCTGTATGGTTTCAGTCTTCAAGTTTAAAAGAGTCAGTCACATTGTCTGCTTATATAATATGACATTAAACATACAATAGAAGTACAACATCCCATTCCACTAACATAAAGACTTATGTAAACTCAGGATCCTTTATTTATATATGTCATATTTGGTACAAAACACCATTTTAAAGAGTTGTTAAAATCAAAATCGTAGAATCCCATTCACAATTGCATTTGTATATAAAAAAGGTGTGATATAGTCTCAAATCAGAAACGATATTTGCTGTTGTTGACAAATGTTATTTCCTCTTTAAAGAGATAAAAACGATGGCGTCCCCAGTGTTCAAAAAGTCTAGATAAAAATTTTGTCCAAAAGAGAAAAATGTACTTGTCTCAGGTATAAAAACTGTATAGACTATCAGGGGTTTTGTTTTATTTTGTGAGGTTTTTAAAACGTATTTCCTTGACAGTAGTTAGTGTGTTTAAATATAAAAATGCTAAGACTAAAATATTTTCAGATATTGAAATACCATGTAGAAGTAAAGCAGACAATATTCAGGCAAATTGCTCTCTGTTTCAAGTGGATGGGCAGGGAGGGAAGATTTTGCAAACATATGTATATTTCTGCAGTCATAAAGCCATTAGTGTCTCCCATTCTCTTTGCTGCAATTGTGCTATAGAATGTGCAGCAAGTGTGGCATGACAAGAATACCTGAGGGCATAATCACTGTTATATCCAGGATTTCTGTTCAGTGAGAAGGGCTGCATCTGAGCTGCAAAATTGGTAAGTGAGAGAAGGCTTTGTGGAATGTAAACAATCAAACATAAAGCTAGTCAAAGGGCATTATTGGGATAATGGACATGCTTGGTCAAGACTTAGCACAACTTACTTTTTATCACTGTGCAATTCATCAAGCATGAATGTTTTTTTTTCTTTACAATAGAACCATAAATGCACAGTCATAAAATGAAGGAGATGATGCACTATAGCTGAGAGATCAGCTAAGGCTTTTTACTGTTCCATTAAATATTTTTTACAAAATTTTGGAGTAAAAATTCACCCCTGGATTAAACCCTTGAAGAAGTGGAATCTTATTACAGTATAATTAAAAGCAATAAGTTAATTTCTGCTTGATTGATGTCATATATTTGCTCTGCAATATCTCAGTGGCAAATTAAATGTCTATTAAATGCCTAATCTGAAAAAAGCACATTCTAAAGCATAAAAACAGTACTTGCAAGGGTTACAGATATATAGTAGTTATGGCATCTTGCTATTTATCTACATTTCTGAGTTTAATCCTTCTCTAGATTTGGGTCAAAGCTGCACCTACTCTATCTATCTATGGGTGAGAAAAGACTGAAAAAAACCCCAAATGTAATTGCAACGACAATAGTATCCTACTCCCTTGTGTTGCTGGCTTCAGGTTCTGCTGTGCACTGACCTTTACAGCCCAGAGGTTGCCTCCTGAATTCCTTCTGCTCCAAGACATGTAAGTCCAAGTAGCACTGAAATTCCCATCTGCTACTGTGGCTCTTTTCCCAAGTAGTTCTCCTAGTGATTTAGCCTTACTCCTGTTGAATACTAGTTACTTCAGTTTATCTACCAAGAGCCTCTTCTGCTTAATGAGATGAGTAGCTCTTACCTCCCTAAGAGGAAAACAACTTAGAGGTTTTTTCTTAATGATTAGAGATCTGAACTATCACTAAGCATATAAAGTTTAACAAGGGCAAATACCAGATCCTGCATCTGGGATGGGGAAACCCTGCATATATGTACAGACTGCAGAAGGAGAGACTGAAGAGCAGTACCGCAGAAAGGGACCTGGGGGTCATGGTCAATGGCAAGTTCAATATGAGTCAGCAGTGGCCTGGCAGCCAAAAGGGCCAACCACGACCTTGGGATCATCAGGCACAACATTTGCAGCCATAGATTCAGGTGATTGTCCTGCTCTACTCTGCACTGGTGCAGCCTCACCTTGAATCCTGTGTGCAGTTTTGGGCATCAAAATATAAGAACAATATAAAGCTGTTAGAGTGTGTCCAAAGGAGATGCAGATGCTGAGGGATCTAGAGGGGAAGCCATACGAGGTGTAGCTGAAGTCACTTGGCTTGTGCAGCCTAGACAAAAGGAGAAACTGAGGGGAGACCTCATCTGTAGCTTCCTCACGAGGTGAAGCAGGGGGGCAGGCATTGATCTCTTCTTTCTCGTGACCAGGGACAGGACCTGAGGGAATGGCCTAAAGTTGTATCAGGGGACGTTTAGGTTGGATATTAGGAAAAGGTTCTTCACTCAGAGGGTGGTTGGACCCTGGAACAGGCTCCCCAGGGAAGTGGTCACAGCACCAGCCTGATAGGGTTCAAGAAGCATTTGGACAATGCGCTCAGACAGATGGTGTGATTTTTGGGGTGATCCTGTGGAGGGCTAGGAGTTGGACTCAATGATCATTGTGGTTCCATTCCACCTCAGGACACTCTATGATACATCCTCTTAGTATTAAAGATACATTCAAAGACTGTCCCAGCCAGTCATAACACTGCATTCCTTGAAGTCAGATATTGAAAAACTATTCTACAGTTAACTGTATTTTCTCTAGCTCATTTAGGGAATTTACCCATTCATCATTTTTAGACCACGAGGGTGACCACACTGCATCAGATCAGAATTTTTTTCTCCTAAAATGGCCATAAACAGATACCTAAGGAATGGTCAAAACAGAGCCAGCATATGATACTTCTTCCTAACACTTTCCTGGTGTCTTGTTAATGCAGCCCAGCAGGCACTTAGCTTTCATTGTTGCAGAAGCATACTGCTGACTTCTGTTCAACTTGTTGTCTCAAAAAAATGATTTGTCTCTTTTCTGTCTAGGCAGTCAGCTTCCAGCCTGTACCGTTGAATGGTGTTATTTTGCCCAATGTACAGGGCTATTGAAATCGAAGTTATTTTTGTCCACCCATTTCTCTAGTCAGTTAAAAACCTTTTCAATGGCAGACAGTCCTTCAATGTAAAAGCTGTCCTCCTGTCTAGGGACATGCTGAAAGTGTATTTTCCCTCATCATGCAGACCATTAATGAGGATGTTGAACAATATTGACCTCAGTATCAACTCTGAGGAGTAACTCAGGCTGACGTATAATATCTGGTTAAAGCTGGGTTTTGAACTGCTGACAATTGTTCTTTCAGCACAGCAATTTAGTCAATTTTTCAGCCAGCTTGTCATTCTATGTTTCCAAACCATTTTTTTCCAATACAGCTACAAGAAGTTGTGCTGTGGGACACCACGTAGAAGATCTTGGTAACAGTCACTTCTCTTCCCTTGCCCACCAAGCTGATCTTCCTGTCAGATAAAGAAATCTGTTTGGTGAGGCATCAGTCCACCCTCACTAAGTAGCTGTTCTCAATAGTCCTCTTGTCCTACACGTGCCTTGATGTGGTCTCCAATCTTCAGCTGAGTAAGGTCTGCACCTCCCTGAATCTCTCTTTCTTGCCTATCTTGAAGGTGAGTGTGACATTTGCTTTTTCTTTTTGAGTCACCAGAAACCTTGCCTGACTGTCTCAGTCTTTCAAAGATGTTGAAAGATGGATGGTTTTGGTGGGTTTGCATCATTATCAACCACTTCTCCAATTGTCTTTGAATGCTGTCATTCTTGCATTACTAATATAAGCACTAACTTTAAGGAACTGATCCAATGTGAGAATTTACTAAGGAAATTCTTCAAATCAGAACATATCTAGATTTTTACACAGAATTGTTCCTTTGTTTGTTTTTCTCCTAGAATCTGGTTTCATAAGACTACTAATGTTATGATTCACATTTAATATCAGTTTCTTAAAGAAGTATTTCAGAAGAAATAAAAACAGGAAGAAAGAGAAATGGTTCTTTTTTATCTTTCTGACTTCAAAGATGAAGTCAACTTTCTTATAAGTCAAAGCAAATCTTAAAAAGTAATGTTGATAAATAATACTCCATTTATGCTGTCTTTGCTTTTGTAAAAAGAAAAAAGGTAAGCAAAGGATTATGTTTTGTCTTTTGCTTTTTACATATTGTAGCTACTAGGAAGAAATCAAATACTCTTTAAATAAATATGTTTGAAAGACAAATTGCACACAAAAAAATATAAACCATTTAGTTGTACTTCTGGCTTTATAAAACAGAAGAGAATAAGACAAGCTCTTGGGAATTCTTCTTGAAAGGAATATTTTAATTCCTACATGAAAGAGAAGGCAGTGAAACATTTCAGGGATCGAATAGTGCAAGAGTCAATATTATGCCAACTTCTTTTAAGCAATTAGTCACTCTCAGCACATATATAGCAGTATTGTTATATATGAATGATTTATATATATATATCGGTAAATCCAATCTATATACTCCATTCACACTTTCCCTATCTTTCAAACATCCTGCTATCAAATAATACGGAAAATTAAAAACCCATGAACTAATGAATTCCTCTGCCTGATGTGATGTACCCAAGTGAACATTTTTTTAAGATAAAAAAATAACTATGTTATGACAAATATAAAAATATTGGATGGTCTTTACATAAATCGGTACACTGAGGGAACAAAAAAAATATGGTTTCATACATGTCTTAAACTAATCTGTGAACTTCTGTTTAAGGGGAGGGTCCCAGCACAATCTTTCTACCTCTTCCCTTTGCCCATGCATCAACTTTGCCTTAATTTGTCACTCTTCTAAATACTCCCACCACAACAATTTTTAATTTCTTAACTAATAAATATCAGCAGACCAGTAGGTTTGTCTGAAACACTGAGTAACTGTTGCAGCCAGCATTACAGGAGCAATGGCAGTTTTAAATTAAAAATGAAACCAATCAAATAGACAAACACTTTACTAAATTCACTTACTAACTTTTTCTTTTCCAACGGCTACTTCTTGCACTTACTTACTCCTTAACACCACATATTTAAGGCTGCTCACCCTTATTACCTAAGGCTTACAGCAGTTGTGAATATATAGTGCTAGGGAGCTCAAATCATGCAGTTATCACTGGTGGCTATGGTCCTTGGTGGCTCTATGTAACCAATATCAGAGTGACTGGATGTAAGAAATGTGGGCAAAATAAAAAGACTGCATTGAAATGACTTTGACTTCTTTCTTTGCTGATTTACTTCATTTATACCTAACAGATTTTTCATGTCCCCCTCTAATAAGTGGATGTCTCAACTGCTACTGATCCAGCTTATTTTTATTGTTTCCAGTTATGTCTCTTGTATATGCAGGAAGATGCCCTACCTCTTTGATGTTCTTCTTCTGCTGCCATTTTTTCTTCTATCACTTGGATGCCTTGTGGTCCCAGTCTTTCTTTACCCCTTGAATTGTCACATTGCTCAAGAATTTATTTAAAATATTTTCTGTCTGGTTATGCCATCACAGTGTTACAGAATATTTCTATACTATGGCAAGTTATACTATTTCAGCATTTCAGTTCCATTTGTAATATTGCCTGTTGATTATTGCACTCTCAGTTTATAATTGTCATGAAATTCTCTTTAGTTACAGAAAAAAAGGGAAATTGTCAGTACATAAAAGTTTTACTTAATTTTATTTCTCTCTGTGTTTCTAAGTTAAAAATCTGTAACAATTTTTTTGGTTTTGTTGAAGATTTTGTCTATTTGTTTGATGGTCACTTTACAACTCAATAAATTAAATACAATAAAATAAAATTTTAAAACTTCTTCAGTTGGATTTGTTTTTCAGTGAGTAGAAAATGTTTAAACTTATGAAGTATGATCTTTGTTGTGCCAGTAAAACAATTTAAAGCCCAAGAAATTTAGAAAATGAGACTTATGTCACTCAGTAGTTTGACTGAAAATTTAGTTGGGAAATGGCTCTTAATTTGCAATGCTCAGCTGTTGCAACACGATTGTAACAACTACCTCAAAGATCCCAATTCTACTGTAATGTAATAATTTTCAATTCTTCCATGCCTTTATTCTAACAAATTTGCCATCTATTCCTGTTTAAATAATACTTTCCTGTTCTATCATCTGTATTTTTATTCTTTCCCATGTATTTCAGCAGTCTACCCACATAAACTTAACATACACATAAAGTGTAATTAAGGGTTTTCTGCTTAATTATTTTTGCAATGTATATAGAGAACATTAAAGTGATTTATTCTACAGTGTGCACGTGTACTAATACAGGCTTTCTTACAGTACAGCATTTTCCCTTACTTTCATATTTTAAAAATTACTTGGTAACATCCAATCTTAGCAAAGCAACACTCTATTTCTTAGCAACTGCATACTCAGAAAGAAATTACTATTCAAAATATTTGTCATTTATTCTCTTTCTTAGGTTAATTTTCTGATTAAATAACTTACAGTTGCATAAGCTTAAAGCAGTATCTTATATACCGTATTTAGATCCAGTTATGAGATGCAATCCTGAAAAGCAAGTTCACAAATTTTTAGATATAGCCACAGCAGAATACTTTTGGTTTGCACTTTGAAGTACAGTCACATCATAGACCTAGTGCTGCTTGGTCATCTGGGCATAGTTGAAATCTGCTGATTTCAGTTACCTGCCCTGAATAATGTTGTGAACCTCTAGAGATTGTACTATTGTTTGCTTGTGAAAAACAAACAAAACCACAATTTTCTCATCTAGTTTTTTGGACTGGTTGCACTCAAGGGGTTTTTATTATATATTTAATTGAAAGAGATTACTTTGAATTTATTTGCAAGTAATTTTGACTGTTCATACTCCTCTTTGGCATTATTAGCATTCAAATGGGTTGGCAATTGTTTTGGCTATCACCAGAATAATAATTTGTATACGTTTAGACTGGAGTGATATTTTTAAAGAAATTTCTTTATGAATAAACATGATGAACGTTTAGAGCAATAAATACTTTTTTTGAGGCTGACCTTGATGTTACGGATGGTTATGAGCTTATTCAGTATTACTTTTCTAATTTTGCTACCACAAGGATGACAAAATAATGGACCACCTACTAGGCCGTCCACAAGTTTTGCCCATAAGCAGAAAAAAACAACAAAAAAAGCAGTAAATAATGCTTTTCCCTCCCCCATGCAGGCATCATTGCCTGTGGTCAGGTACCTGGATATATTAGTATTCTGCTACTGGTTTCTCTTTGTGAGTGAAATGTCTGTCAAGTGAGCAGAGGGACAGTTAGTTATGGGCTCTTAACCAGCTGGAAGTTGATGTCATTTGAATGTCCTTAGAGAATGATAAAAACTGTCCTTGCTCTTCTCTATCATGTCTATTCAGTTTAAATTGATTTGTATTTTCTCAGGCTTTCCATAATTTTGTTTTTTCTAAGGTAGAAATGTCATCTTCTTGTAACAAGCTGTTGTGTGTTGGTTTATTTCAGTCATAGATACAGTTGCCCCAAAGTCACCTGTATAAGCAAGTATAAAACATAATTAGCCATCAAACAGGAAAAAAAAGTATTTAATTATATGACTCCATTAACACTTTACTTCCTGAAACTCTCATGGAAAACATACCATGAATATGTGTAAGCCATGGCTTATGCAAAGAGTTAATATAGATAGTAAGATATGGTGGACCACTTTGTTTTAATTGACAAGAAAGGAGATTAAATTATATTTAATGTACTCTGAAAGGACATGTAATCTTTCTACAGGTAATACAGAGATGGGATTCAAATGTAAGTTAAGACATGTAAGATGTGTCAATTAAAATAAAACCATTTTTATACATTTTTAAAGGATTCTGAGTGAGTGAAACAATGATGCTGAGAAAAAATTTCCTAGACAAAAAGATAGAAGAAAAGCAGAATTTACTGTTGGTTATACACCAGCAGACTTATTTAGGAACAACTTTTACCAACATGGACAAAATATTCAAGTGTCAATTTTGTATCTGAGTTATCAGTTAAATACTGACATAGATGTATAATTTTGAGAGTTATACATAAGAGTAAGTATTAAAATTTGTAGCACATGTTCATATCTTTGTACTTTGATTGTCATAAAGAAATATTACTTTGTCTTTCCAGCTATACTGATTTTCTTTTGCACAAGAATATATCTTATGTTCTTGACATCAATATTTTTCACACTATCCAACTATTTTGTTTTATATTGGTTCTCTTCCCTGGAAAATCTTCAGTATCCCGTGTTAGTTTATCAATCATGTATATAATGACAACAACTGCTCTATCCCAATAGGATTTTAATTGTGTTTTCATTAAATTGGCTGGATCAGTAAGAAAACATACATTTTTATAAAATTTCTGTTTTGATGCCCAATGTGTCTAGAATAATACTCAACACAATTTAAAAGTATATTTTCTATCAAATTTATTACATTTTTAAAAACAGGTGTGTCCAGATAAATTTACACCTCAGATCTGGTATTAAGAAGCATTCAAATACAGGATAGAGAATTATTTCCTGAGCTAAAGATGTCTATGTCAGATAAGGAGTAAATAAAACACAGTATCAGTGTTTAAGGTGTCCAGCAGATCTGAAATTCTTTTCAAAAAAGAAAGTTACCTTAAGTAGATGTAAATTTAGATTTATGTTTGTTATGTAAGAATTCTCATAAGCAGATTGAAATTTTAGTGTTTGGTAGAAAATAATTTGGAATAGAAAAAGAAAGTATGTTAATACCAGATGGCAATTTCAGCTGAAATACATGGACTGAGAAGGAAAACAGAAGTATATGAAAAAACCAAACACAAACCCCACAAATAAATAGGTTGTTTTTTGAACTTCTAAGTACAATTGCCTTTTGAATGAACTATTTGACACCCTTATATAAATTGCTAGCGTGCTGGGTAACGGATACATTGTCAACAGTATGATCTACTGCTTGAAGTCCTCTATTGTAATTTCTTGGATTCATGAAAGGATAAATACTACCTGATTAACAGCCTAGATATCAAAGAAAAAGATTGCTTGAGTTGCTGGAGGATAAGGGTTTTTCTCTCCCTAGTCTATCATATGTATCAGTCTCTGTGGAGTAAGGGAAGTCCTGTAGCTCTTTGGGGTTGTTACTTGCAAGTTAGGCCTATAACTTAAATCCTCTTGTTTCTCCAGTCTAACGACATCACTAAAAGAGTCATAATACCCTACAGAATTTAGGAGCATTGCCACTGAGATTATGGAAGAATTTTGGTCTTTTGGTAAGTTTCTCAGTTACTCGACTGGACTACCATTTATTTTTGAAGTGTCCCACAGGGACAACATACTAGTCATAATGGGCCATCATTCAGATCTGCTACACTGCACTATAAAGCTCTAAGACTTGGGACACAGCCATAGTGCCTCTGGTGGGCAAGAATTAAAGGATGAACCCCTTCAGAGCCTACTAAAGCTACCCTTTGATCAGTATGAGGAACTGCTGCTTGAATAATATAAATTTGTTTTGCTCTGCTGCTCAGATCCTAAGCAGGTTACTTCTGCAACACTCACCACCTTTGTAACTTAATGTTTAAAAATGCAAATAAAGCATGCAGAGCACATTACTGGTCAGGAAACAGCTAGTTTCCATCTTTCATTTATTGTGCTGGAACACATGCAGAAACTAGAGAAGGAATCACTAGAATTTAATAATAGACACTAGATTAGCCATTATTTCAGCATTCAGGAGAAAGTGCACAGAGAGGACAGATCAAAAATACATTTTCCTCTACTGTCTCATGTAGTCAGGGTGTTTAGTTAAGGCCCTATATAAAGACGAACAAATATAAATATATATACACCAGCTATATCTGCATAACAAGATCAAAAAATATTCAGTTTATAAGAAAGAGCTGGAGGTTAAACTGGCATGGAAAGAGTTACAGCAAGAAATCCTCTCTCCTATTAACCCAAGTATCCCTCTAATAAAGCACTGGGAGGTGCTGTCATGAAATCAGTTATGGGTCCCTGATTTTTAGGGCAGTGATCCCCAGTGCAGATTAAGCAATTGGAAGCTCTCTTATCTCACATGAACTCCTATAATTCCTAAAGGATACCAGACAAGATTACCTAAAGTACAGCAAACCTCAGCTATGCTTTTTTCTACTCATTTTTACATACTATGTAACTACAGGTATGGCTGCAGCCAACTGCCCTAACTTGAAGACATGATAATTTTTTTCTAATAGCTTTAGCCCATAGTAGTACACAAAAGTATCTCTGATATACTAAGTAAGTGTATGAATAAATTCAAAATCTAGACATCAGACATCTAGAAGACAGCTGTATTCAAAATTAACTGTAAAACTTCTCAAGCTTTTAAAGTTCTGAACTTCAATGTGTAACATGGGAGTTCATTAGCATTTCTAAAATACATTTATAAAATTCAACAGCTAGATCAACAAAGGTGAAACATAATAAGTAGAGTCTTAACCAGTACCTAATTTTATATATACAGATGCCAAATTAATGCAGGGAAACCTGAAAGTATATATGTGCCTGGGGTATGATGAGAAGAAATCAAGATTTTAAACAAAACCATGCTCAATTATTTGAGGTTAATAATTATACCTAATTGGTTACTGTTGAGGTGGGAAAAAGGGGGACTTGGAAGTCGTATAATGAATTCCACTCTTAGCCTTGCACTCCAAGTGTTACTCTTTTAAATTTATGGAGGTCATAGATAGAACAGTGTGTCCCAGAAAATATTTACAATAATCCTCACAGTAAAACAATGAAAGTTGGCTCAGATTTGGGATGCATCATGATTCTGACTGCCAGGCTTTCATGGGAAGGTATGCAATACTCTAACCCATGCAACAGCAGGGCTAGTAACTTTCCATTTGATTTACTCTATACGATTATTTTTTGGGTTTTTTAACTTAAAAATAAAGAGAGAAACACAAAAGGTGATACAACTCATTTTCTTATGAATTGTGTGAGATCTTTAGAAAGTTTTATTACTCTTTTGTTAATAACTTTTTTGTCTTAGCAGCATTTTTGGAGCAAGATGGAGTTTTTATTGCATGAAACTGTAGGTGTGAGTTGAATATCCTGGGGCACAGTATGAGAAAATGTAGTTTTTTGAAGGTTAGGTGTCCTCAGGGAGAGTTCTGGAAGATAGTATAAAATGGAGGAAACTGAATCTGGTGCAGTTTCATCTGTAATGCTTTTTTTTTTTGGAAGTAGCTTCAGGAGTAAATACCAGAAAAATACCCAGAAACTGCTCTACCAAGAGCTCAATTGAATTTTTTGAAACAGAATCAGGGTTTAAACTAATGAATTGATAGAGAAATCTGTTTTTGAAGTACACTTACTTCCCGACCATCCTGAGATTGATCAAAAAGGGAAAAGTAAAAAATATTGTCTGAAGTGCACAAGGCAGAGAAAAAAGAGAACTAAGTCAGTCTGGATGAGCAACAAATATTCATCAGCATGAGGAAACCAGACTGTGTGGATATGGAAAAAAGGGAAGCAAAGTGAAGCTAGACCGGACTTGAAAGGCATAGTTGTAGCTAAAAGCACGACAGTGGAAAAGGATAGCAGATTTTATTTAAATGGGGAAACAAGTTCACATGGAAGAATTAGTTGAAACAGCAGAGAGAATGATGGAAGTTTCAGCAGTTTATGGACTAAGGGGTCTGATATATATTGCTGTCTGGAGCAGGACTGAGGAATCTACCTAAGGCAAGAGACACTGATGTTGGCTGAAAAAACACTTCTTGAAAACAAATTACCATTAAAATCAGAATATCCATTTAGTGGCATAAGAAGTACATCTCCTGTGCTCCAGCCTTTAAACTGTCGCCTCAGTCAAACCTGAGGTGACAGACTTATCTCCTGGTCTCTGAATGACTAAGCAATGATTTTATTTCTGTCCCTTTGCCTCCATTTTCCTCTCTTTCCCTGTTTCAGAACATGCCTCAGAAAAGTAATATCTAGTGTAAAATATTGACAATCACTTTGCTGCAATTTAAGTGAAACAGCAACTTACACTTGCTTATTACAGTTTTCTAATTAAAGATTTAAATTGTGAAGATTCCATTGTCCTTTATTGTCATTAAAAAAAAGTGATAATGAACAGAGTCTTCAGAATTAGTAAATTAAGCAGATTTCACTTTTAAGGTAATAAATATATTGATGCTTGCGATTCTGATCCTACATAAAAAGGCAGAAGTAATCTGTATATAGGTAATTCCTTAATCCAGTACGTAGGCACTTACGCCTGAGTGTATCACATATTTTATATTTTGGAGAATGAACTGCAATCCAATTTAAAAAGATTTTGCAAGCAGGAGTGTTTTTTTACATGGTTTGTACATGAGCATAAGATCAGAACAGATACAAGGAAGATGCTTCACATTTCTGAGTGGTAGCCTGAATTTTTTGGAGAAAAAAGATAATCTTTAGAATAACAGAGGTACAATGCCTTTATACTTTACAGAAACTCAAAAAAGAGAGCATTTTAATTGTCTGTTCAAAAAAGTGAAATACATTATAAAACAGAGAAAAGATTAAATATTAATGCTTTGTTGCCTTTTTGTCAAAACATCCAATTATGAATGTCTTCTGTTTGAACACTGTAGAGAAAATGTGATGTATTCTTACAAATTTTTTACTAAAGTGTAGGCTTAAAACTGCATATAATAAATTAAAAAACAAGCAAAGATAAAATAATTTATACTTTTTTATATGTTTTAATCAAATATTGGCATGCAATTTATGGTAAGATACTAGACTTATTATAAAATGTCTGGCAAAAATGTGGAATTTTTGAAGGAGAATTCATAGACACATGTAAAAAAACGTGCCATATATCATGAAATATAACTAGACCTGTAAAAAGCTAGACATAGTAAAAAGCTAAGCATAGTCTGGATTCAGTAAGGATAATGAACAGAAACCAGTATGATGGCGTTGATAGATCAACTTTTCCTGGTAACTAATAGACTCAATTCCTTTACATTCCAGAGTGCTCTTTAATAATTCAACAGTGTTGGCTATAGGTAACCCTGTATTCACATGAGAGAGAGGAAGTGAAGGTCCATGACTGTGGAAACAAATGATGATAATGTTCTCTACTGCCTAACACTGATAATTCTTTAAATATAGAGGCAATTGGGTTTCTAAGCGATGCATTGCCACCTAGAAGTTATGGCACAGAATATATGGGACACACATATCTTTCTGAATAGGCAGTTTTAGGCCACTGCAGCTACACTGCAATATCTCAGGTGTCATAAGGCATCTATGATTGGGAATTGGAATGAAATCTTACCTTATGGTGCATCCTGGTATGTTAATCATGTCCATGACGAGTAGACATCAATGTAGAGAAATCCACTTAGAGACTCATACTTTTTTTGTCCTAGCCTAAATTCCACAGCTGTTATCACAATTTCTCGGAACAGTAATGTTTCTAGACTTTGCTTCAGGTCTTGATTTGGCCCTGTATTTAAGCTAAAATTTAGGCATAGGTTTTCGGTGATTACCACAGCATGGATAGAGAAAAAAAAATATGAGTTGGCCAAATTTCTTATTATGGGCTCAAGAGTATCAATGTAAGGAGAAAGTGAGCAAATGAATGTCCATAAATGTTCAGTCTCTGTCTGGCACAGTAATTCTCCTGTCTGTCCCTGTAATTCAGTGACTAATGGCAGCAAATCAGCTCAGGAGGTTTCTTTTCCTAGGAAGGTCAGTGTTGTAAATTATAAAAATTTATGAAATATATAAGCAGATGAGCCACATGTTTTGTTTCTGTTAACTTTTCAAGTCTCTTTTTCTATAGAATAAAATAATTATATTATTCTCCCAAATACACATCATGACACAAAAGTTTGCCTATAGAGTTTCTAGAGGAAACAAAGTGTGAAGTTGGTGCCATGATTTCAAAATGCATGCAATAACTTTTAAGATAGTTCTGTAAGAAAAGAAGAAAACTTTCTTCACAATACACACACCCACACACTGAGAGAGATTTATATTAAAACTAAGACTGAAATGTTAGGGATATTTTAGGACCTGTCCTGTGAAGAGCTAATGGCTTTTCCTCATTGATTGTAACACAATGAGACATGTTCCACTCAGACATTGGAAAGAGTTAGAATTTTATTTAAATTACATGTCTTCATTATTCATCTGCACTGAAGAACATACACTAAAAGACAGCAGCAAGAAAGCAAGGTTTTTCTGCAAATTTCATTGTAACGTGCTATACCTGTCATACTTTTGCAAGCTCACTCTGCCTTAGAATATGTTCAGAGTCGTCTGTCTTTAAATTCTTGAAGTGTATTTTGCTACCCTGTGTGTCCTATCCTGAAATACGTTTTCAAATATTGCACATAACGGTGTATTTTGGTGCTTGAATTTGTAAGCCCCATTTTGTAACCTAAGGAACACTACCAGAAGGCAATGATACAGTGGATTTGTCTGGTATATTACAGAAAGACTCTGTGCACTAAGATGATTGATAGCAGGACTTAATAATTTGAAAACGCACTCCTCCTCTGAAAACAGCAGAAATAGTGTTTATTTTTTTCTGTTTCTCACGTCTATGGCAAATTTCTGTGCTGGATTGACAAATGAAAGTTTTATTTTCAAACTGGTAGTTCTGGAAAATTAGATTAGTTTAGTTGGTTGGTTGGTATGTTGGTTGGGTTTTTGTTTGGTTGTTTGGGGTTTTTTTTAAATCACACCAGCTCCCTCCCAAACTGGATCTCACGTACACCTCATCCTGCAACACCTCTTCCTCTAACTACAATACTAGTGATAGCCACAGTCCCTTACATTGCCTTGCTCAGATGTAGCTAATAGTGATTTATTAAGGTGCTCTGTGATGATGGATAAACTGAAACAAGAGATCCCATAGCTCATATGATCTTAGGTGTGATGATTTTACAGGGTCGATGCATGAGATTTTATCATTTCATTGACTTCAGCAACTGAAATTAATTGGTGAGTAGAATTTAGCCTTCCTTCCCTAGCCTTCCATGAAATTATTTAACAGCAGATAAAGATTATTTTTGTTATAAATTATTTTCCTCTACAGCTCATTGTAAGATTTTCTTCATTTCTTCTGTGTGATAAAACTTAAGGGCATTGGAACTTTCCAGCACTATCCCAGCTTCTCCATTCAAATGACAAATGGTATGCAAATTGTCAAATTATAATATTTTGCTAATAAATACTATGATTCATATAAACACATGCACATGGCAAATTTCAACTTTGGGCTTTATTCATATTTCATACTTACTAATGCAGTTAAGAAAGAGTCATTGGTTATTTCATTGAAATAACCAGTGCTACATTAATAAAAATCTAGTGTAAGCATAGATCTTTAATTTATAGTGATACAGTAAAGCTTTTAAACTTAATACTATTTTCTCTACTGACACATATGATAAGAGCACTTTTCCTCAGATCACAAAATACAGTAGGTGGCAAAGACTAAATTTGAAAGGTTAACAGTTGTTTGAGAAAGTTAGTTCGTCAAGTTGCATGAAAATAGGGTCCTGAAAGGGTTTGATGAATCATATGATTCATGTTTCAAAATGTGTGTTCATCCTTCAAAGTATCTGGCACATCTATTAATTTTTATATTACTTCAACTTTTTACTGAACGTTGAGCAGCAATTGTATTTTACTTTTTTATAAAATGAGAAACTAATGTAATATACAGGAACGTTATGTTTAATCAATGCCCTGCATGCAAAACATCTAAAACAAGTAAAGTTATTTCACAATTAGTTGTACCTTTTACTACCTGAAAATACCTTACAAGTTGTGGATATGTAGTACTGGTACATATCCAATCTGAGGAAATCAGGTACTGCTTACCAGGCTGTTTTGTTAAAGTTATTGGCATTCATAAATGGCAAAATTTGGCTTCATGTAGCCTAACTCATAGCTGGGATTTATAAGAAGCAAACAAAGCTACCATATTATTTTAGTGTCAAAATTGAGTGTCAATAGTCACCAAAAGACCTAGGAAATCCATTAGCTATAAAGTTCAGGGAGTCCATGCTTCGCTAGCCATAATCCTTACTAAGACTACTTTTTTCTTCAAAAATATATATGCAATTACTGTGTTATTTATGAATATTTCTAAATTGCACAAAAAAGCATGGGCAATCATTTTCTTGCTTTATGATTTTCACAATTACAGCAGGGGCCCTTAAATCTTCTGAAATGTGAATCATGTTACAGTGTGTCACATCATGTGTTTAAAAATAAATGCAATCAGACTGATGTAACAAAAAATGACATGATACGTAAGGTTAGAAATGTGGAGATTTTAAAGGATTTTACATTATTCCTTTAAACAAAACTTACCTGACATTATTTTAATTACTTTTCAATAAGATTAACATCTTTAAATTTTGAGTGAGTAGTGTTTACAATATACTCTGCACTTGAAAATTTGTAATATTGGCAAAAAAAATGCCAATAGTTGTAATATTTGGTAACTAATATTTGTCAAATTTAATGACCAATATTATTGAACTGGTAACAAGACAATTTTTGCCACCATTTAAAATTCAGTATGCTACCTAATTCCACAAACATGGTCTTTGGTTTTTTATTGCGTGTAACAATGAAGATTTTGACTGGAAGAAGAATGGCTGGTTTCCCTTCCCTTCCTTAAAACACCAGAGATATCTCTTCTCACATACAATGCCAACATATTAACAAGACCATATTTTGACAATTCTTAAATCTGGGGGAAAAAAAGCAAACTACAAAACAGACAACCCAAAACAGCTACAAATTGACAGCACCTGCAGAATTATATAAATAAAGAGGCAAAAAATATATACCAGCATGAAGGCAAGTAGCTACCTTACCCTGTACTCAGGCAGAACTTCATTGTCAATGAAAACAGCCTGACTCTGTAAAGAGAAACAGCCTGAGTCATAACAGACACAGGAACATGGGTAGCCCTGTCCTTGTCAGGCTGACTAATGAAGAAAGAAATAATTTGCTGTGGTAACCTACTCTTTAATGAGACAGTTTACCACATATTTTAGCAGTTTTGCTCAATAATAGTCCAGCTGTCTTTCACTCCACTGTCATATATGCAATGTCAGGCTTACTAATTTATTAAAAACACCCTTATGTGCATTTTTGTCACAGAAATATCTTGTCTGTGGACTCCATTTATTCCTCTCCGCCCACCTTTCCCCTTTACCCTGTTTCCCTATCCAGGAAATTGAAGATTAGTTTGTTTTTCTATTGAGTTAAACTTAATTTCCTAGCAGCAGCTGTCTGAGACCAAACTCAGAACTACCTACAGGAGAGGAGTCTGTTACAGAGGAAGCCATCAAAAGCAGCCTCACTTGATTCATACACTCAGATGGAGCCTCTTGACACTAATGTCTCGGTTGGTAAAATGCCTTTCCTTGTGAAATGTGTAGCCAACTCT
Organism: Monarcha castaneiventris obscurior; assembly: GCA_026261815.1. Classification (NCBI taxonomy): domain Eukaryota; kingdom Metazoa; phylum Chordata; class Aves; order Passeriformes; family Monarchidae; genus Monarcha; species Monarcha castaneiventris. The sequence goes on along the minus strand of JAMPIT010000510.1, from coordinate 5,064,460 downwards.
TCTGCTTCTTCTGCTGTTTAGCCCTTGTGATTTTGGAGCATAATTGGACTTTCTGTACTCACATTGCAGGGGGTTTTGAGCAGTCCTATTAACAAAAATTAGATCACTCATGTGAAGAGGTGATAATGTCAAAAAAAGTTGTCTTATTTTTGCCTTTTTTGGGAATATTCTTATGTCTCAACACAGTAGAACTGTGAATAAAAAAAGAATTTTTACATTAAGTTTCTAATGTTTAATGGTAATGCATATTTATAGTTAATGTCAGCTTAATTAGTCTCAGATATGAGAAAAATAAACAGAGAACAGTTTTCTTCTGGCTTGTTCTGAAAGTGTGCCCTCCCACTGAGACAGCAAGTGGTAAATGTTTCCTGCTGGCCATCTGAGGTAACCAAGCACAGTAGCTGGAAGAATTTTGTACCTGAGCAGAAAAAGAGCAGCTAAATTTCTGTCATGATATTGATATCTGAATTTCAGGCCTAGCCTCTCTTATTAAAGGTAGAAATTCAGAGCTAGGCTTCTGGAGAAGACACTGAAGAGGAATATTATGTGGCTTCAGATTTAGAAGGGATTACTTGAAGCACAGATGAACAAAATGTAGTGTTGAATGAGACTAGTATATTTGCCATCTGCCTAATATCTTTTTTTTTAAATTTGATTTAGCAAAAATGTAAGTCTACACTGGTTTCCTAACATACATCTGACTTTGTGTGTGAGAAAACACATTTTGTATCTTTGAATATGTAAAAGTTGGGCATAAATGTTCTTTTCAAAGGCAAAAATATGCAAACCAAGATAAACATAGTCAGTACATGTACCATAAAGTAATGTTTGTTATTCAAATATGGTTATATTGAAAAATCTATAAGCCAATCTCTAGATCTCCCAGTTTACATGAAGATCAAATAACTATTGGGTCAGAAATAGAAAGTGGAAATATTCTAAAAACATTCTTATGTTCTTTTTAGTAGAGACTTAATTTAGATTAATAAAAAATAAAATAGGAGATAATGAGACATGAAGGTACCAAGATAAAAAAAGCTGGCACAAAAAAACCCAACCAAACAAAAAAAAACTCCCGCCAAAAAAACAGCAAAGAAAGGGGCAGTTTTCTTATACAGTTTGAATACAAAAGTATGTTTCAAATGAAAAATAATACATTTCCATTAACATCTGTTCTGAAAAAGGTGTGTGGGGTTTAATATGCTGTAACTCAGTTTAAAAGAGGTCCAATTCATGAGTTTGTAGACTTGTGACACTTTATTCAGTACCAGAAAAACACTAAAGATGAACCAAACAGAAGTAGAAAAATTATAAACCATCTAAAACAAAACAACAGGGCTTCACAAAGAAAATTTATATCCTTGTGTATGTGTGTGTATGTATTTGTGAATACAGAGAATGATGAATATTCTGCTATGTTTTTAAATATTCACTCATTTGTTTATTAGGGTAAAGAGCAAGTGGGTTAAACAGAAAAATCCATGAACAGATTATTATGTAGGAGAATTTTCCAAGTGTAAGAAATCCTCTTAACAGAAACATGAGGTTTGCCAGACACAAGGATCTTTATTCTTAGTTGCTGATACATAGTGGTGTGACGTTTATTTAGAATTAAATAAATTTTAAAGCTTTTGCTTTAAAAATCCCCTTTTAAAGCTTTTGCTGTGGCTGGATTGCAAATAACTGTTTGGGTAGCCTGAGCACAAACCTATTACCACATAAGAAATACATCACTGTAAGTGTGTTAATTTGTGAACAAAGTGAGTATTTAACGAGAGTTTTCAGTTTTGTAGACCAAAAGTCATCTTGAAAACTTCTTTGTAGATAACATAAAAGAATAGAATTCTAATGGGAATAATTAAATATTCATTGTCTTTTGTCTATCCTTAAACCTTAAGCTGTGGAACTGGAGCCTCCAGTTCCCTAATTTTACAGCTATGATTGCAGAAAATCTCCCAGGCATCCTTTCCTTATAGGTGTACTCTACTGTGCACATCATGAAACAAAGCAGCTAAGGAGACATAGCATCTGTGTTTGAACAGGAAAAATGTGATCTTTCATTTGAATTCTATCTCATTTCCAATCCCAGAGTGAATTCACAATAGATTTTAGTAGTCCTGCAAGGAGCATGGAGTTGGACTCAATGATCCTTATGGGTCATTTCTAACTCAAATTATTTTCTGATTCTATAAGAAAAATCATACTTCAGGGGGAAAAAAATTTCCATAAGCTAGATATGGCTGCAGTTTTATACATTCTCTAGACCTCATTCTAGTTAATTCATATCGACATAAAGTTCATCAATGTCTTTAGGAGACAAGGACAGTAATAACAGATCGAAATGTGATACTTTCAAATAGACACACAAACTCAGAACAAATAGAGTTCTATAACCCCCAAAAATTCAGTAACATATATAAGTGTTAACAACAGAAGATAGTGAGACCTAATACCCAAATATCTCTGTTGCAACAAGGTGAAACTTACTTGCCTGTATCCTTGCACATTCATTACTCTTAAACCTTTGTTTACTCATTTTTTCTTTGATAATATGTGCCTTTCTTTCAAAGTCATTTTTAGCTGGCTTCCCCATTGTTTCAGGCAAGGAGAAAGACTGTATGAGATTTAACCTAAAAAAAAAAAAAGAAAGAGAACATCTGTGCTCTATATACCTACACAGATTAATCAGTTAGACTGACAATTCCATTGGAAAATCGATACAGAGAAAATAAGAAAAAAAATTCAAAGGTTGTCAAGCAAATGGTTTGTGGAGGCAGAAACTTCAGAAAAATAGCCCCATTTATGACTGCTAGCCTATCTGAGTGAACTACAGTATGATCAATTACAAGTATATCTTACTCATCTTTCTTGACCAGTCATGCATGTCTTGCCATCCTGTGCTCTGCATATTTTTACATTTTCAAACAAATAATAAGCAATGATCATGGATCAAAGTATGAATTAGGCCCATATGCAGCCGTTTCAGATCCTGAAAGTCAAGCATATCTATCACTAAAGCAATTAGTATCTTTAATATATATTCAATCTAATAATTTAACATGACCTGGATCTTGACAGCCTGGATAACTGGGTGGAGAGCAATCATGAGGTTCAACAATGGGAAATTATTATAATACTCTGAATAAAATATAAGAAAGTAAACTGATGTTATCACCATCCATGTGACCCATTCCATATGTAATAGCAACTTTGAAAGACACTCATAATATTTAAGTAACATAAAATATGCAAAATTATGTCTATTAATATAATGATCTTACTCAAATATAATTTCACATTTTTAGTTATGTACAAAAAAATCTTTATCATAGACCTTTTCTATTTTTAATATAAATGTATCCTTTTATACAGAAATGACTTCTGAATTTTCAGCAAAATCAGGCATACTGTATTTATGCTTTTCAGCCTCTCAGAACTAGGAATGGACAAATATGATTTGTGGACGGCTGTGAATTCAACTATATAGAATTGGGAGAGATTCTAATCATCTTCACTAAAACTGAAATAATCTAGAGAAAGAAAAATTCAACATTTTAAAGATTCTACTAGAACTTAAAGTTATGTGACTAACCATCATTTAACTATCATTTAACTATCATTTAATTTTAGATGAAAAATGCAAAAAAGGCTTTCAGGACAGAAAGCTGATGGTTATTTTCATAGCTTTCCATAGTCTGTGGTTTCATATACTCATGCTATATTTACAATACAAAAATATTCATTTGGGCAGGCTAGTTTCAATTCTTCCCTTAGGGAGAGTGTACTTATAATCCTATGCAAGACACAAATCTTGGCCCCAAAACACTAACTGAATTAAATTATGATTCTTTTGATCAGTCTTAGAATATACTTGTATTATAACTTGACAGGACTTCAGTAGTAGAAAACAAGGGGATTTTTTGTATATTGTGGAAGAGGGGGTTTGTTTCTTTTTGGTTTTGTTTCTTTTATTTCATGCAGGTTAAGGCAGTCATCTAAGTTCCTCTGTTCAATAGAGAAATAATTCATACAGGCAACTATCTTAACACTTTTTAAATCATATGAATCCTTGTGAAAGTAGGTCCTTCACCATTAGTAGGTGAGGGCAAACATTGAACTGTTAGGCGAGATGAATTCCACCTTAAAAACACAGTATTAAGCAGGGGGTTTTTTTTTAATTTTTATCCTTTTATCCTACAGATTTCTAAAGAAGTTTACAAATATAAACATCATTTAAATTCACTGAGAGGGAGAAAGTTGTAACATGAAAAAAAAAAAGTTTTACTCAAAACCTTTTATAATTTGGATTAATTCGACTTTAACTACAAAAGAAACTTTGCAGTAACAAGCAACTTGCAGGTATTCCATAGCTTTGTTTAAATGTAATCTCAATGAGCATTTACGCAACAGGTTCTGATACAAGACTGTCTAATCAGTACTATTTATAGGCCTTATATCATAAAAAAATAAAAATACAGCATATCTTGCTCAGAATTCATGTTTAAAGTATAATGAAATATAGAACTAAAATTTATTGTAGAAAGATTTATGTAATTGTCATTATTTCTGTTTACTTAATTTCAATATGTGATATGAGCATATGAATTTTTACTGAGAGAAGAAATATTTACTATCACGAGCAGAAACAATGAATTCAGTTGGACTGCTTGGTTGAAAAATGAACACATATTGAAGGTCTGAAATCTTACTGTCACAATATATTTTCCCATATTTCAATCTTTATGTTTGGTTAACTTCTAGCGTATTTCTCATTTTAAAAACTTCCTTTACGTGTAATGGTGTTTAGTGTTATTCTTTAAATTGTCTAGTGTATAAGCTGATAAATCACTTATTTTTTAATATTCTGATTTGCACATTATTTAATGTTCCACTTTAATGCATTTGAAACAAAGCTTTCTTTAACCATATCTATTAGTAAATGAATATGCATTTGTTTGGTCAGCTTTGCTTTCCTTACTTTCCACAGATAAACAGATTGCCATTGCATATGATCTGACATGAACTGAAGTGAAGGAAAACACATTAAGGGAGGGAAGAGATCTGATTAAAATAGATAGATGTCACATTCAATATTTAGAAGTTTATTTCAAAAACACATTCTGAATTTTCATCACAGAGTTACAGTAGTTTGCCAAGCTTACTTGACAATACCTGAACTTTATAGTTGAGTAAACCAAAACAAAATGATCTCCTGTAATGTGTGATATGTGCAAGGACTAACCCCATAGTTGCTTCTGTGAATATCTAATTTTAAGGGAGTAATTGCAGTGTAAAAGTAAACTGATATTGTACACAAAAGACTACAGATCAATGCCCAACACAATATTCTAAGAAAACTCTAATCAAGACCATAATAACAACTCATTTGTTATTAAACTGTTGTTTTATCAGAAATGCAAAAAGTAAAGTGTCACAAGTTTACTTAATAAACAAATATGAAAGAAAATCCTGTTAAAAATCCAAGTTATTATTTACTGAGATGTATTCACTACTGAAAAATGAAATAGGTATTGGCAACTAGACACAAATCAAAAACCAACAATTGACATGAGGCTTGATAAAGAATGTGATCTTTAGTATTCTTGCTATTATTTCTGTCATAATGCAACATAGGAAAGAAAATTTAAAAAGATCTATTAAATTGTCAATATTAATTAACATGATTAATCACAAAAGTGGATTTTCCAGATTTGCTTGCCAGGCAAGAATTAACAGCCGCAGACTGATGTTAAGCATTCACTAGTATTGAATTTAAAAATCTAATTTTGGATCAAGCATTTCTTGGAAAGAAAAAAAGTGAGTAAGCTGTGATATCTGATAGATCACAAAAAACCCCACCAAAAACAAACCAACAACCAAACTGACCAGAATTTCAGTTACTGATTAACAGCATTTGTACCATTCAATTACAAGCAAGTTTGCTCTGCCAAGGAAATAAGAAAAAAAAGAATGTTCATAGTCATGTTACATGTTTTATCTTTTGTTTAGATAATTACTTTTGAGCACATATGTTAATGCCATACTAGATCTTTCTAGTTGTACACCTGTTGCTACACTGAAGCCATCAGTGTTCAGTATCAAATTATTTCCACTGTGATTCAAAAAATTCCAATGAAGACATTCAGGAAAATTTAAAAGCAAAAAATATAACTGGACACTTGGTGTCTTAAACCCTGAAAGAGGGTTATGTTTTGTTTTCAGTTGATCACTTCCAAGTGTTTCAATAAAAAAATATATCTGAAGATAATCTTATCTCATGATTGATCAAATTTGATCTTTGAACAAACTCTATGGTTTATGCTGCCCTCCGGTCACTCCAGAAGACAGTAACTCTACAAAAAACAATTGCCACTTGTTTTGAAGTACGACAATTTTTCATTTCTTTAAAGGTGGTTTGCCCATACAGAGAGAAAAGTCTGTATAGGAGTTCTTGATATTTTTTTCTCTCTGCAGTAGAACCAGGTTGTGTAATTTCATTACCTTACCTCTTCATTGTCTTCCTCTTAGTTAAATAAACAAAGCTTTTATGAATCAATATAGCACTATCTTATATATCATATAGCTTACACTGCTTGACTATACCCTGTTATCTATTACTAGTGGTCCATTTCCCAAAACGTCTGTTATAAATAATTTCATGTTTTTAAATCTGTAAAATTAATTTCTTTCTTCACATCAATGTAAATGCTTTCTTTTCTGGATATTATCTTGTACATAATTAGCCTGATATCACTGCCCCAAATTACATAGCATCTGTCAGCACAGAAATTCCTTTTACAAGTTCCTTTCTGGTTTATTTTAGTATGTCTATTCACACTTTTCCACTCCCCTCGCTGGTTTAAAGAAGCTGTGTATATAAATGCCACATTCATTATTTTCTTCCTCTCTGGAGACTACAGATAACTATGTTAAACATTGATCCTTGTGATGGAAAAGAGTTTTTTGCTTTTCCCATTGATGAAAGCTAGTCATTCTATTCCCTGTTCCTTCTCTGTTTTCTTATCAAATAAAATATTTATCTCCTATATGACTGTTTAATTATTGGAATAACTTAGATGAAAAAACAGTCTATTTGAAAATATAAGTTGTACACATTTCTTCTGTTTTACAGATTAAGACATTCTAAAACAATAAGTAACTCTTTCACTGGGCTATTTGAGAGCATTAGCTCCAATAATATTTTTTAAAATATTGTTAAAGGAAATTAAATATGCAATAAGTTGTCACCATTTTGCATTTTAACCCATCATGATAATGATCTAGGTATTATAAAAAATAACAAAAACAAACAATCTAAAACATCCAATCAAAACAAAACTTTTAAACTTTCCACTCTTTGGATGTAGTAGCTAGTTTCTGTTATTTTGTGTATTATTGGGGAGTAAACAGAGACCGGGCTGTGTGAAAAATAAGGAGTGCATCTGTCATTGCTATTAGGCTAAATTTCAATAAAATGCCAACTTTTGTCTAATTAACAGAAAACTTTACCCTGTACTAGAAAATCTAGCTTAATTATTCTTAACTATCTGATCTTTTATTATTTTAATATTATTAATTATTTTATTTCAAAGATTAATTGAAAATGGAAATGCTGTATAGTCATCTCAAAATTTCAGGAAGAGTATTGTACTCATAATTGATACTTAATACTGTGCATTGGTTTGCAGATGTTTGCTCCCACACACACATGCAAATATCTTCTTGAGAAATCATGTTACAGGTCCTTCATCTGCTCAGCACAGCACCAGTCAGTAATACATGCTTTATTGCTATATTTAAGTGATAAAGCACTAATAAAGATCATAGGTATTACTGAAAGAGCAATAAAATAATTTCCAATTTTTAATTTGTACTAGTCATAATTGTATGCTATAGATAATCCACTCTTGGGAAAAAAAAAAACAAAAAACACTAAAATAAAACAGAAAAATAATTGCACATTTGTATTTCTGAATTAAGAGATATTTAAATGGGATGTGTAAATGCTAGTATAAATTTTTTCCAGAGTGATAGCTAAGGATGTATCAAGAGACAAGAAAAGTTTATGAAAATAGGATATTAAATGTGCGGTTCTCTTAAGCTGAAAAGTTTAAATTTGCATCAATGGAAAAGCAAACTTTGTTCAGAAGGGTGTACCATAGACTCAAACATTCATATCACCAATATGATCTGTTAACTTTCCCAACACAGTGGGTATTAAAAAGACTGAAGAGTGAAAGAAACAAGTACACAGACAGCTGGGAGTCATTTGACTTAATGTACTATTGGAAAGATTTCAGATGCTATGAAAAGGAATGGAGAGGAGAGGAGACGAGATGGATCAGCTCTGTCTTGATTTATTTAAGTGCATAATGTTGTTACTTAATGTCTTATGTTGATGTAAATAGCTTCATACAGTGATATAAATATTGTTAATCAGCTGGAGCATGAACTTTCAGAAAGATATTGAAGTTAGTGAAGAAAGGGCAAATAGAACTTAACTTATCCTGAGTACATCTCAAAATTAAGTTTCTTTTCTTGATAAATATAGAAAAGGGAGGGTCAAAACCAGTGGTTGCTGATTTCAGGACACTATGTCATTCGGAGTGTAGCAAGGACTAGATCTGTTCTCATGAATGTCAAAAGGATTTTGCAATTAACTTCACAGCATGATAAGGTCCTGGGTCTTTAAAAACAGAGCTGTGATATAACTCAAAAAGTTCTCAGTAGTTTTGATTTTTTAATTATTTTTTCTGTCACATTTTTGTATAAAAAAGACACAAGCTAGCGCTTCAGCTATGTATATTTTTTAAAAGCTAGGCATTTTAAAATATTTCATTCTTTACCTATTTTTCAACACCAATTATTCTGCAATCTGTACTATGCTATTTTTCTTACTTTCATTTTTCTGACAGTTTCAGTTATAGTTCTAAAGAAACACAGCAAGACTGAGATTGAAAAAAATTTCTGTTATTTTATTGGGTAACTGTTTTATTCAAGCAGAAAAATACAAAAGGCAAAAGTGTGTCTTAAATGTCAGCTGGAAATAAAGCGTGTTTGTTCTGCACGTATATGTGCCTTGAGAGAAGCAGAATAAAAGGAAAAAACTTCAGGAAAAATATCACTTTTGATTAAAGAGAGTGCTATATTGAATTTATGTAAATTGATAATCAAAATGCACACTATATTAACACAATATGATACATTATACATATATATAGTCTGCACTTTTGATACTGCCTTAATTTTTCAATAGTTGCTGTAATAATTTTGTAATATGCAGTGCATTAAGACATTTACCCTTTTTTATGTAGCTTAAAAATTACTTTATCAATGACAGATTATAAGTCAATTAAGTATAAGGATAGTCTTCAAAGAAACAAAAACTCCTGTTCAGTATTTACTTAAAATATTTAGCAAAGCATTCAGTTGTAAAATGCAACAAGCTTGGTTAAACAAATTATTGTGCTACTGAAACACAAAAATGATAGCCTAGAAAGAGCATCTATTATGGGTCTTTTTTTAATGCTGACTTTGTTTCTGAAATGATCGTGAGCTATATTGCCTCAAGACATCACTGCCCCAAATATAGGGAAGTCAGACCAAGAGAGTTTTAGCCATGGTACACTTAAGCATATGGGTCATTATTTTATAAAGACTAGTTAACTTGATTATAAAAATATGTATTCCACTGCAACTGATAACACTGAAGAGAATTAACTGATTTATCTGAAAAACAACTGAATAGTTAAATGGAAAATGAAACTGGGAAAAAAAACAAAGCAACAAATCCAGCCCCCAAAATCCCCAAATCCCTTTACAAACCTTACCACATCCTCTAAAAGCCAGCATATATTACCCATTATTAAATAATTATCAAACTTATCTACTATTGAAACAGGGGAGGTTGAAGAGCGATAATAAATCAAATTACCTTTCAGATCCATATCTACTATTTCCAGCAGTCAATTTAAAAATATAAGCTACAGAATGACAGTAGCGCAGAGCAGATTGAAATGTATGACAAAATGTCTGAGTTCTTTTCTCTCTGAAGGGCAAAGTCAAACCAGTTACTTTTTTTCAGGGCTAAAACCACAAAAATACTGTTCAGAAGGTATGAAGTTCTGCTACTCTTCCTTTTTCTAGGTGTTTGTGTGTGTGTATGGTTTGGGAGATGAGGGTGCATTTTCTGTCAAGAAAGTGACTATGGATACTTATCTTTAAGCAATATTCAGCATACTCAAAGGGTACCCAGCCTAGCAGGCTCCTTAGTTTGCAAGGTTACCTAGTAAGTTATAGATTAGTCCTTCATTAAAAATTTCCATCAGTGTATTGTTGGAAAATTTCCCTGAATGTCAACATTCAGGCTTACCTTAGATGCTAAAGCAGGTGCATTTATCCTACTCTGATTCTAAGAGGAGTTCTATGAGCAGGAAGCTACCATGCAACATGAATGAGAATATTGATATCTAACTTTTTGCTAACATCTAGAATACATATAAATTTACCTTTTCTATTTGTATTAACTTATTTAACTGAATCCTCCTTAGATGTCTTCTCTAACACATGGTATTATTACTAGGTCAAAGCATTTCCCAAAAGTCTGATCCAAATCTTACTGAAGTCAATAGAACTTTGACTTATACTGAGTTAAGATCAGATTTAATATATTTTACAAGACTCTTAGTCTGGCCCAGATTCTGCAATGATTATTGAAGTCAGTAATGATTTCTGACCTTCTGTTCAGTCTAACCACATACTTTTGGTTCAAATCAGAGGTTCACCATCACATTAAAAAATTAGCAAATGAGACATTCCATCTGTCCAATAAAATAATTTAGAAACTATGCCAGAATAAGCATGATAAATAGAAAAAATTTAGAAATTCAGTCAGAAAAAGAGACGAAAAAATACTAGCTGAAATATAGTCTTTGTTATCATTAGTTGGAAATAATTCTCTGACAAATATTACGGTTAGTAAAATGTGAATTTTAGTACCATTATTTGTAAAAAGAGTAAAAACCATGTTCATGCAAACTTTTAAATAAGCACAGGAGTGCTTATTAATATAAATATTAAATTTAACTCAATTTAATAAGCCCGTTAGTTGAAAGCATTAAACTACATAAAAAATTCTTTCTTAACATACATTTTGTATTTCTTGAGCTATAAATAAGCCAGTCATCTTTTGAAATACACTGCTCATAACGTGTTCCAAGCCAGATAAATCTCGAGAAAAAGTGATTCTCAATCTTGATATAGATGATACTGTTTTCTGCTAGCTCATTGTTTCTTTTTCTGAAAAGTTTTAATATAGACAAAGCTGCTTCAAGGCAACTTAGATAGAAAAAGTGAATAAAATGGTTTGTATATAATTTTTTTAAAGTACTGAATACTTTGCAAGGTTAGAAGTACAATGCAAAGTTTTCTTAATAAGAGGAAGGGATTTCAGCCAGTCTGCAGACTTACCCTGTATCTTTTGACATAAAACGCTGGATTAATGCTACAAGGTTTAAGCTGCTTAAAAGTTAAACACTATGAGATTCTCAAATAGTCTTTATAGTTAACTGACGGCCATCTTCTGAAACAATGTCTTAGGATGGGCTATAAAGAACATAGCTATAAAGCTTAGTTAGCTTTAATATAGCTAAGTCCATAGAAGTTAACAAATTAACCAAAACTGACTCCTTTCTTTGAAAAGTTTTAAAAAAAGTAATACGTAGAACGCCAGTATTCTCCCCAATACTCACAAGAAAGTGGCTATGTCTGCACGGCCCTACACCAGCTGCACTGACTTCTACAGCCTTACAGGCAGAGTGCTGACCATTGCTGTGGCACAGACCAGGATTGACCTTCTATCAGCTGCAAGCAGGTTTGAAAATTAGTGACCCACAGCACTTTTTGATGTTACCTACAGCCAGCTCAGGGGCTGTATCAGTATGATCTTAAGTACTCTGCAACTTCGTCTTAGAAGCTGGCCTTCAGGCTTATTACTCACACTGTGCCTCGGACCTGTGCATATTTTCTTCTAACACTCAGTGGTGAAAGCATAATGAACTTTTAAAAGCCCTCTCCACTTAGGGGTCCCGCTCTGCCATTAGAACTATATGGTGCCCCAAGCAAGATGTCAAGGGGCAAGAGGAATGACACATTTAACTGTCACTTTAAAGGAATTATGATTTTGATTTTAGCTCTTGCCTCTCCCATTATCCCAGTTCTTACACACTGATAATTTCAGTGAAAGAGGTGCCAGATTCAGCTGAAACTGTGGTAAGACATTGAAGCAGGGTACCCAGAGAAGTTGTAGATGCCCCAATCCTGGAAGTGTTCAAAGAAAGGTTGGACAGGGGCTTTGAACTACTTGGTCTAGCAAAATATATCCCTCCCTATTTCAGGCAGAGTGGGACTGGATGATCTTTGAAGGTCCCTTCTAACTCAGACCATTCTATGTTACAAACATTCTGTTCCCATTGTGTCCAGAGTGTGAGGCAGAGGTAATAGAAAATTTGTTTCAAAGAGATTTAGAGATATAGTGTTGAAAGACTGAAAGATTTTCCTTCCCACATAATCCCTTCTGTGGGCTTCCACCAGAAGTGACAAGATACTAGAGCCACCTCTTCAGAGGAAGAGGAACATAGTCTCCCTCTCTGAATGAGAAACAAGAGAGCATCACTGTGTGAAAGTACACACCACAAGAAAAAATAAGTCACAAAAACCCATTAAGTGATTGGGTAGGTCATCCAATTAAATAAGGACACTCTGCTCTGTATGCAAAAGACAAAGGAGAATGTAGACCAGAGAAAGTGTGTGGAAGGATATCAGGAGTTTAGACAGATCTGCTGCCCCTGAGTGTGATGAAGTCTCAAGTGGCCCTTTCCCAGTAATGATGGCCGCAGCTTCCTCAGAGTCTCAGACCTCCTGAATGGCTTCTGTGTATGCCTGACTTCAAGAGGAAAATGTCTACACGATAGACAGTCAGGACACATGATTATGGCTGTCCCATCATAGTCTTAAAGTAGCAGTTTATAAATAATTAAATTAACTAGAAACTAGCATTAGGCTTTGCCTATTCTGAAGTTTAGGTACAAGAATGGATCATTTTCATTAAATATACACTCAGATATTTTCTTAGGAAAGGTAACTTTGCTACTAGGATCCTATTGTTTAACTACCTGCTCTACAACTCAAAGGAAACATAGAGGAGTTGACTGCTTATTATTTTTAATACTGACAGTCATTTTAATAACTTTCAAAATAAAATAAAAATTGTACTCTAGATTTCTTGCACACCATCTATTCATAAAATGAATGACATTAGTTTTTTCACCACAGGCTAGCATGTGCCTTTTGTCACAATGAATTTATCATTCTGTGACTGAAACCTTATTAAAAGTATTCACACTCTGTATTTCCAGAAACACACATTTGATTCAATATCAACCTGACACGAATACAATCCATGTTAACAGCTTAATATGTAGGATATAATTTTTCTTTTTTTAAGTAAAGTAGCAAAAATTCAGAAAAATAACAAAGGTCCCTCCTGGTATCCATTGTATTTCTCTAAGTTAACCATAAAGGAATTTTTACATATATTAATTCTATATCTTATGAAGATTAGATGTGGTGGCTTAATACTGTATAACATGGAGGAAACTAGTATGTTTGTGATAACCTTATTACTTAGGGTTTTACTCCAAAGGTATAAGTATAGAAATTGGGACAGAGGAATCTAGAGGAGGTTGTTGAGTTAAAAAGACACAACTGTTCCTGAATCCCTCTTGTGAAACATAGTCATTCACTTTTCTCTCACCTCCTTTTTTCTAATTCCTACTCAGAACGCCATGCATATTTTTGACCAAAGACCAGACACAGCTGTCACTTCTAATTAAATTTCAATAACTCAAGTTGAGTATTTGTGAATTTGATTTAATTGTGTTAACACTGTTTTCAATAAATACAGAGAAAAGCCTTCTACTTTTATGTAACAGCCAAAAATGTCTACCAAAAATATCTTGGTGGAGAAAAGAAAGGTTTTTTAATCTGGGATTATACTGTCAAAATGAAACACAGGATTAGTTTCTATTTAAGTTGTGTGGCCACACTGAGAAGTAGCTTTATTTCTTAGAATTCAGTCCTGCATTCCCTAACACACTAGGTAATAATGAATAAAAGGAATAAAAGGTACCTGCCAGTTTTCCAGAACAGAAATATACAGAATATGCACTTCTCCAAAGCTGTGTTGAACTATTCTTTTAATATGTTCCTAGACACATAAGGTCTGGTTTCCAGGGTATTTCTTTGGTCACTGAAGACCATATAGAACATTGTGTAGTCTGTACCATATTGCTTTGAATCTGATTTCTAAAGAAGAAAGATAAGATATAACGAAAATGAAATATTACTTTCTACATAGTTTTATCTGATAACAAATTTTAGATTTCACATCATAGTAGTCATATAGGTAATTTAACAGTCTTAATTATGCAAGTAAGAAATATTTAACTGCTCCAACTCCATGCAATTACTCCGCCAGAAAGTTTGAACAGAAAATTCAAATAAATGTTATATACAATAGTCTGACACTGTTAGAATTGAGGGGACAGTAACAAAATCATAGTGAACTGCAGTATTTTGGAAAAAAAAAAAAAAACAAGGCTAATTCTAAAATTCCCACTTATTAAATAATGGCATGACAGTGATAATCTGGTCTCATCATCTCAACCTCACCAACTTTTTTAAACATATCTTTTTCTTTTTTTTTTAATCTTTTAGATGGGCTTTAAAGATTGTTTGGTCTTGCTTATTTCTTTTTCCCTAACTGGAAGGAGGACGTCTCCTGAGGCCCCAGAACACCCTCCTTATCCCTTCCTCTCTGCTGTAGACAATATCAGTCTGCTCAGAAAAATTTCATCCATATAAGTGAACAGCAGAAAATTGGTAACATTCAGAAAGCAGTTAGAGAACGAAGAAAAGTCTTCAGCAAACTGCTTTATGCTTATCTTGAATAAATCATGAATGAATCTTGATTGGATAAATTAACATATTTAAATTTCAGATACTGGAAATGGCTTACAAATAGTCTCCAAATACACCTGTCAGATCACATACAGTTATGTATGGCTATATTGCACCTATTCATGAAAACATGACTATATTATAATCTTCCAAGACATGATTAATCTCCTTATGATTAGTTACCTGCTTTTAGACAGATTACTCTCAGTATAAAAATTCCTGATTTTTCTCTGCTGTTTATAAAAGAAGTGTAAGATGACTAGTTATAAATGAAGACATTTTAAGCTTAGGTGAGGTTAATTTCTCCTTAAAAGTCTCAGTTCAATTACCCAGACACAACTGTCAAATATCTTTTTAAATGTCATGGCATCTCCTACTTGACCCCCAGCTGGTGTTCCAGACCAATGAAGATCTTCCATGAATCCTGTGTCATAGCTGATAAGCCTATGTGAATATCTTGAATACCCTGAGGTATCATAAATGGCACTACATGCCCTATGTTTGGACAGCTGAACCTGGCCTTAAATGGTGATTGCTAAATTGTTTTGATCCATTAAACAAGTTTCAGTGAGCATTAGCAACATGCATTTTATTTGGAAGATGAAGACAGCTCAACTAGATATAGAAAACCACAGACAGCCTCATAATAGCCTGGTTAGAGAGCTGACAGTCATAACAGAAAGGCAAAACCAGTATCATATATTATTTGCATTTATTCTAATTTATTGATTACATAAATGCGATGCAAAGATTACATGAAATAAGTAGATGCAATGCAAAGTGATGGTCAACTGTTCATGGTGGATATGATAATACCTCTGACTAAATCAAAGAAATATGTAATCCATCGTTCTTCAGAGTCCTGGGAGATTAATGGAAATCCAAGTAACAATTCCAACAACTCAGTCATCGTTACAGAAACACATCAGCTATGTGTGATAAAAATCTTTGTGTGTGTGTGTGTGTGTGTGTGTGTGTGTGTGTGTGTGTATGAATGTGTACATTTCTTTATTTGTATATAAAATCATAGAAAAATTAAGTTTGGAAAACATCCAGTTAAATCAGGTTGCTCTGGAACTTGGCCAGCTAAATTCGGAAAAGGTCCAGGAATGAAGATTCCACAAACTCTCTGAGCAACCTGTTCCACTATATCACCATGCTCTCAGTAAAAGCATTAAAATGGAATTAACAAAAAAACAAAACAAAAAAAAAAAAAACAATAATAATAAGTTTTTAAATAAAAGAGAAAAATTCCTCAACTCAGGAGTTTCTGTGTGCAGCCTTTTTTCTACTGCTGCTCCTGTGGTTCACCTTTGAGAAGAATTTGGCTAAGTCTCCACTTTTCTAGTCTTCTCCAAAACAGCAGTTCTAGACAATTACAAGATCTCCCCTCAACCTTCTGTTTTGAGGACTTAAAAAAAGGTAAGTTCTTTCAGTATAGTAAATACTGAATTATTTAAAATGTCCTGAGGTTGCTATTTTAGTGAGTTCAAGAACTGCCTGATGGAGTGTTGTTCTGCATGTAGTTTGAGGTGTTCTGATGAGCCTGGGACAGTACAGAGATTCCTTTGCTCACCACCTTTGGTTGGAAAGCTCAGCAACTGGATAACAAAGTGAAAATATGCATTCAGTCTGTTTACCCGACTTGTATGCCTTAGTTGGTATACAGCATAAATTCCAAGTGTGGAAAAAACTGTAATAGAATAGTCTGCAACTAGATAACAGAACAGCAAAACTCAAGGCTTAGTTTATTTCTCTTAACTTTAGCAATATACAATTAAAGCCTCTAAATATGAAGTAGTCACTCTCATTTACCTATATAGTAAGTGGTAAAAACTACCTACATTAACAGACAAATTCATCTAAATGTGAAAAAAATATTGAAGAACAAAGTAATTTACTCTGGAAGTTTTGTCTTGGTTTATTTAGTAGGAGTATAAATAACTTACTGAACACAATGAGTCTCCTAGAATTGGATATTTAGGATAAACCAGGTAGATCTGAATACATTAAACTTAAACAGGAAATCAAACACACAGTGCGAGATAGAAAACGCTGGTATTTCTCAGCTTTCTTTCTTTGTGACATTGATGAAGATTGTGATTTATAACTGGAACAATTTATCAAGTCCATTGTGGGATTCTGCAGGACTGAACAATTTCTTTTTATACAGACACTTTCAAAAGTAATTATGTCTTCTGATATTGATATATATCAGAAAAAAATAACGTATTGGTATTTACTTCTGTTGTGTTATCCTCATCATTTATTAAACCATCTAAACATGCACAAAGATTGATATTCTGAAAACCTGTTTACAGTTTGTGTACATATAAATAGACAGATATTTCTCTGTCCACCTACATGCAGGGGTTATAATTATATTTTTTTATTATTATTATTTTGACCTTGAACAATGTCAAAACTATGATGTATATCTGTGTTACACACACTCCCTTCAAAAACTTCCTAGTTTAATCACCATTACAGCTACACTGGGTATGTGATCTGAGTAAGGATCTTGTAAGCTATTTCTAAGCTTCCAACTTTTTTTAAGTGGAAAAAAATTGGATCATGGTACTTGGTTTTTTTAGTTTCACTTCTGAAGGATTTTTTATTTTATTACTGCCTGAAGGTCAACAGGCACAAAACTGACTAATGTCTTTTTCCAGTCTTAATAAGGCATTTTATCTGAGGATAAATGATGCCTAAACTTAGTTTCCTAAACCCAAAAAGAGTGTTTGATCTAAAGTATGTTGAAATAGTTGGAAATCTTTTGAAATTACTGGAAATCTTACCATTTGTAACAATAGCTTTTTTTTCAGAGTATTTAAGACATTTATATGATAAGTCTGGCACATGTGATGCAGAGGCTGCAAGAGGCCATGCCCTTCTGGAAGAGGCTGATAGGTATCTGTCAGCATCTGATAGGGTTTCCTAAGTGAAGATGCACTTGTATGCTGTGTGTGTAGCACTTGCAAACTTTAAGCCAAGTCACAGGTTAGGTAGCATGATCTGGAAGCTATCAAGGGTGATACCATTGTTTTGGGTCCAGATACTAGACAGGAGCCTGATAGTCAACTGCTGGAGTAACCATAGGTCTAAACCAAGTACTGTAGGGATTGGGAATGAGAATTGGCTACTGGGGGCACTGTAGATCCAGACCATCTGGCAGATATGCCATTCTGGGGTTTTGCAGGAAACAAGAAGAGATGTGAGTACTACAAGTTGAAGAGTATGTCCAGGTGCCAGTGGCTGGGGAGCCTGAGGATCTGAGGCTAGCTACTTGACGATTACTGGTGCAATTCATGTTTTGCTTGTACATACTTACATAAATTCCACTAGCAGATGTCATTCTTGATCAGCTAGAGACAAGAAGCAGGGCAGAGACATCAGTGCTACTCACATTCATGCAAGTGCTGTTGGTAATTTTATGGGTGTTTGTAAGGTAATGTTTTCTGCCTGTGTGTGGCCAGATGTGTATGTCTACTGTGCCTATGAGTAATGGACTCATCTACCAGGGGCACACGCTCTGCCTTGTTTCTGGTGACACCTGGAAAAACAGAGTCAAAGCAACCCTACATCTACTGGGCCACAGGCTAGGCAAACTCCCAAGAGTTTCAAACTACATATGTGAATCATTTTAGACTGCAATAGAAATTACAGCTTTTCCCAGAGTTAGTTTTAGGCTAACCATAATTTTTCCATATTCTATGTTAGGACACTTACTGTATTGTAAAGTATTAGATTCTTAAACAATAAATGTTTGGGTTATTAAAAAATTAGATTGACATGTCTAAACAAAACTAATAGTGTAATTATTTGCATATAAAGGTCTGAAGTTAATCACTCAGCCATTAAAAATATTTTTATGTATAAAAATGTATCCAAGTATCACTTTATTTTATTCATAGTTTCAGATTCCTGGTTTCTCCCACTTCTTAGAGGCAACAGTAACTATACAGTAGTTTAAATCCACTGTGTAAAGGACTTTCTTGACTACTGTAAAAATATGACCAGAGAAATCAAACATTGCTGATGGTGAGATGAAAAATGCTTTAATTAAATTACAATCATAGAACCCTGGAATATATCAAGTTGGAAGGGAACCATAAACATTGAATCCAACTCCCTGCTCCTTGCAGGACTATATAAAACTAAATTCTATGACTAAGAGCATTGTCCAGATGCTCTTTGAACTCTGACAGGTTTGGGATTATGTCTGTGCATTTTAATGTTTGTTTTTCTTTACCGCCAAAATGGATATCCAACACACCAATCAGTGATTTTGTCAGTTATCTATGATTTAGCAATCTGCTTTAATGTTTCATGTTTCCTTGTAAATTCACTCATTTTATGTGTGAAACCAATTCAGCTCACTCACTAATGTGTCAGGGTAATAAAGTAATATCTCTTTCTTTTCTGTAAAAAAAAATCTGAATATTGCTGTGATATATAGAAAAAATAGACTTAATTATCTGTGAAATATCTATGAACTGTGCCTTATTCTGACATTGTCATAGAATCATGAAATATGCTGAGTTGAAAGGGACCCATCAGGATCATTGAGGCAAACTCCTGGCCCTTTGCAGGACAGCCAAGAATCACACCATGTGCTATTAAATATATAAAATCACTATTTTTAAAGTTTATTTTCACTATGATTTAAAAAATAACTCTTCAGTTACCGACTAGTCCATTTATTGCATGCCTTGCTCTTCACGTCTTTCTTCAGTAGGATCTGCTATTAGTCTTATCACTGTCTGATCATGCCTACCATATTTCCATCCCATGGAATCCACTGTTTCTATAAATTGAACCCTATTAAATATGACTCATTCAACCTGAGCAATGTGGAATTACAATGACCATCCTCAGAGTCCATAAAAAATTGTATGGAGTTGCTTCATATTTAAATATCATACTGGAATTTCTATTTCTGTATAAGTTTTCCTTCATTTCACCATGTGTTTTGTACACTTTCTTCTATTAAGAAGTATGTAATTGTTAAATATATTATTTTCACTGACGTGGTATTAACAATGACACACAATTTGATCTTGCCAAAATATTCACCTCAGTCTCTACTATAGTATGACACAGAATACAATTTTATGGAAAAACAACATATTTAGTAATAATGGGTTCATATCATATGACTTCAGAGACCATCTAACATGAAACCAGTTGAATATTTGTGTGTGGATAGATCTATGCATCACTATCTCAGAACAACTGGGGTTTGAAGGAGACTCTGGAGCTTGTCTGACGCAAAATCCTACTCAAGTAGGGTCACCTAGAGCCAGTTGCCCAGGACTGTACCCAGATGGCCTTTGAATACATCCAAGGAGGGAGACTTTACATCATCCATGGGCAGCTTGTGCCAGTGCTCAGTCAGCCTTGCAGTAAAGAAAGGTGGACAGGTTAGATTGATATGCCGAGCCCAAAGGCATGAGAATCAAGAAGGCAAAGTGGCAGGTCCTGCTGCACTGGTGAGGCCACACCTCAAATCTTGTGTTGGGTTTTGAACCCCCCGACTACAAGAAAGTCATTGAAGTGCTGAAGCATGTCCACAGAAGGACAACAGAGCTGGGGAATGGTCTAGTACAGAGGGCTTATGAGGAGCGGCTGAGGGAGATGTGGTTGTTTAGTCTGGAGTAAAGGAGGCTCAGGAACTCTTTCTTCCCCAAAAGACTTGTCAAGATTGGAATAGGCTGCCCAGGGAAGCAGTCAAGTCAGCATCTCTGGAGGCATTAAAAGATGTATAGTTAAATCATTCTTATTGGCAAGGTTTACCTGTGATGGGACTTGGCAGTGATGATCTTAAAGTATTTTTGCAACCTAAATGATTCCATCATTCTACAGAAAAGGAGAAGGGCTTCCTGGTAGAAAAACATAGATCTTTGTTCCTGTCTCTTCTATTACTGACTTGCCAAAGAACTGATAATATATTAAGTCTTTCTCAGATCAGACCGTCACTCATGGTTGGTACATATTCTGACTGTCACACAAAGCTTTGCTAGGACAGTGACATGAGACATAATCCAGCCTGCTTTGTAGGTAGCTGCTCTATGCTCTTATGTTTCTTTATTGTGCAAATCTCTTTTTGGCTTGAATATTTTATTCTCCTGTAGAATTAAGGCCATTTTTTGAAGTCTTATTAAGTAGATCTTGTCAAAAATTTTTGTCAGGAACATTCTTTTAACAGAAAAGTATTTTTAAACTATCAAAAAAGACTGTGTAAGTCTTATTTTTGAAAAAAAAGAAAAGGAAACCATAAATTTTATACATTTACCTAGGAGACCATGCAATTACTTAATGTGTGATTACCAAAATGTGAAAGAAAAACATGAAATTTGAACATTTGATAGCCACTGCTTTCAACTCTTCCATATATTTGCCACCAGAATCGATAGCCCGTCTAAAGAGAGAACTACTGCAAAAGCAAAAGTATGAATTAAGTCAGTCATAAAAAACTGTATTTTTAACAATAAAATAATCTAGCATACAACAGTTCTAATTTTTATGGAAAACCTGTAAATCTCATGTTAAGCTACAGTGACGAGCAATTTTGACATGAGTATTAGGACTTGAAGCAAATGAGTACAATTATAAAGCTTTTTGTGCAATGAAGATAAAGAGCAATTTAATAGAACATTGCCATACACCCCATGTTTTCTGTTTGAGAACTGAATATATTATGCACCATTTGGAGAAGAACAGGAAACCATGAACAAGTGACAATATTTCATTCTGGTGACAACTTTTCCTAATTTCCTGATGGAAATAGGTTCATGATATGTTGTTTTATTCTTTTAATGAGAATTTTAATATTTAATTTTTAGCTTACATCCCTGAGTCATGGCTGGAGGGGAGGGTGTTTGTTTGTTGATTGGGTACTTCTTACTTTTTCATGCGAAAATGATTTATTTGTTTGCTTCCTTGTTTGTGTAATTAAATGGGAATTAATTACTGTTAGAAAACTAAAGAGCAACTGTAGCAAAAGAGGATACCAAAGTAGGTGATCGTTTAAGGGGTAATCAATGTCTTCAAAATGCATGGCAATTTCCCATTCAGGCTGTGATATTATCACAGCCTTACAGTTCTGCTAGAGCTAGAAGTAAGTTAAATGCTGGGTTAGAAACCAGAAAAGATATTGTGACTGAATCAAGCTTTGGGGATATATTAATATTTTTTGTGTTTCTTCTACTTACAGAAATCTAAAAGGAATAAAACTTGAAGGTAAGAGCCAATCCGCCTTATGTAACTAAATTGTACTACAGCTTAGGTGGCTGCTCGGATAACTAACTTATGCTGGTTTTTTTCTCATTTTCTGTATTGTCTGGAGAGAAATAGGCACCTCAGGGGGCCTTTCATTCCACCTAAATTAGACGCCTACCTTAAAATAGAGTAAATTGTTCACTGGTGGTGTATTGACTGCAGAAAGAATTGTGGTTGATTAGTTGTGTGCAGACAACTGAAGATTTAATTTAGTTCTATTTTAAAAATCTAATGCTTCTTGCAGACTTTTAGAAGGGATGTCAGTGATGACACTTCAGCTCCATACTTTTCAAAAGCTAAAAACAGGTGTGTTAAATCTAAGTATTAGATTTTATTTTACATTTTACTAAAACTCAAAATCAAGCTTAAGGAAGGTGATGAAGTATGTCAGATCTTTCTCTGAAGTAACTATTTTCCTTTATACTGGAAATATTCCTGATCCTGTTTGACTTTACAATACATCAAATAGCTTCCCTCTTTTTCTAGAGCCTTCACTTAGAAAATTCAAATATTAAACTGAGGAGATAGTTAAGGGGTGTAAAGAGCAGCCACCTTCTCTGGCTGCTCCATCCTGGGCCCCCTTTTGTCCTGCTGCTGGAACCCAGCCTGTGCACACGCACACACAGAGGCACGTACAGGCGTCAGCAAGCAGACATACACACACACACATGCAATATGTCACACAGACAGCCTCAGACAAGGCTCTGTCCCCAGCAGCCCCCACATTTGGACTCACACCAGACACAGGCACAGATGGACACGTCCCCTTCTCCTCTTCGGCTGGCAGAGGCAGAAGGTCACTCGTGCAGCATACTCATAAATAGTTGAACTGTCAAAATATTTCTCACCTGCTCTCCATCAGATTGTTTGACATGTCTTAATTCTGATAATACTCCATTCACCCAAAGAGAACCAAGAATAGTCTAAAGATTGGAGTGTACATATAAAATACAAAAAATTAGTCACTTAGACACAAAAACATATGTAAACTTTTTCTCAGAAAAAAAAAAAGAATAAAGGAAAAATTTTATGTTTTTTTATACCAACTTTAATGATCTATTTGTGTTCCATTCAAAAAAATAATCCTATGAAATTTTAGGGCAAGGTCTTTGACATAAACTTTGGAGGGGACAGTATTCCTGAAATGAAATATTTGTCACTTTCAAAAACAGCTATCAGAATGCAAGTACCAAAAAAAAGGGCTAAAATTGCTATTCAATTTTAAAGAATCGAATAAATTAACAGGCTTCAGAAAAGGAAACAAAACAAAAAAAATCCAAAAACAATCAAAGAAAGAAAAACCCAACCCTCAGAAAACCTCCTCAAAACCCAGGATTCATTACTGAAAGAATGGAAAACAAATAATGCAAAAGACTGCTGGCAAAATATTACTGAAATACCTCAAATTAGGTAGTGTTTCAAATTAGGTAATGACTTGAAGTGAGGGGTTTTGCACACTAAAGCAAACTGTCAAGATTCCTACACAGTGATATATACCTTGTAATCACAGGCCTCTGGTAGCAAGAGAATACATTCAGCATAATGAGAAATAGTCAGCTGTTTTAAGATTAAAGTAAAAATGGAAGATAAGAGTACATCTGAAAATTGTAACTCAGTCTTACAGATATATATAGCATGGTTCTTTCAGATTTGAAGATTCAATAAAATATACTGATTTATGTATATTGAAAGCAGTTCTGAGTATAGAAGCCTTTATATGTCATTTTAAAAGAAGGCTTAGATGGAAAAAGCTGAAGGAATAGAGATGCAACACTGCCTTTGCTTTTTTTTAGTGATAGCATTGGTTTTCAGGTAAAGAGGACCCAGAAGTCAGCAATAAAATCTTCTGTTGTATTTTGTCATCTTTTGGGATATAAGGTGTACATTATATATATTTAAAAAAAAAAAAAAAGTCCCATACAAGGAATTAGAAGAAAAGCAAAAAAAACCCTTTAAATTGCACCAATGTGCATAGATAAATATACAGTGAGTAGTTTTGTTTGTCTCTTTTGTATGAACAGAAAAAATGGCAGTTGTACCAAGGCTTTGGGTGCACCATGTATCATTTCTCTTTGCTATATGCTGTAAGATACCTTCCTGCACTTATTAAATCAAATATTACTGTCTGAACTATTGGCACACTTATTCCCTAGACTTCTGTTGTTCCTTTTGAGTGGTTTTTTTTTGATTGATAACAGACATTCCACTGCTACTTCAAATTTGAGTCTACTGTTACATTGTGTTTCAACTTTCCACAGTTAGGTCAGTCAAGGAGCAATAAAATTGAAAATTATCATTTCACTAGAATAATTTCAGAAACATGTTCCGTGGAATTTTGTCTTCCCACAAACCCCTGCATTTTTATTTTTATGATTTTTCCAATGCCCAGAAGCATTGCGGGATGATATTTAGAAACAATAACACTAAAATAACCTGCATATATTTACCGTCTCTAAAAGTTTCCTGGAACAGAGAAGTAGAATATACAAACAAAGATAAGGTGATACTAACGTTCATCTTGGCATCCTCAGCTGTGAAGATGTTTTTGTTTGTTTTGTGCTACTTTTATTTTGACCCTCCCTTTAAAGTTTCTCTTCCCAAGGCCCTTAAGATTTACCTAATACAATTCTTTTGGTTTTCTTAGACACAAGAAAACTGTAATAGGTGGTAGGTTATTTCACCCTCCTCTCCCCATTCCCTAGTCAGAAATAAGGATCTCTGTACAGGCTTAGCAACCTTAATCAAGATTTAAATTATTGCATTAAACTTTACTGTTGAGGAAGATTTAACACACATATGTGGTGAGTTATGGTCATTTACCTCATTGTTTCAGTATTCGTCAGTGCTCTGCCTTCAAACTCGTCATTTCCTAATAGCTACACATGTAGAATGTCTCCAGTTCTTTCTTCTGTTCCTACCGCATGTTCATGTTATAGTCCATTCCCCTTCCATGAGGAAGAGGAGATAACAAAAAGTGCTCAGCTACAAAATGTCAATCAGAAACATAGCATCTTGTAGTTTTTAGAGATATCCATACATTATTGCCTTCCTCAAATTTGTTATAACTTTCTCAAGGTAGGGAAAGCTTATATTGATGAATGAATGTAATCATAGAATCATACACTGGTTTGGATTAGAAGGGATTTTAAAGATCCTCTAATTCCAACCCCCCTGCTATGTGAAGGGACACCTTTCACTAGACAAGATTTCTTAAAGCCCCATCCAACCTAGCCTTGGACACTTCTGAGAGTGATGTATGATGAATGATGGAATTAACCTTGTTTGGGTTTAGAATCATAGAATCATTTAGGTTGGAAAAGATCTTTGAGATCGTTAAGTCTAACTGCAAACCTGACACTCTCCAAGTCCACCACTAAGCCATGTCCCTAAGTGCCATATCTACAAGCTAATAAGCCTCTAAAGGTTGGACTCAATGATCTTGAAAGTCCTTTCCAACCTTAATGATTCTATGATTCTATAAACTACTTTAGAAGAATTGCTGAAAACTACAACCACATATTTCATTTTTTGCCTTTAAAAACACACTATTTTTGCCATTCCCCTCCTACATATAAGCCATTGTATACCTTTCTCCATCTCACCTGAGATATCATACTGATCAGTAATCTGAATGATGACATGGCAGAATTAATGACTGATTATTCTCAGTATCTCCACATTTACTATAAAATCTACACTATATTCTTAAGTAATTTTGAATATTATTTATTTCACCTATCTTCAAATGCGTGAAGTTAGACATCTGTTTTAATTCTGTTTTCTAGTCTTTTCCATGCTCAGAGGACAATTTATTGCTATAAGGAAAGAGATTAAATCCTATGAGAAGTTTAAAATATGTGAAAAGAATTTTGGCCACAACTATAATGGAAGTTTAGGATAATAAAATTTGCTTTGGTTACAAAAAAAATATTTTTTATATTGCTGTAATTGTTTTATGAAATATCTTGCAATTCCACAAAGCCCCTCAGGTTTAATACCTAATTCTGAACAGGAGTTCTCTCACAAGACTCAGAGGAAATAATTTACACGACTTTGGTGCCAATGTTGCTGTTGGATTCCTTGTCTCACACATACATTTTGAATATAATTAAAAAGTAACAGTTTCTGTAACTGCATTAGTTTGAAAGCCTCACAAAAACAAACTGGGGATTGAAATCAGCTGTATTCTTGGTAAATTCTAGGGATCCTAGAGGACTGTCTGTCCTCAAATCCCTTAACAATGTTTATTTCCCACACCTTAATTAAGATAGAGTAGGAAAAAATATTTAGATAGACAGAAAGGTGATGCTGAGGACAATTAAATCATGCTGGTAGAAAGAAGTAGTGAATCTATCAAAATCACCTGGAAATACATTGTATTTTTCATATTACTTAGCAGTACAATAGAAGGAGACTCTACAGGGCACAAAACTCTCACGTATTTGCTTTAACATTGTCAAGAAGATTTGAAAAGTCTGGGCATGACTTACTTTATGTAGTCCTCCGCCCTCCAAAATACTCAATGTGTCAAAAAAAAAAAATAGTGGTCTACAATTTTATTTTAATTTCCTGACACTTTGAAGCAGTTTAAGTCGATTACTGCAATAATGACATTATGATCTGATTAGTGAGTGATGCCTCTGCCGGCATTAAGGTGCAAACGAGACCATATGCTGACATCAATAACATGGATTTTATTTATAGCCACTCATGCATCCAGTTGGTTCTGTTGGTCCCTCTTCAGCCTGGGCTTGGTGGTGAAGGTTCTGGAGTCATTCTTCTGAGGTGCCACCTTTATACCGTCCAAGATCTGGGTGGTTAGAGTGGTCAGAGATGCCATTCACAAAACTTGGGGTGGTATGTGTATGAGCAGTTCCTTCCTTTCCCACAGTTTGCCACAGAGGGAGTTTTCTTGTCTGGATGCATTAACAAGGATATTCTTACCAGGTCTCATCTCTGACAGGCCTGGAATTAGCGCTTTCCTGTTGCAAACTCCTCCCTTCTGTGCTTATCTCAACTTCCCGGTGCAGTGGCTTATTTTATGGCAAGTTCCTTCCGTGGACTTGACAGAGACAGGCAACTGTTCTCCTCAATTCCTTACAAATTATTATGCCAGAAATGATGATGGGTGTTACATACTACTATTCATGAGCTACCTTAATAAAACTAATCTTATTAAAAAAAAGAAAAAAAAAAAGGCCTGATGGAAAGCAACCTCTGCAAGGAAAATAAGGAACTGGTGGGAATTTTAACTTGATTTAAATACATTTGGAATTATTTGGGCTTGATTTATCAAAAAATATTAAATATTAAGAAGTCAAATGCTTTCCCCCTTCAAAACATATTAACTTACCACTAAGAATTATTTTCCTACAAGAAGTTTATGTTCTTGTTAGCATAGGAAGGGAGTAGAGCATATTTTCTTGCTGTTGTGTAATGATGTAAAAGTAGGCCTGCTGAAGAAACTTTATTTGGGGTGAAGTACAAGAAATTGTTCATATTTTTGAATGTGGTAGATTATGGCAACGAATGGGATTTTTCTGGAAAGGTTTCCTAGAGTTAACTTATTGGATATTGTTACTAGAGTGCAGATCACATACAGATATTATTATCTTATAACCCATATCTACAGGATGAGCATGATCACCATCTATAAAGCTGGAACAATTATCTACATGGTGTAACTGATAGTAGCTGAGAGATTTCACTCAGAAAATTAATATTAATGGTTCTTGGTAAATCCTACCTTACTTTTGTTTCTAAATGCAATTGTAAATCTCTAGGGAGTACTTAAAATTTTTTGTGAAAGATAAATTGAAGATTCTGTCACTGTTGTCATTGTTTTGTCAACCTAAATCAGACATAGCTTTGAATCTTAATGGCAATCACTTCCAATTCTTAAAATGATCTCGTAGGGAATATAATTAAATTGGCTTTTTAAGATATCTCTTAGATTTTGATTATATAGAGATAGAAAAAGCTAAAAGAAATGGAATTTGAACTCCTTTTATTTTTTACTCCATGTTCTTAATCCTTGCATTCTAGTGGGAGGAATTGATGTAAGTTGTGTTTTGGGGTTTTTTTTAATAAATTGAGAGGAACATTTTAAAGAGAGTGTGGAATGAAAAACATTAGGCACTCTAAGTTTTTGAGCAATTGGTAAGAAATGGAAATATCTAAATTAATTTGAATTTTCCTTCTGGTTTTACAGGTAAAAAGTAAATTTATCTTTTACAAAAGAGAAAATGGCACAAGGAACAGGAACTTGGGTTAAACTGTCCAGAAAGCACAGTACCTTCACTGAAATATCTAGGAAACTATCATGGAATGCAGTTTGTGTCACTCAAATCATTTAGCAATGCCATACTTGCACAAAATACGGATGCAGGAATCCTTGGCAAGAGTCTAGAAGGAATCTGGAGGTCTGTAGCAGAAACATCTACATCTCGCTCTATAACTTTAGGTGACCTTAACATTAAAAGAAGAGAAACAAAATTTTCAGTCATTATTCTTGAAATCTGCTTTAGATATAAGTAAGTATAATACATACAAGCTGATACCTAGAGTATCTTAAATTGGTATAAAAAGTATGATTCTCCCTATTGGCCATAAAGGAAATCTCACTCAGATGTCATAGGTGTCTTTACTTTAGATCCAATGTGGATTGTTTGGATGAATCCATGTGCCATATCTTGCTGAGATTCACAATCTGTCTTCCCTCTGTCTTAGATCCTGTCCCTCAAAACTGATTCCAAGGTCAGCTTTTTAAGGAACTAGGTCCCTTCACAGCATCACAAACACTCTGTGAATTATCAGCTCTGAGCTTATGAGAAGATAAAAAAATTGCAACCAGGCTAGTAAGTGAGAGGGATATGCCAGACTCATAAATACACATACTGTGATCTTCACAGCAAGACCTAAAAATCCAGGCTTTCTTTAATTACAAAATGAGAAAGTCTGGAGCTGTTATGCTGTGATTTTTAGGCACCAGATGTCCTGGAAAGGGAAAAAGAGTTTAGAAGCAAGAAAGTTTAAAATGAATTATGAACAGGAAGAAAGTACATACCCACACATGGCTTATTAATTCACATAGGCTCATCATTCTGAGGTTTCAAAATATAATCTTATTTTGGGTTTATATGTAATCACATAATCAAACAATGTTACAGTCTTATTTGTTGTTAATGCAGTTCTTTATTTGAAATATTTGAAGTAAAATGAAAAATTAGCTATTGATTTCCCTGCATTTAAAATCAGAGTGTTTGAGCTGTATTTTTACATGAAATTTTCATATTCTTTATATATTGTAGAAACTGAGGAATAGGCAAACAGAAATAATCAAAGTAAAAATATTTTTATATTTTTCTTTTTCCCTGGAGCTCACAGGATACTTACTTTTCTCTTCAACAATGTAGTTTGAACTCCTGCCCCCAAAGTATACAGAAGACATTTTTTTTCTACTTTTGGGGACTAGAAAATATGATGCCTTAAGAATATTCCTACTGCAGTCATTTTATTGACCTGACAAAGAAGGCCCTCAGGACTTGTCGGGCCTGTCTGAGTCTGAACTGCTAGTTTTCACTGCTGTAGCAATTATCTGGGAGAAGGTGACTATAGCTCAGCTTGGCTTGGCTTAACTCTGTGATTATCCTCCATGGTAAAGGTCTGAAAATCTTACACTATGATAAAAAACCCCCCAAAACAAATAACAAAAACCCCTAAACAAACAAAAAACAAACAAAGAAAAGCAACATCAGCTCTTTATAGTATTTTGGCAAAGGATTATGCTCCCATAAATAACAGCTAAGTATTGTGAACAGACAAATTCTTGATGGAAACCAAGGCAAAAAAGAAAAAGATTGGGTAAGAAAACAGTCATAAAAACTCCATAAAAAGATCCCCAAGTGGACCCAAAATAGGTAAACTTCCACCATGAATGTAATATTCCTCCTGGCAAACACCTAATGAAGCTGATGACTCCTCTTTACCTACACCTATATTTTAGGAGGAATGAACCTGATGGTGCTATGACTTAGAAGTGCACCAGTAATGAACTTAATCTCAGGAAAAAGTGGTTAATACTAGGAAGCCTATATCTTCACTGTCAATGATTTATGAATATTAGTCTCATTGTAATTAGACCAATAATAGCTGCTTCTTGTATTTTAATTAGACTCTTAAGGCTTTAATGATGGAACAAATTTTCCCATTAAAAAAATTAAGAGTAACTGTTTCAATAAATACGCAATTATCCTGTCGAAATCTCAAGAAAACCCCAGTCTTCACTTAAGACATATGCACTTAGTATTCATTTTCATGGTTGTTGAATGATCTTACTCGAGGAAAAGTATATTGATATTCCTTTGCTCTACAAAATTTTATAGTTGTCGTTAGACATTGAGGTTTTTTCCATATAAAAATGTTGGTGCTTATTTTCCTTTGCTAAGGAATATACTGCTGCAGGAGCACTGTGGAAGAGCACAAAAGCTACATTTGGGCTAGTAAATTAAATATGTCGAGGGCTGTTGTTTGCTGTTGAGGCCAGCTGGCATAGAACAGCTTGCATTCATATTATTAAATTCTCTTACTCTCCAAACAGCATGGCCACGTTCTAATTAAGAATCTTCCTTCTTCTACGGTATCTCCCAGAACACACTTGGAAGTAATTCTGAAAAGTGTTACTTGGAGTATTGGGTTTGTATGGGAAGGTTTTGATGCAGAGGAGGGGGCGGCTACAGGGGTGGCTTCTGTGAGAAGCTGCCAGAAGATTTCTCTATGTTCAACAGTGCCAATGCTGACCTGGCCAAGATGGACCCAGCGCTGGCCAAGGCTGAGCCCGTCAGTGACGGTGGTAACACCTCTGGGATATCAGAGTTAAGAAGGAGCAAAAGTTACTGTGCAAAGAGCAAACAACAGCCTGAGAGAGGAGTGAGGATGCATGAGAGAAACAGCCCTGCAGTCACCCAGGTCAGCTGAGAAGGAGGGGTAGGAGGTGATACACATGGAGCTGAGATTCCCCTGCAGACCATGGTGAAGCCCATGGTGAAACCAGCTGTCCCCCTGTGGCCTGTGGAGGATCCAACACTGGAGCAGGTGGATGCCCAAAGGAGGCTGCGATCCTGTGGGAATGGATCCTGGAGAATGTTCCTGGCAGGACCTGGGGCCCCATGAAGGCCATGCTGGAGCAGATTTGCTGGCAAGACTTCTGACCCCATGGAGACTCATGTTGGAGCAGCCTGCTCCTAAAGCACTGCACCCCATGGAAGTTTGTGAAGAACTGCAGCCTGTGGGAAAGACTCATGCTGAAGACACTTGTGGAGGACCATCTCTTGTGGCAGGGATCCCACATTCCTGCAGCCCAGGATGAAGTTCATGGCAAGGCAGCAATTGGTGCATGACCTCTCCCTGTCCTTGTCTCAACCCACAACTCTTTCACTGCAATAGTTCTCCCCTACTGGCTGGAGGAGGGGGAGGTTTTGTTTTATATCTGGTGTCCAGCCAGGCTGAACCAGTCACCCTTAATCCAGGCAAAACAATGTCAGGGTCTGCCCTCGCAATTCAACATTATAGAGAATTCATTTCTAGTGACAGGGAAACGACAATACAGATTTAGCTTATACATTTGATCTACCTATATACATACATATTTCTTTCATTGTATACTTAAATGTTGTTGCATCATAATAAACAAACAATTCTCAATCAACTATGTAATTAGCTGCTTTGCATGGTAGAAAAGTATATTTATACTTACTGTATTTCAGTGATGGACAACTAAGACACAGAGGGTAAAAGGTAAAGATCTAGTTATATTGATAGACTACATTTACTTACCTGTTTGAACTGGATCCAGCAAACAACTCCGACTTATGCATGGTTTTAATTCTATTATAGATATAAATTAATAATTAGTAATTTCTTGCATGCTTTTGCCTGAGGAGCCATAAATAGAGGTATTAAATATCTTTTTTTTTCGAATAGCTAGTAAAACCCCACAGAATAACTCAAATTTATGGAAATTACACTCCCTCACATCAACTTGACTTCACCACTTCTGGAAATGTGAAGAATTTTGCAAATTTTGATACTGTTAGAGTTCAACAAATATGTCATAATGTGAATAAATTGCTTCTAGATTTGCATTTACAAAATAGAGGTGAGAGAAACAAAAACCATATTCTTAGAGTAGGTTGTATAAAAATAAAAGAAAGAACTTGACATAAATTATTTTAAAAAATCTGTGAAATGGAAAGACTGAGGAAATTTCGTTTCAGAATTATTTCCTTCAGCGTTATATTTCCACACTGAAACTGAGATATTGTTTGAATACAAAGCATGGCAGAAATGTAGTAAGCAAAAAATTTGGAATCAGCTATAAATGTAAAAGTCTATTTCTCATAGAAATTACCGTACTAAAATTTGACCTGAAATTAAGTATGCAGCTATTATCTTCCAGATTATAAGGGACTATATGCCTAGACCTACAGAAAACACAGCATGGCTTTTTGTAGCTGCATCTGTTTTTATTGAAAATTTGTTATTTCTAGTGGCTTAGTAGCAGTATACAGATCCATTGGCTCATACAATACGCATATTCATTTGAAGTTCAACTTATGGTGAAGCACTCAGGCATGTAATTGACTTAAATAAGGAATGTTGACAAGCATTAAGCTATTTTCTAAGCAGGAGTAGGAATATACACATTCCTAAAATGGAGAACTTACTCAAGTGTATTGAATGAAGTCTTAAAAAGGCAAAGTACAATTCGCTGACTCATGAGCATCACTTACTAAGTACTGAGAATATTTTTTAAAATGCTTTATTCAGATGCTAATTAGATTTGTCCTTGATCTGCTTGCTGGAGTTTATAGATTGAGGTTTCATTTCAGCATATTTAGCCTACTTCATGTAAGGAAATTAAAAACTTTGAAATCTTTAAATCTGAATAATTTTTAAATTGATTTATCATAGTCCTTTTTGTATCTGGATGGTCCATTCACACTGGCAAACACTTGTCTGTCTTGCCTACACTTCTCTACTTGAACAGATTAATTTTCCTTCTCTGACAGTGGAAATTAAAAAAAATATTTCCTATTCACCTTGCCTTGTAGCTGGCTGTACTGTAGAATTGATCTCAGACTCTTCTCATCAAATCTATTTCCTCTCCTATACAACTCTGATAGGAGAGATGCTCACGATGAATGTATTGCTCACAGTGCTGAGGAGTCTCTTTGACTTGCACTATTGCTCTCTGGTGTTAAACATTAGTAAAAGAAACCAGAACAATTTTCTAAAGAAATAAACATTATGCTTTCTAAAGAAGGACAACTAATTCACATTGCCTTATTTCCTCTTTTTCACGGGGACAAATTGCTCAGGAACTGAAAGGTCTAAATTCAAATCTGGTGCAATGACAATTCTGTTTCTTACCCTTTAGTGTTTTCCTGGTCACTAGCCTGTTTATCCAGACCTCCAGTTTTCATATGGATTGATTTTCCTCTGGAGATATTTGGAGGCAGACAAAGTTTGTGCTTTTGTCCTTCATGTTTACAATGTTGACAGATGCTTTTCATATTTTCATCCCTGGGTGTGGGGGAATTCACAACTGAGCTGTGTCTGAATCTGTTTTTTTCCTGTTCCACTTCAGGCGTCCTGATTTTGAGAGGGAAACAAAGAAATCCTGGCCAATAAGAAGTTGTCACTCTAGTAAATTCCTCTCTGAATGTCTGAAAACCAGTATTGCAGGAAACAAGGTGGTACATCTGCCCCATAACTGGGACGCTGCTAGGATCTGTACTTAGCAGGGATGACTGAGCACACAGCAGAGCGAACATCCTATAGTGCAAGCACAGGCAGTCAGTACCTAAATATCAGAACTGGCATCAAAAATGGCAACTATAAAACCTAACACAATAAATATAGGATGCAGTTGTTCAACAGATCATTTAGTTGTTTGGTTTTGGTTTGGTTTACTTTCTTTTGGGGGGAGGGGACAGGGCTGGGGAGTGTTGTTGTTTCTGAGTGAAATACAGAAAAATAGTTTTAGGGTCCCATCTCTGTAAATAGTAAATCTTTATGATTTTTTTTTTGACTGGATGAAAGGCATCCAGTGCTTCTATGCATAGCAAAGTCCTTGAAGGTACATTCAACACAGGCAGCTACTTAGACAAAAACAAGAAGAAATGTGGAAAAAAGAGAACCTCAAAGAAAACAGTAAATTACTTCAGGCCTACATATCCTTATCAGAGTAATTATGTACATTTTTTTTGAAAAAAACTGGCAAATTATTTATCTTCAGAGAGCACAACCAGTAATTATACTGTTTCTCATTTTTTATATGATAGCCTACCAGCTGGAAGAACTCTTTGGGAAGTGGATTACATCAATTCAGTTCTTGCTTTACCTTGAGTTAAGCTGATCAAAATTGTCTTTTCTAGGAGATTGTTTCAATAGCTAAATTATTTCTTGGGATTTTTTTCTACTCTTTGTCACAGTGTTATAGTACAAAAGTAGTTCAAGAGCCTTTGGGTCATGGGAGAGGGAGGAGGGGCATGAAGGATGGGAGGGGAGGGGGGGAGGAGGGGGAGGAAGGAAGGAAGGAAGGAAGGAAGGAAGGAAGGAAGGAAGGAAGGAAGGAAGGAAGGAAGGAAGGAAGGAAGGAAGGAAGGAAGGAAGGAAGGAGGAAGGAAGGAAGGAAGGAAGGAAGGAAGGAAGGAAGGAAGGAAGGAAGGAAGGAAGGAAGGAAGGAAGGAAGGAAGGAAGGAAGGAAGGAAGGAAGGAAGGAAGGAAGGAAGGAGAAGAATCTGCTAAAAATATCAGGCTGGTGACAAAGACATTCACCTGATAAAGTTCCTATGGGTTTTGGTGAGTAATAATAACTAGACTTTTGCTTATTTTGAAAGGAAGAGGAGTGCAGTCATTTAATCTTAATTCATCAGCCAAATCAGAGGCTTGCTTTCATACACCAAAGAGGAATTGCTGTCTGTTCTTGAATTTACTCTTTCAAATCATTATAACTGCCTAGAGGTTTGTTGTGTTGCACTCTGTAATACACTTCCTGGGTGCCCAATACAGTCTCAAGTAGCTTGGTTTAGAGCCGACTAATTGACAAAACAGTGCAGGAATTCATGACAACAGCATTAACCTAAGCAGAATGGAGCAGTTGTCCTCAAGCCCGCAGGGTTTATCTCTAAAAGAAAAGAAAGAGCAGCTGGATATAGCCTTAAAGGGGTCAAAGTGCATTAAGGTATTTGTTAATGAAAGTGAAGAAATTTGCTCTAGCTGTATTGACAACACAGCTAGGAAAGGAAAAAAGGACAGATTTTAATAGAAAATGATGGTTAAGGTAAAAAAAGAGTTTAAACTGGAAATTCTTGTTAATTTTTGCAAAATAGAAGCTGATGGAAGAAAGGAAAAATCTATAACCTGCTCATAAACAAGTAAATTTCTAAGCAGAAGATTAATTTTTATGTATGGATACATACATAAATGGATACAAATAATAAATACATACATGGATACAAATGAATATGTTTTGTCTAAAAACACTGTATTGCCTGAGTTGTCCCATGATAATATGTATTAACACGCAATTATATCTGTTACTATTTGCCTGTATCCTTATATGATAATATTAAATAGTAATTTAAAAACAGATATGGATTATTGCTACTTTTTTCTTATGATCTGGTAAAAATTAGCAATGTAATGTATTTTTCAAATAAAATATTTGTTATTGCATATGGTAGGAGAACAATAGGGTTCACTGATTGAAGTGTTATAGGGAAAGAAAACTACAGCAAGAATACATACAGGAGCTTTCAAATCATAATCAGATCTTGATTGTAGCTAAAATAGTGGGTCTTTGGAAATTACAAGAAAAGAACAGAGAAGTCAAAAAAACTGGCAATTTCCTTGAGGATACTAGCTCATTTATACAAATGTGGAGTATTTGGAGGGCAAGAAATAAACAGTGAAAGCTTCTCAGGTACTGCCATCCTTCCAGGTGAAAGTATTCTCATATAATTTGTCAGACAACCAAATTTAGAGGCCATTAATCCATGATGCCCATTCCATCATCCATACTCTTCTCTATAGGACCAACCCTTCCCCTGTCTGAGAGAAAAGTTCACCATTGACTATTTCTGGACCCAGTAAGAACCTTAGCAAATAACTTGCGGGAAATTTTTGAAACCTTTGCAGGAAAAGGTTAGAAGATGTCTATTAAAAGAGACATCAACCCTTTAAGATAAGTACTTCAGAAGGAATCAAATTGCTGGTCATCTGAATGCAGCTCAGCTTTTCCCCTTCTTCCCTTTTCATCAACAAACTTAACAGCTGGGGCCTCATACAGGACACAAAACTGACAGATAAAGGACTCAGATGCCAAGGTCTAGAATAAATTTTTCAGCAGCAACATCTGTGTCTGTTGCAAAGCCCTTGGCTGATTTCTTGGCTGGCTGCTTGGCTGCCTCTGTTCTGTCTGTGACTCCAGTGCTGGCTATGCTAATGGCCATGTAATGGCCCCTGGTGCCCTCCTGGGGAATTAAACTGCTGATAAACTTGCTGGCTTGCCTTGTCTCTGGGATCTTTTTTTAGCTTTGAGTGACCTGCAGCTGGAGGGGTTTGTTCCTTATTTGAGAGGAAGGCCCTTGAACAAATGCTCACAATTTCAGTGTATGCAAGGCCAATTGATGCTGCCAAAGGAATATTTTAGAGTCCACTGTAAAGTCACATTCTTTTTAGATTTAACGTCTCCTTAAGCCACAGGAAATACTAAAAATGTCAGAAGCAGAAAAATTCCAGAGACCAGAGACTGTGGGTTCATCATTCATTTAAGTGTGTTATGAATTTCAAAACAGAGGACTCATTGTCCTACAGAGCATTTGCCTAAGTGTCCCATGGAGAACTGTTTCCTAAATGGGTGGTTGGCTCATGAGAAATCAGGACAGGTAAATCTTTACTGGTAAAAATATATGCATAGGCTTTCGTTATTAATGCAAAATCTCCTTAGAAATTCCTAAGTCCAAATGGATGTTTGCATGTATTTAAACTTAGAGTCCTATGAACATTCTTTCATTCTCTGCCTGTAGTTACTCAGACTCTTTGTCTTCACCATGGGCTCATTATGAGTATTCAACTGAATTTTACTCAAAATACTAACATTCAGTTTCTGCAGACTTACTTTTCAAATTCATTCTAGAAAATGACTAATAAAGACAGAGTGATGCTCTTCACCTAGAAATCCTACTGTCTTTATACACAGAAATACAGTAACCCCTCAGGACACAATTGTTCTATTCCCTCGAGCTTCTTTATGCATTTGGGTGATATAAAATGCCTGTAAATATAGCAAACATTGCCAGCAGGGAGTATTCGGGCATACGGAGCAGGTCAATGGAATGGCTGAGAAAAGGGTGTGTGACTGAAAGCCTCAAGCTATTGGAAACAGAATGAAACAGCAGTGTTGCACAGCTCGAATTTTCTCCAAGATTGGGCAAGCAGGGTTTTGGCTTGCCTCAGAGTACAGTTTCTTTCACAGAAAAATAATAATAATTATAAAAAACTCTATAACTTCAATGGGATTCTTTAAACTGAGAGAGAAAAATGAAAAAAAAAAAAAAGAGAAGATACATGTGAAGGAGAAAAACACAAAACAAAAAGGCAGATATGAGTATCCAATTCTAATATCTAATACCTAATTCATCTAATGTCAGACAAAGATGAGATTGACTCAGGACTGGGACATTTAACTCTTAGGTGTCCTCCCACCTAGGTTAGATAACTGAGATACAGGCTAACATTATGTACTAAATGCAAGGCAAGACTGAGATGTCTAAGAGTAAGATTCATAGATACCAACGACAGGCAGCGAGGTAGCTGTTATATAGTTATCAGTTATAATGAGTGTTCAGATATGAAGTTTCTGTGTTGGAACCCTTCCAGAGAGTTAGGTTTTCAACCAGGATTACAGAGAAATAATGCACTGTTCAGAATGACAGTCATATTCCAGATGCTTAAGACAAGTAAAATTTTCCCTTTCAGGAAGAATAAGAGGAAGGAAATATATTCAATATGTTAGGAAGCATTATTGACCAAGGATATCCCAAATCACCTACTTAACTAAACTTCAAAATCTGTCTGATACTTCTTGAAACAGACTTTCATTTATTTACGTATTATATGTAAATTAATATACTGTTAGCATGTTAGCATGTTAACATGTTAATGTTAGCATGTAAGACTGAAAGAAAATAATTTCACAATATTGTATATTCCTTGGTTATTATTCTCTCCCAAGACCTAGGAAATCCAAATATGTGATCTAAATCAAGAAAAGTAAGAGTTTGGATCTGTAATGAGTCTCCTAGGTACTCAGATTTTGTGCTTTCAGAGAAAACACAGTAAACACATTTTTTCTTCTTCTGTGTCACACCAGGTCTATGCTGGCAATGACTACTAATTTTGTATACACAGGTGATACACTAGTGCCATAAATGAAAAAAAAAAAATAGACAATGAGCATTCTATTTTCTGAACATTTCTTGATAATTTTCTGCTCATATCATTACTAATAAATCAAAGAAGTGGGATAAATTATCTGTAAAACTATCCTTTATTTGGCCTATAGTTTACCATTACTAAATAGTATTGCCAGTAATTT
Source organism: Monarcha castaneiventris obscurior (assembly GCA_026261815.1). NCBI lineage: Eukaryota > Metazoa > Chordata > Aves > Passeriformes > Monarchidae > Monarcha > Monarcha castaneiventris. Next base: position 5,025,498 of record JAMPIT010000510.1, on the reverse strand, counting down.
CATGCATCAACAGCTATGTGGACTGGCAGGAATATATGGACTGTCCATTCAGGAAATATTTTTCCTAACATTGTTACAGAACAGAAGATGCCTTAAATGTTTTTTTTTCCTTAAAGCAGTTGAAGTTTTGTGCAGAAGGACAAATGGGGGGGTTGTCTTCTGGCACGTCAGAAAATATCCTCTGAGCAACTATTGTGCATTCATAAATTAGTTTTACATTTTTAAAATTTTACATTTGCACGTTTAAAAAAGATCTATTGGTAAGCTTTCCCCAGCACTGCTAATTTTCATGATTCTGTTGTTTAACATTCTATTTATACGACTGCCATTTAGAAAACAGCTGACTTTTACAACAGCTGATGCAGTTGTTTTCTTAGTTGAGCACAATGCTGTACCACAGCAAGGTCCTAGGGCAACATCATGAGCTTTTGAATACCAATATAAAATAACACTGACATACTGATGATGAATACTTCTAAAACCAATTACCAAATTTAAAAAAAAACACCAACAAAATAACAATATGAATAAAATATGCTTATTTTACTAGTACAAGGGAGGACAACTGGTATTACTATTACTGACTGAGCAAAAGAAAGCCCTAAGTAACTCAGCCTTTTCCTCATCCTTTGTTGCATCCAATAAAGGATGGAGATTCTTCTTATCTCCCCTTTTATTGTTTATGCATTTACATAAATATTCTTTATTATTCTTAACAATCAGCAGCAGCTGATTAAGTTCTAGTTGGTTGTTGGCTCTTATAACATTCCCCCTGCATAATCCTACAGCATCCTTGTAGTCCTCTTGAGTTGCCTGCCTCTTCTTTCACATGCATAAACTATTTCTTTTTTTTCTGAGTTTCAACCATAAACCCCCTTCAGCCGGACCAGTCTTCTCCACCAGCTTATCTTTCAGCACATGGGGGTGGCCCACTTGTATGTCTTTAACATTCCTTTCTTGAAAAATGTCCATCCTTCCTGGACTCCTTTGCCTTTTAAGGATTACCTCCTAGTGGACACTGTCAACCAGCCACTCTTTCCAGCTGACAAATAGGCAAACAGTTAGAGCTAGACTTAATATGACTAAGGTCAGGCAGCATCATATCTGTAGAAGATTTGGAGTTTAAAAGAATCATGATTTCATGGCTCCCTGCTTATTTCTGTGTCTATTGATGTTGCTGTACTTTACACAGATTTGTGATGCACCCTTTATAATGGAGGCGTATTTTGAGATCAATTTCCCACATTTCTATCATGAGAAATTGAGCACAAATATAATTAGGACATACAAGAATCACGAGCTAAAATCAAACCTTTTCTAATCATTAGCTTATGAATCTTTAAGCAAAAAATTCTAAGAATAATTATGGATATGACTCTATTGTATATTAAATGTGAGCAACAGCTCTCGTTTAAGCCCAGATTCAGCCTTCCTTGTCATGTAAGGCTTGCAAGTTACAGACAGTTATTTTATTTTTAGTGAAACTGTGGAGCAAATAAAAATGCAAATGTTTTGGCACAGTCTGCTGATCCATGATTGGCATCTTGCATCTATCTCCACAGCATGTTCATGTGGACAATAACAAGCAACCCAAACTATATCTGCCTTTATGCAGTTTGGTTGGGCAGTATGATGGCAAGCTACAGTGATCCTGCAGCTAACAGTGGCTTTGTGTAAAGTTGACTGGAAGGGCAGACTGGGTTCAGTCCTTTTCCTGGCCTTCATTCCTAGCCAAGTTCTCAGCAACAAAAGCAAGACAAACAAACAAACAAATCCAAACAAAAAGACTGAAATACGCTAGTGCCATATTTTACACACGGCATACTTTTTAAGCTCATTAAAAGAGATCTAGAACTGAAACTCTCTCTTTGTATAAGATATTCTAGCTTTGAACTATTTTTGTGCTTTAACCTCAGCAAGCAACCAGCCCCACACAGCTGCTTGTTCATTTCCCCACCAGTGGGATGGGAAAGAGAATCAGAAGAGTAAAAGTCAGAAAACTCATAGGTTGAGAAATAGACAGGTTAATACATAAAGCAAAACCCATGCACTCAAGCAAAACAAAACAAGGAATTCATTCACCACTTCCTGATGCAACCAGGTGCTCAGCCGTCGCTCCCTAACATTTAACAGTGACTTGGGAAGACAAACACCATCGCTCCAAACATCCCCTGCTTCGTCTTTCTTCCCCACTGGCTTTTTGTAGTGTATATGATGCCATAGGTTATGGAATATCCATTCAGTCGTGTGGGGGAGCTTTCCCATCTGTGTATGCTCCCAAATTGCCATATAACCCAAACCTCCTTACCAATATGGCAGTAGCTAAAGCAGAAAGAGTCTTGTCTCTATGTGGGCACTGCTCAGCAATAGCAAAAACATCTCTATATTATCAACCCTGTGCTCAGCACAAATCCAAAACACAGCCCCATAGCAGCCACTGGGAAGAAAATTAACTCTACCCCACCCAAAACCAGCACATTCTCTGAGAATTTTCCCTATTGTACCATCAGTAATGTAATTTAGAGAGTCTCTGAGGTCTCAGAGTGTAAGATATTTGAAACAGATATCTTCGTATTTTATTATCTGTGATTCACTGGTTATGCAGCAGAGTATTTATTTATGGTAATACTTAATGGCTAAGTTAATGAAAGCTTTGACTATATTCATGAACTAGTGTTTCAGCATGCAATATAGCTATCTGCAACAGAAATGATGCTTTGGACAAAATTTTCTAACTCGGGGTTGGTAGAAGCACAAAAAGTTTATTGTTGCTGTTGTGCATGATTACATAAAGGTGTGTGTTTCTAAAGTTCACTGCACTAGAAAAATTAATTCAGAGCTGAATTAATTGATATGCTGAAATTAACACTTAATGGATTTTCTTTCTGCTTTTAAGAACAATACCTACTTGTATACAACATTTTTGGAAGAATTGCAATTGAAATATAAGCAATTAGAATTTTTACTTTTTTGTTCACAATTAATAGCTTGAGTCCTTCAAGAACCTGAGTCCTTTCTCCAGAGGGTAGTGATCGATGGCTCAGAGTCCCAATGGACATCAGTGAAAAGTGGTGTCCCTCAGGGGTCCATATTGGAATCAGTGTTATCTAATACCTTCATTAATGACACGGAGGAATTGAGTGCATCCTCAGCAAATCTGCTGATGACATCAAGCTGAGTAGTGAAGTTGACCCATTTGAGGGACGGGATACCACCCAGAGGGACTTGAGCAAGCTCAAGAAGTGGACACACGGGAATTCATGAGGTTTAACAAGACCAAGTGCAAGGTGCTGCACTTGGGTCAGGGCAGCCCCCAGTATCAGCACAGGCTGGGGGATGAACACATTGAGAGCAGCCCTGCTGAGAAGGACTTGGGGGTACTGATAGAAAAGAGACTAGATGTGACCCAGCAATGTGCACTCACAACCCAGAAAGCCAGTTGTATTCTGGCAGGTTATCCTGCATCCAAAGCAGGGTGGCCAGCAGGGTGAGGAAGGGATTTTGCCCCTTTGCTCTGCTCCCTTGAGACCTCACCTGGAGAGCTGCATTCAGTTCTGTAACTGAGAGAGCATTGCTCTGCTGGAGTAAGTCCAGAGGAGGCCCTCAAGATGATTAGAAGAATGGAGCACCTCTCCTATGAGGACAGGATGGGAGAATTGGGATTGGTCATCCTGGAAAAGAGAAAGCTTAGGGGTGACCTAATTTTGGCCTTCCAGTGCCTGAAGGGAGCCAGAAGAAAGACAGAGAGGGACTTTTTACAAGAGCACATAGTGACAGGAGGATGAGTAATAGATTCAAATAAAAGAGAGTAGGTTTAGATTAGATATTAGGAAATAATTCTTTACTGTGAGGGTGGTGAGGCACGGGAACAGGCTGCCCAGAGAAGCTGTGGATGCCCCATCCGTGGAAGAGTTCAAGACCAGGTTGGATGGACCTTCGAGCAACCTGGTCTAGTGAAATATGTCCCTGCCTACTGCAGTTGGGTTGGAACTAGATGATCTTTAAGGTCCCTTCCAACCTAAACCATTCTATGATTCTATGAAATGCATTTTCACACAGCCTATATAATAAAAACATGTACTTTTCATCCCCTTATTGAGTACCCAAGTTGTATGGTGTTCAGTTACCATGCAGTTTTTACAGTATATTTTATATCTATTCAAAATTTTTCACTTCTGGACACTAATCAAATGTCGCTTCAAAGACAGAATTATTTATTTTCTTGTGAGCTTTTCCTCTGGGGAATGCGAGTGTATCATAAACATTAAGTAACTTATTTTTGCAGCATCCCTGAGAGGTGGAGGGGTACTATTTTACAGGTGATGAACAAATACATAGAGAAGTCACAAAAGAAGTTTTATGTTTATTTTATCTTTCTCTGTAAAATAATACCTTTGAACAATTTGGGTTCGAGTTCTAGTCTTATCCTTTCCGCAAATCATGTCACTGAGTTCTCAAGTCAGACTTGAGATAAAAACTTTGGGAGATATATTTATTGGCCTTATGTCACCAACCATATAATAGATTGTATTTTGAAGAGTGGTCAGCAGATCCAAGGAGTTCAGGGAGAGTCTTACCTTACGTACAGCATTTGTGAGCCCACACCTGAAGTTCTGGATCCATGTTTGGACTTGCCAATCCAAGACATATTGATACACAGAGTGTGCACAACAGCAAACACTGAGACAAGACACTGGTGTACATGCTGTACAAGTAGAACCTGTGTGTGATCGGTCCTAGAAAATAATTCAGCTATCCATGGAAATCGTATAGAACAGATGGAGCCAGACCACTTCTTGTCAGAATGCATCAGAGAAGTGGGAGATTTCAAGCTGAAAATGGAGAACTCTGGTAACATGATATAGTTGCCTCTTCTGCATTGACATTCCATTAAAAAATCAACAGTTTCAACTAAAGATTACTGTCCTGTTGTTGATTATTTCCAGAAGTAAACTTCCCAGTGGGGAACTGCGCAAATGGACTCTGCAGATGATGGACTAATTTTCATGTCTAAGTCAACCCCTTCTTTTATAGTGAGAAAGACAGTAAATGCTGATTTTGATGACAAATGCTGTTGCAGTGTATCTTTACAGGTAGTAATACTGTGCAATACAATACAACACAATAAAATACTCTTGCTTGAGTAGTATTAATTGTACTAGTAGTAATTAATATTTCGCAGTACTCCCATACTTAATATTAAAAATTTGATATAGATACCTAGCTATAGCCTTTTGGTGTACTTCCTGAAAAAGCAAAGAAAAAAATGACTGGACTGTAAAAAATAGTTTGGACTCCATGATCTCAGGGGTCTTTCCCAACATAATTGATTCTGTGACTCTGCAATCACCACAAGAGAGATCATTGAATTAATCAGTTCTGTGAAAACACTTTTGTACAGAATTTTACAAGTTCTTTGGAAACTGTCTTTTTTTTTTCTTTTAGCAGCCAACTCTTGTTATCCATCTAGAATAGTTGAGCATGAAGTCTCAGCCTATAGATCTTACAGCTGCACTTCTTTCAGAAAAAGCAACTGCTACTCCCAGCCTTCATTTTGCCCCAGTTGTTCATCACTAACATGTCAGAGCTGCCGGTTAAGCTCCTTGTTTAAGTTCTTGTTGACCTTCTTCAGGAAAAACAAGCCAGAGTTAATTTAAGCAGTTTAAACAGCAAGTATTTGAAATGAAATTGTTTAGGGAGCTACCACACAGCTAAGAAATCAGAAAGGTGATGAGTGATCTTGGGGGCTGAAGCTGAGCTGCTGGGGAAGGAAAGGAGATTCACAATGTGTCTTCCATTCACACAGCTGTTGCTGGACCAGTCTTACCTATTCGACACAGCCTCCTTTTTTATTCTAGAATTTCCAATGGGGCTTTGCTATGACTTGGAATGTGTGGAAGATATTCAGTAAAGATCATAAAGATGTACCAAAAATCAAGTCCAGTGATATCTTACAGTGAGAGCTTTATGAAATAAACTCAATACTCTAAAATTAAGAGCAAAACTCCCATTACCCCAGTGGCTATCTCTAGAACACACATTCCTGTAGTAAAAAAGCAGATCTTTCATTGTGGAAATAACATAAAAGAATGTTTATATGTAATTAGCTTGGCTTTATGAGAGCTATTTTTGATTGCTGTCTTAGATCCTGTTTATTATTAATATTGCAGAGTGAAATTCATAGCAATGTGTTAGAAAGAGAAAACAATACTCACGGAACTCAGAGAAAAATACTTGTCTTCTATCTTTCTCATATCCATCTTTTTGACTTAAGTGCCATATCAAAAAAACATTCTCAGGTATTATAAGTGTGTAAATTTCCTTTCATCTAAGATTAGTTCAAACAGATTGCTTAGATTTTAACCATCACCTATTTTTATTCCATACCTGGATAGTTAATATAGTTAACATGTTATTTGAAGAAAACAGATTTTGTAGGATGTAGGAATGATTTGGATGGCATCACAAATTTTTGATGCCAAGGTCTGAAAAATATTATTCCAAAGGCAGCATCTGGCTTCTTGGCACATCTAGCCTGCAGTTTCTCAGTGCCTCTAGGTTCAGTTGTATGGTTGATCACATTTGAATGCTAATTTTACTTCCTAACTTCTTGGAATAAAATAGATTTTTGACATTTTGTGGAAAGTATGTGTAAGCATATGTATAGTGAACACCTTGGACTTCTGCAAAGTATTGTTAATTCTCTTCATCTGTAAGTCAGTAGATTACTTGTGTTCATACTTATCTAAATATCTGCACACAGGGAAAAATGCACACATAATTAGTTAAAAGGGGAACTTTTTTTCCCACCTGTTAAAACCATTGTCATGCATGCAACACTGAAATCATCACAGGCTAAATTTATTTCTTTGCCCTTACCAAAATGAATATTTTCACAAGTTATCACAGTAGTTTCCCACATTCTTTAACATCTACAGAAAAAACCCCTTTAGTTTGTGGTAAAGCCCAAATTTTGCTCATATTCATCTGGATAATTTTTTATGTTTCAATTTTTTTATCCCTAGCCTTCTTGCTTCTTTACATTAATTTTCCTGATCTGTTTGCAAAAAATAAAATTTACACTAGTGAATTTTGTCTCTTGCCATTATCTCGTTACAGCCAAACCGATCCCCTTCTGTATCCTTATTTTCTTCCACCACAAGTCTGTCCTCCTTCCCACGATCTCACACTTTTCCTTCCTGCTATAGATTTCTCACTGCTCCTTATTCACCCTAACCCTAGTGATCACTTCTCCCACTTTACTTCGGTTGTTGTTTAGTCCAAAGCTTGACCAAGGGATCTATGTACCTAGGAAAGATATATTCTGTGTAGAAGTGATATTTGGTCTACTCCATCAAATCCTTAATATTTGTTTTAAATTCAGAGAACCATGCATCAGCAGGGTGGTAGCTAGGACGTCCAAATCAACTAAGGCTGGTGGTAGGCATTTTATTCACTAATTTGCAGAAACATGAAACAGTAGGTTTATGTAAACCTACATGGAATTGAAGATTTAATTGTTTCAATTTATTTTCTTAAGGATTTCTTTGAGATTTATATCTTCAAGAATCTTAGTCTCCATCCTGACATCAGAAAAACACTTCAGCTTGTAGGTCAACATATGCTATTCTATCACTTGTCTTTAAAGAAAACTAGAAAGGGTGGCATTTTCTAACAATGGGACATGTCACGTTCAGTCACCCAGTTTTAAAATTTCCATAGGGCATTCTAGATTCACTCAAAAATCCAGTCCTTGACATAGAAATCCAATCATAATTCTGTCGCCTTCCAGGGAATGTGGAGTTGTATGGGTTTTAATGGTATTACAGTAATGTATCTCAGAGCACTGACTTTAAGGGAATTGACTTTGTCGCTTTGTAATTGGCAGAACTGGGACAGTTAGCTAAAGCCCAGGCAGACACTGTTCATTTTATCAACAAGGGCCCTGTCGCTGACATAATGTTTTATAGACTATATATGACAGTTTTACATCTGCTAAACATCTATTCACAGCAGACATTTTTTTCACTTTTGTGTTAGAACTAGTGGAAAATTATTCTGAACTAAAATGATCTCCTTTATGATGCCATATACAAATACATATATCAATTAGCATGTATAAGTTGGAAATATCTTTTTGTTACAATGCCCTAGAAAACAAAGCAAAACAAAAAGCAGAGTACTCTGACATATCTGTGGTATTAAAAGCAGTTTGATTCAGAACATTCTATTTCTCATACTTTTTTCTTTTTAATTTTAACCTAGATATTTTCCTGATGAATTAAGCTAGTTTAGTAATTTTTGTTTAGTTAGTTAGTTATTAATTTTATTTGCTCCAGAAAACAGAATAAATATGTTAGACATCTGAATTCATTCAGGTTGGCGATATTGTAAGTCACTCTGGTCAAGATTGGTTTAAATTACATAATGGCTGTTATGAAATTCAGACTGATGTCGAATCAGCACTGCTAAATGATGAACAACTTGCAGCCAGTCTGCAGGGAACTCTCTGAACAGTAAAATATAATCATGATAAGACTTAATTTATTTGTCATAAAAATTACTGTCAACTCCAACTAGGGCAAAGTGTTTTGTCCGCAAAGTTAAGCAAAAAACATTTTCTGGAAAAATACCAAGAAAGTTTCTTATTCCTTCAGCTGTATTCTGGATGGCTATAATTCCCTGTTTCCAAGGACACAGAATTGACTAAAAATATTGATACATTTTTTTTAAAGGACTATATCTCTTAATAAGGTTTTATATCTCTCTTTTTAACTGGCAGGCAAATCAAGGCCAAGAGAAGTTAACTGAAGTATTCACAGCCGCAGAGAGCACTTGAGAGGTCACACATATAGTATATTTGTAGAAACTTAGTTATGTCTCCTAAAGTATATGCACCGTTAAATATATCATAACAAAATCTAATCCCCTCTGATGTCATATAGTTCCTCGGTCTATATTATGTTTCAACACAGAAATGTAGATGCTGAAGGTACGGATTCAGAATGCCATCAATACACAAATATATGAGACTCAAAGGTGGTGGCTGCTGAAATGTTTGCTTTCTGATATTCTTTCTTGTGACTAGACTCTTCAATTCTACACATATCTCCCTTTAGGGAAAAAAATCAAGCATCCCAACTATTATTTTTTTTTCCCTATGTTGTGATAGAAGAAAACATGTTTTACTAAATAAAATAAAACACCTCTTAAGGCAAAAATTGAACTCTGACAGCATTAACTCATCAAATAGTCAGATGTTTTGGACTCCTTCTTTGGCAAGGGTTTATATCTTCGACCTCATCAGCATCTGAATCTTCCCCTGTCTTTGGTTATTGTACCATCTGCCAAGTTATTGATTGACCTTAATCAGAAAGTGATTGTCCCGGTTTCATCTGGGATAGACTTAATTTCTTGTCAGTGGCTGTTACAGTGCTGTGTTTTGGATTCAGAATGAGAATGGTGTTGATAACACACTGATATTTTGTTTTTTTGCTAAGTCTTGTTTATCCTAATCAAGGACTTTTGCCCCGAACTGTGTCTCATGCTCTGCCAGTGAGGAGTGAAGCAAAAGAAACTGGGAGGGAGCACAGCTGGGACAGGTGACCCAAACTGACCACAGGGACATTCCGCACCACAGAATGTCATTCCCTGTGTATGAGCTGGAGGGATTAACCCAGAAGGGTGGCTGATGTGGACTTGGGAAGGTTGGGGGAGGGGAGTCTCACACTAGTCAGCGGGAGGTGACCAATGCATTGTGCATCACTTGTGTGTTTTTTCCTTTCCCTTCTTCTTACTTACTTCTATTATTTTTATTTTTCCATGTTTTCAATTATTAAACTGTTCTTATCTCAACTCACAAGTTTTACTTTTGATTCTCCTCCCCATTCCATGCGGAAAGGGGGAACATTGAGTGAGCAGCTGTGTGGTGGTTAGCTGCCAGCTGGGCTTAAACCATGACAGTGATTGAATAGATCACACTGTTATAGTTCAACCTGATTGTCAGCTGCAGTCTTCAGTGAAGTCAGTCACTCATGTCCCATGGTGTCTAACTTTTGCATCTTCTATCTCCTTGTCAGGATAGGGCACCCTTCCCTAGCCAGTGTGTTTTAAGTGCAAGCACCCCAGAAGAACAGTTTAGTGAAAGCACCCCAGCAGAACAGTTCTCAGTCCTGCAGTACATTTGATTGTAAAAAACTTAAAATAAATTAAAGAATGCAATATTTATTGCAGATTATTTTATATTAGTCAATATACATGAATCTTCAATTGGGCTAGAAAGCATTTTTTCCACAGTATAGAAAAAAACACTGACCTGCATTTTCTCATATCAAATCAGGAACCTAATACCAGGAAAAAATCATAATCTCAAACAAAGATAGGTAAGACATTGACTGACTGATTTTGTCAGCATTCAAAGTGCTTCTGTTTTCATTTGCATCTCAGTTACACTTAGTTAACTTCTTGCTTAGTTGTCTTCTGGAGATTCTTTGAGGTTACTTTGAGGTAGTACAGGTAATACAAGAATAACACCTCATAGTACCTATTACATTCTGAAATCTGAACCAAAATCAAAGTCTCATGAAAACACACCCAGTTTCTCTGTCAGCTCAAAGCAAGAGGAGCATTAATTTTTGTCATACTCAAGTTTTACTTAAATATATGAACAGCAAAGCAGCTATGAAAATCTCTTTCTACCTTCTGTCTTGCCAAACCAGTGTGGGAAAACCCAGGTTGTTCATAGAATAAACTATTCTTTGGGGTAATATAGAGCGCTTTTTTTTTTTTCCAAAAAGGCCGTAAGTTTTCCATATGAAACTACAAATTTGCCGCGATAAACTAGTAGTGCATGAGGAAACAACAGAATGTTGCCTATGTTATATATTATTAGGACATGTTTAAGGTGCAAACTGACAGAACAAATGTTTTCTGAGTAGAAACAAACAGACAAGATTTTCTCTGTCACATCTTATAGGTATTGCATAAATCATAATTTACTTCTTCTGGATAATTGTTCCTAGATTTTTGTAAACTTATGACAGATGTGCTGATAAAAAATTATGCTCATCACAGAAAATTTGGAAAGAGTCCTAGGCTGCCCAATTATGCAAAAGTTATAGCTCATGTAAGGGACACCTACTGTTTTAAAGAGGAAAGCGGGAATTAAAATTTTCCACAAAGGAAATTCTGTCTAGAAGATTTAGTGGAGCTGGGACTTGCACAAAAGATGTTCAGTCAGGGTTTTTTGTTTTGTTTTGTTCTTTTCTGACACGTTTTGTCAAAGCAATTAATATTAAGTGCTGGAGTGGTTTGAATCCAAGCATAGGCATTTTATTCACACTCTCTGCTTAATGCATGGTATATAACAAAGAAACATAATGAAAAAAATAGGCATATTGCAAACTGTTTGGTTTTTATTTTCTTTCTGAAGGGAATTTATTTTATTATATTCTGGTTGCATGGTATAAATAGTCATCTTTGTATATTCCTTTAATTACCTAGTTAATATAAGGTGTAAAATATAAATAACTTATGAATAAGTGTTTTTATTACTTCTCCAAGTTATCCATACAGTCAAAGGCCAAAAGTACTGTTTATGCACTCTTAACTTGACCCCATCTATTGTACAGAGAGGTATAGGCCACTACCCACACATTTTCTACCAATTTCCTTAAGATACTATATTAATCAAGATATGCTTAAGACTGGGACAAAACTAATAGCGGCTGCTAAATATGTGATGATTTTTTTTTTTTTTAAAGGTTCAACCATAACTATATAAAGAGGTCTTTGGGTAGCTGGATCATTAAAATAATGTGTACAGTGTCTTTGGTTGTAAAACATTAAGAAAAATTCTAAGGAAACCTTCCAAAGTCCAAAGGGATTGCAGAGATGCAGCGTGACAGAGTGAAACACCTCTCCCAAATGCATGTAGTACTGGAATTACTAGACACGTTGATGCCATGCCTTGAAATTACATTAAGTGAAGAAGTTACCAGGTAATGAGCAATGCTATTTAGCATGAAAATGTTGTAACATGATATATATAAACTTAGTAGGTATTTTTTCACTTCTATCATATTTGAAATGTAATCTACATATTAATCTAGAAGTGCTGGTAAATTGGGGTGTTTTATAAGGAACTTTGAAAGTTACAAACCCACCCTGTGTGACTGATTATATACATGTATTGATACTGTATTCAACTGATTATTTAAGAGAGAGGAATGTTTAGGTATAAAAGATCACCAAAAAAAAAAAAAAGAAAATGAGGAAGGAAAGAAAGGTTTGAATGCTACGTCCCTACCCAACTTTCCTTCAAAAGAAGTCAATCTTTGCTACTTTTAGAAATGAAGCTGCAAAATGGCCAAAATGAGGTACAGATCATAATTATCGAGAACAATATGTGAAAACCTTCTAACAAGGTCTGTCCTTCAAGTTAAAATTGGCCGCTTTCTAACTCAGTGTATATTCTAAGGCTTTCATCACTTGGAATTGCATTAGTATTTTATCACAAATACTTAGTATGTAATATATTTAACAAGTGATTTATTGCAACTTTTTACAAATTTTAATGTATTACTTCTTGCTATATACTTTGTTGCCAACAGTGCATTAGGGCCTCTGGACACATCCATGCATTTCTTTCACAATGATCTGTGCTCTAAATATGCATGTACTAGAGTATAGATAGTACTACAAACTCAGTATTCTGTATATTTTTCAATAGTTTAAATACATTGCAATTACAGAAGTATCATAAAGATTATAGAAAATTAATTTTGATTGAAAATGTTTATGTTTAAATAGCTTAATAACAGCCACTGCTTATCTAATTCATGGTGTTCCATGTAATTTAATTATTTTTGTTACCAGTAAGCTACCTAAAAGTTTTCTTTTTCTGAATTAATGTAATACTGATTTTACTTGACTTTTCTGTATTTCTTTAGATGCACCACAACTGTTTCCAATTAAGTAATTGAATGACATTTTAAAAAGTCTAATTTACATTATAGATTATCTAAAATAAAAAAGTAATATGTCTGCATGTAAAGTCAGATCAAGAACTGACATTTTATTAGTACTTTTTATGAATATTTAAAAATAGAAGGACACACATTTTGAGAAGTAAAGAGAAGGGATATTAGGGAAATAAAGGGAGAAAGAGAGAGGCAGAGATATAGAAGAAGTTGTGAGATATAGGATGCAATTCATGATATGCTCACAGTTACTTCGTAATTCAATAATTATTTCCAAAGGTAGAATTAAGTTTATACATACCAATTTAAGCATGTGTGTATGAAATGTAGTAGTTTTTACTATTCAGTAAACTCCTAGCCATCGGAGTGAGGTATGTAGCAGCTTAACATCTCTGTACAACTGTGTGTTTAATATAGAAAATGCAGAAAAATTACTATATATTGAGAAACCTAAGTTTTCATCCAACCTGCAGGTCATTAGTTGTGCTATGTATCCTTTGATATCCTTGATATCCTTTGAGACAACAAAAGTTGTGTGATGGCATCTTTCTATTACTTCCTAATCACAGAATCACAGAATATAGATAAGCATAGATAAGAATATTGTAAGCAGCCCACAAGGATCATTGAATCTCCTTGCCCTGCATAGGACCATCCCCAAGAATCACACCACGTGCAGTTCAGCAAATGCATGGAATCCAGACTCAATTGTATTACCCAGTTCTGAGCAGATTTGAACTTGGATTTTGGAAAAGCAGAAAATATTATATCTGTTCAGCCATGTAATATATTAATATGGGCTACTTTCAGTTTCTTCATTTGAAGCTGTTCTAAAATGGAATAGAATACACACTGGAATTACTGATTCTGTATTTTAATTCTTAGAATGCACACCTAAAGGGAATGTGGGCCTGTCTGGCCTGAATTTATTTTTTAAAGAACAGTTTCTGTATTAAAGACTGGGGATTTTTATTTTTTTTCCCTTTTGTTGTTGTTTTGTGGGGTTTTTAGTTAGCTAGTTAGTTACTTTGTTTGTTGTGGGGTTTTTAACAGGGAAGGTATAATCTAAAAAGGGGAAAGCACACCTGGGATGTTTACACTTTAGTTTCTGCTCCAATAATTATGAAAACATTTAAACAAACTTGAATAGTTTCTGCAAGAAATAACTGGGAGAGCTTCACTCAGAATACCACATAGCTGAGTATTGAATATGAAGTGACAATAAAGAAAATAAAATCAACCAAATGAAAACCTTATCTTGTCTCAGAACAAATAATTCATCTTATTAAATTTAAAAGGGATTGTGCAATGCCTTCAGTAAGAGAGAAAGATCTAATCTAGTTTAAGTGCTTTAGGATAAGATTAACTTTGAAATTCCAAATATAAAATATATTTAAGGCAAACTTCCCTAGATGTTCTCCTTGGCTTTTATAATGTTATCACTTCACTGTTACTTTCTTCATTGTGCTGGTTTCTGTAAACTGTATTGCAAGACAATTAAAGTTTTATGGGTACAAACTATCCTCCTAAGAATTAGGCATTGCAATGAAAACTTTACCTATGTGAACATGCCCCAGAATAAGGCAATGCATTAATGGTTTGTTTATTTATTAAGCCTCACTGTATATATTCAGTTTAATATGTATATAGTTGATTCTATGTTATGGAAACATAGAATATCTGAAGTTGGAAGGAACCCATATGAATCATCGAGTCCAACTCCCTGTTCCTCACAGGACTACCTAAAAATAACAGTATGACTAAGAGCATCATCAAGATGCTCCTTGAATTCCGACAGGCTTGTTGCCATGGCCACTTCCCTGGAAAGCCAGTTGCAGTGACTGACCACCCTCTTAGTGAAGATCATTTTCTAATGCCCAGTCTGAAAGTCCCTGACATTCCATTTCATCATGTTCTAAATTCCATAAGGATCTGAAATGTTACTGCTATAGACTATTATCATCTGTTCATCATTTGAAAATCACTTACCTTTGAAAAAGAAAGAGAGATATTTTTTATTATTTCATTCTTATACTAAGAGAAGTCAGTGGTGATGTGAATGGTAATGGTTAGCCTTTCAAAAACACTGTGCTGGCAGCTAAGAGACTCTTGACATCAGAAGCACTGATGCAATATTGTAGTCTAGTCAAGGTCTCCTCAAGGTTGCTTTGAGTTGTTCTTGTCTGAAAACCTTAACTTCAATTTCAGAGAAATCATGAAACTGGAGATGAGAACATAAAAGTAAAGGGCATGTTACTTATCTGACTCTACCTTCTCTCCCTCCTTTTTCATTTTTTCTCTGCTTCTTCCTATACATTTGAAGGCCATTCTCAAAACACACTGATTTCAATAACAACAAGCCTGAGTACATTAAGAACAACAGAAGACAGAATTTTTCTATGCCTGCCTTGCAGACTGTGTCCTCTTCCCAATTTATGACAAGAGTATATTATTCTTCTAAGTAGACACAAGGAAAGAACAATACAGAAATCAATTTCAAGATCTGAATGACCTAGAAAATGTTAAGGCACACTTCAAGAACACATATGGGTACTTATTATATTTTCAAAACTGTATCACAAGATGATAGTTAAAATTTTTGCAGAGATTAAAAGCATGCTTAAAGCCATGTTATTATTGGAGACTCTAGAAAATCATATGAATAGAGAATATTCTCTTAGCATAAATATGCAAGCTGTTTACAGTGAAAGAAATAGTATAATAGGTACCTGAAATAAAGCTGAAAACATTTGATGGAGGATTTTGAATTTTTAATTCTTCATCTTCAAAGTTATAATAATTCTTTGGCAAATCCTGTTGGTGTTTGATGTGTTTTCTTCTGTCTGTATAATGTTATACATATTTCTTCTGTCTGTATACATATTTTTTTTAGAAACAGTTTATTCATAACAGTTCTCTCTAGTATTGTCTGGCAAGGAAAATTATAGTCATAGTCCTCTCATATGGTGCAGTCTTAGAATTTATTTTTGCAATTCATGCTCAGTAATTTTCAACTAACTGCAGGGTGCTATTTAGGAAGATGACCAGTTGCGAATACTCCCACACATGGAGAATGTATGCTATTACTCAATTAATTAAATGTAGTCAAATGTTTGATTATATACACTGTAAAAGTGTAGACTACCTTATCTTATGCCAATATGTTTTCAGAAAGGAAGTCCCTTGCCAATATTTTCACAGAGGTTTTGGTGGGAGAATTCCTGTCCTTAAGAATAGTCAGAAGAAAGATCACCAATTCAAGAGGATGTATTAAATCAGTATCATTCAAGGCTATGTAATTTCTTTCTCTTATATATCACATTTCTTTGACAACATTGTTATAAATCATAGTAATTCTACTAAGATGAAGGAAACAGTGACATTAGGTATCAAGAAAAAACATGGATGAGCTACCTGTCTTGTATTTTCAGCAGCTATTCCTAATTTTGTCCCACAGCTATTCAACTTTCTTGGCTTAGATAATGAGAAATACAATAATTTGCATTCTTTTAGTCATCTATTCCATGTTCCATTCTATACCATTGCTAAATTACTATTATTTCTAGATGTAGGTTTTGTTCCTCTTACACCTTCCCATATTTTAATTTGGCAGTCTAAGGTCAGGTAATTTTTTAAAATTTGCACTTCTCTTGTAGACATTCAAAATACTTTTAAGACACACAAGAACTTTGCAACTATGGCCATTAAACAAATTGAAGTAGATAGATATTTTCTTAGCTAGCTCTCCATGGTTAAAAAACAACATAAGTATGACAGCAAAGTCATTCAACTGAGATAACAGTTCTGAATTTATCCAACCTTTAGCTATGTTACTTAGAATCATAGAATGGTTAGGGTTGAAAGGAACCTTAAAGTTCCAACCCCTCTGCCATGGACGTGGGTGCCACTCACTAGACTAGGTTGCTCAAGGCCTCATTCAACCTGGCCTTGAACACTTCCAAGAATGGGCATCTGTAACCTCTCTGAGCAAGAAATGCATCTAATCTAAACCTGTTCTCTTTCAGTTTAAAACCATTGTCCCTTTTCCTGTCACCCATTAAAAAAAAAAATCCCTTTCCCTTCAAATGTCATCTAGTTCAACCCCCCTGCAGTAATCTGCTTCATCTTCAAGTAGATCAAGAATTTCAGAACCCTGTTCTTGGAACATGCCAGTTGAATAACAATAATAATAGTAATAATAATAACAACAACAAGATGAAAAATTGAATGCAAATGTTGGGTCAATTTATAGTTCTATTATGGCTGGATTTTAGTACAAGTGAATTGGAATAACAATTAAATTGATGCTAAATGAGCCTTTCTAATCAATGGTTATGTTGCTGAGTTAATGGTTGTGTTCATCCCAAATTGTTCTGGCTGGAGCACACACATTAGACTATTTAGGTAAGTACAGGTGTGTGTGTACTAGCAAGAAATAGCTCATATTCTGTTAACCAGAAGGAATCTTTAGTACTGCTCTTTCATGGCATCTCCCTCATTTTCAGTGGGTTTTTTTTTTTTGTGTGTGTGTGTGTGTGTGTGTGTGTGTGTGAAATAGTAATACTGCAGCACTGTAAATGTGAAAAGCAGCATGAGGGCTATTATAAAAGAAGAAATTATCTTTTTTATGTTTTTTTCTGTAATAGCTGTCAATGATCCTCTCTATATTTTGCAACAAGTGACAGGAATAGTTAAAGTAATCATTCACTGTAAGTGAAAATAAACATCCTGCTAGCACAGAAATTCCAACCGGGTTACACACAGGCTGGGGAGTGGGGGGTTATAAGTTTATGTAGCTTACCCAAAATTTTGGAACAGTTTTTTTAAGCCTTCTCAAGATGAGTTAAGGCATGAAAGATGCTGTGTTTTAGCATGAACAGTATTGCAACTACCATCCTCTTTTTCCTGACATACACACCAGAATAATGTGTTTAAAAGCCTTAAAATCTAAGGCCAGGAACAGGTGGGAGTTTCCATGACTCGCCCTACAGACATATGCTTAGTGCAGGTTCAGGATAAAGAGTTCACATGCTTTCTGTGATTTAGAATTTCACTTCACAGATGAACACAGATGTCTCTCCTGATTAGCATACACTGTTCACTTGAAAAATCATTGTACAAAAAAGTCTATAAAATAAAAGACACATTTAGAATATGAATTAAATATTGATCTAGGTGGGTGGAAATGGGTCACCACATTCAAGTAACAGTTCTAAGAGCTGTGATCACTTGCTTTCTAGGAGATTGTGCCTAGATTCCAACTTATGCTTGGTGGTTTAGCATTGTAAAACTAATTGAGACACATCCCTGACATCTACAAACTACTGTCTTTCCTTGTCCCATCAGAAGTCCAAGCCAACCATATGTTTCTGAGATTAAAACATATTCAACTCTTAACAAAAAAAATGCAATTTATTTCTGGGAAAGTTTACCAATTAACTCTGCAAAATGAATGAAAATATATCATTCTAGGAAAAGAAAAACAAAGGTGAACTGAAGGAAATTGAAAATGAAATGCAGAAAAAGGGTTCAATCTTATGCTTCAGTTAAACTGTGGGAATATGTTTGGGAAACGTGTCAACAAAGACACCTTTAACCATTATGCACATGGCAATAATCCCATTCATTGCTTTGAAAATCAAGAATAGAAATCCAATCTAGAATTTCTACTTAACATGAAATTGTTGCTGAGAATATCAGACTCACATAATGTTCCCTGAAACATGTATTGATAAGAGCTTGAATTCTGAAATTCTAAATGACATGATATTTTCTCACAATATAATAATTGTCTTTTACAAGGCTATCTTTCAGTCAACTCTAGCTGTAGAGCTTTAACTACACCATCATGAAGCTATGCTAAAGAAAATACGGGTAGTTACATCAGAGGATAGAATTGACTTATCTAAGAACACTAGATTTTTTTTTTTTAAATGTGAAAAGTAAGTTTCAGAAAATAATTTAGAGATTTGTTTTTTAGAAACACAAACTAACTAGCTCAATGAACATGGGACCTATTTACCTTTCTCTGGATCAATCTTTCCTGTTTGCTTGAATTTCAGTAGAGTGATATCAATGCTTAGTAATATTTCTACTTACCTATGAATTTTTTCATTGAATATCATGATATCATTGGGTGTTTTGGGTTGGAACAGTATGCCAGATTATTCTGCTGCTTCTCCTTTTTATTTCTTTACCACAGCCATGTAAATATGGACTCTTTATTTTCCTGGTTGGATGGCTGTTTTTGTTAAGAAAAAAGGCTAACCACTATTTTGTTAAGAAAATCGTCTCCTAAACATTATCAAAGAGAAAGAAGCTAAAGCATTTCTCACTAAGGATTTTTTTTTTCTGTTGTTTTGGTGGTTGTATAATTTTAATTCCTGAAACGGTTTTTCTTTTCTTGGACATAGAAAAATTTTATTGCAAATTTTGTAAAAGTTGAATGTATTCTGCTTTCAATTTCATTTCTTTTGTTAAAAGTAGGGACGAATCTTTTAAAAAGTTGATTAAACTCTGAGGAAAGACTTGATCTTTTCCAGCATTTTTTTTGTTTGTTTCAAATATCGATAGTTGTGGATTATCAATAAGGGAAGAAGGGTCTTATTTCTTGCAAGTGAAAAGCAATTTTATGTTTAATTCCATTTCAGATGTGCCAGTTCAAGGTCTTTAAGTAAATGTGCTCCAGCAGTACACTTTTTAATGTTCTAGCACACCTTTTATTGGGTGCTAATATACAGTCTCTGTATAGGTGTTTATCTATATGTATTACACCTTACTGAGAAATTTGTCCCTAGAATTTTCCAGACAGAAGTTTTAATGGTGGAGTTTTGTAATATTACTTTGTAACTGGAAAGTCTTCAAGCTTTGTGATGGGAATATTTTAATCCTGTGGAAAAAAAATGTAGGTATTTTCTTAGGAGGTAAATTTAAATTGTAGTGCTGTTCTCTGTATTGTAATGAAAGTAGACTCAATGGCTGATATTCATCATGATTGGATTGCCAGTGCTTGAGGTGAGCTACTTTATTTAATTGTTCAGAATTACTTTATACTGTATTGAAATGCTCACTAACTACCCACTACCATCCTGAATAAGCCCCTTCTGACCTCTTCCTTTTGACTATTGGTAAAATGTAGCATTGGGGCAAGCACATGAGTGTAGAGCAACTTCAGTTTAAGAATAGGATAGGGAATAGCTCTACAATCAGCTAAGCCTTTGACTGCAAAAATGATTTATCAGGTTTTGAATTCTGCTGCTCTTCAGACATGATATGGCTGACTTGACCTCCTTTTTCATGAGTGAGTTAAAACTTTCTCTGTTGAACTTCTCATGGCTTCTTCAAACAAACAAAAAAAAGACCTGACTGTTCTGCTGAAAGTGGCATATTACTTATCAGTCCAATATCAAAGTGCTTATCAAAGGCCTCTGCCAGAGACAGAAAATAATTTTCTAGAAATATCTGCAGTTCTTTCATCTTACCAAAGTGAATTGAGATGGACCTCTAGTTCCCAGAATTCCCTGAGAAATGGATCCCAGGAGCTATTCTGTAAGTGAAATATGTAAATGGCTGGCTGTCCTTCTTCTGGTAACCTTGAGAAATAAATAGCAAACTGAATATACACAGCTGCCATTTCTTCTACCAAAACTTGTAATAAATGTCATGTCTCAGGCAGTATATAGCAATAAAAGCTGCTGTTTCAGCATGTGGCCACTGAGTCTGAAATTGTACAGGGTGGAATAATGCAGGAAAGACTGTTTTTCAAATAGTTTGTACATTTGATTTTCTTACCCTCAAACATAAAGAGTACTTAAGCACAATGTTGAGTAAAATGGGTTCATTGTTCAATGGGCATTTTCAGGCTTTGGGTTTCAATATTGGTGAGGTGCATAAAATAAGAGATAAAGGGCAACATTTTCAGGGTTGTTCTGGAAATTCATTTTAGTTTGTAATGCATTATACCTCCAACAGCACTAAAGTTAGGACCTCAGTAGCTGACTCATGTCAGCTATACATGAGCTAAAAAAAAAGTAAGTTTGGTCCGAGAGTCTGCAGTTAAACGAGAATGGGAAATTACTACGTGAAGTATTTCATTCCAATTTAAACCTTTACCAGTACTAAAAAGAAGCTATTAAAAGGATTTGAATTATGGAAAATAAAAAGTTTTGCTAAATAAAATTTTAATAATTAAAGTATTATTCATTGCCCATAAGCTATATTCCTATGTCTTATAGCATATCCTTGTTATTTGACTAAGAAAGAGATTATTTTACTATTTCACACCTATTAATGCCCTCTAGGTCTGACTAGTTGTGTCTTTCTTAAGGAAAATCAACTTAACTTAATCCTGAAAAGGCTTAGTATCTTCTGCAGTTTTGAGTATCACCAATACTGACTGAAACAGAAATAAATCATAATGTAAATGTTCATCACCTCTCAGGAAAACGCCTATTAATATCAATGGTGCATATTAGAAGCCTTGCATTCTGAAATTTATATATGGTGTGGATAAATCAAAACTTGTCTTTATCAGCAGATAGATTGAATACTTCACCAATGGAAGGAGAATCATGAAACACATTTGAAAACTCTTAAAGGAACAAGAGCTAAAGCAGTGAATGAAAGAAAAAAGCATGCAGGAAAATATTCTCTCTTCTGTTTGGATGAAGGAATGAAAAAATGGTTGTTAAGGAGAAAACTTAATGTTCTGCAAAAATTTCAGTGATATTAACAAAAATTACTGCACTGTTAGTATGAGATTTCTCTTTCAGAAGAATGAAGATAGTGCAAAAAAGGTTCAGAAACTGTGAAAAAGTTCAGACAAATTAACTCAGTCTGTGAACTCAATACAGTCTTCTTTCTGTTGAACTTCTCACTTCAAAAAAAAGTATGAGCCAACTGAAAGAACGTGCAAAGAGATTAATGGGCAACACTTTTTACCTGTGGCTGAATGATTCGATTAGTCTACAGAACATGAGGAAGGGATGACAGGATGAAAATAGTTTTCAGTTATGCAATTGGTTATAAAGGGGTAGGGTCTATTTTTTTTATCTGTTCCATGACAAAAAAGGATAGGACATGGTAGGATAAAACATGACAAGGCAAGAAATTAAATACTATAATAACAATGTGTACAACTTGGAATAACTTGCAGAAATTAAATATAATAATAATATGTAGAACAGCAATAACTTGCAGAAAGGAAGGCATTGAATAAATTTTAAAAGAAAATGAAGGCAGTCATTAGGCTAGAATAGCAGTGAAATAGAATGCCTGAGAAACTTGTAAAGTCTATTATCACTGGAAGAGAAAGAGATAAAATAAATGCTTTTTGAGACAGAAACTAAAGCAGATTACTTCTGTCGTCACTTGTAAATATTTTTGTTCACCTAGAAGTTTTCTCCTGGTAACGGAAAGAAAAGGTACCACAAATCATACATATATTTCAGTGATTTTGCCATCTGACTCAGAACAGTAGAGTGCTCTTAGTAATCAAAACAAATCTAAACTCTTGACAGGGAAACAAGAATAAATTCTCCTTGGAACACTTCAAGTGATTTAACTTTCTATAGTTTTTCTTGTAGACAGTAGGCGTATGTTAGTATGCTCTTATCTTCTTTTCATTTATGGGATCAAAGCAAGAAAAAACCATTCTTTTACCTCTTCACTGTAGGAATTCAATATAACAACTAAATATTCAGTCAATAATCATGAGAGCTCAGCTTTAGAAAACAACAAGTGTTCATTACAATTGTCTTAAAGAAATCTTTATTGCTCAAAAACTGTTTATGTAAGTACTAAAGAAGGAAATGTGTCAGTCAGAGACTCAACTATCAATTATTTGTCTACTAAGGGACAAAAGTAGGCAAGTCCATTTAGGAAATACAAAGTAACAATACTTTCCCCATACCCCCACCCCCCCAAAATGTGGGAAAATGTAACCCTGCTACTTTCAATGAGGTTAGAAAAAAAATTACAGAAAAACAACGGCTGTATTATCTTAATAGCATGCTGAAAATGAAGAAAATTTCTCGCTTTTTCATTAGCAAAATCAGGACTATAAAGCTGTGGTCTCATCTGGATTTTGAGTGATTTTTTTTTGCCCAAGATATTTGGAAAAGCTCTATTTTACTGTGCTGGTTCCATCTAGCTCAGTCTAATGGCAGAAGCTTCTCAATAACCCACCCAAACTCTGTCTAAGCTGTTCAGTACTTGGAATTGTAATCTTCAATATCATGCTTCAAAATCTGTTCTTCTTCAATGCACTATGAGAGAAAATTTTAAAATTTTATTCAGGGAGATTTGAAGCCAGCTTATGGCATCTAAGTTGAGACAGGAAATGCAAATACCAGGGCTTAAAAAATCAGGGGGATTTTCAAATCAGTGGAAAAAAAAGACATGATAATAATCAATAAGGGGCCAGATAAACATGCTGAAGTCTTCAAACAGTAGAGTGGTAATCCAAAAAAAATTGAGTAAGAAGTCTTCATTCATTGTCTAGAATACGTTATCTCTGTTGAAAACCAAAAGCAAGCATTTCCTCACACTTATATAAAGTTCCTCTGTCTGTAGCAGTGGTGGTAGTAGTAGTAATAATATACCAAAATGGAATATATGAGAATATGTAATACAAATTATAATCATATTATAAATCCAAAACAAAGCTTTTTTTTTTTAATTGTCTACTATATCTAGTATCTAAAAATGTGAGGCAATTTTGGGGTTAAAAATGTAATTATATTTCTTGAACTTGCAATCCTTTTACTGAGAGGCTAACAGTTTAGCCTTTTGTTACATACTACCAGAAGTCCAACACCAAATGTTTTAGTATTTAATTACCCCCTGTCATTGCACAGTAGTGAGGGGAGCAGAAAGGTGAGGTTTTTAAAGCAATAAACACCTTTAAAAATGAGAATCAGGAAAATATAACACTGGAGCATACTGAAATAAGAATAATAAACTAAGGTGGCTGATGAAATCACTCTGATTTGGAAAAAAAAAGACCTTCCCTGAAATTTGAATTAATAAAAAAAAAAAAAGGATCTAAGGATATTCTAAATCCTTTTGCATATTTTATAAAAAAATATTACTTATGGATATTTATAATATTATTTTAACAAAGAACTTTTTGTAACTGGAACATTATGCCATGAAAGCTCTCAGAATATTGAATCTGCTCTACTGAGTCCACTAAATTGTTTGTACCTTTCTTTTGTTCAGTTTTCCAGAGCTCAGAGAGGGTTGAAAAAGTCTGAGTAAAACAAAGCCATAATTATTTATTTTCAGAATTTCCTTCTATTCCATAGGTCAGTTCTGTCATCTTCTTGGAATGGAATTTTACATGCGTGTGCATGTATATAGACGTATAATCTGTTTGCTAGAGCATCTTATTTTAAATGCAGTAATTTTAAATATCACCTGGTTTTGATTATTATCAGTGGCAATTTGATGATCCAAAAAAATGGAAATTAACACAATACTATAACTAATTTGCATATGTAAACTGAATTTTTATTTGCTTAACACAAATAGTTTTGGATATCACAGTAGTGACACTGATTTATTAATATTGGATAGTAGGAACAAATTCTTTATTGTGAGGGGGGTGAGGTATGGAAACAGGTTGCTCACAGAAGTTGTGAATGCCCCGTCTCTGGAAGTATTCAGGGACAGTTTGGATGGGGCTTTGAGTTACTGGGTCTCATGGAAGGTGTCCCTGCCCATGGCAGGGAGTTTGGAGCTAGATGATTTTTGAGGTCTCTTCCAACCCAACCCATTCTCTGATTCTACTACTACATTATATAATACATAGATTTATGTATTACTGTAAGTATGTTACAGTTATAAGGAAGTGGTCCATTTTGTCCATCTGTAGTGACGTCAGGGCTTGAAAAAAATTGGGATTTTTCATTGTTTTTATTTTTCTTTCCTGTTTAGCTTTTCTTTGATAATCAGAAAATTATTTAGAAACAAGTAATAAAATAGCTTGCAATAAACATATCAGACTTAAAATTATGTTACTTAAAGTGGTGAAAGACTTGGACCACTAGTTACTCCCTTAGTAGAAGGGAATATCTTGGTCCCACTAAAGCCAATACTATCTTTGCTATTCATTTCAGGTACAGCAGGAATTCTCTTATAGTCTTTTAGAGCTTTGCCAAGTCCTATGACATGAATATTATCTCACTAACCAGACCATTTTTTTTTTTTTAATTTTAAATTTTCTTTTTGCAGAAAGAGATTGCTTTTTTCTTCTTCCAGGTCAGAAACGTATTTCCTTGGATACGACAGATCTTAGGCGCATGCTAAAATACAACAGAGGAATTACTTTAACCTTGGAAATCACTCACCACTTTTGAAGGTGATAAAGTCAATGCTAAATCCATTGTAAGTATTACCTTAATGAACTTCTGGCACAACTTTATCTAGTTTGCAAAATCATGTTGTCTAGATCTTTCTCTCCTTGAATGTTTACTTCTCAAAAAATTTGTCCATTTTACTCTTTTCTGTATGTTGTTTTTTTTTAGGGAAAAAAACCCTTACACCTATTTTTCTAGAGATGAAGGAAAAAAGCTTCTTAAACTGAAGACAAAACCATAAAAATCCAAAAGCTACTTCAGTTCACCAGTTTATTTAATCTTCAGCCTTATTTTCTCAAATTCATATTGTCTAATGGAAACATAGACAATAAAAAATTTACCCCAGTGTGTGTGATGGGTCCAAAAGAAAAGTGGAGATGAAGGAGGAAAAAAACCAAAATCACAAACAAAATAAATATTTTTTGATGTTTCATTCACACATTCTGTAAATAATCAGAGATGAATAGAGACAGAATTTCTTCATCTGTCTTTAACATTATTCCAGGTATATTCCACACATTTTGCTGCACATATCCTGGTTTTGATAACTATTCATTGATTAGTTCTTGTAGATAGTTGGTTCTTTGAAGCAGTAACATTTGTAGTTTCTAAATTACATTATTATTTTAGATATATATTTTTAAAAAATATATATATTTATTTTCTCTTTTCTTTATGACTTAGGGGACAAGGGCATGTTTAAACTACATGCCCCCATGAGCATGTTCTAATGTCTTGCATTCACTCCAAAAAATATTAATCTAAATTACCTTTTTCTTCCTTCTAAGATCTCAAGTATATGGAGACTTCATTTCTCTAGGTACTGAATACTGATTATCATTGCCTATTATAAATAGTAATCACTTTTATACCAAAGAGACCAAAAATGTCTTTTTCATTTTCTTGTCTATTTTTTTAAATCTCAGCAAAGAGTAGCAGTATACTTTTTGTCATTATTATCTCCAGGAGACTGGTAGATATGATTCTATAATGATTGCTGCTATTTAGTGCTTTAACTGCAGTTACTGTAACTCTAGCCACCAGTCTCTCTGGATTACTCAAGACTAAAACGACTTAGGACTGTTTCACTTCCCTTGGGCTATTTTAGCAAATAGCTAAAGGGTTTGAGAAAATAGCTCAAGGGGTTGAAAAATGTCTCCTCGGAACTCTTTTACATTCTGACATTAAATCGGTTTAAATTTGAATTAGTGTCACCACGTATTTCTAGAAAACTGAACACACAGGATTTTTTTTTTAATTGGTGCTGAAGAAAATAGCCCAGATGTAGACAAACTACAGTAGGTTCCCCACAGCAGTGTACATACAAACACATTAAAAACTAAAGGGCAATATTTTTTTATCATAAGATGAGGGAATACTGGACGGTGTTCACTGGCACATGAAAGGAAGCCAGAGTCACTCAGGGCCCAAGAAAGAAGAAATTGAAACACTTCAAGAACAATTCAGAAAATCTATGTGTTAGAACAGTATTTCCTTGGATTTCACATTTGATTCAAGGCATATTCATACAGACATAAGTTTGTATTCAGACTGTTGAATTATAGACATGTAACTGAACCCAAGCACTGACATCATGCAGTTTCTATACATGACAGAAACAGATAAGCATCCAGAGAACCATTCAGATCCCACATGGTCACAGCTTAACGTCTGCTTGAAACACTGATCAAATTATTGAGTCCTTGAAGACATTCACCTAGCTTGAATTCATTAGACAATTCTGGTGTGCACTAGAAAACAAACTGAACACAGGTGCTTCTTATGAGAAGGCCTACTGCAAAGCACTGCCAGTCAGGTGTGTATTGTCTGTTCTGCTCTAATGCCTTAAATATGTGTAGGGGAAAAAAAGATCAGCAGCAAAACAGAACACAGATGAGCTGCTAACAACTTCTTTGTAACACAACTGTGGAGGGAGACAACTGGAATCCCAGTAGTAGCTTCTAAGAAACTTTTAATATGTGGAAAAAATCAAATAAGTTGGCCTGGAGTGATGTGATTAATGAGGTCCTCTGTATCTAATCATCTAAATTAGAAAAACAGTTTGCAGTGAAGATGCTGCAGTATCCCTACAGCAGTAGTGCCTGTTCATGGGGAATATCCAGCATGGGCATCCTGTACCCTGTGCATGTATGAGCCCCTGGTGGAACTTCTGCATGACCTGTCATGGAGTAGTCTAGGCAGGACAATGTTTTATTTTCCTATGGAAGCTGGACCACTGAATTTCAGAAATATCAATCAGTGGACAATGAGGAAAAAAGAAGCTTGAATTTTACAGTGGATATGACACAAATTTAGGGAAAGCACTGCCCCAGTTTTGGGAGTAGAATTCCTATCCCTCCTGTGTCACTTGGTTGTTTCTTTAAAAACTATATAAATGTTCATTATAAATTTGAAGCCATTCTCCCTTGTGCTGTCACTACATGACCTTACCAAAAGTCCATCTCCAGCTCCCTTGTAGGCCCCCCTTTAGGTACTGTAAGGATGCTATAAGTTCTCCCCAGGACCTTCTTTTTCTCTAGTTTCATGAGATCTGGTGGCTGGATGGCCACTGTTATCTTTTGTCTGGCTCCTCTCTGGATTGTGAATGACTACCTTCCTTGAATTCCTGTCATCTTAAATTCCTTTCATTTAAGTGTCCAGGTTTTTTCCCATACAATTTATCTGAATCTATTAATAAGCCATTCCCAGACTCCAGCTTTAATTGCTCTCTAGTTAATTAAAAAAACAAACACAAAACTAACCAACCAACCAACCAAAGCCAAACCAAACCAAACCAAAACAAACCAAACCAAACCAAAACAAAACAAAATACCCCCTAATTTGCTGGACAGGCCTTATTCTCACAGTTTCTGGGTTTTCTGCCTCCTTGCTTTGGCCATTTCTCATTTAGCCAGTGTCATAGACCTCTCAATAGGATGTTTCCATAGCGGTCTAACTCAAAATAACTCAACTATAGAAGTGAATGGGAATAAAAAGCTAAGCATAGAGGGAGATCAATGTGAATTTCCCTCTATGCTTAGCAGTGCCAGATTACTTAAAATTTCCCTTTTCAAAAATATATTATACTTTTCCTTATTTCTTCAAATACTTGACATTCAGCATGGGTGGAATGTGCCTTATGAAAGATCCTTTTCTTCCCTTTCTATCTCCCTCACTTTCTTTCTTTTTTTCCCTTCCCTTCCCCTCCCCTTCCCCACTTTTATTATCAAATCTAGCAGGATCAGAACAAAAATTTCAACTGTCCCCAGCCAGTTCTATTATTCGTCACCTCCTTAAAGCTGGTTCTTACATTTTGAAATTTGACATGTGCAAAAGCCTGTAATCACCTTATTACATGAAAAGAACTTCTGCAAGTAAGCAATAATTATCATCTACTTCCAGGAATAGATATCTGGTGCCCTTTACAAATACTTCATTCTTCTATAAAAGGCATTAGAATCATTAAAATACGTTCCAACAGCAAAAGCTTGATGGTTAGTAGCATCTTTATATGCGTGAGAAGAATTATTTTCTTATCCCGACCATATCCTAAAATTTCTAAAGAAATTTATTAATTATTTAAATATTATTAAGTATATTATTAATACGCTTTTAAGTGTATTTCTGGCAGACCTTTTGACTTCCTAAATTCTACTTTAAGTGTATTGTTGATTATCTACATGTACACATAATTTTCTCTCTTGATTACTAAGCATAGTCTTAGGTATGCTGAGCTCCATAGAACTTGTAATATAAAACTTATCAGATGGAATTTACATTACAAACACAAATTTCTTGAGATTAAATGATATATGATACATCGAGAGGAAGAAAGCTCTGTG
Organism: Monarcha castaneiventris obscurior; assembly: GCA_026261815.1. Lineage (NCBI taxonomy): Eukaryota > Metazoa > Chordata > Aves > Passeriformes > Monarchidae > Monarcha > Monarcha castaneiventris. The sequence continues at coordinate 4,996,317 of JAMPIT010000510.1, read as the reverse complement.
GTGAATTATGATTAAAACCTTTAAATCATTTTCTCCACCTCTCTTGATAACTAGCTTTGCAATTTACTGTCTGTCTTGGTTATGTTCCCAGCAGGTTATTAACAATTAATTAGCAATACATCTCAAATGCTCTCTGCTCCACTGTACTAATTGCATGGCACCAGAATGAGACCCCACTTGGTAAATAAACTGTAGCCATAACCATTTGTTTTTAGATGAGACATATACACATACAGTTTACATTATTTTTCATGTTATATTCCAGTCTTTACTCAGATGTACTGCGTAAAGACTATTTATGAGCTTTGGATGAAACTATTCAGCTGTTCCACAACATATAGAAAATTGAATAATTTTGCTTTCATCATACCCATCTCATCATTCCCCTGAAGGTTTCTTTCTCCCTTTCATTTTCATTCTATATCAGGAATCTTGTTTGCATTAACAAAGAAACAAGGAAAAGTGACATCCCAAGCAACTGCTGGATGATTAAAATAAAGGCACAAATCTGCAGATTCTGAACAGGGTCAAAATTAACACTTAATTTATGAGACACTGTATTACAGGAGGGAAATAGCACAAGAGAATTGGCTTTTTTTTTTTCCTGTGAAATTATCATCATCCTTTCTTCTATATTTTTCAACTTATATAAAACCACTTAATCTTCCACCAGAACAATTTTTGTCTCTTTAGTAACAAGAAGAGTAGAAATAGATGCAAATAGTGCAAAATTAGATATATGCAACAAATGCTTAAACTGAATCAAAAAGGTAATTTGTATATTTCTCTTCTTTTAAGGTCATCTGGCTACAAGAAATACAATTAGTTTAAATAATTAATTACTTCATTGTAAAATATTGAACTTAGTTTCATTTTTCACACTTTTAATACAGTACATGTTTCCTTATGATATTTAATCATTGATCATCTTCAATTCATGTTTTGTCTTCTATATATTGAATTCAATTTTATTTATTTCATTGGTATCAGTATCAAACCCTTCATATTTTTAAATAATAACAGTGCAAGATTGAAAGAAACGCAAAATACTTGGACATGAATGCTGGTTTTCCAAACCATGTTGAACTGTGTTAACTTGCATGTGTCTAAAAAAAAATCCAGAAAATCCCAAATAAATAAAAAGACCTCACAAGAAAACTCCATATATATTAAATACATGAAGATGCAGAAAAAATTGACATCGGACACCTTAACATGAAATACAGGGATCACTTGTGATTCATGTAGCAGCTTACTCTTCTGTTGACCTGTTTTTCATATTTAAAATCAAATGTAATTAGTCACCTTTTTGATTAATGAAAAATTTTAATTTCCATACTTGTGCCTCAGGCCATTGACTTTGATACCAAGTCTGTTCTTCTGGAAAAATTATAGGCTTTCTGCCCAAAGTACACAAAAGAAGATCAACAACTTCAAATACATTTAAAAGTCTCAGCACTCTAATATGTCCAGGAAAATAAAAACTATTGCTGAAGTGTTTTAAAAACCCTATAGCACTTAGGAATCCTCCTACATGACTTCCTAAAGATTGGTAATATTCAAAGTATAACACCTATCTTGGAAATCATGAAATCAGCTACTGAACAGATTTTTTTTAAATTTTTAATTTTATTTTTTTTATTAATGGGTAGTTTGTCATAATTCTCTGCACAAATAAAGCTGCTTAATTGTTACAAGGCTTTTGAGAATAGGATTTACACTTTCATTTTCACATCCTGGTCTCATGAGAAGCCCATGGAAGTTCAATTTCAATATAATTTGAATAGATTTATGAGGTAAAATCCTGGCTCCACTGAGTTCAAAGACGACAGGATTTCACCTGTAGCCTTTTCAGCAATTTAACATTGTCCAGAGTTTATTTTGCTTTTTTGACAGTAACACAGCACATTCATCCCATACCCCGTAAGTGGAGCACAGAAATCGCAAAGAAAGCTAACATTTTGGTGATGATTTGTTGCTGTTTTGCAATGTTCCTATGGAAAGCAACCACATAACAAAGCTTTCACACTAACATCTTCCCAGAGTCAACATCCTGGTGTAACTTCCAAAGCAGCCATGGAATAATTATATTTCTTCGCTGTAGATTTTTCTTATTTTTTCCACATCTTTCAAGAACCTTAGTTTACTCATTCTAGTAAAATTAAATGCTCAGTAAAGTCTTCATATCATCGCAATTAACCAGTAAGTAATTGCACTTGATGAAATTTTTTAAAAAATATCAGAAGTTGCCAAGGTGTTAGATTCTAAAACTCAAGATGTGCACATTGCTTAAATAAAATGACATTTTGATCTCCAAGGCAGATTGAGATTACATTGAAAACCCATGTTCTGTTAAAAGGGCTGATCACATTTTGTTTAACTTTTGTAGAAATTGAAAACTTGTTTTTAGTTTATAGTGTATTACTTAATATTGCTCAACTTCCACCTCTCACCAATCGATCCCATACATTCATGAGCTCATGACAGAATACAAATTCCAAATTTGTGGTATTCAGGATTTTATGATCCTGAAGATGGAATTCATTATACCTGGCCTTAAAAATAATAAATAAGCTTAGATTTTTAGGTATGCAGTAGTGTACAGACATACTTCTAGTATGTCTAGAAGAGAAATTAGAAAACAAAAAAAATATTTATTTGAGTTAAAAACATATTTCCCTCAAATACTATTTATTGAAATAGTAAGGGGCAAGGGGCTGTGTAATAATTATAGATGAAGGGAGAATACTTTTACTTCTGTTTTTCTGTGAGAAGGCTATAATCTGCAAATCTTCGAAAAGCATTAGTGAAAAAAGTTCTCATCTGTCCGTTTCATCTTTGATCTTTATCTGGAGGGATAAAACAATACTTCCTTAAGGCTGAACACATCAGCAAAATCTTTTTCTGGTTCTTAGAGCTGGTTTAAATTTCCTCTGGAAGTTGTTCTCCAAAAAAATTTTAACACCAGTCCAAATAATTTATGATACATTCATAATTCTGCTTAGAAGAAGGCAAGCATGAAATACAACAATTATTATACATTTTCCTAAGGGTATGGTTGCATCTTAATTCTAGCAAAGGGCAAGGAATGTCTGAAGCCTTAATTTCTTTGCTAGATGTGTTACTTACTTCTCATGAACATTCAGCTGGTCACAGATTTTAATTAATTAACTTTTTGTATGTAAATATAGGTATTTAAATCCACCTCCAGACAGTGAATTTAATGACAAGCTACTAGGTGGCCTGGCATAGCAGCATGTTTTCATTTTAAAGGAAACAAAATTTACTGTTAGCTAGTTCTATCAATGCTGTTGTTCAAAGTGCTTCTCATTTTAACTAAGGGAAATATTTTCACAAGGTCTGAGAGTAACATCAGCATTCTGTTCTGCTAACAGAAGGATCAAGAGTGTTTGTCCCAGGTTACAATACAGATGTATTCTATTACCACCAGCTGTGGGCCATTAGCTCTTATCTCCTGCTGTGACCCACCCCTGATAACAGACAAGGGGCCAGCAAGAAACCACTGCATGACTCAGGGACTTATCTCATCCTAGTGTGAGATGCTCCACCCAGGAGGGAGGAGCCAAGCATTCCCACCTGGATATAACCTGGCCTTGGAAGTGCCTGAGTTAGCCCTGTCTACTGGGTTCCCAGAGGGCAGGAGCAATCACTGGACCTTCAGCTGGAGACCAGACCTTCCATAGGATCACTGCTTCAACTGAGCTACTTCATTTGGATTGCTACCACCACCCTACCAGGGTGTCAGGTTGTATCTGGCTTTGTCAGTGCTTTTTCCCTTGTATTACCTCACTTATTTTGTTTTTAATTTTTTTTTCTTATTAAATTGTAATCCTGCCTTATGATCTCCCACTGGTGTGTTTTCAAACCAATACAGTGTTGGTACTTAATTCTACTCTTCTTAGTTCCATAGACTTCCAATGTAACAAAATGATTTTATGAATACAGGGTGATTCCAGATGGTAGCCCAAATTTTAGTCTCAGTTGAGTAGTCTAGATACAAACCTATACTGTCATATGAGACCCTTTATCTTGTCAGAGACATCTACATAGAACAGGAAAATGAGATGCAAATCCATGAGGACAATTCATGTCATAGACTGGTAGGTTAGCAGAGCAAATGTCGTGATCTGGCTATATTAAAAAATAAAACATGTATTTAACATGTTTTTAAGAGCAATGGAACACTGTCACTCTTGTTCCACAGACAGTCTGGTTTTTAGTCACCTGTGGACAGGTGATCTGGATTCTGTATACTGCCTAACTTTCAGTCTTCATTCCAGAAGAGCACAGGTCATCCATAGCCATGTCACAGCTGCCATCTGTGTATGCATGACAGAGATGTCGTACATTGCTCCAAATGCCATTAGACGTCTGTGTATGTGCAGCTGGATACCATTGGGGGTGCTTCAGATTTAACAGCAGTAGCTGCCTTGCCAGGACAACCACACCTTCCAACTCATGGCTCCATTGTCTACACCACCACTGCCTGTAATGGGAGATAAGAAAACCCTCCCATAGAAGCAAAACAATTTGACCATACACAGATGTCATCCTTTAAGACTGCAGTCTGAGGTCCATCACCTGGCTTCTGGATACCAGACCAAGAAAACATGAATCTCCCAAGGCTATTATGTTGACTTCATCTGTTGGAATGTCTTTCATGAGTGCTGAGGTCTCCTTAGCAGATCTCATGCAGTACTAGACACCATTGCCAAAAAGCATTTAGACAGTGCTTGCAGGCACATGGTATGATTCCTGGGATTGTCCTGCGCAGGGCCAGGAGTTGGACTCAATCAGGGTCCCTTCAAACTAAGGTTCTTCTATGATTTTTGTGTGCAACTAAATGGACTGTTACAGTGAGATAAATTTAGGTGACTGAACCTTTCAGCAGTATACAATTTGTACATTATTCTATTGGCTTAAATCCTAAATTCAGCTTCTTTGTTTACCAGACAGAATTGTATTTAGAAGAATTTCAGGCAGTGTTCAAGCCATACCTATATTTAGTGCTGTTTGGATTTAGTAATGTAACATACACCTTCCTCTGAGTAAAACTGTATTGCAATAGAATAAGGAATGTAACAAAAAGATACTCTTAACTCTATTAAAATTAAAAACCGGTTTTAATTATATTATTTGGGAAAAAAAAAAAACCCTTTTAAACCTTATTATCAAGTCACACAAAGTTAATATGAACTTTTTATTGATGATTATAATAAGGAGCACAACAACTTAGCAACTAACAACCAATGGCCATAGGAGGCCTATATGGATGAACAGGGAGATTCTAATTAAATTCAGATGTAGAAAGAAAACATCAAAGAGGTGAAAGTATGGACAGATGACTCAGGATGAACAGAAATACTATAAACATCAAGGTACCACTTTAGGAAAACCAAAGGCCGTCTATCTCAAGGATGAATCTGATAGATACGAATCTGATAGATGTGAAAGCCAAAAAGAAAGGATTCTACAAGTATATAATTAAGAATATATATATATCAAGTATATATAAAAATTATGTGTATATATATATCTCAAGTATATATATATATTTTAATATACAAATATATCTTTATATATTTATATATCTATATATTTATATAGATATTGTTATATATAAAAAAGAAAGACTAGGGAAAATATGAGTCCACAGCAGTAAAGGAGAAGACACCTAGCGAGAAAAGTAATGGGAAAGAACAAAGTACTCAATGTATCCTTCAAGTTAGTCTTTACTGGTTTAGCCAGTCTTCAGGAGTCCCAGGTACCTGTAGCCAGAAGGAAGGTCTGGCAGAAAGACGGCTTATCCTTTTTGTAGAAGGATGACCTTAGGGAACATTTAAACAAGTTGGACTTATGAAAGTGCACAAGGCCTAGTGGGATGAACCCATAAGCACTGAGGAAGCTGGCTGTCCTGATTTTGTCTGGGATAGAGTTATCTTTGTTCCTAGTAGCTGGTACATCGCCGTGTTTTGGATTCAGGGTAAAAATAATATTGATAACACACTGACATTTTAGTTGTTGCACAGCAGCACTTACCCTAAATCAAGGAATTTTCAGTTTCTCCTTCTGCCTTGCCAGCAAGGAGAATGAGGGTGCTCAAGAAGTTGTGAGGGGACACAGCCAGACCAGTTGATTCAAACTGGCCAAAGGGATATTCTGTGCTGAAAGAGGTCATGATGAACAATGGAACTGATGGCCCACTGCTCAGGAACTGGCTGGGCAGTGGTCAGCAGGTGGTGATAAATTGCACTGTGCGTCACTTGTGTTGCATATTTTTTAAAATTATTATTGATTTCCCTTTCTTTTCTGTCCTATAAAATTGTCTTTATAACAATCTATGAGCTTTACCTTTTTTATCCAATTCACTTTCCCATCCCACTATGGGGAGAGTGAGTAAATGTGGTGTTTAGCTGTCTGGTGGGTTAAATTGCAACACCAGCCAATAAAGTTTTGAGGCAACTTTCCATAATATTTTTCAGTTCATGGTGATCAGGACAACCTGCTGAGAACTGGAAGAAAGAAAGTATCACTGTAATCTTGAGGAAGGACAGGAAGAAGGATCTGGGTAACTAAATGACAGTGACCCTCACCACAGACCCTAGGAAAGGGATGCAGCTAAACACTGTGGAAACCATTTCTAAACAAGAAAAGGACAAGGTGGTTGTGTGGCATGGATTTTTAAAGTGGAAACGATGTTTAATCAAAACAATGACTTTCTACAATCAGATAAGTGATGTGAATGAGGAAACAACAGTAAAGGTTGTTTATGTTAACCTCAGCAATGCCTTTGACACTTTCTCCTGTGAAACTCTCACAGACAAGATGTTAAAATATGTACTACACAAATGGACAGTGAAGTGAACTGAAAACTAGATGAACTTCCAGGCTCAGAAAATTGTGACCAGCAGTGTAAAGAGCAGACGAAACCCAATCACCAATGTTGTAGCCCTGGTGCTGGTACCGGCTCCAAAACTTTTAGTATTTTATTTACACTGTGAATTCGTAATGAAATTTTTGCATCAAAACAATTATTGTAAAATGAAGATATATTATGTAAGGAATTTTGATAATGTTGTTATAAGAAAATGTGTTCTGCAAATTCTACTTGATCAGTTCTGAAAATGGTCAAACATCATTAAAATTATTTGTAAAATAAACTATTTTTACATACTTACCATTTACTATGTAAAAAATCATACCAAGCAACTTAACTCATAACTATCAGCTGATGCAAATGGGGGAAAGTTCACACCATACCTGGTATTTGAGAAAACTCACTGCATTTTTTCTGTATGTTAAGTTCTGTACAATTGTCTGTCTGTAGAAGACAATCATGTTTTATTTATGGTTAAAAGCTCAAAGAAATCAAATACTATTCTTTTTCTGCATTGCACCAAGGTTTTTAAAATTACTTTCCTTCCATAGTTCAAATATGGGATCTCATTGCTTTATTTTTTGGAGATGTATTATGTTGAGTCTGAAACTGAACAGTGTTACACCTGATAGCCAAAGCATAACTGTCTTAGTTTTTGACATCTTTATGAGCACAACTGTTTTCATTGGAGAGAAAGAAAAGTTTTCTCTGAATAGAAAAGGCAGATTTTGTTTTATTTGTTCCTGACTCTCATGGGTAAAGCAGTGAATGGACAGAGGTTTATGACACAGTTTCCTAAGCATATATTCCTCTAAGGATGTAGATATAAGCCTTTTAAAGTCAAATCCCAAGGGAAAAGTATGTCAGAAGATATTAGAAGCAGCCGGCTATTGTTCATACTTGATTTTCAAAATAAAATCATAACTCAACAAAACCACACAAATCCAGTAATTTTGTCGGACATTTTTTCTTTGTCCTCCTGATAATATCTAACATTCTTTTTTTTTTTATATGGAAGGTCAATGTATTTTGACACTTATCCTCTTCTGATTTATCCAGATAAAGAACAGGAATAACTTTATCAAGATCAATAGTCCTACTATTGTAGAATCTGAAACATATTATAACCCATAAAAGATATTCTACTACATACATAGGGCACTATTAGTTAAACACACTATTATAACAATTTGTTAGAACACATTATAGAAGGCAAGAAGAACAATTGTTCACTTTCACTGTCAAATTTACAGTCACAGCAGTGTGTGTTCTGCCAGCCTGACAGTGGAAAGAATTCATTGATTTGTTCAGATCTGGCAACTCTTACTAGAACTTTGTGTTGCTTTCACAGAGGATATCATGAATGCAGCTTTCAATTCTACCAGGTTGCTTGTGAACAGGGAAAGGAGGCACATACCTGTACCTGGCTTGTACTTTCTAAAATGAATGGATGGCTTACTAAGAGAAAGAGAAAAGTGAATCAAATTCTTAGGATACCAGTTACACTGCAAGGCAGTGTGTAATTTTGGTGCCTGGTGTCATTTCCATTGTACTTCACAGATGTTATGTACTTAGTATTTTATTTCAGCTTCATAGGAAACTAAGGGAGAAAAGTTAACAACTTGGCAATAAAGGATAGACCACCAGATATATGGCTTAAATGCAGAAATTTTCTTTGTGTAATCTAATAAATCATGCTGTTCATATACTATTTAGAAGCCAGTGTATCTTCTCAGAAAGGCATGGAGCTCAGCTGGATGTGGCTGTAAAGCTAAGTTATAATCAGGTTAGATTTAGCAACCTTGCCTCCAAGTTCTGTGAACTGAACTGGGGGACCTCCAAAAGCCAAGTCAATGTTTGTCAGTTGTTCTCTTAGACCCTGAAGACCCTGAAGGGAAGTGTGGAAATATTTTTAAAAATATGACTCTTCATTACATTTTCTATAAAGTTTAATCAATTTTTATTTTAAGGTCAAGCACAACAGTGTTTCCAGAGGGGAAAAAATGTTAGAAAATCAGCATGAAATGTCAAATATACTTTTAGGAATTAGTCTCTATCCTCAAAATTTATGTATGATTTATATTTAATGTTTTACTCTGCAATTCCTAGTTTCTAGATGCCTAATGCCCGCCCTGAATTTGGAGCACATCCTACATGTTACATCTCTGGGATTAACGGAGAAATATAAATAAGAAAATGAGGTTCCTACTCCTTGACTGGAATTATATAATCCTTTTTTTGTTTGAACTGTTTTGTGTCTAAAATGAGGAATGTAGTCACTCTTCTGTTAATTTTCAATCAGTGGCAAATGAAACCTGTTGACACAGAGTTAACAGATAAATCTGCAACAGAATTACAGAACCATTGAATGGCATGGGATGGAAGGAGCCTTTAAAGGTGAATTATTCCAACCTCCCTGAAATGGGCAGTGATATCTTCCACTTGATCAAGTTGCTCAGAGTCCCATCCTGTGTGACCTTGAATGTTTCCAGGGATGGAGCATCCACAACTTGTCTGCACAACCTGTTCCTGTTTTTCACCATACTTACTAAAAAAAAGCTTTTCCTCATACCTGAAAAAAATTGACCCACTTTTAGTTTAAAATCATTTCCTCTTGTGCTATCGCAACAGGTCCTGCTAGAAAGTTTGTCCCCATCTTTCTTATAAGACCTCTTTGAGTACCAAAAGGCCTTAGTGAGGTCTCCCTGGAGCTTTCTCTTCTCCACGGTGAGGTTCCAATGCTGATGTTCCCAGAGCTGGATGCAGTACTCCATGTGGGGTCTCATGAGAATGAAGTAGAGGGGCAAAGTCACCTCTATCAATCTGCTTCTGAATACAGTTGGCTTTCTGGGCTGCAAGGGCACCGATCTCAATACAGACCCCTGAGGGATGCCCCTTGTCACAAATCGCCATCAGAACAGAGCTGGAAATTTATTTTGGATACAATTTTCAAAAATCACAGAGTAGCAAGTTGGAAGGGACCTTTGGAAGACACCTGGTCCCATCACCCTGCTCAAGGAGGGCTGCCTAAAGCTGTCTTCCCAGGATTATGTCTAGACACTGTTCAAGTATGTCCATGGAGGGAGAATCCACCACCCAGGCAACCTGTGCTAAGTGACACTTACAGTGAAAAAGTGTTTCCTGATATTCAGATGTAACCTTCTTTGACTCAGTTTGCACCCATTGCCTCTTGTCCTGTCACCGGTCACCACTGGAAAGAGCCTGACTCCTGACTCTGTCCTCTACAAGTATTTTCTTCAGCTATTTATGCACATTGAAATATTCCACCTGAAACTTCTCCTCTCTATGCTGAGGAGTCCCAGTTCTCTCAGACTTTCCTCATACGTGTTCCAGTCACCTCATCATCCTTATGACTCTTTGACATTTCACCTGTACTAAGCAGCCCAAAACTCGACACAGCAATCCAGCTGTAGCCTCTGCAGGGCTGAATAGAGGGGAAAGATCACTTGCCTTGACCTGCTGGCCTCACTCCTCTTGATGCAGCCCACTAACCTTGGTGGCAATGGCATGTGGTTGACTCATGTTCAACTTATTGTCCACCAGTACTGCCATGTATTTCCTGGTGAGCTGCTCTCCAGCTGGACTGTGCCCTGCATATACTGCGCGGAATTTGCTCTTCCCCATATGCCGGACTTTGCACTTCCAGGGTATACCATACCATGGACATAGCCTCTTAATTTGAGATTCTAGGATATTTGAATCATGAGCGCAAAAATGATAGGCATGACCAAATATGTAAAGGATCCCCTACCCCTCCTGCAGTATTGACTGAAAGCGAGGTGAAATACCACTGATCACTTCAAATTACTCTGAACACTTTGTGCAACCAAGATCGAGTCTGGGTTGAGATCCAGAATGTAGACATGTAAATTTTTGCGTCTACATTTAAAAGTTATTATGTGAAAAATGTTTTGATGTTTTTAAATTTTCGTTGAATTCAGTGGATGTCTAGGTGTAAATTCTGTTGCTTAAGCACAGGCACTGGTGGAACATTGTATGACTCAGTTCATTCCATCCGGCCCTCAGGTGCTTAATCAAAAGAGTGCATCTCTACTGTTAAGCCTGCATCATATCTGCCTAGTTTGTGTGGATATTTCAAGCACTTAGGAAGCTGAAATAGCACTTGGTATTTATGTTTAGGCAATTGAATCCCTCTTTATATATACAACGTGTATAATAGGGCCTTAGACATTTTGCTTGCCTGTTAAACCTATATTAGGTTTAATTTGACATGACTAAAGCATAATTAATGTGCTAATGAAGGTGGTGTGTTAATGAGAATTAGTATGAATTAGTGCATGAACTATTCACTGAAGTCTTTGGAGGCTATTGACAAGAGAGAGGGTTGCTGAGACTGTGAATTTATTCTAGACTCCATGGACAAAATCCCTAAACTAAAATATTCTATATGTCTCGTTCGGCAAACTGCTTATGAAATGCTACAAAAATATCTATAAATTGGCTGAAATACTAAAAATGTGGTTGTTCTCCCACTCTAGTTCATGTGTAAGCTCATGAAGCTTAATGTAAATGCATCAAATTAAGCATCCTGTGTGCTCAAGTGACTTCTCTTCACAAAATTGCACATCCAAACATTGGAGGTTGGCTTTCAGCCCCCTTTGAAATTCTGGTTGACTGAATTTCACATTCTGAGTTGTCTTGTTTTTGCTGTTTAATAAAACATATGGACACATTGTTCCACAAGATAAATTCTGATTTACAACTGAATCCCCAAGAAATATTTTTAAAAAGTGTCTGGGGGAGAGTAAAATGAGACAGTAGCTGGATGAGTGACGGGAGTTCACCACTCGTCTCTTTGTACTTGAAGATCTTTTATCCTCTCACCACAGCAGGACTACAAATGTTTTTTGTTCTTTTCACAGAGACTTTTATTTTTCTGTCTGCTTTTACTGTCTTTACATTGCAACACTAGATAGCTAAGGAAAAATAAAAAAATCTAGAAACATCCCAGCAGGAAAGATCAGTGAGTACTACTCTCAGTCAGTAGGGGTATCTTGAAGTACATGGTTTGTTCATGGCAACTAACCATTCCCAAGGGTGCTGCTTGACTGTGTGCAGGAACTACCCCTCTGAAACACATGAGTTTTACATTCCTACTGCTGGACAGAGTGGTTTTACCTATCTAAAGAATGGAGGGGAGATCAGAGTAAAGTGCTGAAGATTTTGTCCACGAATACTTAGAAATGAAAGTTCAAATCACAGATTTGAACTTTCAGAATCGCAGAATATACCGAGTTGGAAGGGACCCAAAAGGATTATCAAGTCCAACTCTTCAGTGAGTCCCTGTCCATCTGCCAGCCAAGTATAGCAGTTAAATGATCAATGGGGTGGCCTTGCCTGTTATAGGATGGAAGGGTCCATCTTTCAGCTGCATCAAACATACGGTCACCTATGAGAAGCTAAAAGTCCCATGAAGTCTTAAGATTCATTCAGTGAATCCAGACCTATTTCCATCTTGATGTGTAGGGTATGCGTTGTTGAGGATGTTGCCTGCATTTGATTTGCAAAATCTGACTCTTTTGAGACATTAATCCACTGGTAAATAAATTGGTCTCTAGAACCATTACAGCATCTTTTTGAATACTTAGCTCTTACTCCTAGACCTCCCTTCCTTCATAACCAGCAATGTGCATTTAAACTAAGATTATACCGTGTGTTATGAGGACAGCCTGGGAGCATCATACATTTCTGCCAAAGACAATGTCAGCAGCATTTTTCACTTCTGGTGGTAGGGGAAAGAATGCATCTGTTCCTCCACATTGTAGTGGAAAGCCATATTTGAGTGTAGCTTCACTCTGCTCATTGATTGTAGGAAAAAAGACAATTGTTCATCTTTTTAGGCCTTCATTATTGTACATTCCCCAGAGATTCAAAGGAAAGAAATGGGTGGAAGAACACATGAGACAAGATGACTTTATTTTTTTACATCATTATTGACCACCAATATTTTTTATTTTACTTCATGACCAACAATCTAACCAAATTATTTCATGTGTGTATTTCTTCCCCCTTTTTTAAGCCTCTTGATTTCCAGGGATTTTTTTTCCCATGCCTTTGCCTCTCAGGTTGAGACTAATAAAAGAGGTTCCTGTGGTTCTTTTACAAATAGCAAAAACTCATTGATTACAATTGCAATAATACAATCTTACACCAAAAAGTTGCAAATTTTAAATATTCAATATATTTCTTTAATTTTGTAGTGTCTTGAATTGAAATTTAAAAAACCACAAAAAAAATAGAAAATCAGAATTTCATGATGTCTTTGTCATTTTGCTATGCTTCTCTCTCAGGTAGAGGGGAAAAATTTTACTGTCTCAGCAGTTCTGTGATAACAAAAAATGGCTGAGATTGGAAAGGACCTTTGAATGTAAACCTGGTCCAAGCGTCTTACTCAAGCAGAGCCACCCAGAGCTGGTAGCCCAGACACCTTGTAAATGTCTCCAAGGACAGAGACTCCACAATCTACCTGAACAACCCATGTTCAGTTGCCCTCACAATAAAAAAAGTATTTCCTGATGATCAGACGAGGCCTTCTTTATTTCAGGTTGTGCCCATTGTCTCACCTATCTAAATATTATTTATCCAGTCCTAACCTAGGTAAGCATATGCTTTTTCATTGCTAGCAATGTATGCATTATGTACTTTGTATTATTCCTTTCTGGAATGTTATATAATGCAATTTCAATCTTACTAGGTCAATAAGTAAAGACATTCCTTGAAAGTACAGTTTTAGTGAAAATTCATTTGTTTATAATTATTTGTATGTGGAAACTCACTGAATGTCACTGATGCTTTTGTCTTAAAATACTAAGTGTTGAGAAAGTAAGCATGCCTCACAACTGCATGCATTGATATTACCTTTTCTTGGCTCCAAAAAACTCCTTGGCAGAAAAAATGGACTTTGCTATTCTTCTGAATTCTAGCAAAATAGACTTCAGCGATATTTGACCCATCATGTTGTTGCTACCTGTCATATGTAGGAGGATATTTCTTCTTTTACTGAAAAACAGTGAGAGTTTTTGCAGCTAATTTCAATAAGGCCTACACAGAAGCAGAAATTCTAGCTGGAAACTTCTAATGTGCATCTATTATTCAGTCAAAAATAACAGAGATCAGTGAAAACATAAATTTCTAGAAGTCAAAGAAGAACAAAGGAACTTTCCTAATGAAATTTCAAATAAAACTTCCATTATAAGATATCGATGTTAACTAAATTTAAATCATTAAAAAAATGTCAAATTTGGGGAGAAGATGTTGGTAATTACAGGTTGGTAATGCATTCTGCTATTTCTATAAGAAATGGAATTCTGGAAAAAAAATAACTGCTGTCAGCCAAGGTTATAGATTTATCATTCCTTTGTGTGTATTCAGCCATGCACCTTTCTTATGATATGTATCTATTCCTTCAATAGCATTTATTTCCTGTGCATATACAAGAAGAGATCTGTGGGTCTCTGGCATCCCTAGTGAGAATCTTTGCTCTAAAGGAACACTAATGAGCTGTCTACTGAATCAGTAAATCTGATTGTTCATGCAAAATGGATTGTTCATGCAAATTGATTAGGATAAGGAAGTTACTTCTATTTCTGCTGTATGAATGACAGCAGATATAACAGGATAATACTAAATACTCCATCCAAGGAACTAGGGTACAATCTTACTGCAATTGAGGTTGAGAACAATGTAAAATATATCACCTTCCTGTATATTAAGTTATCTGATATTTTTCATTATTCTAATCTTATTTTTCTGGAAGAAATATGTTAGGTTTATCCGTATCATTTGTTGTGCATATGCAAACTGATATTAAAAATTTAATCATCAAGGTTAACATATGTGTACATTTCTACCATTGACACTGAATTTTATAATCAAATAATCAAAATGAGTTCTCTTTTTGCAAGATTTGTAGGCAAGACCTTTTCAAATGCAATGTGATCCAAAACCAATATGCAACAACTGATGTCCAATTTACATAAGCTGTTCACATTGTGAGGGTCACAGTAAGTATCTCCTTTTCAGACAACAAACTGGAGGGTATTCAAAGTGAAGTAATACAATGATTGGCACTGATGTAAGAGGGAAAAATAGAAGCACAAAAAGCAGAGAATTCATGAGATAAGATGATTTTCTTCAAAATAAAGATACATACTGTTAACTCCATAGATACCAAATGAAACTAAGGATACTGAGCACCTTGTGAAATAAAGCTAGCCTCTCCCTGTAACAGAGTCTACTTTTCTACATCATGTTCTAGTTAGGAGAAAGCTATGATAACCAAAATATTTCAGTAGTAAGTACTAGTCGATATATATTTCTGTAAGTCAGCTGAAAAATTGCATAGAATACCTTGATTATTTTAAACTAGCAAAGTAATTATTTAGGGTCATAAAGATTTTTGGACATTTGGAGTTTAGGACTCCAAAATAGTCTTCATCCATGATATATACAGTTACTATTCTGCAAGCAAAGAAAGAAAACAGATTCAGGAAACGAAAATGCGAATGATACAATTGTTCCAGTTTTATTTATAAATGTCAGAGGACTTGCAAAAAACTTAGAAACATTTTTAGGCATAGTCAAACTTTCCACCTTTTCTTAATATTGTAATTAAAATTGCTTTCCCCAATTGACTGAAGGGCATTTTTGAACCAATGTTCAGCAGCAACTTTCTTCTCAAACTGTTTCCTTCTTTGCACCATGCTAATATAACACTAGGAGCTGTTCTTATTCACTGAGAACTGATAGTGAGTTTTGATACTGATCTGTTGCCTAGTGACAAAAAAGTGTGCAATTATGGATGTTTTACCAGGATGGTTAGATTCATTCTACAATTAAGAGGCTTAAGAATAAGCTGTTTATTCAACATCTGTGTTTGGAAGCCCCAGATGTTGTCACAGTTAAATGACAAGGAAATCTGTCTTCAATGAAAATAGAAAAGCTCTATTTAGGAATATTCCCAGAGAATGTTTTGAAAACTTCTTGATTTTTCTTGAAAATTGTTTGATTTTTATGGGTGGAACAACCTGCTTATTTTCATTTGTACTCCAGCTAAAGTAGAGTCCTGTTGCAGCCACAGCAAGTGAGAAACACTAAGACTTAAACATTAGGTTGTTCTGAAGCCAAGCATAAGCACACTGATAAACCATGACTGGATAAGCACTTATAGGCCCAATGGTCCCATGCTAAAAAATAGCTCTGTCCCCCTGTTTATCACAAACAGCTACTGAGTCACAGGAGCTGTGCCATGAAGTTTAAGTGCAGGGTAATGGCAAAGGCCCTGAAAATATGGGCACAGGTTGAAAACGGGACCTGGAATGATGAACAGGGGCTCAAGAGCTGGCAAAATCAAGATTGATTTTACAGTGGAAAAATCTAAGCAATTGGAGTAGCAGGCTGTGACATCTGGTGGACTCGGAAAGTAATATTTCAACCACTGCACAGTGTGTAGTCCAGGGACAGAGCCAAAGGCTGGGAGCTGAAAAGATTCAAACATCATATAAAAAGAGATCACAATATCACAGACTGTTTGGGATTGGAAAGGCCATTGGAAGATTATCTAGTTCAAAGCCGCTGCTAAAGTGGATTTGCTTAGAGTGCATTGTATAGGATCACATCCAGGTGGGTTTTGAATATCTCCAGAGAAAGAGATTCCCCAGCCCCTCTGAGTAGCCTGTTACAGTGCTCTGTCACCCTTGGAAGAAAGGAATTTTTTCCTAATGTTCAGATGGAACTTTCTGTGGTTTAGTTTGTGAGTCTGGGGTCTGGTAAGAAAAAAAAAAAGATGATGAATTTGGCTCCACTTTACTTGCACCAAGAGTTCTGTGGCTTGGTCACTTCAATGACTAACAACAATCAAGGGTCACAGTTGTTGACACTAACTTTAGGACATCAGCTCCATAGTACTCTACACTCTCAGCTAGTTAAAACTTTTGGAGGTTTGCTACTTTGAGCTAGTGACATGGAATAGGAAGCATGACCTGCAAAAATTTACTGTTAATGTAAATTGTACTCATAAAGACCCAGTAAATTTTTTGTTTAGAGGATGCAACTGGCTTGATTTATCAATTTTATAAATACTTTAGTGATCTAAAATTCCCTAACTAATATATGTGTATCTGTTATATACTCTCCTATTTCATTATTGTTACTTGATACTTGATTCTTGGTCAAAGGGAAGCTGTTGATAATTAATATGGCAGTAGCTATACCTGAAATTCAGACAGGCTTCACATGGCATCTGGAAACTCAGCACTAACCAGCATGAGTTAAGAAAGCTCATACACCTGGAAGATGCATGCAAGACTTTAAATGGTTTTGATCAGATCTATTAGGTTCAGTAAGTATGGGATCTTCAGATCTCAAAATGGTTGGGGACTAGATTTACCTCAAAGAAGGTCTTGGACACCTTTTGGCTAAAGCAACCTCATCTAGAAAACCTATACCCTCTTAATTTTCCACATTTTTTGTTTTAAGTTAGAATGTCCATGCATTAATTTAACTGAAACAAATATGTTACAGCATACAAAAGAGCAAATGTAGTAATTTTAAATTCTTGTGATGGTGTATTACAGCTGCTTTATATGTAGGGCCATATAAAGTTACCTCGTGTTTATAAGGTTCATGTGAATGCCTGCAACACAGCTCTTTAAAGAATATTTAAAAATCAGGTCTCTGTGGTACATTTCATACAGTCAGTTCTGAACAACACAATCAGAGCATTATGTATTTTTACAGAGAATCTGACAGAATCTGACACTTCCTTCAGTACTGTTCTCTAGCACCATTTTTTAAATGAAAGCTTAGCTACACACAAAATATTTTATCCTGTCTTTTATTTCCCATATCTTAAATATTGCCCAATTTTTGCATCAATTTCTTATACTTTGTTTAGCAAAATAAAAGTTTTTCATTTTGTGCATATGTGAGGTGCACAGGTAATATATGAAAAAATACATAAATAATATATAAACACAATTACCCATTTATTTTGGTGTCCATATTTTGCCTGAAAATCTGATGGCATCTCTTAGCAGAAGCATCCAAATATCACAAAGTAATGGTGGATAACTACTCTTTGTTCCTATATAAATAAGCTGAGCACTTTTCAAGAAAAAAGTCTTCACTAAAAAATGAAATAAATGGGGCTTTAAAAACGCCCCCCCCAAAAAAAATTGCAAATGGATTTTTATGTACTTCAGAAATAAAAACTGATACTTTTTTTTTGAAACTAATGAAAAATCTTTTTTTCTTCCTAATTTGTGAAGTTCTAAATATATTTTTTTGCAAGATACATTTTCATGATCAGAAATTGTTGCACTCAAAACCTTTTTATAGACAATAGGGAATACACTTTAAAACATATGTAAAATATTTTCCTAGCATCTACCTACTTTCCCTGATGTTATGCTCATGCTCCCAGTACCCTTCTTTTTATATATATATACCTTCACAGCGATGCTGTGTTTTAATGAGGTTTTGCATTGAAAAATTATTGCTTGCACCATTTAGTGCAATGGTTGACATTTTGAAATGGGAGACAATTGGTTAAATATAGCAAATTAGTACTATTTCAGATTGCTATGTGACCATCAGCCGACTTTCTAAGAGAACATAAATGTACTCTGCACTGTTTCCACAAGGCCCGTGTGGATATTTCACAAGCCATCAGACACCTTACATGACGCTGCATGCCTGTGTTAGGCAAATAGTTCTGGGAAGAAGATTTAAATGCAGAAAAAAATGAACCTCACTTTTTTAAGGGTTTGCACTTGGCTAAATAAGAAAATCAACTTGGTAAGCTTTCAGTAGCTGCCGTCCCGAAAAGGACTCATATAAAGAATACTGTATCAGTAGTTCTAAAATGTCGTTTTCATCTCTCAGAAACAAATGAGAGTAACAGTATTTGATTTAAAGATTGTGATTTTTGACTGTTTTTTAAGTGCTGTACTTTGTGCTTAGAGACATAGAAAGTAATTATTTAACAACTTGGTTTTCTTTGCCCCTCCATCTGGTTGGGATTCACACTTAGGGGCTTCAGTTATATACCTGTGCTGTTTCTCTATTAAGATGTCACACATCTGACTGCAGGGTAGAAAGCAACTAAGTGTGTTAATCAATGAAAATAAAGTATTCATTTGACTGTGGCAGGAATCTTTGTCATTAAGTTTGTCTGATAGACTCTCTTTGACATTCTTTTTGTTTGTTTTTCTGAAAGACAGATAACACAGTGGGAAAGGTGAGGGGAAGAGTTGAGAAGGGGAAGGAGAAGTTGAGGAGGGGGAGAGAAGGAGAAAAGAAGCAATACATATGGGAGCATCAGAATGAACAGACTCCAGGCTGTCGATAAGTGTCAGCAAGGTAACAGTCACACTTTCATTCCCAGGAGAGACCCAGTATATTAATTCTTTGACTTTTCTTACAATGACTGTGATGGGGAAAGTATCCTTGGTCTTAATAAACACTGTTAGAAACAACATAGTGCCTTTTACACGGTGCTTCTACAAAGTAGATCTTAATTAATTCTTACATTATCTGAGATTAGTTTACAGAGTGATTTTGAAAGAAACCCTAAATAGAGCATTTTTTAAAAGTTGGTTAGTAACTATTTTGTGAAGTTCTTTGCTTATTAATGATAGGATTTGTAGCTGAGGTCTGTTAGTTTTAATGGTATAGTGGTATTTTTCCTCAGTATGGTACAGCTATAAGCTTAGTCTTACCTTGGTTTGTTGCCACTGGATGAGCCTCCAAGTTAGTAGTTTGCCCAAATTTTCCTCGTCTAGCCCTTTACTGAATAATGTAGCAGTATAAGCTTTTCTTAACATTCTCACATATTTAGCTGTGAGTGAGCCTTTTTTTCCCTCACATCACTCCTACATTTATGCATGGGTAAGATCTCGTTAGGCTCTTCAAAGGCTCTTCAAAAACTGTGTGTTAATCAAGTATCTGCAGAAAATGCCCAACCATGATGTCTCTTTTACTTAGCTCTCCTCTGATTGTGAGATCCACAAAGTCTCAGCCAGCTGGTAGACAATCCCACGAAAGGTCTCTGTAATTTGATCTGCTGTTTCAGAAGTATGGATCAGGTGGACCTTGTCTCTCCCCACCATTCCTTCATCTTCAAATAGGTTTTTAGGATCACAAATGCTGAATCCCTACTGACCATGTGACCTGTGAAACCAAGAATTGACCTGTAGAATCCACCTGCTCCTCCCCATGTCTTGCTCTTTCACCAACAGGATGGAGAAGTAACCACTTGGACCACCATGGCCTCCTTCACTTTTACTCCCAGAGCTAAATGCTGGCTTTGGTTACACCAGAAGTCTCTGCTGGCATTATTGTTGGTTCCTACATTAATAAGATGAAGCGATTTCATTTCAAGGCCAGATGGACCTTAGCAAGTTCTTTTCAACATCCCTATTCTGAGCACCTAGGCAAAGTAGAAAATCTGAAATTAAGGTTGCCAGATGCTGTTTTCTGCAACTGATTTCAGTGACCATCTGACTCACACCTTCTTCATCATAACCTCTTCCCTCCCCTCTGGGATCATGTCACAAAACCTATGGAGATGAATACCTATGGGAGGAGAAGGTGGCTTTTTTTCCTGTTGATGGAAATCATAATATTCTAGATTTTCCCTGTCTCAGGAATTTCTATCTGATGCTTAATCTGGTCTTCCACTTTTATACACAGTTAGGGGTTCAAGATTTCATCTCTGCAAGGTCTCTGTGAGACTCCTGTTAATCCTTTAATTCTGTGTGGTGCTGTTCAGTCTAATATTGTCCCGGTTTGGACAAATTTGGAGGATAATATCCTCTGATGGAAAGCAGGTTACAATCACCCGACCCTCCACCAGGTTCAGGAAAAAAACTTCTTCCTCAAAGGAAGGTGACAGAGATAAAACCTATTTATTAACAAATACACAGGAAAAGAATAATAATGCTAAATAATAAAACCACTCGCTATAGAGAGAAAACCTAGGAAGATTTTAGAGTCCTTCTGTAGGTGTAGTCTTTTTCCTCCTTGGAGCTGGATCGGGATGGGCCCCCCACCTCCAGGGCCTCGGTGGAAAATTCTCCTGATGTGTTCTGATGTTGAAACAGTCCAGAAGAGAAGAAGGGAAAAACCAAAACCCCAAGAAAACAAAGTTCAACTCTCACTCTCTCTCTCTCCCCCTGGAGAAAGAAAATCAGAGCCAAAAAATCTGGCTGAGAGCACCAGTGTGTTTTCTCCTCTCTGCTGCAGCCGGAACAGAGAAAAGCATCTGTCCTTGAAAAAGTTGCTTTGAAATTTCACTGGGGTTTTTTTTCTCTCTCCCTTCTCAGGCTCAGTTTAAAGGCACAGAAAAGGCACAGAATTAATTTCTGGGCAATAGAGCAGTGATAGGGGATACACATCATAAAGTCACCCCAAGACAAATATTTAAATCTTTTTATAAATTTGATGCCTTTCCTAGTCTTAAAAATCAAGAGGCGAACACGGTTAGAAGGGGAAAAAGGGTTTTACCTTGGTATTTATTGTAAGGATGCTTAGGTGCACCACGAACAGGTCGAATACACCTTTGTGCACCCCACCATCGCCACCGCAAAGTCCCTCTCACCCCTGGTCTTACATTCCAGGTCTTACTAATTAGCATATCTATCAAATATTCCCCAATGAGAGGCTCAAATGAGCCCCCCCTCCCAAGGAACCTTCCCCTGAATGGCTCTATCTTAGTTTACAAAATGTGTTCTGGAGAGGACCTTGGGGTCTGGGCACCCTGGCACCTTAACTACGAAGCCTCTAAAATGTTTAGTCTCTTGGCTTAACAAACAAGTCCAAGAATGTAGGCAAAAAGCACCGAAAATACAGAAGTTGCAGAAAGGTATAACAGGGGTATAAAGGAAAAGACAAAAATCATTATGGCATCAAATTAACCATTATTTTCACAAAAAAAAGAGACAAATAATGGTAGCCTGGAGTAGCAAAACTTATCAGCAAAATGTACAAGTAAAAGTCAACTTGATGGTCATAGTATATAAGCCAGTATCTATGAGATGTGTAAATGGAAGCATTATAATGCAGGGTTCAATATATTTCTTTTCAGTAGCAACAGGTGGAATAAATCTGCAATTAATGAACTCATCATGCTTCATCTTGTCTTTATGGAGAAGTACAAATAAGTCTCTCAACCCATCATGCTATGGAGGACATCACTTGATTCATTCAAAATATCAACATAAATAATCCCTATGGAGGAGATGATCAGCACAAATGTCAGGTGTGCATGTAATTTCACAAAATAATCAACTTCACAGACAGATATTATAGAGATTAAATTAACATCATGCTACTCAACATGCTACTTTGAAAACTGTATAATATTTAGTAGAATTTACATAAATATTATCATTACCATTCTAAACTCTGGTAGATTAAAACCCAAGCTCTTGCTAATTCACAAGTCTTGCAGGGAAGAACAAATCACAGGAAAAATGGAGATGTCTATGGAATCTACATTTGAGTTAATTAACTTTGACTCCTTTCTCAATTCTCTCAGGCTATGGAAATAGGTACTGTTGTGACATTGTTCATATCACATAGTTTAATAATTTATTTCTGGACAAGACAAATTGTGCCACAACTTATTTCTCTGTATTTAATGTAAAAAAACTAGCTGCACTTCAAATTTGTCTCATCTGGTTTCATCCAATTAAAAGTGAAATATCTGGTAAAGAATAGTCTTCTGAACTCTCTGTTGTATTACTCTTCATCCAGAGTTTGATTCTTTGAGGCTGTTCTATTCTAAGAGTGGATGAATAACCCTGATTACATGGATGAAATCTAAGTGATATATCTAGAATAAACCCCAAAGAATTAAGGATAAGAATCCTTTTATCTAGTTATCTTTTATGACTGTGAGAGTAACTGAGCAATGACACAGGTTGCCCAGGAAGGTTGTGGAGTTCGTTCCATTTAGATATTTAAAAGTCATGTGGCTGTAGTTCTGGGAAACCTGTTCTAGGTGGCCCAGTTTGCACAATCTGGTAGGTTGTACCTGTTATACTAATTGTTCTACATTAAGAAAAGATCTATTAACTTTGGAATAATCCCTCACAAAGAATGATAGTATGGACTATTTGTGAATACAGAAGGTACAAGCTTTTTACCAAAAGAATACACTAAAATAATGGATGCAGATAGCAGCTTCTTACTGTGCACAAGTCACAGCATAAGTAATTAAAATAATTAAGATTGAGGATTATAAAAGGATTTTAATTATTATATCTGATATATACTGATGACATATATGCCAGTAAACCAAAATTTAGATCCTTAAATATCTGTTCAACAGTCACATAATTTTAAAGATATGTAAGGTCTCTAAACTTCACCAGTAAATCCTCTAGATTGCTTAAAAATTCTTAACTAAATATATAACTTCATTTTCCTGTCTCTTTCACATTTTGGTTCAATGACCAGAGCCCTCAGCCCAGTATTTCAGTATCCCAGTTTCAGTTCTCTTCTCTTTATAAAAAAGTGTTTCTCATATGATTGATCTCTCCATCCTCTGAAAGTGCTGCATCTTGTAAGAAGCAATCAATGGGGTGAAAATATAAGTCTGATTCTGCAGTTGGTTTTTCATGGCAGTTACCTGCCAAGGTGAGACAAGAACTTTAATTAAAACTCCAGTGGGTATACATCAGTAAATCTTTACAGATAATTTTATGACCAATCCAGGCCTCAGCTTTTATATTTTGGGTCTTAGTAGAAAGATGGCTGAAATTTGAGCACTACAGTAGTTAGTACTGAAATTTTGAAATCCTTTTCAGATCTAGCCTTAGCTTGTTTCTTGTACCTTGAGTAGACCAGAGTAGTCACAAAAGTCAACTAGGGAGGCTTGACGCATAAAAATTTCTCTATGATTAGAGGAGGAAAGTCAGTTGTTCCAGAGAGGCATACTGAACATATAAAATTAAACTCTTGAATAGGCCTTGAGTGTGGTTCTTTCTATCCTCAGTAGTGGAGAGGTGTATGGAGACCAGGTGCACAAGAAAAATTCTGTCTTGCACACACACACAATATGGTTTCCCAAGTAATTTGAAAATTAGGCAAATATCTAGCAAGAATTTGTAATGCTAAATGGAAATAGTAGCAAGCTATGTAGTTATGAACTTTTTTAAACATCACCAGCACAATGGTTTTATCTCAGTCAGTTTCTCAAAAAAAAAAAATTGTCTTCTCCTGTCATTCTTCCATCTTCCTTTATTCTTCTTCCTTTGGTTATTACATCATTAGAGAAAATTGTATAGCTTCCTCTTAAAAGAATCTAAACCAGGATATCCCAAGCATCACTTTAATAGCAAAGCCATGTCCAATGAAATAGGTATAACCTTAATGTTGCACATGTTGTGAGCTCATAGGAATAAAATATTAAATTATGACTAGGAATAAATTAGCTGGATACGGGTTAAATTGAAAATAAACCAAAACCCCCTTGCATTATGGTTATCACAGTTCTATAATTGCCTGATAAATCTAATATAAATTGGACTTCCCAGAATGAAAACCTTACATGTTTCTCTGTCCCAAAGCTCCAGAAGACCAACCATTTGAACAATGAAAATTTCCCCTTGTTATACGTACTTTCTTGCTCTTTGAGAATCATGTAAGATAGTGAAAGGGAAAAATGTACTGGGTTTGAGAAATGTGGATTATATTTTGTATGGCTTCATGGAGAATGAAAGCATAAACAGCATAAATACATTCACGATTAGATATTTCTCCTTGTTAAACAGCAACAGAGTAGCATAAGCTCTGATACCTTGGGGGAGGAGGAAATCCCAGGGAAATAATTGTTTCCTTTATTTGCATCTAACTGTTAAATAGTAAACTATCAAAAACATCTTTAGACTGACATTTTTTTCTTTTTATTTTATGAAATGTGTTTATTTGATGTGGGAACCTTTTTGGATAATTACTCATTTTTGATGAAGAACAAAATAAGTCTTCAAGTCAGATCATATATAATTTATATCTACATGTGTTTCAGCAGCTGCCAGTATTACGCTGCTATACATTTTATATTTGCAACATTCTCCTTTATATTAGAAAAGATGTCTATTTCTCTCTGAGAAAATCCTTTCACCTCAAATCTTTACAGTTAGTATAAAAGAAAATATTTTAATTTGTTCATGAAATTAGATGAATCACATGAAGCCATGTTTTACATAAGAAACAATACTTTATGCAGAAAAAGAGCTGTGAAGATTGTCAAGTGGAAGTGATGTAACCCTTCTCAGCTTTATGACATCTATGGAGAACAAAATATATTTAAAGTATTTTCTTACTAAACTATAACATAAGGCCAGTAATAATGTTAAAAAGATCTAAATTAATACCAGCTCTGCAATCAAAAATTAAGAAAGTATAGCCACCAAAGATTTATGTGCTTAATTGCATTTATGTGTTCATTAGTTCACATGCAAACAGTTTAATGTTACTGTAATGAAAAATATCAACATTTTAAGATTTTTTTTTCCACAGAAAACATTTATATATGCCATTCTCAAACTATGACATTATATGAAATAAATAAATATACTATTTATAAATCAAACCAAAACAAAAACATACATTGAAGAAACATAACAAGCTTAGAAACAGAGACTTACTGAGAATATGGAAGAATTTTCAAGTGTCTTTGTGAAAAGATCTGATAAGCTATGACGGTATAACTTTTTCTCTACATTCAGGATGTGCTAGTACTACTTTTCCTGATTACAGTAATATTCTAAACCTCAAAAACTCAGTGTACTGATGAATAATTGCAATGGGAAATGTGAAATAGCCTAAAGCTGAATTAATTATGGTTTTTGTATCTGCATGCTAAGGATGTGTCCATATAGGTATGTAGTTAAAAGAATACAAAAGTTGAAAAATGAGTCATTAAGATGACTACAAAATGCGAGAATAAAGGTTATACCTGCAAATACAATTCAGCCCCCAGGCAGATAAACATCATGTAATGTGGAATAATAATACCATTAGAAGCTATTTTTTGCTATAGGACAGCCAACATTTATTTCTGTTTTTCCTAACTTTTTGATTGCTTTGTAACTCTAATATTCACCAATGTATCATTTTATGCACAAAAGAGAGAAAAATCATAGCACAGAAAAATGTTAGTCACCCCCTGAAGTCATTGACAGGCTCAGGATCTTTACAAGAATTTCAGTACGCTTATCATATGAATTAATTGAGTGAAATATAGTGCTAAGGTGGCTGTTAACTTCTCCATTAGCCGAGCTTTACAGAAGGATGGAGACATTCGGAGTTGTGAGCCACTATCACAGATACTCTAATAAATTAAAAAGGAACATTAAATTCAGGAAGAATAGTTTTCAAATAAAACTCTGGAGAGAAGTTTGTCTGATGTGAAAGACTTCTACACTCCTTATTATTGTCATTTGACTTTCTTCTGACACTACCTTTCTATGCTCAGTGTCCCTGTTTTTTTCCCTATTGCCATTCCAACAATCCCATGCTTGGTCTCTCCACTTCCTGGGTTCTAATACATATTTACTATCTCCTGCCACTGCCTAATTAGGTCCCTGCATGTTTCCTTCATTGCTGTACTTGACTATTCTCTTCCACAATCAACTCCTCTCTTTGCTAAACTTTGCCATTTCCCCTCTTTGGTAATATCCCTCTCTGGTCTTTTTTTCCTGATCTTCCCTACCACACAGGCCCACACCTCTCCAATTCATATACAGAAATCCCTATTAATTAATGAGAATATTTTTTCTTTTAATCAATCTATTTTTCAGCTATCAAGCAAACTTAAAAAAAATTCTACTAAAACAGAAGAATGGTAAACGTAAAAAAGCATCCAGCATGACTGTACTTCAAATATGCAGAGCAAGATCTTTTTCTCAAATTCCATTCTAAAAAGAAAAGTGCACTCACTGCTATGTCATAGGGCAAATATCCAGGATGGGAATTTTAAGTTTAAATGGCTTAACATTGACAAAATTAAGAGCAACTGACAGCATGACTTTCCTACAGGCAGCATCAAGGAAAATAAGATATCTACACTGCCTATAAATGGAAGATCATCACCTTGCAATGAAACAAATTTTGTTTAGAATTAAGGAATTATTGACAGAATAAAATTGCAAGGTATATTTGAGGATTATCCAATCCAATTATCTATTCCTGTTAAAAGCAGGGCTAATTTCAAAGTTAGGTCACATTGCTCATATCTTTTCTAGATGAGTTATGAAAATATCAAAGGGTGGAGATCTCACAGCCCTTCTGGGCAACCTCCTCTGATGCTCAGATTCTTTCACTGTCAAGAATTTTCTCCCCAAAGTCAGCCACAATTTCACTTATTGAGTGGTTTTTCTTGTTATTCTTCTAGATACCTGACAGGAGAAACTCTTTTCTTACAGTCCTGATTTGTGTAAATGAGAACTCTAAGTCAATCAATCCCCTTTTTTATCCTTTTATTCTCCAGTTTAATCAGACTCAGCTCCCTTAGTCATTTCATTGCATTCTCTGGTTTGTCAACACCTTTCTTATACTAAGGCAACAAATATGGCACGCCATTTTCCTATCATCTTGCAGTTTTCCAGCCTCATAAGTACCAGAATAAAGGGTACTCCACTTCCCCGATAATGACTGTACAACATCTTCGGAAAATAGCCCAGTGTTCAGTTGACTGTCATCACTGAAAATGCACAATGCACTTTTAGTTTACAGAGTTCACAAGATTCTGCTTCAGTTACACTAAAAACTTATATAATTATCTTAATTCGTTCTTCTTGTATTTACCATTTTTAAAACGTGTTTCATTCAAGAGCTTTGGCCAATTTTCCCATATATATGAGTACAATTTTTTTTTACAGTTTAAATATTATATATTAAAACAATTCAACACCATTAAAAAAAACCCAATTAACAAATAGTATGCGCTATTTACAACTACTTTTAGTAAAACCTGCAGTTTCTAAAAGCTGCAAGAAGTAGGGTTTTCTGAACATGCAGGTGTCCTTTGCTATCTGAAGGCAGTGCTCCCAGGTTGGTATCTACATGCAACAGGCTATAGGGTTCACTGTTGTTTTTTACAGACACCACTGTACTGCAGATATCACAGCAGCCTGTCAGGATTTAACCTCAGCAGACTGCTCAGCTCCATACAGCTGCTCACTCACTCCACAGTGAGATGAGGAGAGAATTGAGAGGCTAAAAGCGATAAAAAATGGGAGTTGAGATAAAAACATTTTAATAGATGAAGCAAAAGCTACACACAATCAAAGCAAAGCAAGGAGTAATTCACCACTTCCCATTGGCAAGCAGGTGTGCAGCCATCTCCAGGAAAGCAGGGCTCCATCAGGCATAACAGTGACTTGGGAATACAAACGCCATCAGTCCAAACATCCTCCCTGTCCTCCTTCTTGCCCCAGCTTTAAATGCTAAGCATGACACCATATGGTGTGGGATATCCTTTTGATTAGCTGGGATCAGCTGTCCCGGTTGTGTCCCCTCCCAAATTCTTGTTCACGCCCAGTCTCTTCACTGGCAGGGTGAGGCAAAGAGCAGGAAAGGCCTTGAGACTGTGCAAGCACTGCTCAACAGTAACGAAACCTTTTCTATGTTATCAATACTCTTTTACTCACTAATCCAAAAGACAGTAATATGTATAGGGTTTTATAAAGAAAATAAATTCTCTTCCAATCAAAACTAGTACAGGAACAGAAACTGAAATCCAGACAAGGCATGGGTAAGAGTCATCTTTATAGTATTGTCGTAAATAAACATCTCTTTCCTTGTCTTTCCTTCTGTCTTTCAGTAAGAACTTTATCTATCATAGATGAGGAATTAATTGTCAGACATAATTATGATGTCATATTTAGCACTAAGAATATTTTGAATCTCCCTCAGCTTACAGAATAAATGTCTGCTCCTCTTTGTGAATAAAAATAAGAATGTAGGGAAGCTTCTGGCTAGCTCAGTAACAGATGCTGTTATTGATTCTGATCCAGTTGTTGGCACTTCCTTCCCTCCCCACTGTTACCACAACAAAAGAAAAAAAAGGAAAGTTTAATTTAGCTCTTAACCTTCAGCCCCTCTGAGGAATGTGTCATCATTTCCATGTGTTATGCCAATTGATTTCATATGCATTATTTTGGTTTCATCCCTGAAGTGGTTTTGCCATGTTTAAAGCAATTAAAGCAAATAGAAAGTAGAATTGCAGAAATCTGAATGGAAACTTTGACATCAGGGAATAGGTAATTTTCTGCCTTGGGGCAGGATCCCGTGGGAACAGACGTACTTGAAGTGGGACATAAGTGACATTTATTTGTATATCTCAAACTTCAGTTTTCTGTTTTCTTCTTCAACAGCTGTCTGCTTATTATAATTTGACCTTTGAGCAGTTTTAACAGGCCTAAGAATCGTAATGCTAAGCTATATTCAATCTTTGAAACAATTATGCTTCTACCTGAGTCCTGTGAGGCCTTATCAAGATCCCTGTGAAATACAGAGAAGGTTATCAGTTAAAAAATATCTATGTATATATGGCTTATGTGGCAATCAGAGCTCACTTAGCCAACAAAAAGCTTGCACTCAGTTCTTCCCTCTATTGCAGGAAGTTTAACCCATCAGACTTAAGGCAGTGCACAGGACCTAGAAATACTTCCATCTATTTTACTGAGACTTTTATTGAAAGAAACAGGAAGAGTGTGTTATTCTACAGATTATTTGCTAGGGAATTTTACCTGTGTAAAGAAATCTTGGTTTGCAGTCACTTAGGTCTTACTATATACACCTGGCATATTAGACTAAAAGCCTCAGCAATAGGTATGAATAACCATCTATCTATCACTCAAAAACTCTCCTTCTCCTTCTGTTCCAGTAAGAAATACTCTTTTTCTCATCTAGTAAATTCCTAGTCCTTAGCAATCACCCTTGGTATGTTTCCTCATGTTTAGTGAGAGCTATGATACAGCATAGATGGATGTGGTTTATGTGCTTTAGACAGCATTTTTGAGGACACATGGGACCTTTTATTCAGTTTCTGTCCCATGTTGGTCAGACGTGATCCAATCTAGTCTGGCACCTGCTGGCTTTATTAGCACAGTACTTTCCTCAGGATAATACTCTAAGAATAAAGAGCGGAATGAAGTGAGCCCCGCTTCTTCTTGAAGTACATAACCCTTGTTATGTCTTTCTGTCATGTGAAAAGGGCAGATTTCTTTGACCCTCAGTGTTTAATTTGTGTCTTAGTGCCCCAGGAAAGTTGAGACTCTCATGCCCAACCAAACTTAAATTGCTGAATTTAAGCTCTTTACCTGATACACTTGGAGGTGGCATGTGCAAAGGTCTTCTTTACATGATTTACATATAATCTTAGAATTTTTTAGGTTGGAAAAGATGTTTAAGGTCACCAAAAATTAGTCTAACTACTGACTTAGAACTGCCAAGTCCAGCACTTAGCCATGTCCGTAAGTGCCACACCTACACATCTTTTGAATACCTCCAGGAATGCTGGCTTGATCACTTCCCTGGGCAGCCTGTTCCAGTGCTTGATAATCCTTTAGGTGAAGAAGATTTTTTTAGTACCTAGTCTAAACTTCCCCTGGTGCAACTTGGAGCCATTTCCTCTTGTTCTGTCTTACGCGGTATATAAACATAAAAAGTTTAAACTCATCAGGCAAATGTTCCAGAGCAATAGCTCATGTCAGACTTTGAGTCACAGCCTACTTGCTCTCTTTCTCACTTACTGAAAAATCATTTCCTGTGAAGAAATTAATCTATGATCACAGAAAAAACACATTGTGACCTGATTTTCTGTTGCACCAATGAGTTGTTACAGTAAGAAATATGGTAAGATGTGTTTCTCACTGAGCTTGATATTATAAGCATGCATTTCATCTAATGAATTTCTAATGGCAAATATGCGTACCAAACAAAATTAGAAGCCACTATCTCTTATGTCCATGCTCTCAGAAATCTGTTTAGGTGCCATAATATACAGACTGAACACAATTTATTGTGGGATATTTAAAGATGTCCTGAAATCAACAGTATCTCAAAGATAAAAATATAATACCAATTAAAACAATTGCAAAACTAAACAATAGCAATACAAATTGTCAA
This sequence comes from Monarcha castaneiventris obscurior, assembly GCA_026261815.1. Lineage (NCBI taxonomy): Eukaryota > Metazoa > Chordata > Aves > Passeriformes > Monarchidae > Monarcha > Monarcha castaneiventris. The sequence goes on along the minus strand of JAMPIT010000510.1, from coordinate 4,965,236 downwards.
AAAAAGATCTTTTGGTTTTAATTATATAATTGTGAATGTGGAAAATAATGATTGCTTTGCCAGAGTTCATTAGAACACCGCAGGTTAATTTCTATTTATTTACACTGAGAATACTATCACTTGATACCTGCAATTTAGGTTTTAAATATTTTATCATAGAACAGTGATAGTTTTGTATAAGTTCACTTGTAATAACATAGAAGTTACGGATACTGACATTTGTAAAGCTCTGAAAACAATTCTAATCCCAGCTTTCAATATAATATTATTAGAATAAGATTTGTGTTAATGAATACTATCCATTTAATGGTTAACATTCATCATTTCCTTTCTATTAAACTTAAAAAAATGTTGAAGCATATTAAGTCTATGAATGCTTATTAAATAATTCAGCATTTATGTAGCAGGAAGACAAATACTATGCATGCATAAAGGGCAGATAAACCTGGGTGTTCTTTTTTTTTCCAGAAAGGAAGTGCTGAGCTAGAAACAAGACACAAATCTGAGTGCCTTCCAACTCCACTCTATAAAAATATATAGCCGTTCTGTCAAATAATTTTCTATGAAAGTTCATCTGCTTTGTGAGGAGTAAAATGAAATGGTAATTTTGGAGTTCTGACTTCTTGGCATACCTACTGTTCCACTTACAAATTTTAAAACAAAGGAGAACACACCATATACATGAATATATACAAAGCTATTTTTTGTCTAGATAATGATTTAGTAGTCTAATAAGCCATATTGCCTGCGTAATTCAGAAAAGTCTCATTAAAATGAGTAAAACTTGTGTATGAGGTTTTCCTGGTTGGGTTTGGTTTATGGCTTTGTTTTTAGTTTGTTGGTTTTTGGGTTTTTTTTTTTGATTGGTTGGTTTTGTCATGTCTGTCCTTCCACCCCTCTCCCCCACAATTAGTTCTCAATTTTCAATTTTTTTCCCTGTATTTATGCTCAGTGTTTCTCTGGGTCCCTATGAAGAATGACCATTGCAGGCTCCTTTTGGAAGGACTCTTCTTTGCTGGGCTCATGGCAATCTCTTCTTTCACCTCAGCCTTAGGCACATCTGGATTTAGTTTTATAATTTCTTACCACAGTGTTTTTGCTTCACCATCCGACAACTGTTCATCTGAACTAGATCCAGTCAGGAGCTCCCTTGTGGTGTCTGAACAGACACTTGTCTGATGAGTCTCTGATGTCAAGCATATGAACATTACAGGAGTTGGTAACCAATACTCGTAACCTTCAGTTCCAGAAATCTGTCTCAGTTACTGCAGTAAAGAGAGTGAAAGACTGTCTTGTTATGGAATTCCCTTAGAAACCTGTACTCATGAATGGTTATAAGATCTGAAGCCCCCTAACAGCAAGTCAGGGTATTTTTTTCCTTTATATCTAGTTCAGTTCCTGAATTTATTGCATTTATTGACTAGAAGTAAGCACAGATCATTTATTTTCACTTTTTTTTTTTTTTAACCTTGGGTCTGTGGACAGCAGAAAAGAGAACCCGTGTTATTTTCACACAATATTAGAGTACAGGAGAGAGACAGGCCATCATCACTCAAAAAAACCTCCTCGTAATACAAAGTTATAAATAAATAAACACATACACAGTTATACAGACCACATGTGAGAATGTACTTGAATGTTTGCTGGTACTTCCAGCCTTCATAAATTTTAAACCACCCTGGCAGTTTTTCCCGTCACAACTTCAGCAATCGCAGAAACAAGTTATTATTCATTTGGTTGTTCATACAGCTAGTGTTTCAAAGGAAGTTCAGGAAAAGAAGTTGCTTCTTCAAGGATTTATAACATTAAAATAATAATGAAAAATGCATTTTAGTTACTGTCTTCCTTTTGCTCTAAGTATTATATATCAGAAACTCAGAAAATTATCTTTTTTATATTCATCATAGCTTTTATCTAAAACATTATACAAAGTAAAAAGTGAGGTTTTATTTCTCTTGGGTTTGAAAGTCTGTTTCAAATCTTAGTGGTTTTGTAGAACTTCAGAAGACCTATAAAAACAAACTTATTATCGAATACATATATTGAAGTAAAATATAATTTTGATAATTCCAGCAGTATTGGATTTTGTATCGTGTATTTTAACAGGGACATTTTTTTTCCTTTCCAATGTTTACAAGTGCCTTTAGAACAGTCTTTTCAACCCAGAGATATCCTATCCCAAACACAAGTATCCTACTCTAAGGTTCTATTTTTCCTTTTATATTTTCAAAATTATTGTAATAGTCATAGTTCTCTGATCATGATCATAAGTCAAGAATGCTGACTAGGATTTGAGATTTGCCCTGGTTAGAAAAAGATTCCCAGGCATCCAAGAGAAAAGGATCTAGCCTAATAACTGAAAACTTGAGCAGATAAAAGACAGAAAACAAATAAATCAGCAGATATGCTGCTAATATTTAGATGAACTCTGAAGGCTTTTGGTGAATCTTGTATATTCAAACAATAGGGCATGGATGAAGAGATATGTGGGCTGCAGTTCTGACATCCCAACACAAGAGTCATTCAGGACTGCCTGTGCCATTCTTGGATATGCTGACAGTCTTGAATGGTACTGGACGATTGAGTCTTCTTTTTTATTAGAAAAAATAAAAGCCTTTATTGGCAACTAAAATATGAGACATGCTTAGGTCATCATTGCAAAATACTTCTAGACCAACATCAGAAAAATGTTATGCAAACTACAAGTACTAGTATTTGTCATTAAATTAGTAACTAGGTGATACCCTGGTGTTACTCATTCTTTGGTGCAAATTCTTCACATTTACTGGATAAGATTTTGCTGTTTTGTTTATGTTTTCTCTTCTAGATGCAGAAGGGAATTCCTTTAATTTTCTGATCATCATGTCACCCGTGATTCAGACTATCAGTTCAATTTCTGCCACAGCAGGTGATTTTCATGAAAACATGCACTGGTTTTAAAAACTGAGGGGAAATGAAGACTGCTCAAGCCACACCCTCTTGATAGTGAGGGGGAAAAAAACCCAAAAAAACCTAAAAGAGATTATATGTTGGAGTCCCAATTTATTAAAAAAATCAGGAATTTCCCTTCCATGTTGAATGGGTGGTATCATTATGGATCAACTAAGAGCATTAGACAAGCCCTGCCTTAGGCTCAGATTTTGGCAGCAGCTCTACTTAGGTGACCTGCACCTAAATTGTTCTGGCTTGCAAGTTCTAAGGAATGGCAGATCAGGTTTCTCATGAGTTATTTATGAAATAGACAGGGGATTAACAGAAATAAAAGGCCTTAAACAGAGTTATTTACTACACAGGATAAACAGAAGAACTACTACTAGATTACATGAGAGAGTTCACAACATTAAGGTACCTTTATTAAAGCTAACAAAGAAATAGCATAGATTAGGGGTCAATTTAATTTACCACTGAATTGATGATGGGGTACACAGAGTCCTTTACTCAACCCTTGAGAGAGTTACACAAGATAGGCAATCCAAACCTTGAAGAGAGATCCCCACACATTTCCAGGGAATGTGCAGAAGATTTCTGCTTTGTGAAAGTTTCGTGTAACTTTTATAGTTTCTAAAGTGAAGTGTTTGTCAATCAGAAATTCAGTCTTATCTTCCTATGATCTTGCTTTCAAGGCAAGATGTTTATTGTCAGCTGGGATTGGTACCTCCCTGATGCTGAAATAACTCACGACCAGACAAGCAGTCCAGATTGAATTATTTTACCAATTAGCAAATTCATGTGAGGAGGAAGATGCCTTGAACTATTGAAATTATTGATAGGCAGAAAAGATGAGGCCTCTTGTGGTAGGGGAAATGTCCTGTTACAGATATGGAATAAACAAAACTCCCCTATCTCTGTAATTAGGACAAAACTTTTATCAGTATATGGCTTTATAGCTGCACTTAGCAGATCTTAGCAATAGGATTTCCCCATAAACCTAGTTTCTGGCAAAGACATACAGTAAGACTATCCTCTGTAAGCACAGATATCTAACAAATGGCTGCTGAGAAAACAAAATACTATGATATTACTAGAAGCTGTAATTGTTTCCTGCATTAAAAAGTACTTGCAGGACACCATGACACTGTAATGCTGGGGGATTGTATTATTATTGTTACTATATGATTATTATTAGTAGTATTGTTAAATGGATTTCTTTAAAGGCAAAGCAACCAAAAATACTTCCAATCATCATTGAATAGAAAGAGAACCATACAGATTCCTTCAGAGGCAGCCATCAATATAGTATTTAATTTGCCATAATATTGTTTTATATACTTTACTTTGGAACGATTTTACTTAATGAAATAGTGGAAATGATAGGTTGTGGAAATTTTTGAAACAAAAAAGCCAAGAACAGAAAAATAGCTTTATATGGCTAATGATTTTTATTGGCTTTTAGTTTGCGTTCAGGTACTGATTTTGGATCAAATAGAATTTTTTTCTACATATTTCACACTGTAGTTTGGTCATGAAAGAAAAGTAGGTGGTAACTTGAAAATCCAAGCTCAAAACAACCTGATTGTCCTTTCTTTGTTTCCAAGAAAGAGCCTTCTAAGTCATAGTTTTACCACTATATGATTAATATTTTGTTTGTATTTGAAGCCTGTGATAAATATATGCATATATATGTGTGTGTATATCTATATGGTTGCTGGTCTTCAGTTCAGTAGTCACATGAATCTCAGATGCAAGAGATGAAGGTGTTGCTAATGAGACAGAATATCAGTATTTGGTCTGTTACGATTTAGTGTATGAATGAATGCATGAAATTGCTCTTAATCCATGTCAGTTCAACTCTAAAAGGTGTCTGTTCCTGTTTAGGAGCTGGTGTCCCAGACACCAAGAGAAGCACAAGACGTTTCCTGCAGTCACAGACCTGAACAGATAAAGTCCTCCCTCAGTGCCCTCGTTTGGGGTGAGCTCTCTAATTTGCAGAGACACACTGTCCAGCTAGCGCTAGGAACTGCACTCCACTGCAAGTAATTTATTTTGTTTTACTGTCTCTCTCTAGCAGTCCCATGCTGTCTGAGCAGCTCCTCTAGGGTCTCTTCCATATCTTCTCATGCTTTTAATGTCAAAGCTTGGTTTGCTCATCCTGGTTGCCACTCTCATCAGTTCACAGTGCTCCCTTAAGGTTGTTGAATAAGTGTCTGGCATTGCCTAATCACCTAACTTGTGAAGCACTTTATCACTAAGCAGCTGAAGCAGAAAACTGGCTTTGTTTTCAAACAGCAAACAATTGTCATAGAATCAGACCATAGTCTGATTGTTTGGGTTGGAAGGGTCTTTTAAAGATCATCTAGTTCTGATGCTCCTGCAGTGGGTAGTTACATCTTCCACTAAATTAGGTTCTCAAATTTGGGTCCAACTTGATCTTGAATCTTTTCAGGTACAGTGTATTCACAGATTCTCTGGGCAATTCTTCCAGTGTTTCAGAGCCCTCAAAATAAATAATTTCTTCTTTCATCCTTCCTGCTAAGTCCCTGCTTGCTGGCCCTTTTCACCATGTTCCTAATCAGAAACATACGGACTAATTTTAATACCATCTATTCCTTTTCAAATAAAACTGGACAGAATAGTCACACCTACTTTTAATAATGATATTTTTTCCACATAAACTTAACAGCAAAAGTCAATGAAAAAATATGGTTTCCTGTATTGATTTACTACATATATTTCTCAACTACTCTTGCTCTAGAATTCTAGTTCTATTGAATTCAGCAGCTCTAATCAACTTCTATCACGTTAAGATTCAGAATGTCCAGCATTTAACCCTAACAGCTCACTGTTGAAACTGTGAGAAATAAGAATAACACAAATCAAAATTTTAAAATACTAGTTTATTTTTCTATAATGAGATCAATTTAATGTAGCATATGATCATTTAACAACTGATTTCTGTTTTAATAGTTTCCATGCTCCCTGATTTTTTCTTAATGTTGAGACAAATGATGGCTTTTTCCAAATACATATTTCACACAGTTGTTGCAATTTCAAGTACACAAAAAACATAGTTTTACCAATGTAGATATCTATGCATAAATACTTTTAATAGAATAAAATTCTAAAATTACAGTGAATCCTTGAAGTGTTTGTATGTTTGGCGAGTAATGAATGACTTTTCATTTTCAGCACTGCAATTTCTCATGAAAGAATTTTTATCTTTGCTCAGTGGGGTGAAAATCTGTGCTTCACTTCCTTAACTCAGCACTGGCATCATTGTCTTTCTGAAGCTGTTGGAATGGATATTCTAAGAAATTGCTTGTGCATTAAGTTTAAATTAGCTGTGATTATTATTCAGAAAATAATGAGGCTGAGAGTATATCATGCCATTAGCAAAAGCTTCTGCATTAGTATCATATTTTCTACTCTGTTTACTGCTAAATGTACAGTTTACCTAAAGAAGGGCTAAGAGGAGAAATACTGATAAAGGAATTAGGAGTGAACATGTAAAATGATGAGAATATTACCTTGGTATAGCATATGCCATAATGTAAGAAGATGTTTTTTTCAGAAGTAGGGTATATAATCTTGTATGTAAACTTTTTAAAACTGACTGTAGGATACTGCTTTTTATCTACATACCTGACATTCTCCCTAAGAAAGAAATGTGTCAGTATTTTTTTCTTGATGAATAGACAGATGTGAAAGAAAGTTTGAAATTGGGCACGATATTATTTGTACTGCTTATCACAGAGTCTAAATACAAAGAGAGACCTGTAACAATTAGAAAGAAAAAAGTAGCAGTAGTTGGAGAAAAATTAGTACTTCAAGGATTTTATTAATTTCACCTATAACAAACTATAATTTTCTAATATTAATCACAGATACGCCCTGTTTCAATCTGCTAGTTTTAAAGCAAGATTAAAACACTTATTTTTAGGCGTAATGTTAACATTTGAGCTATATCAGAAAAGACCAGAAGCACGAGATGAACTCAGGAGAAGAAGATGTCAAAAGCAGACAGTTTGGAATAAAAGGCCTTAACAGAAAGGACGCAATTCTGGAGTGTGATCTAGTAAGGATGGTAAGCTTGGGAACAAAAAACGTTTAAAAGGAAAAAGACTCAAAATACTGGAACTGAGACACTATAAATTAAAATTAGAACCAATGTGAGATCAAAGTATTGGAGAAAAAAAAGAAAAAACCAGTTAATATATGAATGTATTTACAATTATTGCTGTTTAAATTAATAAAGATACTACTTCTTATATAAGTGCAACATTTGGTCTTGATAAGCTGTCTGTGTATTAAAATGTGAGTTGTCTGTAAGATAAACCTCATTTTGGACTCCTTTTATTATAAATTTTCTGCAGGAAATAAACTTCCAAATCTGAAATATATAGCTACATATATTATATAAATATATAGTATTAAAATTATATATAGTATATATAGTATTATATAAATATATATAGTATATAATATATACTATATATATTTATATAATGTATATATGTATATAGTATACTTTATATAAGTATATATAAATATATAGTATTAAAATAGTATATATATATAAATATATAGTATTAAAAAGGAAAAGAGTGGGGTTTTTTTTAAATTTCATTAAAGAACAAAAAATTAAGTCACTATAATCCTTCAATTGTTATTCATTTTACATTTTACAACCCCCAGAAATTCCTGTAGTCTGATCTACAGCTATTCTTATTTTCCTATGACTTATCACTCTACAAGTCATTCCAGTATCTCCTTCTGCCATTAATGTCTGAACTTGAACATGTAAAAGCTACCTTTCCTGCTGCCAACATGAAACTTTTATTTTTAAATCTACTGAACAGGAAATATTTCATTAATACTTCTCCCCCAGCACTCTCCTAAATTCTAGTTGTTCATTACTCAGGCAGATTTAGGCTAGTGTAAAAGCATATTTCATGTGAGCGACTGAAAGGAGGTTATCCTCCAGTATTTGACTTCTAAATTCGATGTCAAAATGTCATTACAATTGATTTATGGACACATATAGACACATGGAAGTAATTCAAAGCTCCCTAGCCTGAGATCTGTATGTCAGATAGATGAGAACATGGAAGAGACCTGTGGCTGACATAGCACTACTTGAAGATCAGGACATAATAATGGTATTGGAAAAGCCATCAGATGACTAAATATGGGAAAATGGGTCAAGGCCATCTTGTAGCTTTAGAACTAATTCACATAGTTCCTTGATTTTCTGATTTTTTTCTCCAAAATGACAAATAATTTTTAATTGTACAAGCTCTGTCATGAGTCTGACTCAGTTCCAGATTTATGCTGGTTAGAAGGTCACCTTGAAAGGTCTTCACATGAAGTAGGGGTCTTAACTCTCATTTTAGCCACTGTAGATCTATTTGGGACATTCAGAGATATCTACACATCAGTTCAGTTTAGGTTTTTTTGGCAACTAGAAATCAGTTCAGCTGCCTGAACACAGTATTTTTGACACATCTGAGGTTTTGTAAAATGTTCAGAGACAGTTGGCACATATGATTGTGGAGACAGAAACCTTTCTGAAGTGGCAGCTGGAAGCCAGGTGGGATAATATAGGACATCTCAAATGACATTTGGTAGGAAATATATGGGCGACTGAACTGAGACCATAATGTCTGTATGGCTTTTCTTCAGTTGCCTTTTATTTTATCACATTGAAATTATGTATGCAATTAAAACCAACAAACAAAACCTGTGATAGTGGATAGTGTTACAAATTCTTCTGAACATTTACCATGTTATAATATTAGGACTCTCCTTTCATGTCCAGTTTTTCAGACTTCATTTATAAATCTAAAGAGAAGAGTAGTGTTACAGCAAGATAAAAAATAAGAAAGACAGTCAATGGAGAAAAGATATGTTTGAAATGTAAAATGAGATGGCAAGCTGATGAAGCAGAGAAGCAAGGGAATGTTGTTCCAAATGGCAGTAGTTAAAAAGCTTCTAGTACCTGCATGGTAAGTGCAAATGGAAGAATATAAGCAGAGTAGACTGTTAATGAAGGGAAAAAAAAAAAAAAGATTATTCAAAAAGGAAACATTGAAGAAGCCTGATGGGGATCTTAAAACACTGTTAGCAGAATGTAAGTGGGACAAAGTAGAGAAAAATTGGATTGAATGCAGGAACAATAATTATCCTTTCATGTGAATGACTGTGATTACTGTTCCTTGTACATACATGAGCAAGGGATAATTGTTGTCTTAATCTTGTTATATTAGAAGTTTAACCAGTTTGGAAAGTCTTTGAAAGAGGAGGTGATAGTAAAAAGCAGAGAAAATGATGAGTCTATGATAGTCCAGGGATTTTCCTACAGCATAAAATACAAAAGGAAAATATAAATAAAGACTGTACAGTTCTTATATATGCTCATGTGGTAAGTAGTAGTAAATTAGGAGAAATTTGTGTTTTGTAATTTGAATGAAACTCGAATGGAAAGCACTTCAACTATAATCTCCCCTCTGAAATTCAAAGCATTCTGTATTTATTACATTTATACCTCTTTTCCCAGATCTTTTGAGACCAAGATGTAAATACACCATCTACCCACTGATTACTCTTCCTATGAAACAGGACATTGATTTATCTCATCAGTTGAGCACTTATGCAGTTAGTTGAGTAATTATGCAGTAATTATATAGTAATTGTGTAACTTCACTTTAACACAATCTCCATAAATGGTTAGAGGAAGTATCTTTCCTGATTGACCCTTTTTACATCCTTCCCAAGATATCCTGTGGTGTCATGACCTAGGTGGACCAGTGGATGACTCAAGAGAGACAGTCTTCTGTTGTTTGTTACCGTTGCCCAGAATTGTATCCTTTTGCAATGTTAATCTCCATACAACCTAAAAAAAGTATTCATAACTTTTCCTTCATTCAGGAAGACCTAATAACACAGTCATAGTCATAATCATAATTCTTACATGATCAACTTCAGTTTGTACAATACACATATTTCTAAATTCATTTTGGTCCTAACAAGAAGGGTGATATAATACAAAACATTTAAAGGGTAATGCAGAATCTCCTGGCAGTTAAAAGTCCTTTCTTGACAAACAGCTGATGTGGATGCAAGTGATACATGCAGATGCATCCTCAGGATGTGGAAATACTTCAACCAGAATGATTCCATGTGTAATGCTGGGTGAACATACAACTGATATATGAAATGCAGGTAACGTATATTCAAACCTCAGATACTGATCTCTTCTCTCTGGTGACCAGTGACAGGACCTGAGGGAATGGCATGAAGCTGTGTCAAGGAAGGTTTATGTTGGATATTAGGAAAAGGTTTTTCACCCAGATGGTGGCAGGGCACTGGAACAGGCTCCCTATGGAGCCTTGGTCACAGTGCCAAGCCTGACAGAGTTTAAGAAGCATTTGGACAACACTTTCAGGAATATGATGTTATCCTTGGGGTGGTCCTGTGAAGGACCAGGAGTTGGGCTCAATGATCCTTTTGGGTCCCTTCCAACTCAATATATTCTATGATTCTATGAAATTGTATGTTCCTTAGTGTAGGTGGTGTCTAAAATTTAGGTTTGTCCAAAAGATAGGTATATATCTGGTAACTAAATAATGAAGCAGTAAACTATACTTCATAGGTTCAGTTTGTAGCAGCCCCATTTAGAATTTCAGAAGTCTGAATCTGTAAAAAAAAAAAAAACACCCAAACAAACCCAAAGCCAAAACATGTTCAAAATTTTCCTTGTCAGCAACATGGCTTTTCAAATATGTCATTTTTACTGGTGCTTGAGAAAGATGTGAAAATAGGAGCAATACTACCTAGAAAATATACTAAAGGAACAATGAGCAATTTGAAGCTAAGCTAATGTTAAAAGAAATGCGAAGGAGTACTAGCACAAGACAATTAGATCTAGACTAAACAGTAATTTGGTCTCCACCTCAAAACACCAGATAGCTACAAAGAAAGCTCATTTGTATTGAGAAAGGAATGTCAGGAAGGGGTAAGTGTAGCAAAATCAATCTGAGTAATAGTAGGGATATGACATTGCCTTAAGGCTAGTCCAATTGGGATTTTTTGCATTTTGTACTTCCAGGAAAATTCTGATAATATGATAAAGAAGGCTGGAAAAAGTGGCTGGGTAGGCTCATTTTCCAGTCGGCCTGTTCCATATGGAAGTGTTAGGAAAAATTACAAGACTTGTTTTTTTATGAAGAAATTAAAATAATCAAATGCATATAAAAGTTGATATCTGGCACTACTTACCAGAAGAAAAAATTTTGCGGAAATTATGCTATGTTTTTTTTAAGCTTAATGGTATTTTTACTGGTACCATCCAGAAAATCATCCATATATCTCCTAGAAGATTGTTTTGACAGACAGCCACATGTGTTTTTTTCGCCCTCCAAAAAATTGTATAGGAAAATAAAAAAGAAAACTTCAGTGTGCAGACAGTTTTATATGTAGAATATCTATGGGGAAAAATTTATGTGGGGAAGGGGAAAGGAAGGCATTTATAAATAGAAACCTTAAAAAATCTTGGAGTGCAACTCTGTTAAGGAAGAAAAATCAAATGGTAGCAACCTGAATAAGGAAAAAAGCAGACCCAGCAAAATTTACACATCTTAAGATGAACTGAGTAAATAGGCCTAAGGAAAAAAAAAACCCTTTAAAACCTAAAGGTACTAATTCTTGAAATCCTTATTTGAGACAACACTGCACCACACCCAACTGTCCATCTGAGTTTGTCTTCTGGGCCGTATTATTCATCAACTGCTACTATCTCAAGATCAAAATGTTTTATTGCTATTTTGCACATGGATGGGATTGACAAAAATTTGTCTCAGATTTTCATCTTAGACATTTGCACTGAACAGAAGATGGGAATTCCGATGTATGAGTTACTTTCATAAACAAAGATGGTGCATCAAGGTGAGAGAAATTTGCACTGAGAAATGTCTATTGGCTATGCCAGCTGTCTTGGCTTACAAACTCAAAGCAGACACCTACATTTTAGGAGAAAGAAATCTTTGCATCTGGATGCTTACATTCAGAGGACAATTTTCTTTGTAATGAATATATAATGTTTTTTCTTGCTTATTTCTCTATTTTTAGTAATTAATACAAAAAAAAAGTCATCATGTTAATTTAAAAAACATGAAAAAAAACCCCAAACCTCTAAATATTCAGAATTTTTTTCTTTTGTTTCCCAAGCATAAATTTACATTCCTCTAATATAAACTGAAATGATATCGGAATTTGGAAAACACTTTGTAGTTGTAGATATATTGTTTAGGTATTTGACAATTCTATTTTTTGGTATTGCAACACTTTACCAGTCAGTGGATTCTTCCAGATTTGCAAGGGTGAACTGTTTCACAGTTGTGCCTTTCACATATATATTTCATGCCCCAAATTATGGGATTCTTAATTTAAAATAATTTCCTACTTTGTCATGTTGAATAGAAGTCATCAGATAACTTCTGATATTGTCTTTTATTTGTTAGTTTTCTTTCTCTTATGGTGCCTAGTTTTTTTTAGTAACTGCTACTTTAGAGGGCAATCTTGAAGAATGAGTATAACCACAAATATAACAGATGTCTCATAAAATTAACTTCAATTGCTTCTATATGACCTCTGTTGAGGAAGTAAGACTCAAATTGAAGTCAGCAAGAGCAGCTGTAGATTCTGCTGTTAGATAACAGTGACCTGCATTCCCACGGGTAGTGCCCATAAATAAGAGAATTGTGGTCCTGCAAACAATAAATGTGATTAATGCCAGAATAACTTAGCAAGCATAGCTTGAGCCACACAGGGATGTGACATCTTGGGTCAGAAAGAATAGATTCAGTAACAACAATTAAAATTTATCCACTAGGTAAGCAAATCTCAGCTGTTCTCAGGAGAGAACCATAAACTGAGTTTAATGCCATAATGATTTTATCATCTTTGGGGTTGTTTTGGGGTTGTTTTTTTCCTTCTCCTCCACTTCTTACATTCTGTCTTGTTGAGTTTCTCTAAGTATCTTGTACTTGTATATTTAGGCAGAATATATTTATTTATATAGATGTACCAGTTTTGCTATCTTATGTTTAATCTAAATGTGAAAAAAATTGAAAAGTGCTCTCTTGCCCTTTTACTTCTTACAGAGTTTAATCTAGGGGAATGAGAGATGGCTGAGAAGGAGATACTATTGAAATAACTACATAGCATATTGATAAATGTAACTATGGCAAAATAGAGCTGGTATCATCACAATGATCCAAGTATTTGCTCAGCTTCTTGAGCAGGCTTTACAGATCTTAGAAAGGTTTTTGCTTTTGCCATTATATTCCTCAATATATCTACATATTAGGTGAGGTGACTGAAGAGTAGAAATGCTCAGACTTTTGAGGCCACAGTAGTCATGAGAGTACAAGGACAAAGCCCATATAACTTACAGATTTAGTTGGACTCATATATCAAGACTACTACCTTTCTTTTGATATATCTCAATCAGTTCACTGCTCAGAATTTTGTACGCATGCAAGGAAAAGAGAGAGGTTACACTCTAGAAATGTCTTTCTGACCATATCCTGTCACATACTTTGCCCAAATACTTTTAAATGTACTGTTCACTGCATCACAGATAAAAGCTGATACATCCATATATTGATTCACATTTTCACTTTTAAAATTATTTTATGTGGGCCAGTTTCCAGAACTGATTAGGTAAAATTACAGATACACCACTTTTTTCCTCATCTCTTGAATTCCTTATATTATTGTTCTAAACTAGCACCAACCCCCGTCATGTAAAACTATTTGCTGGTGTCAGATACAATCAATTTTATATAGTATGGAGCAGTCATCAAATCTTACTAGAATCATATTTTTATTTAACAATGGAAGTCACTTGTGCACATTCTGCTTTAACTTAGTTTCTTACCATATTTTTACTGGTTGCTGGCAATTTTTAGGCTTTCTTAGGTTTAGAAAAGAACGTGGACCTTTTCTTGGAAGAACCGTGGTCAGTTTTGTTAAAGAATTAAGGCAGATAAAGTCTCCCAAGACAGACTACTAACATAAGAAACTTCTGTGTTTCCAAGTGCTCCAATGACATTTTAATGTACCATGGCTTCACTGTGTATTTAGACTGACTGTTTTGCATATCTTTATATCCTCCAGCAATAAAAATTAGCATCCTGTCCAATATAATGAACAATTTCTGAAAAGAAATTCCATTACTGCTCGAGTGATCAACAGAGAAAAACATAACATCCACATCTTTCCTTATAATAGATGGTATAAACCCAAAAAGTGTAATGCTGTATACTAGATGCAATTTTCATTCATAAGCAATTTTAATTCATCAGGCAAATGATTGAAGGGGCTCTTATGAAGCACAAGGAAGGAGAATAGGGTATAGCTCTACAGCCTGATAAGCATAATACTGTTTCTATTAGTATCAATCGACAGGGTTTTTATTAACATATGCTAGAATTCTGGATTTGCCAAGCTCTGTTGGAAATTCTGTTGGCTTGTTTGCAGTTTGTTTTAGCTTGCTTAGTTGTAACACTTGTCTAATGACCAGGTGGCTAAAACATAATTTGTCTAATTTGTCCAATTTTTGCTTAGCTTTCTATAATTGGGTACCCTAACACTTCTTGTTAATAATTTTGATATAAATGCAAAAAAGCAAGTAGTTAAGCTGTCTAGAATGACCTACCTATAACCCTGGAATAATGATGCTGAATAAAGGAGTACAGGCATCAGATGACATCAGAGGTTTCAAGTATCTGAGTGTAGGATAGGATGGGAAGTCACAGGGGTGCCAATAACTCAACACTGCTCACAGACTAAGGAAATGGGTGAAAAATCATTTCAGGATTATGAAAAGGGCAAATATAAAGCATCTAATATTTCTGCATGCACCAGGTTGCAGGGTGATGAAGAAAGTGTAAAGAAATTTAGAAAAGACACAGAAAGGACCCAAACAAAACTCAGACAGAATATTAAAAAAAGAATTCCCAATGCCCAAATCAATCAACCCCTAAAACCCACTACACTGAAACTGTGCCTCTGTTGACAAAAACAATATAGCAAGTTCCCCCATTAACATCACACCCCTCTTGAGGAAGAGCTCAAGGATGGTGCCAAACTGATATTCCTTTTAGTGTAGCTAAACGTATCAGTTTGGGATTAAGGAAAAAATGAGAGAGTGGGCATAACACCAGATTAAGACTTTTCTTGCATAGCAATTTTATTTGCATCACTGCTAGTAATTTGGTTTTTATATTTATATCAAGGTAAGTTAATTGTGGACTGCCAGTACTGATTTACTATATCTGGACCAGCAGTATCAATGATTTGCTGCATTTCAATTGCACAGTTAATTTTTTTAAATTAGACTGACAATAAATTCCTGATTTCACATAGAAGGTGTTATCATGGTTTAGCCCCAGCTGAGAACTAAGCCCCAGAGAGCTGATTGCTTATTCTGCCCCAGTGATATGGGTGGAGAATCAAAAGGGTAAAGGTGAGAAAATTCATGGTTTGAGATAAAGCGAGTTTAAGAGATACAGCATGTCCAAACGAAGCAAAATGGAGTTTGTTCACTAATTTCCATGGACAGGCAAGTGTTCAGTCATCTCTACGAAAGCAGTGCTCTATCACACATAATGGTAACTTCGGAAGACAAAATCTTTCCTCCAAACCTCCCTCCTTTCCTCCCAATTTTTCATGCTAAGCATGACATCATACAGTCTGGAATATCCCTTTGGTCAGCAGCAGTCAGCTGTGCTTGTTGTGTCCCCTCCCAGCTTCTTGTGCACCCCCAGCCTCCTCACTGGTCAAGTGGGGTGACAGGCAGAGAAGTCCTTGAGATTGTGTAAGCACTGCTCAGCAGTGAATAAAACATTCCTGTGCTATGAAAAATATTTCACAATCACAAATCCAAAACATAGTCCCACACATGCTACTATGAAGAAAATTAACTCTTCCCCAGCCAAAACTAGTACAGATATCATCTTATTCTGCCCTATTACAAACAAGGTTTGGACAAATAAATTAAAATCAATGGACTAAAGAAATTTTAAGCCACACTTGGCATGCTTGGTGTATATATGGCAGTGAAACTCAGTATATATGGATATGTACAATTTCTAATATGCAGTGTTCCAATTAAAAGTACTTTACTATACATTTTCTGCTTTCTTTCAGAAAATATTTTGAGGTGAGCAAGAAAAAAACCATAATATCAATTCATTAATAACTCTGGTAAAACCACAGATTAAATTTCAACCCAGCAGCAAAATAGCCTAGTACAACATATTTAAAAGTACAACTAGACTGTGAGTAGTTATTGTGCAAAGTGTTTAGGCTTAAACAAACATATTTATTATAACTGACAGATTTAAGTAAGATTCACAACCTGAAATGTTTGTTATGAGCAATTCAAGGTGGGTAAAATTAAATCATGTTTCCTGCATTAAACTATGTGTGCTCATCCATTTTTCTTAATTTCTGACTAAGATTTCAATATCCATTTGTCAAACACTTAGTTTTTCAGTATAGACTACCCAAGATCTTGTCAATTTATATATACAAATGAATTTTGCATTAAAACATTAGAACTTCCTTGTGACGGGAAGAGGAGGAGCAGACACTGATCTCTGCTCTCTGGTGACCAGGGACAGGACCCCAGGGAATGGCCCAAAGCTGTGTCAGGGGAGGTTTAGATTGGATATCAGGAAAAGATTCTTCACCCAGAGGGCAGATGGGCACTGGAACAGGCTCCCCAGGGAAGTGGTCACAGCACCAGCCTGAAAGAGTTCAAGAAGCATTTGGACAATGCTCCCAGCACATGGTGTGACTTTTGGGGATGGTGTTGTACAGGGACAGGAGTTGGACTCAATGATCTTGTGGGTCCCATCCAACTCAGCACATTCTGTGATTCTGTGATTTCCTAGCAATAGTTTGTCATTTTTGTAGGGTTGAAAAATTTTATGTGATACAATTTTACTTCCTATAAATATGTATACGGGTAATAGTGTTCAGAATATTCCCATGGCAAAATGTAAATTCTTGTTTCACTTTGTTAGACTAATTCCTGAGAAATACAAAGTCTATAAGAGCATATATTAGACCTCATCTTACAGGAGATTTTTTTATATTTTTAAAGTCCATTTTTGTCTTTTCCAGTTCTAAAAATATGACTTTGCTTATTTATTGGGTTTTTTTTCCTATCTTAATGATAAATTTATTAAAACAAAAGGATACAATTTTTTTTTGTGTGTGTGCAATTTTAGATATTTTGAGGATCACCAAACAGTAAAAAAGTGATCTTTCTTCTCTGTGGTTTCTTTCATGTCCGTACTTCAAAGGTATGACTCAAGAATAGCAGTTATTGTTTATCTAACTTTCATCATGGAAATTAAAATATGTTGTAAAATGATGTTTTAAAATATATGAAGTAACTCTTTAAATTTTTTTTCTATAACAAAAGAGAATTAATCTTACTTGGAATTATATTAGTATGCTTTTATTGATTGATGTGATATTAAAAACACATTACTATGTGTTTCTAATATCACATTACCATGTGTTTTTATGGATTAAGAATGATTAATTGCCTGAATTTTAGATGTTTTCCACAGTCTCTGATGAGAAGATTTATATATTCGTTCATTAAAGTAATGTAAAATTCAGAAACTAGTTAAAACAATGCAGGTTGTAGAGTGTATGTATCTACTTTCACTATACATTTCTTATTAGTGTAAATGAAACCTAATATGTTCAAAGAAGATCATAGTTTCAATTTTCTTGTTCTTTAATTTTCCTGAATTAATTTATGCCAAATTTGTTCCAGTGGCTTTGCCAGATATACTTCATAAATGATTTTCGACATACACATTTGTTTTGTTTTTAGATTAAATATATATATATATTTGGTTTATGTTGTTGGTTTTTGTCCTGGTCATGACTTTATAGGTACTTTAGCAGTGCCACAAAATAGTACCAGACAATGAAATGCCTGAGCTGCTGCATGTGTGACTTCTGGGGAAACATTTTCCTTTCCACTTACTCATAGTTTTTATGAGTTGATACAAGTAGCCCAACCTAAACCCTTTTCTAAATCCTGTCATTCAGCCACTTGGGGTTTGGGTCCTCAATAACGTTGGCAGAATTAGGGAGACCTGGGTGGAAAGCCCAAGTAAAACCTTACTCAAAGAATCATGTAAAAATAAGAGTACAATTTTATTTATGCATTTTCTCCTCCATGTTTAAAGTCATTAAATTCTGTGAGGATATGTTTATAAGTCTAAATTGTATGCCTGCTGATTTCAGAAATTAAAGTGCACAGTAAATTGTATCTTCAAAGGTGCTTGATTTTTATGTATGCCTACTGAAACTGAACTTCAGCGTTTTCAAAATAAATGTCTGAAAATGTAACATTTCAAAGTGTATTTCAACATTAAGCAGCTTCAGTCATAATTATGCAACACAACCAGGTTGGTATTTTAACTTTTGTCTCCATATTCTGAATGTCTGGAAAGTGGTGAGTTTATTTTTATAACATATTTTAATGTTTTATTCATGTTTGGAGATAAGTTATAAAAATGTCAATTTACAATTATTACAATATTTCTTTTCAAAGTCTGTGCATTACTATAATTATTTATAAGTTAAAAATATGCCTTACTGAAGCCTAAAAAAGATAACAATATTTTGTGAGAATTCTGAAAGCAAACCAGGTTAAATAAACTTAGAAAACAGCAGAGTACTGATAAAGAGTTTTCCATATAATATGATAGAAAATTGGCTTACAATTAAATACTGTTCTGTAAAATTATATGCATTCTCTAACACAAGAAGCTCATTAACATCATTCACCGATCTAACATCACCCACCACTGCAGGGCACATCTGAGTCCCTCAGCCAAGACGATGGGGCCTTGGGGAAAATGTTGCTAAGAAAGGGTAAAAACTCTGTGCAGGCACAGACTCCTCCAGTTCCCTGGGCAGTCTGTTTCAATATTTGACAGCTCTTTTGGTGAAGATATATTTTTCTTAATAGCTAGACTAACCTTCCCCACTGGTGCAACTTGAGGTCTGTCATCCTGTCAGTTGTTACCTGCAAAAAGAGACTGGCCCCTCCTTTTTAGGTAGGTGGAGAGCGATAAAGTCACCCCTCAGCCTCCTTTTCTCCAGGCTAAATAGTCCCAGCCCTCACAGCTGCTTCTCATAAGGCTTGTGCTCCAGACTCTTCACTGGCTTTGTTACCCTTCTCTGGACATGTCATTGATCAATGTGTGTCCCAATGGCATGAAAAAAAAAAAAATACAGACAAACAAAAACCACAACATTATTTTTGAGTTTCGATTACTTACAGTAGGTGTTGCAGAGGAAGGTACAAGGTAACATGCAGGAAGCAAAGATGGCATAATATAACTGGAAAGAAAAAAAAGGAGTGAAAAAGGTAAATATAGCAAAAGTTCATTCCTAAATCCATAGGATTTGTAAATCGTCCATTTTCAGAGACACAGAAGCCTATAGTCCTATTCAAAAAAAATTTCTTTATAGTACTTCTGCATATTCTCTGTGTTTATTTGAATTCCTTGTGTTTTATTGGGCACTGAGATACCTTGCATTAATTACCGGTGATGCATAATATTTGCCAATGACTAGAGATGCACCATTTGTTTGTAAAATTTCCTTAAATATTCTGAGGACAGTCAGATTTGTCAGCAAAAATGTTAATGAAAGAGGTAACGTTGAGAAAATGCTGTGGAACTATCTATCTGGAAAGACACTGATTTTTTTAAGTCAGATACCTGCAGTATCTTTAATGTATGTAATATTGAAATAATGTGTAATTAAGAGTGGGATTAATGTTGCCTATAGCTATATAGAAGTTACACTGGTAGTGTGCACCAGTCATTCAGTTACCTACAGAACCTCCTGTAGAAAGTGATTCAACCCTCCTCACTTTGGCACTTAAATTTAGAGTAAATGTTGCCTTCTGCAAGATGCCCCTTTCCATTGACTTTAGAGGACATCCAGATAAATAGCTTACATTATGTGCCTAAGTTTTAGACAGCATCTTGGTAGAGGAATGTCACTTTACCCAGCTAATGAATATTAAACATTCTCAATTACTATGTATTTATGAACTAATGCTTGATACTGACAGATGCTTTGAAACTTAAGCATGTTGACAGGAAAGTCTGTAAGGGTGCGAAGCTTCCAGTTCTTGCCAGAATGCTTGTCAAAGTTGTGGTACCATCAAATAAATTACCTTGCAAAAATAAGGGCAAATCTATTGTACTGCATTTTGTTGCATAGCTCTGACTTCTATAAAAGACTTTTAAAATTTCATATATAAGGCTTTTTTCATTTAAAATTCAGACTAAATTTATATCAAATAAAAATCTCTTTAAAAATCTTTTAATAGATGTAAGGGTATTTTTCCATGACTTGAGAACATAGTTATATAATTTCTGTGCATTATTGCTATTAAAGTTGTTACTGTTACCATCATTTAGATTTATGTGGCAATAAAAAAAATAATTAAAAAAAAATTGGCTGTTCTGAAATCAATTAAACTTTCAATCATAATGATGACGACATAGTAGCATTAAGTTCTTACATAGAAGTAACATTAATAAAAAAAGTAATTGGAAAAATATTGCCCTTCACACAGAAGTGTAACTTCTGATTTTTCCAAAACTAGTGGTGCAGCACTGTACCCTGAAAGACTGTTTGGCAGACATAATTATATATTGTGTTAATAAAGTGTGAATAGAATCAGAATTTATGACATAATTGGGGGCTATATCTCCCCCAGTTTTGGGAGTCAGTTTCTGTTTAAAGTCCTTACACATAAAACTGAGATTTGAAAAACTCCAGCTTGCATGTGTCTAATTCCCTACGTACCTAAATCTTTGCCAGCAGCATCTCCTAATTTTTTTCAGACAAGTCTAGAATTTGCTAAATAACAGTAACAAAATTTAAATCTAAAGGAGCTTTTAATTCACTGAACACTGTGGGATTTAGGTTTTTTATCTCGTCCCATTTTTATAAGCATTCATCCTATAGAGTCATAGGAATCATTCAGTAAATTAGCAGAGAATCTCACTAAGCCACAAAGCCACTGAGGTCAGTTACAATTTGAGCAAGAAATACTGAGGAAGGGCTGGTGTTGAGGTAATCAGTGATTTTTTGAGAGAAACCTAACTGAAATCCAGTCAAGAAAATGACATAATTAATCTGAAACAATGGGGGCCAGGTTCTGATTATCTTTCAAAATTTGTAATGAAAGGAAATAGCTAAGATGACACTGGTTTCCCACAACACATCATCTCACCCACTGAACAACAAAATAGGAGATGTGAGCACAGTGAAAGATTGAAATGTATTGAAATTAACATTTTTATCTCTTTTTAGAATTTCCTAGCCATCAGATTATTTTTAAAAGGTATACTTGGGAATGGAGGAGTCTCTGCCAAAGCTGTTTGCTCAAACAGTGGAAAAGGCAGCTGTTTATGTTTTAGTTCTTGTGCTGCCCTGCTAGGGGAGAAGCCTGGGGAAAGTGGGAAGCTACTGTTGTACCAAAATATATTATATAAGATAACTTACTTTTTCCTGTCTTAAAATAACAGTATCAAAATAGAAATACAATCAAACACAATATCTTTCCCCTTTTTTAATTCGAATGTGGGCTCCACAAATGGCAAAACCCTCATATTCTGCAAAAACCCAAAATAGCGCTTTTTTTTGGTTTTTTTGTTGGTGTTTTTTTTTTTACATTTGTAACTGGATGATCAAATAATTCAATCAGAGTATTATGGGAAGGGAGTTAAACAATTGTCTCTGAACTCATCTCCATAGCAATATTTAAGCAAATGCAATTTGCTCTAGATTATCTCATTCCATTTCCTTATATTGGTGTTTGGAGACAAAATCTTATTTCCTTTTTATTTATGCATTTATTTTCTTTTCATCTCCCACTACTTCAGTACCAACAGGCTGAACTAGTATGCGAGGAAACCAGACAGGTCTCCACTGACAGTGAAAAATTATTTGACATACAGAATAACCACAACTTAGAAGATTATGTATTCATTACATTCTGTCATCTGACGGTTCTTGTACTGGCAAGAAGAAATGAGACTCAATCATGGAGATCTACAGAAATTTTGCTTTTCAGTAAAACTTGAATAACTGTTGCCAGAATTGTCCCCTTGACACTTTATAAAACACTAGGTAACATAGTAACCAGGATAATATAAATTGTAGCTTGTTAAAAGTTTCAAATAGGTAAAACGGAATGTGTGAAAAACCTAAATAAAAACTGGCAGCCTTTTTTCCTTTAAAACATAAAACACTGTTTGCTCCCAAGCCACTTGTTACAGCTAGCCAGCAGCCTGATAAGATTTTATAGTGGAACTTTTGAAAACTCACCAACATAGATTTTCATTGAAGCATTGTGTAGCATCACTTTTGAGATATGAACAGTTCATCAAATACAGTTCAATTTGAAGTGAGAGGACACTAAAAATAAGAAAGTAATGAAAAAGGTTATTTTATTTTCGTGTAAAGATGTGTTGCAGAAACCTAGGGAATAAAAGATACAGTTTTTCAGTTTTACGAATATTGACTGCTATGTTCGCTTGCTAACTTGAATATCTGTATCTATGACTTGGCCAAACATCCTCATGGGACACTGAAAACATATTATTTTAATCCAGTCATCTCACTTGTTATTAAGCCAGTTAATGCTGTTCATCAAACATATTTGCTCACTAGTGTTGCAACATATCCAGTAATTTTTAACTATTAAATTTGCCTATTTTTTCCCAGAAACTCAGTAAAACACATAGTAATCACTCATATGTAATGAGACTAATTCATAAGGCTGTACTTGAAAAACCACTAAATGATCTTACATATTCATAGCTCATCTTTTGAAGGATGTGTCTTGCAAAAAAAATCAAAAATATTGAAATAAAATTACTGGAATTTTTGTGATTAAACTGAAAGACAGCAAAATATGATAATAGCGTTCTTTAAGACAAATGCAGTTTAAAGAAATGCTGGAATCTACTCGAAATTTTGAAGTTCTGAGCAAATGATAATAGTACAGCATTAGTTGTGATGTGTTTGACTGTATACCACATCTACCAAAATCACTGTAACACTCTAACTGATTTTTATTGAATTCAGATGAGAAGTTTTCTAAAATTTTCTCATTTGTGATGTATCTCTAACAGTCTATGAAGGCAAAGTTACTGAATTTTATTTTCTGGGTTTTTTTTAGTTTCCTGGAATGGTGTAAAAATAACAGGATGCAGTATTTTAAAGTATATACCTATACCCCTAAAACTCCTGCTTAAAATCTGACCATTTCTAGGATGTAGATGTAATTCCTAAATGATTATGTGTTTACAAAGAAGATGAAAATCCCTATCATTGGGAAAGAAAGGAAAAAAATTAGCTGTAGAAAAGACTCAGACTGTCTTTATAATTCTTCCAAAACTTGTTTGTTACATGCCTGCCTCCTTCTTGTCTCTTCCTGGACCTCTCCTGGCAATTTTGCTTTTTTTCCATTCTACAGTCTGGCTAGAAAGGTGCTGCGGCCTAAATGTGAATGACACATGACTCTCTATAGAAGTTACCCAGTCACTGATAACATTTACATACAAAAAAAAATAGCCTGTCCACACAAGAGAACAGATGCAGAAATATGCAGCTAAGCCAATAAAAGTTTATGTCCTGTTGTCTTCTGTGTTGCCAAAAATAGTTTTGAGTTACGAAGTAATTCGACACCTTTACGCTGCATATGGAATTAAAAGAAATTCATTACCAACAATAAATGGACACATACAGTAGTCCATTCAAATTCTACTTGAGTAGTGAGCCAATTTTTTCTCCACTTGCTTGTTTTACATAAAGGGTGAGGTGATAAAGTAACTATGACAATCTAAAATAACTGTGAAACTGTTACTGAACAACTGCTGTAACTCATAGTGAGATAGTAATCCTAACTCAAGAAGTGAATTTCTCCTAAATTGCAGAATATGCTACAAATATTTTTCAAAAATAATAACGAAGGGGAGATTCAGTCTCCTAAATATACGTGTCTAGCACAAGCTAAGCTCCTCTTTGGCCTCCAGCTGCTTGCTCACACACTTACTGCAGAAGTACATGTATTTCTTGTGCCAGGGTGACTGGCTGTCCAAGATCTGATGGCATATCCTAAAAGCTACTGGATAGGTATCAGCTTGAAGCTGAAAGAGGGTAAGTTTAGAACAGATATTAGGAAGAAATTCTTTACTATAGGGTGGCGAGAGACTGGAACAGATTACCCAGAGAACTTGTGGACTCCCCATCCCTGGAAGTGTTCAGACCAGGCTGGATGGGGCTCTGACTAGCCTGATCTAGTGGAAAGTGTCCCTGCTCATGGAAGGGGAGTTGAACTAGATGATATTTAAGGTTCCTTTTGACCCAAACCATTCTGTCATTCTGTGATCATGCCTTCACTTGCATGCTGGCAATAGAATCACTACCAAATAACCTATTTGATATTTGTTAGAAAAACAAGATTTATATAAAACATAAATAAAGGCCTCATCAAATGTACTGTGTACCTCGTTTGGTCCTCTGAGTAGAATTTCATACACAAAGCTGCATGTAGAACTATAATGTCAGAGAAGTTATAAAATTACCTTTTTGTCTTTTGCCATGGAAAATATGTGGTAAGATACATATGATCAACTAAACTGATAAAAGACTTATTCAGACAAAAATCACACATTCTTCTTTGAACGTTAACTCTCATAGGTAGACTTGACTCAAAAAACATGGTTTGTTTTCAGTATTTAGAAAGCATTTGAAAATATAAAGAGTTATATATAAATCACTGAAATTAAAATCATAATTTTAGCTAGGTAAAAGCTTGTTGATCTACCTGGTTCCTATCTATAAATAAAATCAGATTTACACTTGATAATTGAATTCTTCATAACTAAAATTATTGACAACAACTTATTTTTCCTATTAATTATATGTTAATGCCTTCTGTCTTGCAGAATTTTTTATTACTGACAGTATAAATTATATTTTGGGGTTTGGGGTTTTTTCTGTGTGTTAAAGATGAGTTTAGTTTTAGTTTTAATTGATTAATGGTATCTTTTTATTTTGGGAGGTATGTAAATATAAATTTAAATACCTCCAGGTAGAAAGAGAGCTCTTATCAAAAATAGCAATAAAATAGCTTCCATGATGTTGCACAAATATCTATCTGACACACCTTTCAGATGATCACAAGTATTTTTTTATTAAAGAACATCTACAAAATAGCAATTTTCAGTTCTGAAAAAAAATTCTCTGTCACCTTTTGCAATGAATTCAATAAATGAAGCAGTTATACACAAGACTCCTGGGTACACCACCAAAAAAGAGAAAAGTGAGAGCTTTAATGGCAAATGTAGTGCAATGGGCAATTAAATAAGATAATAAAGATACCTACTTTCTTGAAAAATACTGGCTGGGGCTATGTTGGAGTGTATAACACTAGCCTGAACAAGGGGACAATTCATCAACTATACATTACATCTGATAAATATTGCACTAAATATTACACAGAATATTTGAAAGCAGGTGTCAGTGACACTGTTGTACTTATAGAAAGCCTTTATTTCCTGATGAACAGACAAAGCCACAACAACCTCTAAAAAAAGAAAAGAAACAAGACTGCTCACATGTTGAAGACTGCCCTTCTTCCATAAATCTACGATCATAATCTTTCTCTTAGATTTTCTTTTTTTTTTTAAATTTGTTTTTGTTGGAGTTTGTTTGTTTTTTAATTTAGAGTAAAATCCATGAATGCCTGCTGTTATAGCTGATGAAGGACAGACATGGTAAACTTGAGGAACCATCTGTTGCTTAATAAAATACCATAGCAGTGTCAAGAAGTAATTCTGGCTAACAATATATTCCTCTAGAAATAAACAAAAAAAATTGCTGCTGTAGAAACTAAAGACAATAATTCTTAAATCTTTGTCAAAGATTGCTTTTGGGTCAAAATTAAAAATTGGAAAAAAGTAACTTGTGGGATGACAGTATGATTTCCATCTCCTTAGAAAAAAAATAATATTTATTCTTCTAAATTTCACTTACAAATTATAGAGATGATAAAATTATAATAATAAGACGATGTGCAATGCCATCCACACTTTTTCTGAAGACTGTCTATAGCATTTTCAGCTTCGTAAGTTCATTATGTGAAATAATTATTTCTTTGTGGTTCCTAACTTTTATTTTTTCAGAAGGTTAATTTACAGTAAACAGAAAAATGGATAAAAGATTTTAGGAAAAACTACTGATATATAATAAGTGGATTTCATTACCTAACTTCACCACAATATATTATGTGAAACCGAACTTCCGTAGCTCATGACACAAATAATGTGTGAACAGAATTTATATATGATATATTTAAGAAACATATATGTTTGATGTATAACAGAAGGAGAATCATAGAATGTTAAGAGTTGAAAGGGCACTTAAAGATCATTTAGCCCCAACTATCCCCCACCCTGCCATGGACAGGAACACCTCCCTAGAACAGGTTGCTCAAGGCCTTATCCAAAACATTGCTAGGGTTGGGGTAACCATGACTACCTGGGCAATCTGCTTCAGTATGTCACCACCCTCACAGTAAAGAATCTCTTCTATTTATCTAACCTAAATTTCCCCTCTTCCAGTTTGTAGCCATTACTACTTGTCCCATCACTACAGTTCCTGATAAAAGAGTCCATCTCTGTCTTCCCTGCAGGCTCCCTTCAGATCCCTCATGAAAGGCTGTCATGAGGTCTCCAAGAAGCCTTCTCCAAGCTGAACAGCCAAAACTTGCTCAGCCTGTCTTCACAGTGGATGTGCTACTGTCCTCTAACCAGCTTCTGGCCTTCCTCTGAACTGGCTCCAACAGTTCCATGTCCTTCTTATGTTGGGAGCACCAGAACTGTATGCAGTATTCCAGGTAGGGTCTCACAAGAACAGAGTAGAGGAGGAGAATCACCTCCTTCCACCTGCCGGCCTCTCTCCTTTTGATGCAGCCAGGGATTCAGTTGTGGGCTGTGAACACACACTGCTGCCTCATCTCCATGTTTGCATCAACCATCACCCCAGAGTCCTTCTCCACAGGGCTGCTGTCAATCAATCATCTGTCCAACCTGTAGATGTATCTGGGATTGCCATGATCCAGTGTAGGACTGTTGAGGAATACATTTGGTGCAGGTAGCTTGGAGCGCAGCTGCAATGCAAGCGGCAGGCTGAGCTCTGGGGGCAGGACACAGGGCAGAGGAAACAGGTCTTGAACTGCTGATTATTTGCATAACAAAGGGCACAGGAACCTGTGGCCCAGCCAGGTGACAGGACACTCAGTGATGTGTCAGGAGCCAACAACCCCCAGACTTTACTGTACTTAGACAGTAAGGGTATAAAAGCACAGGGATTCCTTTGTTCAGGGTCCCTTCCCAGAAGAACCCAGCTGAAGCTGATATTCCGTAATTTTATCATTTAATTATGGCATGAGGAGTAAATTATGTTAAGGATAGGGACATTTGAAAATCTGCTATGGAAAACCTGGGGTCAAGCTGGTAAGCAAACTTGGTCTGATGGTGTGAGTGTGGGATGTGTAGCTGCAGAGGGGCTTTACTCCCAGCTCAGGTGGTGCCAGAATGACTGCCAGAGTGGCTCCTGGATGGTCACAGAGGGAAGTTTCCTTAACAAGGACCCTGCATTTCACTTTATTGATCTTCATGAGCTTTGCATCAGCCCACCTCTCAAGTGTGTCCAGGTTCCTCTGGATGGCATCCCTCCCCTCCAGTGTGTCAACTGCACCACATACCTTGGTGTCATCAGCGAACTTGCTGAGGGTGCACTGTTCATGCTGTCAACAAAGATGCTGAACCTTAGTACCAGCCCAGTACCAACCCTGGGGATGCTACTCATGACTGAACAATGATCTTTCTATTCTGCTTTCTGAACTATCCTACAAGTAACAGAAAGGAATTATGCATATGCATATATTGCATTTCAGCAATCCAATTGTAATATTTTGGGACTGTTGAATCTCTGTGTCTTGGAAGTTCAGTCATGCTGTGGACATCTGCATGCATTTTAGGAGGTATCCAAAACTATTTGGAACTAAGATAAATAGTGTCATAGACTGGAATGTTTTAGTGAGGCACCACTGTGTGAATTTGGCTCAGTTGCGCTTAGGAAATTGTTGGTGATTTGTGAGAAAGCTAAGGCCACATCAAAATTTTGAATACATTTTTGAGATAGTAATAGTTGTCAGGTCAAGAATTAAAGAGAGAAGATGTGGGCAAGAAAATGTATAAATACCTCAGAAATAAGTAGAGAAACAGAAAATGGCATCTCAGCTACATGAAGATCAGCATGGTCACTGTAAAATGCCCACACAAGTCAGAGACAGACTGGTTTAAAGGAGAAATAATGTTATGTATGCATAATTATATAAATATATAATGAGAAGCAAATGACAAAATTACAACTACTATTGAAAATTTCCTAGGAGGAGTGAAATACATTCGGTTTTTGTTTATTTTTATGAATGCACCAGAACAATCACATCAAACATTGTGAAAAACACAACAGCTTGACCCAGCTCTCTCTGAAGTAATTTACCTAAATGTGGATTGAATTAGAACTGGACTAATTAGTCAATGAACACAAAGTAGGTCATTTCTACGTAGTTAACCATTGAAGAGGATCTTTAAATAAGAAAATTCTCAGCAGGGTGGGATACATGGGATTTTTTTCCATTTGCAGGTTCAAAATGCCTAAAATGCATCTAGTATCCAAACAAGAATCTATTAAAAAAAAAGGTTTGCGAAGTAATTAAAAAAAAAAAAAGAAAACTCATCGTTTGTTAAACATTGTAAAACAACTATTTTTTCCCTTAAGGAGTGATATCACATGAAGCTAAACATTGTTATTGAAAGCACATTAAAATAATTATTGTCTTCTTTTGCCTGACGAGAAAATACTTTTGTACGTTTTTATCCAAAACTACTTATTTTCTTGGTAAAAAGTTATTCTCTCTCTTATCAGCATGGATTGAGTTTCAAGAATTCAAACAAGAATAATGGAGAGGAGCAGACAGACTTTGTACCTGTGTTTCAGAGATGACTGAAATTCTCTGTGTATCACGATTGAACACATAAAGCACATAAAGAAATAGGGAAATATCACTGATTATTTCATAATGAGGGAGTCCAGTACCATTAGTACGTGTCAGACATGTTTTGAAAGCATTATGAATGTAATGTGTCCGAAAACAAAGCAGAAGAATGTGCTTTTTTTTTTTTTTAATTGAGACAGTGTTGAATTTTGGTTAAGCTCTTAAAAGATTGACATTTACAAATGCAAAAATCTCAGGCAATGAAGAAGCTCCTGAAAGTACACAGCTTAAACATTTCCACTGCTATGCAGAAACAAGACTTTACAGGATCTTTTGCTCTACAGGATCTTTTTTATTTTTTTTTAATTAGATACCGTTGTTCTGCTTGTACTGAGTATTATTGTTTTATTTTGTTTCCATATACAGGGATTAAATTTGTCATAATATACCACAGTGTGTTCTCATAATGAAAAAAGGGATATATATATAAACAATATTGTATGTTTTGTAGAAATGCTTTTGTGTTTTGTACAAGGATTCAATCTCCCTGTAATATAGCTCTTCAAATTCATGCTGGCAAAATTCCAAAATCTGCTCATTTAGTTGATTATAAAGCAGTCATTCTGAATACAAAAAACAGTCCTCTGAGACTGTTGTTGAGATCTGATATGGGAAATTCTTAAATTGCAGGCAAAAACAGTTGTTCATAGAGCTTAAACAATTTTGTAAATACAATACTTGTGCAAGAATAATGAAAATAAAGAAGTGCAGGTATCAATAAGTTTTCCATAATTATCACTAGGAAGATAGGTTAGAAATACTTACGTGCAAAACAGATAATCCTGCAACATATGAGGCACTCAAATTTCAAATTTTAATTCATTCAAATGGTTATGGTTTTTTCTTACAAATTATGGATATATTGTATCCAAATATAAATTATAAATGAAGCTAGCTATCTGTTGCTAATATACATGAGCAAATATAACTTGAAGTGAGAAAGGTAAAGTTTCACACCACTCAGTTTCTCTTCAGGCTTCTGAAAGGCACTTTGAACTAAATGAAGCTCAGTCAATGTGTTTCACATGATTAAAAGGATGAGCAGAGTCATTAACAAAACTGACTAATGGACTAGAGGGTTCTAAAACTCCCAAATGCCATCATGATGAAATGAAGGCATTTTCGTATTAATTTTCTTGCATAGATCTTAGCTGGAGAACCAGGAATCTGTTATTACTTTGGAACTTCCCAGGCTGTGTAGGTGTCGTGGGTGCAGAGTGATATTTCTTATTCTGTGACTATCATTCTTTTCTTTTGCATTCTAGCTATAATATAAAGGGTAACATCTATTTCATATTTCACAAGTTAAAATAAAAATTCGAAGAATAAACAAGAGAGCAAAGATGTATACATAATCTACCTACACAGAGTCTTCATCTTTGACCAATTAAAGTATATTGCCATCTATGTAGAACATAAACTGCCAGTTACTTAAGGTTCTGTTGAATCTAAGTTCAATTTCTTATGCAGAATTTATTTCTAAAGTTAACCCATGTTGCTGGGTTAAATATTAGATTTTAAAAGTAATAGGTAAGCATCAAAATAAAGATAGATACCTCCATATTCTAGAAGAAATATCTGTTCTGATGCCAGATTTTGATTCTATTTATGTGAGAGAGTATGATTTATCAAACAGGAAGTGCATTAAATAAGGGAAATGGCTTCTTAAACATTATGAGTTTATTAAATCTGAAGTGAAAATTTATATTTTTAGTAGCAAAGACTGCAAAATGTTTTCCCATATACTTAATCTCCATCTTCCTACTATGTAAATTCAGGAATTTATTATTAAAAATTTATGGATCATAGCCTTCAAAGTTTTTGGACTTATTCACCTTGGGGCTATGATTATATCTTGACCACATTAAGAGTTAAAGATTCTCCTGTAATTTATTCATAACCTGTGTTTCCACCCTGTGCATTTTTAAATAGAAATAAAATACCTGTTTCCTTGCCTTCATTGCTAAAGTAGTAATAGCCCCTAACAGAAGAGTTCCAGCATACCATGTCTGTAATAGTTTGCAGCAGTAATAGTGTCCAGCAGGACCAGGGCAGTGATCATCGGCACTGGTGAGGCTGCAATTCAAATCCTGCAACTCACTTCTGGGCCCCTCGCTACAAGAAGGACATTGAGGTGCTGGAGAGTGTCCAGAGAAGGGCAATGGAGCTGATGAAGGGTCTGGAGCACGAGTCTTATGAGGACCAGCTGAGGGAACTGGGGTGGTATAGCCTGGAGGAAAGGAGGCTCGCAGGAGGGGGCTCTGTGTGTGTGTGTGTGGGCGTGTGTGTGCACAACACAATGACAACACCTTATCACTTTCTACAACTACTAGAAAGGAGGTCTGAGCGAGATGGTGGTTGGTCTGTTCTCCCAGTTAACAAGTGACAGAACCAGAGGAAATGGCCTTAATTTGTACCGGGAGAGGTTTAAATTGGGTATTAGGAGTAATTTTTTCACTGAAATTGTGGCCAGGCATTGGAATAGGCTGCTCAGTGATGATATTATGATTCCAGGAGGCATTCGAAAGGTGCCTGGATGTGGAAGTTGGGGACGTAGTTTACTGGTAAACAGGATGGTGCTGTGTTAATGGGTGCAACTGATAATCATAGAAGTCTTTTCCAACCTTAACTCTTCTATGATATTATAAATAATGTGTCCTTCCATTGATTCCATTATCCATAGAACTTGGCAATTGCAAGACAAGAAACTTACAAATGAAAAACTGATTTTATTGAGTTGTTTTGTCACTCAGTCTTGGAGGATAGGTGTTCTAGCCTTTATAATCTCTACATTGAATTTATTTCAATGATTGGGAGAATATCTAAATCCAATGACCTAGATGACATATGAATATGTTTTCAGAAATCCAGTTACATGGTGATTCAGTGTCACCATTATTAATGGTGCCAATAATAATCTGCAAATGGGATACCAATCCATGAGTTTGCTAGTGGCAAATGCAAGTATCCAAAGATTTTGGTAATCTGGACTGGAATCAACACCCAAACAATTGCTGATAAATTATAGATATATCATAAATTATTACTTTATTGTTTTCTAAATGAAATGAAAATCTCAATATAAACTGTTGTAGGTGAGAAATAACTAGATTCTTACTAAGAAATTACTTTCATTATTCATTAAAATTCACTGTAATTACACAAGATACTAAAGATTAAAAGCAAAAAAGAGAGAAAAATATCCCTAAAATACATTAAAATTAAAAAAAAAAATTAAAAATCTCCAAACAAACAAAAACCCAAAACCTTTTCATGTATTCTCTAACTTGGGATGTGGAAGGAGTCAATAGCAACTAAGATTCAATTATCATTATTTTTATTCCCCTAATAAAAATTAAAAAAACTCCTGAAGTGTCAACATGGTTAGTCTGTACATCTCCAGAAGTAGACAAGTAGTAAGAACATAAAAAAAATCATTAACTCAGTCACAAAATAAACAGGTATGATTTGCAAAATAAGCATTCATCTGTTTAATGAGAGACATTATTAGATCATATTGATAAATCACATTTAATAAGCTATTTGAGAACACAAAACTAGTGAAAGGAAGTGGTGCTTCTAATTTATAAATGATTGGAGAAATTCCATGAAAACCTGGAGAATTAAGTCAAAAGTCCCACCTCTTCTGCCGTAACTATAGTATACAATATCTAAATTTCAGGAAGATGTAACAGTCCCATGACTTTTGACTAATCTGGGACAGATATTTCTCCCAAGGATTTCCATTTTGTGTGCAGTAATTAAATATACATAGATCCAGTGTGAGATCCCAGCTGGAGAGAAGAAATATCCCAATGAATATACGTCTATTTTATTCAAAATGGAATAAAATCCTCAGACATTTCAGAAAACAATATATTTTTATAGTACTCTATTCCCAGTGTTTTTTTAATTATTGTTCAGTTCTCTGCTTGCAAGGTTGTTGGAGCTATGATATAAGGATGTGTTCATATTTTAGTATAGCTTTATTTAGGGGGAAAAAATAACTTTTTCTATACCTATGTCCAGAGGATGAATCAAAGAAGCTATTGGAAAAATATGGAAAATCACATAGACTACTAAAGCAGAACTAAATAACTATGTTCAGAAGAGCAGGCTAAGAATTATTGTCCCTATAAAGCCTATACAAACAAGTCTGTAGTCTCACAGGTAAATATGTCCAGAAGCACAGGTGTTAATAATGTAAACAGCTACAGCTGATGAGAGAAACAGGATCATCTCACACAGTTTTTGAGTTCTACAAAGTAGATGTCAACATTCAAACCATCTTAAATCATGCATTGGAAATCATTATTTATTTGCATTGACTAGTCTAAGTGAGATGTCTACAACCTACACATAAGAGAGTAAGCAATTTGAATTTTATGTTGAAGGTCCCCATTTCTATATCTTTTGAAAGATTCAATTTGTTAGACGTCTTAAAAGAACACCTCACACTGAGAGTATTTGTCAAAACAAAATTAGAGAAGATGGTGTTCCTGAGACAACCCATCCCTCTACCACTTCTAACATAATTGTCTAGTAATTTGAGCTTTCTGTCAGAAATCGATCTAGAGAAAATCAAGCAAAATGAAACATGATTTGACAGCCTACTGCTTCAGTCACTGAAGACTTCAGTCTACTGACTGTAGAATCTCTATCCTTTCACTATGTTCTGTTTTATTCTAGAAAGGGGGTGAGGGATATTTTATTTTAATCTGAATATTCACAGGAGTAGGAGTTTTTCCTCTTTCCTTAGTTTGTGTGGGTGAATATGAATAGAAAGCCCTGGGGTTTATCAGTTTCTTGCCACCCGCACATGGATGTTTCTGACTTTCAGGGTAGGCATTCTGAGTAGTCAAATTCCTCTCCACCCTGCTCCCATTCTCACTCTGTACTCCACTTTCTTTTGCAGACTGCTTCCAAAAGAAATGGGTTAGGTTTGCATTAGTACAGAATCACTCTTTGGGCTTTTCACAGTTTTGAGTTCCCAGAACTGGGAATCTAAGACTTTGTAAATGTACAACACTGAATATTCAACCAAATGTGGGTCCTGCTTTTGGCTGGGGTATGGGGCTGTGTTTTGGTGAACACAGTGATGATAACATAGAGATGTTTTTGTCATTGCTGAGCAGAGCTTACAGAGAGCCAAGGACTTTTCTGCTTTTTGTACTGTCATGAGGGCAAGGAAACTGGGGGTGTGTGGGAGGTTGCACAGCCAGGACAGGCGACCCAAACTGGCCAAAGGGATATTCCAGACGATACACCATCATGCTCAGTATATAAACTGGGGGAAAGAAGAAGGGAGTGTGGGACATCTGGGCTGATGGCATGAAATCACTGTTAAGTGTGATGGGGCCCCGCTCTCGGAGATGGCTGAATGCCTGACTGCCCATGGGAAGCAGTGAGTTAATTCCTGGCTTTGCTTTCTTTTTCTTTCCCTATTAAACGCTCTTTATCTCAATGCATAACTTTTCTGGCTTTTACCCTTCCCATTCTCTCCCTAGTCCCTCTTGTGTGTGAAATGGGTGAGTGGTTGCATGGGCCTTGGTGGCTGGCCAGATTTAAATCACAGCAGTGAAGGATGATTATTAAAATCTCTGAAAAATAGAATCAAATTTGGCCCTCAGTTTCCAAAAGAGCAGATATGAAAACTTTGGCTAAGCACTGTAAGTAATGACCTCAGACAGTCAATATTCTTATATGCAGATTCTTGCTGTAGCAAAACACTTCCTGGGTTCTTCACTTGTTCCATGAATATGAAGATCATAATAATTTGATTATAAAAAGTATAATTAGATGAGCACTGTACAACTTTTGTGACATTAGGTTTTAAGTCAAAATAGGGACATAGCAGCAAAGACATACATCCTCTAAGTCATGGCCATGGAGTGATATCTTTCCAAATAATACAAAAAATACTCAGAACTTGGTAAACATAGCTCATACTTATACACCTAAAAAACTTATTAATTTATTGTAGAAGTAGAGCCTATAAATGTGCTGGACCATATCATCATAGCAAACCAATTAGATCATTAAAATAAAGTTGAGTATATTCTAAAGTTGCAGTCAGTAAACCAAGACAATTTTAAAGGGAAAGGAATTGAAATATCATAGTCTATCACTAACTCTTTCATATTTCTGTGTAAGGTCACAAAAAAACCACTGTAAGAACATCTCTATTGATGTAAAAAGTGGCAATGAGGGCTGAAAAAAAATAAGATTGTATCCAATGTACTGTGCTGGCAAGTTTTATTTGTTGACAGTATATTACATGTGAAGCATATACCCAAATTTAATTTATTTTGAAAGAGGAGGAGAGGAGCTAAAATATACAAACTTTATTCATGAGATTATACATACAGAAATGGTATTTTGCAGTAATTCTATTTATATAGAGTAGGTTGACATTACATATTTGTTATTTGTAAAGTGCCTAAACTGATTCAAGAGCAGACACAGTATTTCAGGACTTTCACAACAACCGAGTACTCACCAAAATACCAATCTATCTGTAATACAGATACATGAATTTTTGTAATATTTATTTTCTCTCTAGTGTTGCAGTTTGACTCAGCAATTAGCTCTTAGCTTAGAAATAAGCTAATTATGAGTCAGCTTTCATTATTGTTTGTAAGAAAAATAGAGGAGAGAAAAGAAGAGAGGGAGATGGAATAAAAGGAAGGAGGGAGAGAGATGGGGAAAGGCCAGAGAAGGAGGGAAAGGGAAAGGGAAAGGGAAAGGGAAAGGGAAAGGGAAAGGGAAAGGGAAAGGGAAAGGGAAAGGGAAAGGAAGGGGGAAGGGGAGGGGGAAGAGGAAAGGGAAGAGGAAGGGGAACAAAAGCTCCCAAAGCCCTACTATCTGTAAGATTCCGCTTCCATGGTCATGCTTCCCCACTGCCATTAGTTTCAGCTAGGATAGAGGAATTCTCCTTCATATCTGGTACAGTACCATGTTTTGGGTGTACAATGAGAATAATGCTGATAACACACTGATGTTTTAGTTGTTGATGAATAAAGCTTACTTTGAATATTCAAAATTCTTTCAGTATATTTTATGGTGCTCTGGAAAAAATATTGTCAGCACATCTGCCTCACTGCTCTGGCCAATATAAGATTTCCCTATTAAAAAAAAAACCCCAACAAATAAAAACCAAATTCAGTGTCCAGATAATGTGAAGAGAGAAACATGGAATATATTTTCCATTAATTAACTTCAGTGAAAAATTCAAAACTTTCTAATACAAAGAATCACATTATGCTTAGCAGAAGTGAAGTAAAATTATGAATACAAGGCAGGCCAATCAATGTGTGTGGGAATATCAAGTGTTCTTTAACAAATTAGTCTGATAGTATGCCAACCATGGCAGCTAAAATTTTTCATAATTTAAATAGTTTATTGATCTAAGAGGTGG
This sequence comes from Monarcha castaneiventris obscurior, assembly GCA_026261815.1. Taxonomy (NCBI): domain Eukaryota; kingdom Metazoa; phylum Chordata; class Aves; order Passeriformes; family Monarchidae; genus Monarcha; species Monarcha castaneiventris. The sequence continues at coordinate 4,928,619 of JAMPIT010000510.1, read as the reverse complement.
TAAATACAGCTGAAAGAAACTGTGAAATTGTATACATAATAATAAGCTCATGTATAAAATTAATGCTTGCATTAATAAACAGCCAAAAAACTAAACCTGCAAATTAACAGAAGACAGACCTATTTTCTTTGCCCCCAAAAAAGAAACTGGACACACTAATAGTATCTTTCCCCACTGAACAGCAAACGTTTCACATTTCACTTAGCTTTTTGCTACATTTGGTACAGTAATCTCTCTCAAGGGGTAAATTGACTTTCCTTTTACAGATCATTAGTAACTGCAATCAGCCAATAAGAGTTTGCATGAACTGGTTCTAGATTGTCTCTAAGTTTAGACATGAGTTCATTCAGCATTGTAAGGCACACTAAATAAAAAGAAATATACCCTTGAATGTAATGCACAACTTTTGACTTGTAACTGTAACAAATAATTTTCTATATTATTGATTCATCATTTATAACTTTACTTTGCAAAGAATTTGTGTTTAGAAACACATAAACTGTATGTGTCCAAACAATATCTTATGATAGTCCATCAGAAGTCTAATCCACATTATCCATAGGTATCATAATAAAGGTAAGGATCAGTCTAAGCATTTGGCTGACTTTGAACAAGTCTTGACTTTGGCTTGACTTCTGAATTAACAAAACACGAGTCAGATAATGCTACACTTCTTCTGCCTTTTAGGTAAAATAGTTCATTCTAAACTTATGTTGGTCAGCCCTTTGATATGAACTGTGCATGCATGGGTGTGGATTTCTTCATGTGTATTCTGTTCTAGAATTCAGACTCCAATATGCTTACACTTGTCTCGTATATATAACAAGCATTTTTGTTCTTCCCCTCAGAAGTCTCATTGAATTATCTGCACAGAAATGAGAGCTCTGGAGGTGCACTTTTTTCACCTGAAAGCAAGTTCCATAATGGCAGATGAGTACAGTACAATTAGCTGGCTTTTGATATAGGGAAAGGAAAGGGCACCTGCCTCATCAATTTTCTGTCTGTTTCTAAGGATTAGTCTCATTAAAATATAAGCACAAAAGAGAGGCTCAAATACGACAAAAGCTGAGAAACAGGAACGCCTTGGTTCACTTTCATCTCCAAAAATCATAGAATTATTGAGGTTGGAAGGGAGATTATCTGGTCCAACCAAAACAAATCATATTGCACAGGCCCTTATCAAATTAGTATTTTAAAGTTCCCAAGAATGGTGCATCCACTGGCCCTCTGATAGATCACCTTCATGGTACACAGTGTTTCCTATTATCTAACTGAAATTTGTCATAACACACTCACTTCTGCCTTTTACTATGCACACTCAGTGAATGTCTGTCTGTCTTCTTAGTGCCTTTTCAAGTTGTGTCAGCTTTCACAAGCAAAGTCTCCCATGCCCCAGTTTTGTAGCACTTGCTTTATGAGAACAAAAAGACTTGGGGTTGGTGAGCCTAGAAAAGAGACGGCTTTGGGGGCACCTAACAGGAGCCCCACAGTACTTAGTTTGAGTTTACTAAGAAGAGTGAGCCAGGTACTTCACAAAAGTGCATGGTAGGAGGAAAAGACAGTGGGCATAAGTTGAAATAAGACAAGTTCAAAATGGATATGAACAAAAACTTTCTCACCATGAGAACAGTCAAAGAGTAAAGGAGGTTGCATAGAAACATTTTGCAGTATCCATCTTCCAGGTTTTGTTCCTGTCTGGCTTAGACTCTCTGTGACCTGCTCTATTTTCACCACTGAGACTAGCAAGTATTCAGCCTATATTGTTATGTGGGGTGTTTCAGTCTCAGCTGCATTTTACTTTGTTAAGCTTCTTGAGGTTCCTGATAGGTCATTTCTCTGTTTTGTCAAGGACTATTGTTGTAAAATCCTGTCCTTTAACATCATTCAATGCCCACACTCACATCACTTTTCGATACTATCCACAAATTCCTTGAGGGAGATATCCTTCACATTATCCTCATGCAGACTTAAAAATTATAATTGCCAGTATCTAGATAGTTCTAAAACTAAAAATAGCTCTAGATACCTCTGAAGAACATCAATAATTATTTGCCTTCAGGTGGGCTTCATACTCTGATTACTACAATACCCAATTTAAGCCAAACATTGAATTATCTTACCTTAAAGACACCTGTCCAAACCATACCTCACTAGTTTTGCTAAAAAGACACTACAGAAGACAATGTCAAAAGTCTTGTTAAAGTCATGGCAAACAACATCACTGTGTGAAAGATACTCAGCTAAATACAAGACCTGCAACTGAATTGAACTATTTTGTTCTTAGTTTCAATATATCCAGAATTAACTCAGAATTAACTGTCTATTAAGGTATGCTCTATTTTAGTAGCAAAAGCAGGTGACCATTTTATTCACTAGCTGATAAGAGAAGAACTTAGAAGAAATTACTCTGGTTAAGCAGAAATGTCAATTACTAGTAGATGATATCAGGAATAATAATGACCATTTTTTGCAAATTTACTTTTTTCACAAGTCTGTAAATCAAAATCATTCTTTTGGAATTGACAGATTGAACACATCACAAAATCATGCTCAGACATTTTTCCAACATCATGATATTGTAAATAAAACTGATTTAAAGGGTAATTGCTTTCTCTGAAATTTTACATTAAATAGCCCTTTAAAGAAATTATGAGAACATCAAAGGATGTGTAAAAAATTATTATTAATGTAGTTTTGCAACTCTTCACCACAGTAGAAGAGATTTTTATGAGCAAAATATATTTGTGGTTACAAAAAGGACCCTGATTGGTAAGACCTAACTGGAGGTAAAAAGCTGTCTTTAATATCTTCTCGACATTTTAAAAGTTCTGACAAAGGCAGAAGTATTAAGCATAAGTGATGTACAGCTGGGAAAGAGTAGAGCTCAGTGTAGCATACCCAGCTATCCTGGAAGAAAAAGCACAAGAGGAACAACGGAAGAAACTGCAGTTGATGGTAAAATTGGTTGAATTGTTTTACGTTTGCTCTTATCTAAAAACTTGTTCTGCTTTCTTTACTACCTTCTAAGAAGAAAAAATATTTTTAAGTGGTTTTTATGTATGGCAGGTATTTTGGGAAAAAAAATTTCCTTTTCAACCTATTTCCTTCATGGAAACAGCTGGGATGAATTTACAGTAGTGGTCCAACCTGGCCATCCATCTCGTGTGTGTTATCATGGACACTATCACGATGAATCCTCAACTCAACATGAGATTTTTCCTCCAGAAGTTCATGACAGCTCTGGGCCACTATAGACTATCCATATCACCCACTTATGTCAGTCTACCTGTTAACAAACAATTTTCTGCCTTACCCTTAAGGACAAAAAAAAATAGAAAAAAAAAGAAACATGAAAAAAGAAAAAAAAACAGATAAGTACAGACATTTTTCATAATGGGATGGTAAGCTCTGAAAGTTGGATACATCTTTAAAAGTCTGTTTGATTTTATGTTATTCTCAAAATGCAGGAATGCATGCATGGGGTACTTAAAATGCTGCTGCTTCACTTCACGTTTTGAAGAGATGTGTTATTAGTCCTGCAGTCCCTAAAGTACAATATAAACCCTATCTACCATAAAATCTGTAGAAATGAAATACTTTTCTTGGCTAATGAGAACATGATAATAGTAGGAGCAAACCACAGAAAAAATAGGCAGTTTAATATTCTGCCTGTAATAATTTGATTGTGTAGGCCCCGTTTTATGGCCAAGATAACTTAAATGTTTCAAGATACTATAATTATTATGAGACCTTTCTGCAATTAATGTCTTTTCTGAAAGTCAGTTCAAGGAGGCTTCACTCATTAAAACAGTCTCAAGCAGCTTCAGGCTCCTCTTTCACCCCTACTTGCTGTTTGCAGATGAAAAGTATGTTACAAGATCAAGTAATAACCATAATCTCCTGAGATGCAAATCAGCAAGACACACCAAGGACTTTCTTCTTCTAGGATGTTATTAAACTGTAAAGGTTCAATGACCCAGCACTTTCAAGATCACTTTCAGGATCTTCTAGTCAAGCTGTCAGTGTTACCACTGATGACAGATAGAGCTGGTGGGACCTGGAAAAGCAGTGGCACACGGGAACAGTGCAGTCCCTGCCCCTCTGACTGCTGCTTTCCTGGACAGCAGAGACTCGTCAGGTGTATTATAAGGAGTATAGTGTATTATAGGGAGGCCTAGGTCTGACCACATTAATGTTTGACCCAATATCTCATTAATCCCTAATATCTCATTAAATGCCTTGTTGATTGTGAACTAGCTAATACATTTTCACTTTATACTTTTGAATTATTTACAACCTACTTTAAAGCATCTCTGCACTCAGCTAAAGATATCCAAATTGTTCCATAAGATGGGCCATAACTTCTCTGTAAAGGCTACCTTACCTTCTCAATATAACATCTGAAGTTAGTTATATCATGTAAACAACAGCCCCTCTGAGACAACCTTTCTCATAATTAGAGTTAACACTCTTGAAACTTACACTTCCTACATAGATTTGTTACAATATTTTCACTGCAATTAAGACCAAACTGGTATATTAATAGTCCCATATGTTCTTTGATTGTACTAACTTCCATAATTTCATAAAAGATGACTGGTGATCACATATATCCTTCCTTTCCACACATAGCATATTGGATTAGATAACCCCAGCTGAAATTCTGAATAATTTCTGATGGGTGTTGGGAATAAGAGAATAAAACATTTTGTCTTTTTATTAAATTTCTTATCTGAAACATTCTTATGAAACCTGTGCATTCTTCTGGGTAAAAAAATAGTTATATCAAATTTATATTTAAACTTAATGTAATTTCTGTGCAGCATTAGCGTGAACAAGCTACTATCCCAAAAGTGTCCATAGTTATTGAGAAACATTTTTGTAACTGTGGTAATGCCAATTCCTCACTCAAAACATTGCAGTAATACTGCAAATTTAGTAAAATTAAAATTAAATCTGATATTCTGTTAAGCCTTTTCATGTCTTCTAGACTGCTCATGTGTATTTACCAGCAGAAAAGAGAGCAGTGTATTATATAGATATTAATTTTATATATGAAGCCTTTTAATTAATACATTTTCTCCAAGGAAATACTGGCTCTATTCTTTTCATGAGGATCATAAAAATACATTCAGATCTAAATTAAGAGGTTAGATCAGCCTATACAAACAAAATAATAAGCCGGTCCTTTGTACTCAGTATTAAATTATCACAGCTGTTTTCAGTGTATGCAGGATCTCCTTACTCCCAAACATATAGAAAAACAAAAAACACAAGTTAAAATGTCACATCATTTATAAGCATGTTGAATAGAACAGAACATGGGTTCCTGAGGGAATTCTACTGGTGAACACTTTCTTCCTGACAGAAATGAAAGTTTATTCCTATTCTGTTTTCCTTCTCTTTGAACAGCTACTTCTTCGTGTTAGAAGCTTGCCTCTTATTTCACTTCCTTTATTTCTTTGCATATTTACTGGGAGAATTTTTGAGGGCCTCTCTAGATAGAATTACTAAATGATGTTTGAAAGGCAAAGAAATTATTTTCAATGTTTGTTGTTTATTGGCTCCTTTAGTGAACCTTGATAGTATCTAATTGGTTTTTTTTCAGAATAATTTGCACAAACATCCTTTTTAAAATATTTAGTGTTGTGTTGTCCCCTGAATGAACAAATCGTTGAATTTTTAAAACTGAGTTTCTTCTTCCACTTCCCAATCATATGTTAGCACAGCTGATTTGAAAGAGGCTATATTTGCAGCTGTTTGCTCAGCTACATCTTCCTTGATTTTCCTAGGTTTCTAGCATAATTTATTAGTCTCCATTCTTTTTTGTGTAAGCTCTACAAAAATGTCAGTTTGCAACAGATCCTGAAACACAATCCTCAAGAGGTACAACATGGAAAACTCTTCAGTTTCTGCAGGATGATCACAGAGGTAAAAAAACCCAAACAGACTTTCAGCCTTTCTAAATGTGTCCTAACATACTCTGAGAACTCTGGTCACCTATTGGCTCATCACATTCTGTGTCCTTGAAAAAAATATTAGTATCATTTTTACAACCTTGGTAAGCTGTTCCCGAAACTCTTTCTGACTTAGTGTTGCATTATCATCTGCCAAAATTTCCTAGTTTATTTATTTAGACACTACTTCAACTTCTCAAAAGACTTTTCTCTAATAAAGACCATTCAATCTCTATGTAGCTGCATAGCTTTTTCTTAAATTCTTTCTGTGTAAGAGACAAGTTTTAGTCACTGGTATTTAACATGATCAAATTTTTGTATAATTCTCTTCTATTACCTCTCTGGATGGAGTTCAATTGCTTAAAATTAGACAATTAATGTAACCTGAGATGTTGGATATTATATTTTGGTTCCAGCTGCCATGTCAGAAAATTGAAGATCTCTGGTAAATCCTGTGTCCTATCATCTATCCTCATGGGGCTGGCTTGGATACCTTCAAAGACACAGTAGATGCACCTGATGCCTATGTCTAAGTACCTGTCCTGGGTTGCAGTGTATTCTATTACCACCCTCATGAGCCGTTGAAACCAGGTGGGGCAGTGTTTCCTTGCCTCCTCCCTCCAGGCTATTGTTCTGTTAATGGCCCATTAATGTTGTGCCACATGACTCAGCAGTAACTCCCCCCCCGGACTATCTGCTGTTAACGAGCCCATCAACACCTGGCCTCATGACTCATCATCCCATTGTGAGAGGCTCCGCCCAGAGGGGGGAATCAAGCATTCCATCCCAGATAAATCTGGGCTTCTGAACGCCACGGGGGGCTGTCTACTGGATTCCTGGAGGACAAGAGCTACCACTGGACCTTCAGCTGGAGACTAGACTTCCCATAGGATCACCAATTCGACTGAACTACCTCATCTGGACTACTACCACCACCCTAATAGGGTGTCAGGTTGTATCTGACTTTGTCTGTGTTTTCCTTTTCCTTTTTCCCTTGTATTATTTCACTTATTTTTAATTATTTATTTTCCCTATTAAATTTTAACCCTGACTTGGGATCTCGCTCTGGTTTGTTTTCAAACCATTACAGTACCTGAATCTCCCCTGCTATAAACCATTCTCATATTAATGTAGCTATATGAGACTCATTACATAATCTTTCTTGAGTATTTTTAATCATGGAGAATATTTTTCTGATTCATAGCATTTTATTTTCTTATTTTCTGTGTTGGCTTTTTGTTACTTTATTTGGGGTTGTGGGTTTATGTTCTTTTCCTCCTTAATGTATCATCTAGGAGATTATTAGTTTTACTCTATTTTCTTTCTTCCTTACAACTTGCTCAAATATTTAGAAGTCTCAGTTCTATTCTTTCTACAACAGAGAGAGGTGCGGTACTCCTTTCAACCACAGCAATGAAATAACGTGTGTGCGAATGCAAACACTATGAGAACTGAGTTACTGTCCACCAAAGGCCAGACTAAAGTAACACTGAGCTAGTAGTAAAGCATCTGTATTAAGCAAAGTCTAGCCCCTTCATACAATCATGGAATCATTAAGGTTGGAAAAGATCTCCGTGATCATTAAGTCCAGTCTTGGACCAAACACCTACCATCATGCCAACGCAACCATATTGTGAACCTGGGTTTGTGTCTGATCACAGTTTCTTATTCAATGATTGCTTAATTCAAAACAGTCCTAGAAGCTGAAATCAGAGTAACTAATGGTTCTAATTAAGAGCTCTAACTGACTGGTGGGAGGAGGTTCCTAGTTTCTTATGCTTTCTGTGGCCTTTCATTCCTGAATTCACAATAGCTCAGGTTAAACAGAAGAAATCAGATAGATTTTAAGATTGTTTTGTAGATTAATTTTAAGAAAGAAGAACAAATTTGAAACCATTTAAATTTTGAGAAACAATGCTTGTTTGTCTTTTGCTGTGGAGGATCAGTTTTAGCAGTACTCTCTCATATGGAAAAATTGGCTCTAGGCTTATCTGAAAGATTCTCAAGCCTGCTTAACCAATCCCTCAACCTCAGAGGAGACTCTGCCCTGGATCCTGATAGGATGAATGCACTCAAGCTTAAGTTTAAGAGCTGGAAATCCTTACAGTAGTGGAAAATGAGCCATTCAGCTGCTGCCTAAACTCCGAAGTGAAGTATGGGGAACTGATCTGTATTACCTGTAGAGCTATATATTTGATTGCACCCTTCAGTTTTCACATTTGTCCTTGTTAAGGCTTTTTATCCCCTTTTCCAATCTTGATATAGCAGCTGAAGCTAAGACAGATTAGCATCCTAGTTCAGAAATCTAATTCCCTTCATATATCTCTTAACCCCTCAATTCTCTGCTTTGCTTATGTGTATCCAGATGGCTCTAGAAGGTTTCTACAGCTTTTACATGGCTCCTACTTAATTGAGTTTTAGCACTGTTTTCCACTTGCCCACAATATTTTAATTGACTTTATACATGTATTGAATTCCAATATTGAACTAGATTCAAATCAGTGTAGCTACAGTGACTTCCAAAGTTGCCTCTTTATTTCCTTGCAAATTTTTGCTCTTGGACTTCTGGTCAAAAACTTTTTGTCTGTCTTTTTGTAGACCTTTGGATTTGATAAAACTCCTTTTGCCTTTATTTTTTGTTTGAGTGGTAAGGTTTCTACTTTGGAGGCAACTGTTGTTTAGCAGTTGACTCCATGAAAAAGAGAGTGAAAGAGTTTTATTGCTATCAAAAAGCTTAAGCTCGATTTTGAGCTACTAGCAATTGGTACAATGCTATACATTGTGAAGTTCTGCACAACTTAACATATACCGATTTTGATTCATTCAAGTTTTATTGCTTTTTAAATAGAGCACTAACCATCCTCTGTGCCGGATAGACCAGTCACCAGTGAACAGATTTTTATCTCTGACAAATAGCTGCTAGTTTAATGATTTTGATCCGGCATTTCAATATAACAATATCTACTTTATGTCTCTTTATACAGTAGTCATGGGAAATAATGAATTAATCATTTTAAGGATTATTTTACAGTATTTCTTGAAGTAAACTCTCTTTGCAATTGTACAACATGGCTTTTTAAATGCAAATACAGTGCCACAGTTTCCTAAGAAGTCTTCTGAAACAATAGGAATGATCATATGTTGGCATTCTCAGTGGCAGACTCTTGACAAGCTGATTATCTCCCTTGTGCTTGCAGCAGTCACAGCCTGTAATAAGTAAGAGGCTGTAAATTGTAGAGGCCACTCATTTTCCCATTTCACTGTCTGCAGGAGCTAGTGAAAGCTGAAAATCTTCTATTCTGCCCTTTCATGCCAGTTAAGATAATGGCCAAATTTTTTTTTTTTTTTTTTTTAAGCAGAATATAATTGAGAGATAGGTGATGGTGCCAGAAAAGTGAGATCACTTAATCAAAGGTCAAATTAGTTTCTCACTCCTTCCACCCATCTAATCAAAAGCTCTATATTTTTTTTTTTTTTTTCTTTTGGGTTACCGGCATTGGAAATTCAAAGATAGCCTTGCCATCTACTTGTGTTCGTCAGATATTTCCCAAAGGTGCTCTGTACATGACATCCTCTTACAGAAGTGTTTCTATGACATTTCTGCTTTATTGTTTTTTGTCCAAGGGCATAGATCATAGAGAAAAAAATTCAAAATGCAAGCATATATAAGATATTTAATTATTCTGTATTTCTATAGCATTCTAGGATAGAAGATTTTAAAATTATAAAATAATTGAAGAAAAAGAAATTATTTTCTTTTTTAAACCTATAACACTAGCAAGTTGAATATTCCACATACAATAAAACCTAATTTCTGCAGTCTAGAGGATACTTGGGCAAAAGATACATTAGAATAGCTTTCTGTCAAAGGCAGGCTTTGTGTTTTGTAAGACCAGACCAACTGCTGGTTGACACTCTGCTCAACACCTTTTTCTCCTGGAATAAAATTAGCATTAATCTGGCAAATAATTTATTATTCTATTCAAACTTCTGTTTGAATAAATATATTAAGTATAAATGGATAGCCATTAGTGCTACATTATAGAGTCACTTTTTCTTTTAATTATTGGAGTTAATTCATGTTTACTATTGTTTCGTATCTCTTCTTGCCAAGGATTTGGTACTTCCATTCAGTGTCCTTTTTAGAGAACAAATTTTCATAATTAGTTCTTCTCCTTCTAATACATTAATACAGACCCATCATTTTATAAAGTTGCCTTTAATCAAGCTGTTTTGTGAGATTCAAATAAAAGGATGGATGCCTAAACAGAAGAAAAAATCATATCAAAAAGCAATGGAAACTCTGCATTAAAGACTTTCATGCACAGACAGACATCCTTTGAATGTAGAGGAGTTACAAAATACAAAATCTAGAGAAAAAAGAGGAATTTTGTGAACAGGGTGGAATCAATATTATATAACTGGCTAAGTATCAAAGAGTATCACTGATAAAAAAGTATCATAAAATTTAAATCAGATTATTTAATTTATTTATCATCTCCAAACAAGATGAAAAGTTTAAAAAGAAAAACCTATACCTTCTGGAATACCTAAAAGATATTTGAACAGAGAACATGGAATTTCATACAAGAAAACCAAACACAGATTCTTACTATGTATTTCAGTTGCAATATTTCCACCACAGTAATATGCACAGATCTCAAAAGAATAATCATACAGAATTAGTCATTGTCACTTAAGCAGAATTTGTAATTTCACATTTCAGAGTTGTGGGATTTTTTAACAGCAGGACTTTGACATCTGAAATGTCTATTCCACAGTTAAAGAGTTTTTGAGCAAGAGCAAGGCAATTCCAGGCATAAGCTGCTATAATTCATGTCTGAGGCCTACAGCTTGAAAGGAACTCTACAACCAGTATTCACATCTGATGTACAGTTTCATAAGTCAGAACACTTCAGACCTGGTGTTCACACAGAGTGTATGCACAACCAGACTGATTCTTGCTCTATTCAGTTATAATCCATCTAAACTCACTGCTGCATACTCTTCCTTTGTACCTTAATTTGTAGCTGCTCTCAGAACCAGTCTGAGATGAAGACAAAAGCCTTGAAAGATACCACAGATAGTATTCACCTGTCTAAACAATATAGAACAGTTCTTATTTGAGATGTCACAGGCTATCTGAGACATCTGCAAGGGGCTGAACAACATGCTATAAATTGTAAAAAAGAGAGAAATCTTCTGGAAGCCAGATGGAGGCTAAACCAGATACGCAAAGCAATTTAATGTCATTAGACATTTTTTAGACATGGAAAAGTAGTCATATCACTCACAGCTAAAATTTAAAAAAAAATATAAGATTATATTATATTAATTATTCTATTGCATTATATTTATAAATACATATATTAAAGCTGTAAAACCAGTCCAAGTATATTTGCTTACGAAAATTCCTGCCATGGCTTCACTTCAAAGTGCCGTGAAAAGCTAGACTAAAATTGAAGTTTTGATTTAGTTTTCTTTCTTTTTAGAATGGCAGTTTAAAAGCAAGCTTTCCATTCAAGAACAGGTGCTTTTGTGTAACATACTACATATTTATCTGATGAGCCTCCTATGGTTTATGTGGTACATATACTACTTGAACAAGTTTTTTCAAAAATGTTATTTAGTTGATTTAAAGAAATTGAAGCTTGGTATACAAATTCTCATTTCTCTTAAGCAAATGACTGTCTTTTATAGGAGTTTTAGGGATGAAGGTGTTAAAAGAAGAGGAATATAAGGTTTTGCTTACAAAAAAATGCAATTACCAGAACTACATAAAAACTTTCTGGAGTTAAATTTTAAATCAAATTGCTTGTTTAAAAATAATTTATGATAACCCTAGAGAAAGTAAGAAATACATGAATGGTTTTTTTTCACCACTTATAAACAAAATGAATAATTGGACAGTTACCTTTCTGAGCACTACAAAATTATTTAGTTACAGTGTGATTGATTGTAGAGAATTCTTATTGGCTAATTAGAATATTTTCAATAAAATTCCTGTTTCATTCACTATCATCTGCATACAGTAGCTATTCAAACAGTGCATCATAAATAGGTTGATTGTCATATGAGATACTGATTACAAACTCATTATAATCTGATTTAATTTTGTACAAGTTAAGTATGTTAAAATAATTTGATTTATTAATTTGGAGAGAGAAGAGCTTTCATGGACTCATTTATATTTGTTTTATAGCTGTTTCACTAAAAGAAAAATAGATGAAACAAATGGGATGGTACTTTCCTCTTGCATTTCTTAATTTATTTCACACACCATTATGCTTCACACCTTCTGTTCAGACATCCTTTATGTCTTTGTTTGTCTCTTTATGTCTCATCTCTTTCACATTTGTTTTCAGTCTTTTCTCAGCTTTTTAGAGCTATACATAGGTACTTCATCTGACTAATTCACTTGACTGTATTAATATTTTATTAGTACTTAACTTCTACAGCAAGGAAGGTCTGACAGTTGGACTCTTAATTATAGCCATTTCACCCTCATCTCCTACCAATGCTTCTTCACCTTTCAAATTTTTTTTAATAAGTCATATTTCATTCTCCTTCTCATTATTGAATCTCAAAAATATTCACAATGAAGACTGAAATTAAGTTGTGTGTATTTGAATATTCATCTAAAATTTGAAGGCCTGTAATAGGATATTTAGGAGATCAAGGTGATGTCTAAGTCCTTCAAAACTTTTTAAGATGATCTATCTAAACTGTAATTTAAAATTTGCTTCTTAAATTAAAGACATAAATGAAATAGCATAAATCATTGACTTCATCACTGTCTATTTCAAATATTGAAATTATTATCTGGGCAATTAATTTCAATTTCAGAAAAATGTTCTTATTCTGTTTCAAACCAGCTGGAACTTATCTGCTCGTTATGACCACGACAGTCTGTGGAATGGGGCAACAAGTCTTTCACTGTCACCTTAGAGAATTTCCAGTTAAATGTCTTAAACAGACATGCAAATATCCCACTTGAATGCAATCTCTTTCTGCAGATGGATGTATGCATACATGTAATTATTTATTTTTGTGAGAACATTTCTACTAAATAAAGATTGTGTCATAACCATTATATCTTACAGAGCATCCAACTTACAGTCATTATAGAAACTTCATAATAAACACATTCCTTCTATTATATATGTATACACAAATTTCTTTTCTATATGATATATATTCTTCTATATATTCTTCAGTTTTCTTTGCCTTTGAACTACTGCTTGTGTGTATTTTATATACATCAACAAGAAGAGTATAGAGACTTCCTGAGGTGGTTTTATATTGGTTTTACCCCAAATATTTTGCCTGATAGCTCTCAAGATAAGGATTTTTTATCTTGTCTTGGGGACTTACAATCACACTCTCATCAATAAATATAAGAAAATCCTTTATTCACTTTGTCATCCAGCTGTTAGATCTTTATCTATTAGCAGAGATGGGGTTTTAATTCCCCAGCTGGATTGCACTCTATGTTATCATTTTTATTGTTTCTTTTTTCAAGGTTGTCTTATTCTTCCCAGGAGACATTCAGGTGCTCCTACTGCTTTATACATTTCAAGACTTTCTGTCATCATAAAAATCCATTAGCATCAACCACATCACTGTCATTAAGCAAGGTAGTAAAGATTATCAAAATGAATCCATTGAGTACTCCACTAGTAATCTCCCTATCACATGATAATTTTTATTCAACTTTCAATTCATGTACTAACCACCATCTTCAGCGAAAATTTCCCATGAGGTATCATATCAAGTGTTGTATAGTAGTCAAGATAAATTAGATCTACCACAACTCTCTTGTCCTTAACGAAACAGTCATTTTGTTAAAGAAAATATTTTATCAGTCTGATGCAATCTGGTTTTGCTAATCCCTTGCATTGATTTATCCACTTTCCATTCACCTCAATTTATTTAATTATTGCTTCCTTCATAATTCATTCTGCTGATTTTGGCCTCCTGTTGAGGTCTAGCTCTGTAGTTGTCCAGTTTTATTTTTCATCTTGTTTTTAATTAGTCTCATTTTAGTCTACTCCTGTAAGCTGGAAGGTTGTATTGGGTGTAAATGGCAAGTTTTGGTAGGAGTGTTCTACAGGCTTGACCTCAGTGAGAAGAGAAAAGGGTCTGCCCTCTGCCAGACCCAGCTAGCTCCACTGGACCCACGACAGAACACAGCTGAGCACATCAGCAAAGACAGTTATATCTTTGTGAAAACATATTTAAGAAAGGGGAAAAAAGTTGGAAAAAGTGAAGAACAACTGAGGGAACAGCAGAGAAAATGATGGAATAAAAAGGTCAGAGGAGGCACTCCATGGCAGAGTAACTACCCATCTGAAGGGACCATGCTCCTGGAGCATGAAAAGTGTGAGAAATAAGCAGCAGAAGAGAGAAACCACTATGTACTGATTGTGACCTCCTGCATGATTTGTTGTCTCACTGAAGGGACTGATTCTAACCTATGGTGGTAACAAGGCAGAACAAGAAGTGTCTAAAATGAAATACTGAAGTAAAAAAAAAGTGGGGACTGGGTGTGATGAAAAAAGAAGAAGAATTTGGAATTAAATTAATTGAGCCTGGGAAAGGGTGAAGAGGGGTATTTTATTGATTGTCATCTCTGTTTCTCTGGTCTGAACAGTAATGTAGCCTGACAACAATTTATTAACAAAGCCTTATTGACACAGTAGGAAAGATGAGCAGCAATGTGCCTGTATGGAAATTTACCCAATTGCTGATAAAAAACATAGGATCATAACTGATGCAGTGGCTTCGGTGCACTGTCAGGAACACTTGGTGTCCAGGTCATCTGACAGCAACAGTCAATCATGCAAATCACTTTTGAATGGACCTAATAGTCATGCTGACCCTTGGCTCACCAGTGGTAGTGTGATTTGAGAGCCTCACACGTTACACTTGGACAGCAGCCTGCCTACGCTGCTGATATTGGTCAGGGGCAGGGCATCAGTTTGCCAGCACCTAAGTCAGTAATTAAATATTCCTGCCAATTACTGATAAATGAAGTTAAATTTTCACAGTCAAGTCTATTTTGCCCAAAATAGTTCTCGACAAGTCATATCCCTGTCTTTATTTAAATCCGTAAATTTTTTCAATCTTGCTCTTTCCTATTTTTTTCCTCTGTCCCACTGTGACAGAGAGACACTAGCCAGTGCCTGTATGGGTGCTTGGATGTTAGTTGGGATCAACCTACCACACAGGTTTATGAAGAATATTTGCTATCAGACCTATAATTCAACACATTAGCTCTTCTTAGAACTGTCGAGACAGATTTGATCAGGATCAGGGCTCCTAAGATGGTGAAGAGCCTAGAGGGGAAGCCGTATGAGCAGTGGCTAGGGTCACTTGGTCTGTTCAGCCTGCAGAAGAGGAGACTGAGGGGACACTTCTTTGCAGCCCACACCTTCCTCGTGAGGGGAAGAGGAGGAGCAGACACTGATCTCTTCTCTGTGGTGAACGGTGACAGGACTGGAGGGAATGGCATGAAGAAAACTTTAGGGAAAACGCTGTAAGGTGACAACTACTGGCCTAAGTGAAATATGGATAAAATGCTCACTGAAAAGAGACATGAAATCAAACATTTAAATTACATTAAATAAAAATAAATTGATGTGCAGCTGTGCAGAATTTATTGAAAAGGTATGCCATACAGCATATATGACAACAGTCAACATTAGGTGTTTTGTTTGTTAATTTGATTTTTTTTTTTCTCTAATGAATACGGGGTTTACACCAAATACAAATATTTGAATACAGTCTGGATACACAAACACACTATTTCTTTCACATTAGAAAAACCCCGTAAACAAATGCGTTAAAGCTCAACTTGGCAAAGAAAGAGATAGGTTAGAGAATGTACAAATAATATTTACTGGAGGGACAAGATATTTTTTAAAAACAGATGCCAAGTGCATCAAAAAAGTAGTTTGGGACTCTCTTCGACTCAATCCCAACAGCATGATTTTGTTGATTTACAATGTACTGTCAGGATTACACAAATATTTCTTTAATTTTTTTTCCCTCTTTGCATATTCCCTCTGTACTCACTAATTGCCCTAGGAAGGAAGAGTAATAGAGACTTCACTTGTTTTCAAGAGCACACATGTTTAGACAGATGCTGAACTTTGAAAGGAAAGTAAAATGCCTTCCAGTGAAAATTTTGATAGATCTTAAAGACTGAGGGAATAAGTTTGGTCTTCCACAGAGAACATTCTCCTCCCCTCTGTTGAAAACCGAAACAAGATTTAGTGACACATGCAGTTTTATCCAACTGGGCAGCTGCTATGATTGGCATCCAATGTGAGTGATAACACTGGAATGTCTAGACTTAATTTTGATGTGAACTGTGGATTTGTTTTTAGGTCCTGATCTCCTAAGAATTAAGTCTAATATCTCACTGAGGCACATGTGATTCCCATGTGAAGTCACACTGGCTTTGGCAGAGAAGGAATTAATTTCTTCACAGCAGTTTGATGCTACATTTTACAATTTTGATCAGAGCAGTGTTGATAACACACCAACGACTTAGCTATTTCTGAGCAGTGATTACACATCATCAATTTTTTCTGGTTTTCACTCTGGCCCCAGTGAGTATGTTGGAAAAGGACAAATCTAGGAGGGAACAGAACTGAGATAGCCGATCAAAATTGATCAAAAGGTCAATATTGTGTTGTGCTTTTCAATAAAACTGGAGGGCAAAGTTAGCCAGGAATTGTCATTACTGGAGGACTAGCTGGGCATCAGTTTGACTGGTGAACAATTGCTCTAGCATCACTTGTTTTAATTTGCTTTGGTTTACTGGGTTTTTGTTGTTGCTGTTGCTTTTCTGTTTTGCTTTGGTTTTCTTATACTTGATAAACCATCTGTATATCAACCAATGAGTTTTCTCACTTCTGCTTTTCCAATTCTATCCCACATCTTATTGAGGGGAAGGAGTGAGTGGCTGTGTGGGTCTTAGAAGCCTAATGGTGTTAACCCAAAAAACAGACAAACATTGAAACTCCTTTATTTTGAAACTATGAAGCAGGATAAAAAAAGAGGAGCTTGAACCTTTGGCCCAGCCCCAGAGATTTGACATCACTGGCACAAGCAAAACCTGGTGGCTTAAGTTCTGTGATTGGAGTGCTACACTGGATGGCTGGAGGCTCTTTAGGAGGGATAGACAGGGCAGGCAAGGCAGGGGGGTGGCGTTATATGTAATGGAGGAGTTGGAATATATGGAGCATGCAGGTAGCAGTGGCACAGCTGAGAGCCTCTGAGTAGGGATTAAGGTACAAACAAATAATGATATGTCACTGTGGGAGTCAGCTAAAGACTACCTAGCCAGGACAATGGCACTGATGAATTATTCTTTGAGGAACTAAAGGACACCTCCTAATCCAATGCCTTTGTCCTTATGGGAGGCTTGACTTGCTGGATGTTAAATGGGAGCACCACACAGCTGGCACAAACAGGTCTGGAAGATTAGTGAAACACATGGATGGTAACTTCATGGTACAGGTACTAAGGCAGCCAACTAGGAAAGACACCCTCCTTACTTTGTTTTTTAACAGGGGAAGGTTGCAGGAGTGAAGTGGTCACTGGTGGCCATCTTGGCCACAGCGACCACAAAGCAGTTGAGTTTAAAACCTCTGTTGACAGGAGGAAAAGAGATAACAACACTTCAACCCTGGGCATGAGGAGAGTAGACTTTAGGCTGCTCAGGGAACTAGTGACTAAGATCTACTTTTGAAGGTGTTGGGGTCCCCCAGAGCTGGTCACTTTTAAAGCACCACCTTCTAAGGGCACAGGAGCAGGCAATTCCAAAATGCTGAAAGTCAAGCAGACAAGGAAGGAAGTCAGCTTCACTGAGCAAAGATCTCTTTTTGGAAATAAGGCAAGAAAAGAAGGTGTATGTCCAGTGGAAACAAGGTCATGTGACATGAGAGGACTGTAGGGATGCCTCTGGAGGAAGAAAATTCATGTGGCCACAGCTCAACTGGAGTTGAAGCTGGACAATACTGTGGGAGAGAATAAAAAAGAGCCTTTTAAAATATATTAATAGCAAAAGGCAGTACAGAAATTAAATCATCCCATTACAGAATGGGGATGGTCATCTCACAAACAGGGACATAGACAAGGCAGAGATGTTTCATGCCTCTGTCTTCAACACTAACAGTGGGGTAAAGGGGGTGCCAGTGCTCTGAGCTGGAGGACCATGACTGCAAGCATCATCAACTCCCATTTGACCTGGAACTTGTGAAGGTTCTACTGCTCCAGCTAGATCCCTATAAGTCCATGAGGCCTGATAGGATTCAAGAATACTAAAAGAGCTGGATGGCGTCATTGCAAGGCGTTTCTCTGATTTTTGAACAGTTGTAGGAATTTGGGAAGGTCCTAGTGGACTGGAAGCTGTCTAACGTTGTCCAAATTTTCAAGAAGGGCAAGAAGGATGACCCTGGAAACTATGGGCCTGTCAGTCTCAATTCAGTGATTGGTAAAATTATGGAGATTATTCAAAGAGGTACTGAAAGATGCCTGAAGAACAGTGCAGTCATTGGTCACAGTCAGCATGACTTCATGATGGAAGTCCTGCTTGTCAAACATAATTTATTTTTATGACAAGGTAACTCACCTAAGTGACCAAGGGAAACCAGCTGATGTAATCTTTTAGGATTTCACTAAAGCTTTTGATACTGTCTCTCACAGTATCCTTCTGGATTAAATGCCCTGCATTCAGATGGATAACATGTCATGCTATGGGCAAGCAGGGGAGAGAGAGCTGGATTAGAGGGCTGGGCAATCACCAACCATATGAAGTTTAACAAAAACAAGTGCCAGATTCTGCACCTGGGATGGGCCAGCCCTGGATGTACAGACAGACAAGGGAATGAGATGTTGGAAAGCAGTGCTGCAGAAAGGAACCTGGGGGTCCTGGTTGATGGAAAGTTGAACACGAGTCAGCAGTGCCCTGACAGCCAGGAGGGTCAGCTGTTTCCTGAGGTGCATCAGGCATAGCATTGCCAGTCGGGCAAGATTGTCCTGCTCTGCTCTTCACTGGGGTGGCCTCACCTCAAATGCTGTGTGCAGTTTTGGGTACTATTAAGCTATTAGAATGTGTTCAAAGGAGGGCAAGGAAGATGGTGGAGGGCCATGATGGGAAGCCATATGAAGAGAGGCTGAGGCCACTTGGTCTGTTCAGCCTGGAGAAGAGGAGACTGAGGGGAGACCTCATTGCAGTCTGCAACTTCCTCGTGAGGGGAAAAAGAGGGGCAGACACTGGTCTCTTCTCTGTGGTGACTAGTGATCGGACCTAAGGGAATGGCCTCAAGTTGTTTCAGGGGATATTAAGGTTTCTACTTAGGAAAATGTTCTTTGCACAGAGAGTGGTTGGGCAGTGGAACAGGTTCCCTGTATTAGGCTTGCATGACTAGGTATTGTTACAGAGGTAGCTTCTGTGAGAAGCTTCTAGAAGTTTCCTCCATGTCCAGCAGAGCCAATGCCAGATGGCTCCAAGAAAGATGTGCCACTGGCCAAGGATGAGCCAACCAGAAATGGTGGTAATACCTCTGTGATAACATATTTAAGAAGAAGAAGAAGAAAATTTACTGCACAGATGCAATTGCAGCCAAAGAGAAGGATGAGAGGAGCATGTGAGAGGAACAGCCCTGCAGACACCAGCACCAGTGAAGAAGGAGGGGGAGGAGGTTCTTCAGGAACTGGAGCTGAGATTCACCTGCAGCCTGTAGTAAATACCATGGTGAGGCAGCTGTGCCCCTGCAGCACATGGAGGACCATGGGGATGAAGAGATCCACCCACAGCCTGTGGAGGAGACCCACGAAGGTGCAAGTGGATGCCTGAGAGGATGCTGCGAACCCATGGGAGGCCTGTGCTGGAGCAGACTCCTGGAAGAGACCTGCAGACCTGTGGAGAGAGGAACCCACTCTGAAGCAGAATTCTTGGTAGGACTTGCAGCCCGGTAGAGGACCTACCCTGGGGCAGCCTGTCCTTGAGGGATTGCACCCTGTGAAAGTGACCCACATTGCAGCAGTTTGAGGAGAACTGTTGCTGGTGATATGGACTTATGTTGGAGAAGTTAATGGAGAACTGCCTTTCATGGGACAGACCCCACATTAGAGGTGGAGGTGGACTCCTCACCCTGAGCAATGGCAGGAGCGACCTGTGATGAACTGACAGCAACCTCCATTCCCTGTCTCCCTGCACCACTAGGGGGGAAGAGGTTGAGCTGGGAAGGAGGGAGGGGTGGGGGGAAGGTTTTTAAAGTCTTATTTTACTTCCCATTAGCCTGCTCTGATTTTGTTGGTAATAAATTCAATTCATTTCTCTAATTCAAGTGTGTTTTTCCCATGATGGTATCTGGTGAGTGATCTCAACTCCTGAACCCTTCATTATATTTTCTCTCCCCTGTCCAGCTGTGGAGGGGAGTGATAATGAGGATTTAGTGGGTGCCTGGCATCCAGCCAGGGTCAATCCCCTACAGTCTTTTTGGTGTCAAAACCCAGGCATGCATGCACATTTTTGTTTTTCCTTTAGTAAACTGCCTTATCTTAACTTATGATTTGTTTTCAATCTTATTTTCTCTGTCCTATCCATCTGGGGAGTGGTAGAGTGTCTTGGTGGTGGTGTCTGGTGTCCAGCCAAGGTCAACTCACCACACTCCCCAGGGAAGTGGTCACAGCACCAACCTACCAGAGTTCAAGAAGTGTTTGGACAACAGCCTCAGGTGTGACTTTTGGGGCTGTCCTCTGCAGAGCCAGGAGCTAGACTTGATGATCTCCTTGGGTCCCTTCCAATTCAGGATATTGAATGATTCCATGAAAACATTCTGCTAAAAATGCAAATAATTTTCTGGCATGAGTGTGAAGTTGTATGCAACACTTCACTATTGAGTCATATTGATGGAAAGCCATCTGGCTAAAATTACATAAAATCATAAGTTATGATTTTTTAAGTCTGAAATTTAGAATAAAAAACGCTTCTGTTTTACTTTTGTCTCATAGATTTTGTGATACCTCATCATAAGTCATATGGACAATTATTAAAAACAGTTTCAATTTTGTGTTTTTTATGGTTAATTCATAATAACTTATCAAAAGCTCAGTTTTATGTTAATTACTTACAGAATTAGCAAAATTATCTTCTCATTTCTGGCTTGTAAAATACAATCTATACTTCTTTTATTATATAGGATAATAGAACAAATAAACAAACTATTATCCTTTTCCTACTTCGAAAAATCCTATTGTCAAAAAGACTGTCATAAAATATTACCAAAAGATCAAAGCAATTTGGACAAGGTATAGGATGTATAAAATGGAGGTTAATAGAGGTTAACGTTTCCCAATTTGGACCATTATCTCAGTTGCTGAGTTTGAATCATTTATTCCTAGTTAATGAATAAACAACACCTTCTAATCCCAAGGGCTCAGGCAGGAAATCATCCATGCATGCTAGGTTTATCAAATGGACAAAAGTACACAGATAAATGGCATGTAAGAATTAGCACAATGGTATATTCAATGCCATTTCTCTCTTGCAAATACAAGAGAATGATGACACTCTTTTTTTTTTCAATAGCTAAGGATTCTTCTTATGTTCTTTTGTAAAAGTTATGCCGTTTTATCACATATTATTGATCTGCAACTGAAAATTATTTCCCAATCCTTATAATTTCTAAATAAATAAATCTGCTTCTCAGATGTACTTGGAAAAGAGGGCGACTAGGCCTGCTTTTGAATAGCCAAAATAGGAAAACATTGAGTATGGCAGACAGATGAGCCAGGAAAATTGTAGTTGTGAGTGGGAAAGAAAAGGGTCCCAGCAGTGTCCTTGACTTCATGCTTTACCTAAAAGAGGTTCAGTGGCAGACACAGAGCTGCTTCACAAACACTATCTTGTGTTTGCCAAAACAGGTTTGCTTCTTCACCAGGAGAGTAAAATATTTGTAGTTTCTCCATACATTTCCCCATAACACAGCAGAAAGTTCAAGATTATACTAACAAGAGGCAAGGTATTGGAAAGATTCAAGTTGGATACATTTCTCTTTTGAGTTCATTTGTCATGTAGAAAACAGATAACCTTCTTCCAACGCTATCTTAAAGATTGGCACACACTTTCAGAGTACACAGTATGTGGGTGCACTGGCTGCAAAGCCTTCTTAAATCATTACTGAAAGTGTGATTTTTCCAGAATAAAGTTCTGCAGCTGCTTTGTGATATGCACAATGAAAGCTCTTCTAGAGTAATGGGGATTCACAGGTGAAAGAACTAGCACATCGTATCATTTTTATTTCAGCTTTCAGAGGTGGTGACTGCCCCACCTTCATTAAGGGAAATGAAGATGAGAGGTAGTGTCAGATTTGTGAAGCGTCTGTGAAGTTGTCTATCGTAGAGGACATATGTAAAGAAGAAATTTAATGATAATTTAACACTCTCCTGAAATTTTCCATGAAAATACATAACGGAAAGTTTTGAGATGATGGATTTCATTTTACCCTATTTATTACTTAGAAAAAGATTTTTATAGCTCAGATCTGGAGGAATATACCTTTATTTAATTATAAGGAAAGTTTTATTAGATAACACAGTCTCTTCCTTTACTTGATGCCTTTTAGTGCCATATACTGCTCTGTAGGTGACAAGACCATAGCAGTACATTTTTTGCTCAAATTTTAGCTCTGAGTTCTAATTGTTGATAAAATGGGTAGTACCCAAAATCTTTGATATTTGGAAACTAACACTACACATTAAATATTCTTCAACAAAGACGACAATAACTTTTCTTTAGGACAGTTAGTCTGACATCTAGTATTGGCGCATTAACAGAATATACATACACGACTTGACTGATAAAGAATTAAAAAAATACAATTAGTCCCTGTCAGTTTGATAAAGCAGAAAATAGACCTTGCCAAAAAATATGACTTAATTCTTCATGCACATCAGAACGGTCAATGATGAAGGTACTTTATTCTTTTAATTGACAAGTGCTAAACTGTATTCTGCTTCAACAACTAAAACTGTAGAATAAAGATAATGCCTCCATTAAATTAACAAATGGATAAGTGAGTTATCAGAAGTGTTTATCCATGTAAATCACCATCATGTGGTAATGTTTATAATAATATTTGTCTCTAAGACTGACAATGTGATTATATGCTCACGTATAATATAATACAAGTTATATTATATATTTTTATTATATTAATGGAGCATATTCTATGTGTTGCCTGTATATATAAAATATCTACTCTGACTAAAATTTTAATCATTACCCCAAATAAATAATCTCTGGTGCTAACATTTTCAGACAAAAAAAAGTCAGAAAATACTGATCAGAATGGGACAGTTATCTTGAGGAGCTGGATCCCACGCTATCTGGTATATTTTTAAATAACATACTGTAGAAACAGAACTGTTCTTGCATAATTAGACACATCATAACTTGACATATGAGAAAGTATTTCTGAGAAAGTATTGAGGATCATAATGGTGAGACACATGTACATTGCATTCTGCAACTACATTGTAGTAATGAAAACATTTTTTTGTAAATTGCTTTAATCCTTAGCAATATACATGGAGTGAGTACGAAGTAGGAACTTGGGTATATGGAAAGGGGTTTTACACTTTCTTTCATATGGCATTATTGTTAGTACCGAAATATTGCTCAGTCTTCTAATAACCACCTCTTTAGAGTTGTTAAAATATAAAAAGTGTCGTCCTGCTTACTCTTCACACAGAAGGTTATGTTGAAAGTGCTGTCAAGCACTGTTCTCCAAATTTGGGTCACTGTAGAACTCTGCATATTGGATGAAGCAAATCTGGGCAAAAAACCAAGTTTACCTTGCTCTTTACAACCAATAAGACCCTTTTTTTCAGAGAAGCGTAGCTAAAAGTTAAGCCAATTCAACATACGAAAAGAAGACTAAGAAATTACTTGATTATTGTTTATGTATTCCTTAGAAGTAAAACAGTCATTAATAAAGATCTCTTTAGCATAGAAAAGAAAGAACCCTTAACTGAAAATCAATGGAAGCTGAAGCCAGGCAAATTCATTAAGGGCATAAGGTAAAAATATCAAACAGTGAGGGTAATTAATGAAAAACATTATTTCATTAAAGTTAAATAGGATACATTTTTAGTCAGACATGATTATTGCCTTTGATGCAATCTTGACTTTGGAATGACTGCATGAAATGCAAAAAATGTAATCTGTAATACACAGCAGGAGAAAGAAAATGATCAGGTTGTCCTAGTCAACCTTCCATATCGTTATTTCATCTTTCAGTAATCGCAATTGATAACTAAATTTATCTGATCACTATTCACTCTAAAAATGAAAAAAGATGCTTAACTTTTCAGTTCATTTTACTTTTTTTTCATTCTATTGGGATCTTATAAATTTTCTGATAGGCTTTACAGAAATGTATTCAGAAGATGTTCACAAAACTAATTCTGGAAGAAATCCTATGCAATTTTCTTTTAAAAATCCATTTCCCTGTCGTGAAGGATTTATAACTCAGCTACTATAAACCTTATAATGATTCTGATTTTAAATATCTTCAATTCTTTTTCCTGGTTTTATCATCAGGACAGTCAATAAATTTTTCATCATATTCCAGCTTAAATACATGATTGTTTACATTTATAATTTCATAAATAAGGTCTTGTTCAAATGAATACAGTTTTTTTGTTGTTTCTAGAAATACATCTCTTGAAACTGTTAATTCTCAATTCATTCAGAAATGAAGGAGCAAATAGCTGCTGATGCTACAAATTCCCTTCCACTACATTTGCCAATAGAATCATAGAATGGTCTGATCTGTAATGGGCCTTGAAGAACATCTAGTTCCAACCTCTATGCTGTGAGAAAGGAAACCTTCCACTAGACCAGGTTGCTCAAAGTCTCATCCAACCTGGCCTTGAACACTTCCTGAGATGGAGCATCCACAACTTCTCTGAGCAATGTGTTCCAGTGCCTCACCCCCCTCAAGGTAAAGAATTTCTTCCTTTTATCTAATTTAAACCTACTCTCTTTCCATTTAAAGACATTCCTCTTTGTGCCGTCACTACAGAGCTGGCAAAAGGTTTCTCTCCTTCTTTCTTGTAGGCTCCCTTCAGGTACTTGAAGGCTACAATTAGGTTACCCCAGAGCCTTCTCCAAGATCAACAGTCCAAATTCTCTCATCCTTTCCTTACAGATGAGCAGTTCCATCATTCTAATCACCTTCAAGGCCCTCCTCTGGACTTGCTCCAACAGATCAATACCCTTCCTGAGGACATCAGAGCTGGGCACAGCTCTCCCCATGTGGTCTCACTAGAGCAGAGTAGAGGGGCAAAATCCCCTCCCTTAACCTGCTGGCCCCACTGCTTTTGATGCAGCTCAGGACACCATTGGCTTTCCGGTCTGCAAGCACACACTTCTATACTTGATGGTCTGCTTAAGGAGTCAGATTTACCTACTGCTAGCCACGTTCCCTCTCTTAAATCTGTTTTTTTTTTTTTTTTCTTTTTTCTGTTTAATTAATTCTTTTTTGTTTAATTAATGCTGTTTCTGTTTCACTGATGCTAGATCATATGGGACACTGTCACAAGGATGCAAACACCCAGACCTAGTGAAGCTGATTCCTGGTGACCACTAGAGAAATTAACTTGTGTCCTGCCCTCTGAAATGGTTATCTGAATTAAGGCAGACAATTATTTAGAGACTTACAGAAGCTAAATTTGTTAATAGTAATTAATCCTTTAAAACTATTTAAAGCAGTCACAATAGCAAATAATCTGAGACATAATAAGAGCCATACAGTTTTTAAAAGTAAGTTTCTTTCCTGTGAATAGAAAAATGGCAGCCCTATTTTATTACCTGCAATTATTAGTTAATGTTTATATCAATTTTAAAGGCCTGTCATATTCATAGAGCTTTGAAAGCTTTATGAATAATTTGACTAATCTCTTGATTTTGCATTTCTTACCTTATCTACAGGTATATGTGTATATATAGATATATTGCTTTTGAGACAACTCAGTGCTTAAAAATACCTTATATGTATTCTATTTTTTTCAAGCGACATTGAAACTCCAATCTGCTCCAGAGTAAAACTCAAAAACTTTTCTTTTACCCTCAGTGTTCTGCTGCAATATCTATATTCTGTGATGCCTTTAAGAAATCAAATTACTGCTTTAGGCAACAGTCAGAAAATACTGATACACATGCCATTTTCATTTTTATAAATTTACTTCATATTTTAAATCCACTTTCTCTTCCCTGCATTCCTAAAAGTAAGTTGGCTTTTATTATACTTAGGAATTCTTGCCTAGAAGGAAATAATCCCTTCACTTATGAGTCAGTAACCACGCTCAAATTAGAATTCGCGACTCTGAGCTCCCCACTCTAAACAATGCCATCTTGTTATTTCTTTGAAAAGTATTATGAAAAGATGAAATGAGGCATAATATTTGAGGTTTTCCATCATTTTCAGTCTCTTGTTGATCTGATCCACTGCCTGAATTTTATTCTGTCAAGTTCAAAACACTGTTTTCATGTGGGTATTTTCATACCGTTCCTTCCAATTCTTCCTGTAACAGTCTGTTATATTTTCATTTGAAATGCTGACAGCATCAGATATTTCTTCACATTATTAGATCACCCTTCCTTTATATCTCAACCAAGCTAGACACATTTAGTTTTTAAACCTCTTTTTTTTCTGTAAGTGAGTGTTGGGAAGCTTTTAATCAGCTTTGTTGTCCTTCTTTGCATTCTAATCAATTTCCTGATCATTAAGTGAAAATGAGTATGCACCACCGGACACAGTAGTCTGTTGGCAGGAAGGAATGAATGTTAAAGGACAGATCTTAAATAACAGGGTGGTTTTGTAACATATCGTCGGAATGGCTAATGTTATGCATCTCATAGAAGACAGGAGACCAATGAAATGCTGAATTCCTTGACTTCCATGTCAAAATATTCACTTAGTTCAGGGGGCCAAAATATATCCGACATATCGCCCCGTAAGGATACCCAGAATGCGTGGATCTATTCTATCAGGTTACTATGTGTCATGGTTTAGGAATGGTATTCCCCAATTTAGTGTTCCCACTGAACCACTCCAAACTAGACACCGCTCTCTCACTCCTCCCTCCCCCTCCTCCTCTCACTGCAGTGGAATGCAGTTAAGAATTAGAGGCTCAATAGGTAAAGATCATGGGTTGAGATAAGAACAATTTACTGGAAACAGCAAATAAATAATAATGTTGTGAGGGCCCTACTTCCTCTTCATCCCTCACTAAGCAAACTGCTTTGGTCTTTAATTTTTTCTTTTGTCTAAGGGCATTTGCAAATAGAATGGGTTTTTCCTCTGGTTCAGCCGCAGTTTCAGTGGCCACAGTGCCTATTTGTTGCTTTCCTCCAATTCCTCCTGAAGGTGCTGTCTAGTGATGAGCAGCGTCTGGTAAATAGTAGCCAAGGCCCAGCTCATTGCATAACTTCATGCCTCTCTAAAATGGCAAGAGCATTTTTCTTTCAAATATTTTGCCACATTATCAGGGTCCTGAGTTGTTCAGGGGTGAGCTTTCAAACCATTGGACCAGAATAGTCCTTCAAAAGCTGGCCCATTTTCTCCCATCTTCCATGCCACTCATGGCTATCCACACTTGCACATATCTCTGAAAGATCATTCTAAAAATCCTCTTTTGTAACTCTAAACGTGGTATGAACAGCAGTGAGGAGACCTGGCAGACCTAGCAACAAGCACATGCTTTCCTTAACATCCAAGGGAAATTCAAAATCCCCAAAAGCTGTTTTAACAGGCTTGAAGGAGGAAAAGGGGGTGAAAAGCTGAGGAAAATCATCCTTCCCTGTTCCCCACACAGACAGGGTATAATTGTTAATGGACTCTCAAAGGTAGAACCTGAGGTAAGGGTGGGAGAATAACACTGAATACACATCCCAAATGACCCTCACTGCCCTTAATGTTATTGTGTCATAAGCTGGTATCACACGGCACAGCAACAAAGCAATTCTGATCCCTCTCCCTGCTCTGAAAAATATCATGAGGAGCACATATTGCACATATAGGAATACATGCAGAGTTAGGTACCACACAGACATGAACAGACCAAGTAACATTGTGACCTCATTACCTAATACAGCAAGTGTTTAGATCAAATTTCTTTCCAACCTCCTCTGGGCAGATCTGTTATCACCTCAAAACTTTGTGCCTCACGTTGGGTGCCAAATAAAGCTGCTGTTGTTTAGGAATGGTATTTTCCAATTTAGTGTTCCCACTAAACCACTCTAAACCACATGCTACACCCTCACTTCTTCCCTCTCCGGGTGAGACTGAACGGAGAGGAGAGCTGGAGGCACAAAGGTAAAGATCATGGGTTGAGATGAGAACAGTTTATTGGAAACAGCAAATAGGTAAGACAGCTAACAGTAACAGCAAAGTACTAATGACAGAGCATATGAGAAAAAAGTCAGACTATTCGCATGTGTTTACTCACCCCTCCCGGAAAACCCATGAAAATTCATGACTGCTCCCTCCCCACACTAGCCAGACCCAGCAAGAAGCCCCTTCCCTGTCCCCAGCAAATGAGGGGAGGTGGTGTAGAATAACTTCTGGGTCCTAGCCATGCCCACTCTTGGATACTGCAAAAATGAATACTGTCCTGGCCCAAACCAGGACACCACGTTAACGTTATTCAGCATAAAAAACAAATACAAGAGATGTGAACAGTAGTAAATTAAGCACAGAGATAAAGAGATTCATGCTGTTTGCATCCCTCCCAAGGGGAATTCATGTCTGCTCCTAATTCTTCATATCTCATTTTTGGTTTTCCAATCACTGTTCTTGCGCATTCAGGAGAATGAACTTCCTATCTGTATTTGTCTCTCCTTTTTAATATTTGATTGTCTCTTACTTGCACTATGGTCACAAATTGAGTCTAACCATTAACCTGGCACTGCTAAGTCTACCTCTAAAACATATCCCCAGGTGTCACATCCATGTGTTTTTTGTACACTCCCAGGGATAGTGATTCCCGGAGAGTCTATTCCAATAGACCACCTGACCAACCTTTCACTGATAAAATTTTTCCTAATATCCAATTTAAATCTTGCCTGGCACAATTTGAGGATATTTTGTCAGGTCCTGTCACTTATCGTCTGGGAGAAGAGACTGACCTCCAACTCACTACAACCTCCTTTCAGGTAGGGGTAGAGAGTGATAAGGTCTCTCCTGAGCTGCCTCTTCTCCAGGCTAAACTTACAAGTAATTCTCTTTCTATGACATTTTTATGTACCTATTGATGAGAAAGAGTAAGGATATTTTAAGTTAAATTGTTGGGGACTATTCATGCTTAGGGTATGGGTAGTTTTATTAAATATCTTTTCTATTCAAAATTAAGCAAAATTAATATCGTATTTAATGAAAATACTGGTTTAAAACAACTATTGAGGAGATGGATGCTTCACGGCCTTAGAGAAAATTTAGGCCTCTGCCACCATTTTAAATCACACGTTGCTGCTGCTAGAGCACAGGAGAACAGGATGTGTCACAGTTGCTTCTGTTGCACCCCTTTTTTTTCATCCGATAAATAATTCATTTATCCATGTAATGCAAAACAGTTCTAATAGCACAGAACAACAGATTTCTTTCCTCAAATTTACAGTAGCCTAAAGGTTATGGCTTTCATAAGAGTTTCTCAGCCACTGTCAGAAGAAGACCTATGCAGAGTGTTTGCATTCTTCTTATAACACTTATTTGTGGGAAGAGCCTTAGGAATATAGCACTGTTAGTCCCATTCTCTGAAAATTCTTAAGGATAATCCTCATACAATAGCACTTTCCTAAGCCCTTGTAATTGCCCTGGGAAATACAAACACACACACACATACAAATAGTATTATAAGGGTGTCATAATGCAGTTTGAGAAGGAGGAAACTTTTTCCAGAATATACAAAATTTTGTAGTCGGGCTTTTTGTGTGTGTGGGTGTGTGTGGGTGTGTGTGCGTGTGTGTGTGTACCATATCTGCAACATTTTTAATCTGGGAAATCTTGGGCGTTTATCGAATGAAAGATACCATCTGAGGAAAACAAACACTTTACCATGTGCTACACCTCAATAGATAATGACAAACAGTATTGCTCACATGTTGTTTCAAAGCACAGGGCTCTCCTTGCAAATCTGTCTGTACACAGGTTTTTCATCAGTATGTTTTTACTAAGGGACATAGTCTAGATATTTCCAGGTGATTCATACCAGTCTGTTAGCCAAATAAGATCCTATCTTTCTTGGTTATGTTTATGACAATGCATTTTCACATTAAATTGGAAACAAATGACTCTATTGTCATTCCTCTCTGGAGTACGCATACTCTTGATGCACGGATTTTACACAGGCTTAAGGGGAGAATGATTTGTCTCTTGTTAAAATATTGGCAACACATCACTGAGGATTTCCTCCAGCAAAGGGAACAGATTACACCTCTGTGAGCTGAATGCAAAACTGCATGGGGTTTCTTTGTGTTTGTTTGCAAAATGACACACACAAACAGTAAGGAAAACATAATTAGAAATAGTCAAACTGGTTAATGACAAAAATAAGGAAAAATCCCAATTTCAGAGTATTTGCTTAGTAGCAAGAAAATGTTACTCAAATATAAACAAACTATTCAATTAAACTAGAAAGGGGATTCAATTTCTGAATATTTATATTACATCTAAAAGAAAGATTAAACCTTACTGGGTGAAATCACACGCAGATTACTAATGTTTATTTGTGGTCTATTAAGTCACTTAAATTTAGAACCATTTCACAGATGATCTAGAATTGTCACCTGTTCTCTAGCAGTCTCTCTAAAAGCAGAAAGGCAGGCATGAATTTCTATAAATATTGCCTCATATCTGCTTACCCCAGGTAAATATCTCAAACACCCCATCAAATAGTACCAAAATGATATTTAGGCAATTGCATCCTTAATTTCTGTGTTATAATTTTTTACCTAAAATGCTAAATTGCCTGTTTCAATATTTCTCACACTATTAATAAAAACACCCTAGACTAATAGAAACTGCAGGAGACCTTAGAGTACAACTTTCTACTTTCAAGTGCCCATGAAATTTGTGTAATGTAAATGAAAACATCTAGATGCCAATTTAAAATGGCTGTTAACTTCCTTTAATGATCACCTTTAAGATAGCTGAAATATTTGGACTTTTTTTGCCTCCAGTCTTAAAAACCTGTTTTTTCTATCGTTTATTTTAAAGGATGCCCTCAAGACACCTATTTCATTAGACATGCACAGGAAAAAACCCACAAATGCCAGACAAGATATTAACATTATTTATTAAAATATATATGTGTAGGGGTTATTAATACATATCCACCAGGATATGTAAAGAACTACAGGAAATAAAAAAAATAAAATTAATATCAAAAATCATAGTACATTTGTTATACAAGTATTAAAGTTAGCAAAAGAACCAGGCCTAGTGTGTACACTGCTGTATATTGCTCAGCATAGGAATATCCAAGTTCTCAGTTCTCAGCACCCCAATGTATACAACATCTCTGAGTTAGTTTACACTTGCATTCTGCTCTGTCACATGGCAACCTAGTCCTTTGTTGAAGAACTTCTGTTTCATGTGCAGTTTGGATTAATTCTTCACTAATAAACCTGTATGGAGTTTGAATTAACATATAAGGCCAGGGCACCTGTCCATAGTGTGGGTGGTGTTGAGAAATAGAGTATTCTCTCAACTATTCTACATCATAAGCTTTTATGGCACACAAAGTATTAATGCAAGCGTAGGCTGGATAGTCACATTAATGTAGTTGTGCCCATTCCTCAAAATTCAAGCAGATCAGGCTATATGGACTTCATTCTTTGTTTCTCTTAATATTCATCCATTTGTAGCCTAAATGAATGCTCTCACAGCAGGCAATACGGGTACCCTTCACATCATCTCTTCATACAACAAAATCCATTTATGAATCCTGTAACTTGAATAACAAACAAGGTAACTATCTGACTAAGAGTCTGTTTACAGCTGCTTTGCCCACTTTTAGATTTAAAAAGATGTGTTAATAGTATAGAAGAATGACCTCTAGAGTAACTTATTATGGAAGGAAAATATATTGAGGTTTGCCTTATACAAGTCTCAAACCTTGCAGCATTTCAACTGTTAGCATACAACTTTGTTCCCAATTACTTCATAATTGTGGACATAAAGAATTTTTAGCTTTGGTGTTATGCCTTAAAATCTGTTATTGTCACCAAAAGCCCCTTAACATGAAGTTAAAAAAAAAAAAAAATCCCCAGAAACTTGTTATTTTTTCTGAACATGACTTTCCAATCCAAACCCCATTACCCAAAGGCCTATAAGACATGAATATGAAAGCTGGTGGCAACAAATCTAACTAAGAGAGACAAAAAAAATCATCTGTAGTTTTTCTGATCAGTGTAACTGTTTTTATTGCTAAGTATGAGCCCTGTGAGAGCTGTTTCATTGAGGAGTTTGGAAATACAATATGGATACTTCTTACCTCTAGGTCACTGTTTCAAGTATAGCTCAGACTAATAATGACAAAACCATATCATATCATCTGCTGTCTCTGGAATGATCTGCACCAAATGAACTGGCAATTCAAAAGAAATCCTAATGTACCTCAAAGTCATCAACTTTTTATCAAATAAAATCTTAATTGCAAACCTTAACAGACAGGCAGTATCTACCTTGGCTTAGAAAAATCGGTACTGTTACCTCACTAGCTATGTCACTTCAATGGATGAAAAAGAGCTAAAAGGTTGCATTTTGACCAACTACTTATTTGCTGCAGAATACAGCTGTAATTATTCCAAATATTTTGTAAGTTTAAAAACTATTATATTGGCTTAAATGAAGATATTAAACTTCCATTTCCACCCCCATTTTTTACAGTTATGTATCTATGAAATTTATTGAGTGTATCTAAAGATGCACTAGAAGTTTGGTTCTTATTTCTTCCTGATATGACCTGGGTCTGTAAGACATTTTCTTTAAAGAAAACCATCCAAAACAAAATCTTACAATGCCTTTTCAATTTAACCTTTTATGTAAAACATATTCTGTCTTGTACTTAGAAAACATTGAAGATTTTGGGTTTTTTTAAGTCTTTGAACTAGGTATTTCACCTCTCAGATGCACATCTGAACCCCCAAGCCCATCACCCCTGCTAGAAAATCTTTACTTCTCTTGGTCTGAAATAATATTTTATAGTTTCATGCATAGTGAAACATTTGTGAGAAATGGGCTTGAAAAAGCATCATATTAGGATACCTTATAAACGGATGGTTGGCACCTGTCTCCAGAGTAATATAAGTCCATTTCAAAACCTTTCACAGCCTGAATAACAGAGATAGTTTAAACCAATTTTGCCTCAGGCCAAGATTCACAAAGGCGTTGGGATTCACAAAGGATTTTGGATTACTTTTTTCTATGTTGAATGAGACTTAGTTTCCTCAATGACTTGGGGAAACTGCAGTCTACTTCTCAGGACTTTTAGCTAATGACCAGCTCTGAGATTAGTTTCCCTCAGTGTTCATTTAATGACTGTGATACACCTCACTGGAACTCTTGGAGTTTAAGCATTCACTCCAAACTATTATTTTATGACTGACAGACTTGTTTTCTAGATACAGTGGTGTTTGTTTGTCTTTTTCAGAGAATTACCTATTAGAACTTCCCTCTGGAGCATAATTCCTAGGGAAATCTCAGCTAGTTTTCACATTCTGAGAGCACTCTAGAACTCCCTGATAGTGGAGGATATTATTTCTTCCAGACATCACTCATCCCACACCAAATTCACCACAGGATCCAGAAAAAATTTTATCTTTGACCCCAAATTCATTCTAACTAACTTTTACAACAGACACAATGATATAATTTGGCCATTCTTCTTAATTAAAATAATTTTCCATGTTTTTTGCCCTGAAATTTTTTTAACAGACTAGAAGCTGTCTTTTCTATTTCACTGGCTAACACAGGTCACTTTGGAAATCTACATCTATTTGGTGACTGCCCCCTTATTTTTATGTGTTCTAGCACAACATTATTTGGCTGAAAAAAACCTGAAGTTTCCATTCCTTCTCAATCTGCTTATACAAAAACAGAGAGGATAAAATCACACAAGGCTAACCACTGTTTTATAAAAGAGAACTGGTTCACAAGACACAGAAAATGCAGAAGTGCTGAATGCCTTCTTTGCCTAAAAAGTCTAGTACCTACCATAAAACCCAGCCTTTGGGAATCCCAGGTACCAGAAGCAAGGGGAATAAACTGGAGAAAAGATGTACAGTTGGAAAAGAATAATGTCAGAGAATGCTTAAGCAAACCAGACATACATAAATCTGTCATCTATGAGGGGATACACCCACAATTGCTGAGAGAGCTTGCTGATGACATTGAAAGGAAAGTAAATGTTGTTTTCATTTTCAGACAGGGCAAGAAAACGGACTCAGGAGCTACAGACTGGTCAGCCTCACGTCAGTCTCTCTGAAGGCCTTTAAGGAGCTAAATTAAATCTAAACCCCATTTTCAGGTGTGTAAAGGAGACAGTCATCAGCAATAGTCAGCATGGCTTCACCAAGGGGAACACACACTTGACGAGCTTAATGAGCTTCTGTAGTGAAATGACTGTCCTGGCAGGTGAGGGTGGAGCAGGAGGTATTATCTACTCCAATTTCAGCAAGATCTGTCTCCTTTAAGATGCTTACAGACAAGGTGATGAAGTATGGGCTGTATAAGTAGGCAGTGAGGTGCACTGAAAACTGGATGAATGGACGGACCCAGAGGGTCATGATCAGTGGCACAGAGGCAAGTTGGAGACCAGCGACTAGCTGTGTGCCCCAGGGTTCAGTACTTGGTCCAGTCCTGCTTAACATCCTTAATGGTCTGGATGACGGGGCAGAGTTCATCCTCAACAACTTTGCTAATGACGCCAAACTGGGAGGAGTCATTGATGGTCATGCAACCATCCAGAAGGATCCCAACAGGCTGAAGAAATGGGCTGATGGGAACTTCATAAAATTCAACAGGCAGCAGTGCAACACTTAAAAGTAGCCAATAGTGTACAGTTTAGATTAATGAGTTCCAGGATGTGAGGAAAAATAATGAAGTATTTATAAATATCAAAGTTACTTGTCCTTCTTATTTCTTCATGATCTCACTGGAGTACCTATAGTTGGATTTCAGGGATTGGTCATGATTTCTCTTGAAAAAATGAGTGCTTTTCACCTAGGCACAAAAATTTAGTTCTCTTACAGCTGCCCTTCTCACTTCCTATAACCTATTATTTGTTATAACACACAGATGTATTGTTTCCTTCTCAGAGTTAATCCGTGACCAGACAACTTCCCAAATAACACAGGCATTGTTTGGGACAAACCAAAAGCAAAAAGAAGTATACACTAAAGCAATAAATAGGTCTTGCATATATTTAAGAATATGATTTACATGTAAAATGCTGGCAGATTAATTTCATAATTCAGTTAATAGGTGCTTAAAAGTGTTTGGCTTTGTTGATTGTTTTTTTCCTGTCTTTCTCTGTTTTTGAATCAGATGAAACTAGTGGTATTTTCCAGTCATCGGTGAAAATATGAATGCTATTTAACCAGCAGTAGAATTTGCACCAAGTCCCCTTTTCCACATGACTGAAATCCCAATTTTCTTTCCAGTGCTTAGTCAGGAATGCAGTAACTACCATCCCCTAGAAAACATCTGTATCGTACTGTATTATTCAGTATATTTCAATGTTGTATTTCTCAAATGTTTCATGTGTCCAGAGCATCCACCACCTGACTGGAACAGTCCATAAATATTCTAAGCATTCAGAGTATAACATCTGGCACACTTGTTATTAGCCTTTCATTCCACATTTTATTTATATTATAATTTTGGTAATGGTTTTTTAGTTCAGACATGATGCTTGTGTCAAAAGTACATCTTATTAGTATTCACAAACTACAGACTGATTAAATAATCATGTCAAAGATTTGCTGATCATAATTTCTATGATACTGAGGATTTCAACAGATATTACAATTGTCTCCATGCTCTGTATTATTAATGATAACAGCTGCAAGTCTTGCATGTTGCAGTAGTCTGAGCTGAGACTTACCATATTTTGACATATGACTAGTTAACCTAAGTTCAGAATTGGTACATTTCTTCAGAAAAGTGCTAAACTATTGTTAGCACTTAGAAGAGGGAAAAATAGCTTCCTTTTAACTCCATCTGGTACATACTGAGAATCCGAACTGCTGCTAATAAAACATTGTATTTTATGCAGAATACATGGTGAAAAAGAATCTGGGGAAAAATGAGTAAATAACAAACTACATTGTTTGATAATTGCAAAAACAGAACAGAGAAGATAACAAGAAGACATAGAAATTGTATTAAATTATGGTATTATAATAACATAATGTGCTTCATTTAAAGCATGCCTATGAAAGATGATTCTCACAACTAGAATTCCAATATATAGAGACAACTGTGTACATAAAGTTAGCTGGAATCAGAATTCTTATTAGGATTTTAAATAGCCCAGCATTATTGGGTAGATCTAATTTACTACATACTAAAAGATAAAGAAACCAAAAAAATAACCCAAAACAAATCCCAGCAAAATTAAGTGCACAATTCCTTTAAGCCACTTGAAAACGGCAGGCCTACATATGAGAGAACTCAAATTCTCATTAACGAATGATTCAGTTTTTAGGTAAAGTTGCAAGGATTTGAAAACAAAGAAGAAATGACAGATGGTATATGACTAGAGACTTGCAGGAATGAAAATTTCCTGGACAAAATCTCAAGGCACTCAGAATCACAAAACACCATTTACAGGGGAATTATCTCCTGGTAACCGAAGACAGCCAACCATGTACCAACTAGAGGAGATGCCATCCTTGACCTACTTGCAAATAGAGAGGAGTTCATTGAAAAATTGAGAAAGATAGTGAAATGTGGAACAATGAACTAGTAGAATCTAGAGAAATAATTAATGAGTTTACAATGGTACATGAGTACTCAATTTTAAGAAAGAAAATTAGTCTCAAATTCACAACAATTGAGGAGCCAGGAAAATTTCTGGGCAGGTTCCCAGGACAATGAGCATGAGAAAAGCTTCCCAGGACTCTTCACACTAAATCACTGGAACTAGTCAGTGAGAAACTTCTGTAGCTGATCTGCATGAGTTGATGAAGTTTTCAGCATCCATGGTTCCACTGTTCCTTTTCCTACTTACCGCCTCTTCATATTCTGTGTCCTTCCCATATACCTGGGTAGCAGAACCCATAGGTACTAAAGCCAAATATTTCATTAGAGTAGCATATCCAAAGTTCATTCATACAAATGCTTCTAACAATTTGGTCTAACGGTCCAGAGGGCAGCCAAGAGAAACAGTAAACCTAGAATTACAGAATTTAAACTCATTTAAATATTTGAGTTTTAGAGGCCAAAAGAATACTGATATTGATATTATTATTAACAATATTCATATCAATATGAATAATGGCAACAACAAAAGCACTAATACTTCATTGCATACATCTTTTCCAGAATAATGCTTTGCACTGATGAGGTAAAATCTGTAAGTTTAGCATTATAGCACCTCTCAGCCTCTCTAATATAATGAATCTGGACTAAGGATTCTGAACCCTACAGAAGTGGGCAGTACTCCTGCTTATGACCCTGAGTTTTGAAACCATTTTTGGCATTGGACCAACACCATAACATGCATGAAGACTTCCTAACATGTACTGCTTTTCAAATCTTAATAGGGTGATTACATTCAAAGACAAAACTATAGGGGGTGTGTGCAAGGGGGAAATTGAATGTGCCTGACTGCCTTTAATTTAGTTCTGATCCAAGATCCTTTTTCTATTCAGTTCAGCTGAAAAGTTGACTAGATAGAGTGTGTCTTATTTTGGGATTGCTCTTTCACCTAGGATGCAGTCCCAAAAAAAGGACTGTCCTCAGACTTGCCTTCTGTGAAGTAGATGCTGGTCAGAGGACAGGTTTATCCTTATGCCCTTCCTCTCTCCTGAGGCTGCAGTCAGGCACTCAACTTCCTCCAAGGGATTTTCTGTAATCCATGAATTTGCCAGATAATCAAAGTACTAGCTTCTCTCAGAGAATAGGTACCTGATAAGGCATATCAGAAACACTGATGTCTTTTGGGTGTTAGTAAATCCTTTTCTCCCCTGGAAAGCAGTAAACGTGCCATTTATGAAGGGTGAAGGTTGGACAAATTGTTGAGCAATAATCTGGACTAAAAATAGTTTTCCCAGCAAAATTAAAACCTTCACTTTTGTAGAGAAGGTTTATGCATAATTCTCTGTAACACATAAATCGAAAACCACATCTCAAAGAATTAAATGAATGTATTAAAAGCACAAGGGCCCTTTCTCTGAGTCACATCAGCTAACTCCAAACAGCAAGTACCCATACCATTAAATTTTTATACACTCCAGAGAAAGTATGGACTCCTCTAATTTGTGTATTGGGAGTGGTCCGTGACCTACCCTAACTCTCAAGAACTTAATATAAATTGTTTGGGAAATGTCTGGAGACCGAAAAACAAAACCATGATAATAAATAATTGAAACAATTTAAGGCATTTAGCAGTATGTGTACATAATCAATAGAGTTACTGTGCTCAGGAATGCTCTTCATACTCTTTAGTGGAAACCACACAATATTCCAGCAAACTATTGCTTTTTATAGAAAAAGAGAATGCTACTTTTTATAATTCTTGATGTATCAGATGCCACATCAGGCAAATAAATTTGGGGATACAGGATGTTAGGAAGGAGTAACTTCTAAATTTGACACAATGGGACTAAGAGTCACAGTAACCGTGATATAACAGAATAGTGTAACTGCTTTTGTAGAGGGATTATGTCTTTATTGAAGACCACAGGGACTACAGTTTAACAGTTACCTGCTGAAGATGGCCCACCTAGTCAAGCAGATTGCAGGGAGAGAAACAGCTGGGTAGACTAAGACAGAACTAGCGCAGGAACCTATAGTAATTTTAAGCTCATGTTGAATAACCAAATGGAAAACTAGGATTGTGGCTATACTCATAGTATTATACAGAGGGCCAGTAGTAGAGCAGATATGGCATTAGAAATTTAAATCACAGTATAAAGGACAGAAAAGCAGATTTTTCAAATTTTAATAAATTGAAAACATTTATTACTAAAAAGGAAAGAGTGCTATAGGGGAAAAATTTAGCAGTGCAAGAATGAACTACCTCATGTGTGAAAAGGCAATGCAAATAAAGGAAAATCAAAACATAGATTGCTTAGTTTGTGCAAGAAGACCTATGAGGAAAAACTTGAGATTTTGTCACAGTCCATACAGCACAACTTTACCTCTTAAAGAATCTGCTGTCACTTTACAGCATTCTAGGTTTCACAATATTACTGGAAGTTCAGGGGAAAAAAAGGAACAAATTTATCAGCAAATATTAATTTACGCCTGTAAAGAATTTAAAATATGGAGATGAGTGGCTCTCTAACAATACACAAGCACTTTTACACTGTGTATTACAAGATTTTATAGGTGCTGTACTTACCACCCTTCATTTATTGATTGAAATTTTTGGTTACTACAATGAACCTTGATTACATTTGCCATTTTGCTTGATTAAGTAATAGATAATTAGACTTAAGGAAGAGCATTTTACATAGAAATACAAAGCTGTATAATGAAAATGTCTTAGAAATATTTCCCCATTATTTTTTCTTGCAGTAGTAGAATGTTTTAGGGCTTGGGGTTTTTTTTAAGTAAAAAAACCCCAAAAAACAAAAAAACAAACTGTGAAAATGGGTGCTGATTTCTGCTTTTGTGAAAAATCAAGCAATTACTTCTCTATATTTCTTATAGAAATAGGCCTTTTTTTCCTGTTGTTGTTTTTCTCCCTAAAAATCCCCAGATTCTTCAGAAGTACCCATTTAATCTAAAAGTGAGAACCAAGCAATCACCAAACAATTCATCTGCTAGATAATAATATGAGAAAAATCTGGTCAATGAAAGCTTTATAAATGGAATTAATCTGCTGATTACAATTTCTCTTTAGTCAAAGTGGAATTTTTCCTTAAAAATATAATCAAATAGAGATTTGTACCAAAAAAAACCCCAAAACAAAAAACCAAAAACCCCCAAAACAAAACAAACCCTACAGGTGCAAATAAAAAAAAAAAAAAACCACCCTGTGATTATGAATAGAAATCAAGGAAGAAAAAAAAGGAATTTGGAAATTTGACTAAAAATATCTAGCAATCCTTCAAACTCTAACAGACAACATTTATTAATAAATGTATGAATTGGGAATATTTTATGCATATACAAACACTTATTTTTTACATCTATGCATAGGTAATATGCACTATTTTATCAATTCCTAGCACAGCTATGATGGTTGGAAACTTTTTCCTCTGGCTAACATGAAAAAGCCAAAGATGGAAAACGTAAAAAAGTTTCTATTAGTAGGAAAAACATTACATCAAAGAGTACCCTTTGGCAATAGCATTGATAGGATGATGGAACAAGATATTCTGTTACCTCATATTCCTTATTTCCTTTCTGTGAATAGAAAACATGCCTGGTAACACAGACTTGGTTTGTGGTTTTTATTTATTTGTTGGAGTTTTTTCAGCTTATTATGACTTCAATGATAATTTTAGAATCCTGAAAATATCTTTATTCCATCTCTAAGGTGAACATGTAGCATAAACTTCATTTGGTTTTGTGAGCATGGATATATTGCCATAAAGTTTATTCTCAACTTCTGTTTCATCTTTCCTGCATTTTATTTTAAACTTCTATTTTTAAACTTTTGTCATTCTTTCAATATTATACAAGAATGGTAGACCTTCCCCACAGATATATTCTCAGTCCTAAATAAAACCACTTTAGTTAATTTTGGCTACAGATATCCAACTCGGGATATTCTATTACTCTACAGTTCTATAAAATTATTAA
Organism: Monarcha castaneiventris obscurior; assembly: GCA_026261815.1. Classification (NCBI taxonomy): domain Eukaryota; kingdom Metazoa; phylum Chordata; class Aves; order Passeriformes; family Monarchidae; genus Monarcha; species Monarcha castaneiventris. Next base: position 4,887,599 of record JAMPIT010000510.1, on the reverse strand, counting down.
TGATCCATCAGACCTACTCAGTGCAGGAACCCTGAGACAAGGATTGCTCCTTATCATACAGATTCGTTGGGATAATTTGTTATTTAGTTAGTATTTTTATTGCATATTTCATACAACAGTTAGAACTGAATAATTATTGCAGTTTTTCATCTTATTTTCATTTAAGCAAAAATTTGATTTAAGCAAAAATGGCTTAATGAAGATTCTTATACATATTGACAATGGTATAAACTGGAGTTACTAGAAAAAATTAAGTCAGCTGAGAATGTGGACTCGATTCTTTGGGTGACATTCAGTAGTATCTCTTTATACTTATACTACTCTAAGAACAGAACACAGCTGTAAACTCAAGTTTAACATTTGCCTTTAAACCAAATTCATGACTACTTTGTACAGAAAAGCAACCGAAGTACTTACAGTAAATCAGTGAATCTGGTCTTCAAGTTTGCAAAAATGAGAGCCAACCACACACCTTCATAAGTCAATATATTTTGTTTCTTTCTTTTTCCCTTTGTATCATTAATAGAGAGGGATTGGGATTCAAATGCCTGTTAGTAATTATCAATTTCCACTCTACATGGCCAACAGCTTTTTTAGTGTAGATATCTTCTGTGTGCCCTAGATACATCTGAGCCAGGTAGGTGGTAAATGGGCTTTACCTGGGATTGTACAGTAAAGTTCTACTATCCAAAGAGAAGATCACCATTCTTTTATGAAATGGACAGAATTGGCTTTATCAATTATTTCACCTCAAAAAGTCATTTTAGCTCTTCCAATCCTTTAGTGACTCAAATAATATATTGTCCTAGGTTACACTATAGATGTATTCTATTACCACCAGCTGTGGGCCATTAGCTGTTATCTCCTGCTATGACCCACCCCTGATAACAGACAAGGGGCCAGCAAGAAACCACTCCATGACTCATGGACTTATCTCATCCTATTGTGAGATGCTCCGCCCAGGAGGGAGGAGCCAAGCATTCCCACCTGGATATAACCTGGCCTTGGAAGTGCCTGAGTTGGCCCTGTCTACTGGGTTCCCAGAGGACAAGAACTACCACTGGACCTTCAGCTGGAGACCAGACCTTCCATAGGATCACTGCTTCAACTGAGCTACTTCATCTGGACTGCTACCACCACCCTAACAGGGTGTCAGGTTGTATCTGACTTTGTCAGTGCTTTTTCCTTGTATTATTTCACTTATTTTTAATTTTTTTCCTATTAAATTTTAGTCCTGACTTGCGATCTCCCACTGGTTTATTTTCAAACCAATACGTATATCTTTAAATCTCTTTCTGGATTAGGGTGATACAAATTACATGACTGTCCACCAGCTGGTTCGATCTGACCCATGAAACCAGGGGATCAAAGACAGCATTTTGTCATCTGCTTGATCTAGTTCAAGAGTGTCTAGTGCCTGCTTTACTATCACAATTGACTACTCCCTGGAACCTCTTGATGCATCTTGATTAACATATGCACAAAAGATTTCATGTAACTTTTGCTCAAACTGAATCCAAAAGCTCATTTCTGCAAAATTTTTCTAACACCGTTCAGTGTTAACTTTATGTACTGGTTTTAACACTAGCTGGAAATTGAACTCAAGCCACTCCTCCTTCTACTTTTCAATTTACTGGAAGTGCAAAGCTGTGGAATAAGATACACGTTATAACAGCAATATTAATAGCAAAAGCATACAAAAAGAGAAGGTTTTTTAACCACAAAAAGGTGTGCACAACCAGTGAGGAAAAAAGATGGTAGGCACTCCCCATAGGTCATGTCCATGTGACTTCCCCAGACAAAGGCAATATGGCAACCATTCCCATGCACCATACCAAATGGCCACTGGGAACAAAGGCAAGATGGCTGGGGACCTCCTGCAGTTAGTGTTTCCCACCCCCCCACCCCATCCCCTGAAGCTCAAAAAAATTACAAACAGTGAAAAAGAAACCCCCTGAAAGCTGGGGAGCCTGAGTTGGGTTGTACTGCTGCTCCACTGTGGCTCAGTTCCACACAGGTGCCTGCACTGCCACTTCTGCTGCTCCGTTGCTCTGGAGGTTGTTCCCACAGGTCACTGCCACTTTCCCACTGTTCTGCTGCCTTATTTTGACTTGTTTCAGCTTGGCTTGATGGGATTGGCTGGGCTGGCATTGCCCTTGCTGGTCCTTTCCCTGTGGCAGCCTCCGTGCCAGCACTGTCAGGTTAGCACTACTGTTGATTCACATTTTTGACGCTATCATTTCAGCAGCACATCCCAAAGCCACATTCCAGAGAAAAAGGGAAGGGGACTGGCAGTATGGCAGAGGAAGCAGGGTCCACAGTGGCTGGCCCTGACCCTCCCTCTGCGAGAGAGAGAGAGAGAGGAGTGTACTCATTTTCATCCTGAAATCACACCTCCCAGTGATGATTTGAGTGGTACAGAATAACAACTGAGACATGCCCATACCTTGCCAAGCTCCTCTCCCCTTTGCAACCAGAACACTCTACAATGGCTCTGTGCCTTTAGAAGTTTTCTAGTGCCATAAAAAATAAATGAGATTTCTTTGACTAAGCAATCTGAATTGCAAATGATGTTCCAGTAGCAGAAAATAACTGTCATGGTGACGGAAAAGACAAGAAGAATTAGTTATGTTCACATGTTACATGGATGGAGGCATTACAGTCCAAAATAACTGATGATTCTAGCAGAATTCTTCCACCGGCACACAACAATGGTCTTTGAAATTTTGCTTCAGATGATTGTATGAAACAGACATCCATATGTTTCCAATGCCATAATATTTTGTTGACCGTAGGGCAAAGATGGCTACAGAAATAGCACTGGCCTTTCCGATTTTACAGGAAGTTTAAGTCTTCACATTAGACAAAAGCTAAACAAAATACAATTAAATTAATTTTGGTTCCTCTCCAGGTGAAACTATGTCTTCAAAAGAGTGAATATGGAAGTTATATGTCTTTGATATTTTAAGATAATCAATACACCTAATATTGATGGCTGTAGGTGAGACTATAGAATGTACAACATCTTAAAGCAAGATTCAAAATGTACATTAAAAAATGGTGTTCTTCACATTACCTCACCATCTACCTAAGCAGGAAAGGTCATTGTTATCCTAAACTTTCCAGAGGAAACAGACTTCCCTTTATGTTCTTATTACACCTTTTCTCCTTTCCATATACTGCAGATGAAAACAAATAATTTAAATTAACAAACTGACAATAAAAAAGGCCTGTTCAGAATGCTGCCTGCAGATCTTTAAAATGATGAAAGCACTTTACATTATAAGATTTCTCTAGTCTCTGAACATGGATCCCAGTTTGAGAGATTGAAAATCTCCCTGAAGTCTGAAGCACTTAAATAATTTAGATTAAATTTAAATTGTGCTACACTTTATAAGCCCAGAACCATAGTCACATCTTTACTGGAAAGCTTATAAAAATTTGAAATGCTCCAATAATTTTAAATCTTGTAGAAGCCTAGTACCTTCCAAATTAAAGTGCTAATAAAAAAATAGCACTGAAATTTAAATCTCTATATGCAGTGTAGAATGATTTAAAATTATTGAAGCCTTTCAATTTTTTATGAGGTCTCTATGTAGAAGTGAATCAAACAGCATTTTTAGTACAATGGAAATCAGTTACAAAATAAACATAGAAAAACTGTCATCAACATAGCTGTGTAGTATGAGAACTTTTCCAGGGTGCCAAAGAAGCTTTGAAAGAACAACTGCATACTGAAAATTGAAGCAGATACAGCCTTCTGCTTAAAACATTTTCATTGGACTCAGGAGATACTTTAGGTTCTGATTTGGGCAAGCTATTTAATGTCTTTAAATATCCATTTCCCCCTTTTTTATTTAGATAGCAAATTCATTGGGGCAAGAATTTTCTTTCTTTGTAACTGATATTCAACTGATTAAAGGTGTCTATCTGCCATGTCAACATCCATATCTAACCTAGTTATCCCAGTACTGCTTCACAGTCAGTGGAGAGAAATACATTATTTTCAAAGGCTGTTCATATAATTGTAAACCTTTCAATAAGAAATAGCTCACATCCTGAAGAAGCCTATTAGTCTCCATCGACAGTAAGAAGAGCCTAAAGTCACTAGTTTAGCTACTGATTTCAGTGTCTAAAGTTGAGGGAAATGCAGCCGATTTGTTATTATCTTGTCTAATTATTAAGACTTCCAGGTATTCCTGCAACACCTATTATTAATAGCTATAAAAATTTCAAATAGGTAACCTTAAGTCTTCTGAATCTACAAGTGTTAGGCAGTGAAATTTTTAGAAACAGTGAATATGCAAAGACCTCTAAGTAACATATTCACAAATACATTCCTGAAGTGAAAAGATGAAAGAAAATACCTGGGTCATTTGTATCTAATTAGATGTTTTTTCTTTCCATAATATTCACAGTAGGAAGAATTGAAGAAAGAAACATATCAGGTATTTCGCGCACTTTACCTGTAAGGATGAATAATTTTCTTACAGAACTAATTATGGGAAAACCTGAAGAAAATCCAACCACTTCCACTGACCTGATTCAATCTGAGTTTCAGTAATAGACTGAGACTACTTTACTGGATGAAAAAATCCTTCTGACAACTGAAGAAGACTTCACCATAGAGAGCCACAGATTTTCACAAAGCCAGAGCTCACCTCACATGGCAGGTATGAAACACGTACTCCAACTTAATGTAAAAACCCATGACAGGAAGTGGCTGACAGTGAAGAATCCCAGGAAATTCATTTCATGTTGAGTGTAACCGACTGCCTGCTGAGGAAATTCAGTCAGGGTGGTGAGACTTTAAACCTTGGAGTGGCAGGTGATCACGGTGCAGTGAGGCACAGTGCACTGCAAGGCCACGGGTGCTGCTCTTCCGAGAACCGGCCATTTCTCCTCAGCTGCCAGACCCTGGGCCAGGAACCCCTGGCATGGAGGGGTGCAGCAATGGGGAACAAAGCCGACAGACCCCCTTGTATGTCCCAAGAAGATCCATTTATTTCCAAAAATAAAAAAAACCCACAAAAAAAAAAACCAAGAAAACCAAACCTCCCCTCCTTTATACCCTTAATCTCAACTGAACACAACTGAAACCAAACCAAACGCAACAGCAGAAGGGCACCCATTGGCTGGCACAGCTGCAGTGCTGTTGCCCACGCATCCTATCACCCAATCAGCTTCCCACTCATACACTGTCCACGTGCTCCTCCAGCCAATCAGTCTCACTGCCAACTGTCACTCAACCGACTCTCCTCACCCGCAGCTGCCTCTCACCTCTTGCCTGACCTCCAATTGTCCAGCCCAGAGCTGGACCCTTCCCACAGGGCCTTCTGAGGAGCGTAAACCTCAACCATTTCAACAACTACAACCCCATATTCCACAGAGGAGCTATAACAAACACAGCCAGGCACAGGGGCCTCCCCACAGACGTGGCCAGGCATTGCCATGGGGGCAGCTCCACAACACGCCAAGGGTGTGACAGTGTGTGAGGGTGGCACAGCACTGGAACAGGCTGCCCAGGGAGCTTGTGGGGTCTCCCTCTCCAGAGACATTTAAAACCCATCCAGACACATTCCTGTGTCATCTATTCTAGGTAACCCTGCCTTGGCAAGAGAGTTGGACTGGAGGATCTCCAGAAGTTCCTTCCAGCCCTAACTCTTCTGTGACTATGAGAGTCACCTGTGCTCTCTGCTGCTCTACCCTGCTGGGAACAGTGCCAGAAAGTGTTTGAGTAAACAGCCAATTTAAGGCTTTAGTCAGGCTTTCACAGAAGCACAGAAACATTTGGGTTAAGAGGAGCCTCTTTTACGCTACTGAGCAAAACAAAGCCAGATACACACAACATGGGGTTATAAAGCAGCTGGTGACACACACCATATTGACAACTGTGTTGCAAGAGAGTGGTTTAGGTTGCGTAAGGAAGCCCCAGAAAACGTATCAGTAAAAGCAGTGTTAATACAAAAGTGAAAGAGCGACAAAGTTCATTGGTAAGGTTCACTCTACTAACTTGCCTAGATGGTAAAAGCATGTGGAGAAAAAGGAAATGAAAATCTGGCATCAGTCAGTATAAAACTGAACTCCACCCAAAAATTATCTATATAGAGACTGGGGGAAAGGGGAAGAGTAAGAATAGGAAAGGGTGAGTATTCAAAGGATTAAGGGAGACCCTCCCACAGAGTGACAAGGTTCAAAGTGGTCTGTGGCATATCGGCATGCAAAGCATGGTCCCCAGACAGTCATAAGGCCAGAAACATTTATTAGAAAAGCATACAGTTTTTATAATATTTTTACCATCAGATTAAAATAACATGCCTCTAGACAGCTAATAGAACAAATCAAGCATCAGACCATTTCTTTCAGACCAAGCATTTTGTTATAGCTTTTTGAAAGCTACCTTGGTTCTGTTACATTTTAGAAACTTTGTTACATCTTCTCCCTGGCTCGGCAGGATAAGCTTCTTTTATTTAACCAAGCATACTTTGTCCTTCTTTTACTAAGCCTCCTTTGTTTTCCCACCCCACAGTGGTCTCCCTTGCCAAACTTCTCACGCTTAACCACTGAGGCTGCAAAATGTACCTACATGCGAATGCAATGCAATGCAATGCAATGGCAAATGCAAATGCAATGTAATGGCAAATGCAAATGCAAATGCATCCAGGAGAGCTTGCCCAGGCCTGCCTGGCCCAGGCCTGCCGAGCCGAGCCCAGCTCTCCCAGAGACTGGGCTGGGTGGGCCAAGGTGCAGGGGAATCTAGGATGGTCAGGGCCAGCACAGGTGTGTCCAGGCTGGAGGCCTCATTACTCACCTCGGGCACAGGCCACTGGGTCTGTTTCTGCCCTGACTCCTGAGTACTGCCTGGCCATGCAAGGGAAACTGCACTTGGGAAACAGAGCCACTGAGGCTCTCCCTGGAATGTGAGGATATTTCAAGGGGTGATGATGTGCCCTGGCCTTGGGGGCACTGTGTCTGGGCTGTGTGATGCGGAGGGCTCAGGTGAGGCATCCAGGGCTCCCATGTGAGAGATGGGATGTGAGCCCAGTGAGGTGCAGGGAGAGCTGCCAGTCCTAGCCTCTGGGGTTCCAGCTACTGCAGCCCTGCAGAGACCAAAGGTACAGAGTGTTAGAGGGACTTGAGGGTTGGTGCCATGGTACAGGTCACAGAATTGTCTCAGTTGGAAGGGACCTGGAAGGATCATCAAGTCTGACTCTTTCAAGGCGCAGTCTGTAGAGGGATCAAAGCTGCATGGTGCCAAGGGCCCTGCCCTTCCGAGGGCATGGGCACAGCTGGACAGGCTGGGGGGGCAGGTGCAACCGTGCGGGCACAGTCCTGGGGCCTGCAGGCAGTGGCCAGTGGAGCCGAGAGCACCCAGCGTTGCCCAGAGCAGTCGCTGAACCTGCCAGTGTCTGGAAGGTTCTGGAAGGCTCTCTGCAGTTCTGGAGGTTGCTTCCAGCCCAGCACCTCTGCTCTGGCTCTTAAGGTAACTAAACCTAACCCCCTTGTTCTGTTCCCCCAGCTCACACTGGTCATACTGGGAGGCTGCAGTTTGACCCCAAAACAGGGACCTGAGGAGGTGTTGTGGCTGTACGTGGCCCAGTGAGCCCTGCTGTGCGGTAGATGCTGCCAGGGAGGTGGGGGATGTTACACATCAGGGCCTGGTGCCAGCAGAAAATGGTGCCTCCACACTGGCTCAGGAGGGCCCACTGTTAGTGGCTGGGGGATATTCAGGAAGATGCCACCATGTGCATGGCTTCTTCTCCTAATGTTGGTCCTCGCTTACCCATCCCACAGGTCCCTGAGTCCCAGGAGGCTGGGGGTGCATGAGAGTTTGGGAGAGGGCTGTCCCCCAGAAAACTAAAGGAACATTCCATATCATATGGCATTATGCTCAGCACATAAAGCAGGGCAAAGAAGGAGGAAGGGGATGCACTTGTTCCATTTTACTTCCGAAGTCACAGTTAAATATGTCGGAGCCCTGCTTTCCTGGATGTGGTTGAACACCTACTTGCCCATGGGAAGTGGTGAGCGAGTTCCTTGTTGCTTTGCTTGTGCACATGGCTTTTTCTTTACCTGTTAAACTGTCTCAAGTAATGCGTTTCCTAATTTTTTGTTTTTCCAGTTCTCTCCCCTACTCCACTGGTGGGGGTGTTGGTGAGTGAATGGCTGTGTGGAGCCTAGTTGCCAGCTTGTGTTTTAACCACAACAAGTTACCACAGAAACATGGAACATAAAACCACCCATTGGAGATAGATGTTTTATTGTTCTTCTTTCAATTTATTACACAAACAATTTCAGGAAAAAACATTCATAATTGGAAAATTAACATTACACTTTTGTGTGATAGAAGAAAAATAGTATTTTATGTGATTTGGTTTTGGGATTACAAGGCTACAGATTGGGCAAAATCATACATTTAGCAAATTTAATAAATCAAATCAATTGAACATTAGGGAATAAATTAGCACATCAAGAGTATTACACACTCTTACAAAGAAAAAAGTGTAAGCAATCGCCTATATATGCATTTACACTTCAGCAAGAAGGACCCTCCAGGAAAGGAACCTCTTATTTTCTGCCATGTATGGATTTACCAGACATTTGCTGGTGATCACAATTTATTAGGTGAATAATAGGTTGCATAATTATGGTCAAATAGAGCTCATATGTGTCCTATTAAATGCAACTTTGCCTTGGCACAGATAAGGAAGGTCATTAAAAAGGGGAGTTTCTGACCTTTTTTCCAAATATTTTTTTAAACTTAAATCTAAGGCAATCTGATATTGTATGCATAAAATATTTTTTAAGTAGAATAAAAACTGTTCCTCTTCCTTCACAGATGAAAGTCCTTAACATACTAAGCTAGAGAAACATTTTCAGTGTGAGACTGTGTCTCTCACTCTTTGGCCTAAATAACCTTTTTAATGATGCCGTAATAAGGGAGGTTACTTCAGCAAGAGGGGCTGACACACCATGACTTCAGAATAAATTTTACTCTGAGTCTTAAGAATTGTGCTTTGAAATATGAGATTTGGAGTAAGACTCAGTATACCAAATTAAGTGAGATTGATAAAATCAGACTTAGTAAAATGAGTATCTGCATCATGTAAGTATTTATGCTCAAGAAGAAAACAAAGTCCTTTGAAGGCCGTTACAAGGAGAATCTGCCAGCTTAAATTTAACTAAAGGGCAGAAAATTGCCATCTGGATACCTCAGTTTTCTCCTGCATTGCAGGGTAGTGATTTAACTCTGAATTCAATTTTTTGTAATCAGTTTGCTTTGCATGTGAAATGATTAGTAGCATTACATTTTGCATGTAACTTGGTCCACATATAATGTATTTATTCTCAATGCAGGTACTAGATGCAGTGTAAAGCAGGAAATTTTTCAAGTTAAAGCAATCTTACCGAACACAGCACACATTCTGAACAAAAAGTCATGCTGTAGGTAGTCATGGAAGTGGAAAACTAGGATATAGTGGAATTTTAATTAAAAAAAGAAAGGTGTCTGGATCATTCAGATTCTATAAAATTACTTACAAATAAGCTGGTATTTTTAGGATCTGAAATCTAGATTTCAGCTCTTTAAGTCCCACCTGAAATTTCTCACAAGGATCTTCAATCCTGTTGATGTAAACATAAAGGTGAAAGTGAGAAAACATTTCAAACCAATGAAAACCAGGTATTTTTTACCTGCTGGTCTACTTTGACACAAGGCAAGATTAGGAATTTTAAAATGTTAAGATCTCTCATCAGTTTCTTTATCAGAATTTTGTACTTGTCTGCCCATTACTCCCTCTGAGGATGAGTGCTTGTTAAATGCGACTAGCTTTGCTTGTTTCTTTCAGTGATCAAAGACACTTGTCCTTTGAGTTAAACCACTCAGATTCAGGAGTTCTGTCACTCTTTGTGTTGTTTCTGGCTGGAATACATTTAATTTTCATCACAGAAGTCCCTACGATGCTGTATTTTGTATTTGTAATGAGCGTTGTGTTGATAGCATACCAATATTTTAGCTTTTGCTGAGCAGTGCTTACATAGCATCAAGGCCAGGACAGCTGACCCCAACTGATCAACAGGATATTCCATACCATATGGCATCGTGCTCAGCATATAAAGCTGGGGGAAGAAGGTGAAGGAAGAGGAGGGATGATGTTTGTCTTCCCAAGTCACCATTATGCCTGATGGAGCCTTGCTTGCCTGGGGATGGCTGAACACCTGCCTGCCAATGGGATGTGGTGAATTAATTTCTTGTTTTGTTTTGCTTGTGTGCAGGACTTTTACTTTAGCTTTTATCTCAACCCATGAGTTTTCTCACTTTTACCTTACTGATTTTCTCCCCATCCCACTGTGGAGGAGTGAGCAAGGGCCTCTGTGGGACTGTGCTGCTTCTTGGGGTTAAACCACAAAACTGTCCTTTTTCAATTCTTACCTGGTAAGACTGGCAGGCCAGTCATCTTTCTCTATCTACTTTTATTAAAGTTCATCTTCTAGGAAGTTTAAGTGGTTTAATCAGGTATAGTCATATGACTATCAGTACCTACTATCAGCCCCAAAAGCAAGCTGAAACGCAGTGTTTATAACATGGTGAATTCCACATTTTTCAGTACAAAATGAATACTGGGGATATTGTATTTCTTTAAAATGTTCAGATTAGCCCCTTTTTCTGCTCAGAGTGTAACTTTGACACAGAACATTATAAACAAGATGTGCATTGTTCAGAATTTCTGTAAATGTTTTTCTCAAACAAATGCACTTGGGGTCTTTAATAAAAATGCCTATGAGTAGTATGGGATGAGAAGAGCTATACAAACATTTTTGTGAATTAAATATATTCAGTTAGCTCCACTATTATTTGTAGCAGTCCTACTTTTCATTCTCCACAAGCATTCAGACATTTAATCAGAAATTTAATAAAAGAAGTCTTTCAAGTCTCATGCTGCTAAAATGTGTCAGAGCAATGCAATGCCCATAATGCCCACATGCTGATCAGTTCTTCTTTTTCTGAAGTGTCCATATTAAATAAAACTATTTGGCACGTTTCAAAACACATTTTCAAATGTTCATAGGTATCCTGCGGCACCAAGGAAAATATCATACTGCACTTGCTGAGCTGCTAAGTTGCCATTGAATCTCATTTTATTGTTCCAGCAGCCAGTGATTTAAAAAGCCACAAACTTTAAAATTACTAGAAGTACAACTGAAAGGCATAATTGTGTTTTATCCTGTGTATGCATGTAGACACTGTCAAAAAATATTTCTTAAGAATTAAATCTGCCTTGTACAGAAACAAGCAAGGACAGATTTTTTTTTGTTGTTGTTGTTAAAATTACTTCAGCTTCATTAACAACTCATAAGATGCTAGTGAAAAAATTAAAGGAAAATTATGTTATTTAATTTTTAATTTATGCTCTGCATACTGAAATCTTTTTCTGCTTCTAAAGGTAAAAATATCAAAACTACAACATCTTCAACATGAGATAATGTAGTCAGTGTTTGCTAAAGCCATATGGAAATCTAAAATCTTCTTTTCCTTCTTTTTTGACAGGTAAAATGTTTTTGCAAATATGGAATTATAGGTAATGCAAGTGAGAGTAAAGAAATGTTTCATTTCAGTTTTCTAACACTTTAAAACAAGTTCAAGCTTCCAGAATCCCTACTGTAATAATTTTACATATACATATATCATAGAATATTCTGAGTTGGAAAGAATCCACAAGGATCATTGAGTCCAGCTCCTGGCCCTACACAGGACAGCCCCAGGAATCACACCTTGTGCCTGAGAGCATTGTCCAAATGCTTCTTGAACTCTATTAGGCTTGGTGCTGTGACCACTTCCCTGGGGAATCTGTTGCAGTGCCCAACCATCGCTGGGTGAAGAATTTTTCCCTAATATCTGACCTAAACCTCCCCTGACACAACTTCAGGCCATTCCCTTGAGTCCCGTCTCTGGGCACCAGAGACAAGAGATCAGTGTCTGCCCCTCCTCTTCTCACAAGGAGGTTGCAGACTGCACTGGAGGTCTCCCTGCAGTCTCTTCTCCAGGCTGAACAGACCAAGTGATTTCAGCTGCTTCTCATACAGCTTCCCCTCAAGGAACTTCACCATCCTCATTACCCTCCTTTGGACACTCTCTTGCAGCTCACTGTCCCTCATACTGTGGTGCCCAAAACTGCACATGGGACTTGAGGTGCGGCCACACCAGTGCAGAGCAAAGCAGGAAAATCTCTTCCCTCAACACACACACACATGCACACGCACACGGACACATTTATATAAAAAAAAAAAAGCAGAATCAGGCCCTTCTACCATATTTAAGTCAGTGGTTTTACCCTGGTGTACGTCCAGCTAAAATTGCCATCAAATCTATATAATGACTCTAGATGTATGGTAGTGAAGGATCAGACCTCATCTTTTTCATTCAAATCCTGACTTAATTTTATATGAAACTGAGGCTTGCTCTAATACTCAGATCTCTGTCTTTGTACAAAATAAAGACATTTCACAAGCTCAGCATAACTGCAGTTTCTGCAGAAATCTGGATATATGCCAGTGTTAAGTGGTATTGAATCAGCAAAAATGTCTGAAGAATTGTGAACAAATTTGTCAAGAGATAACAGTCATAATCCTAGCTTAAATTTAGGGTCACAGCTGCTCTGTATTGCCAGCAGAGTAGAAAGTGAAAGGAAGCCAAGGCACATATGTCCACTTATCAAGCAATAAGTACTTGAAACCAGAATGTTGTCTCACTTGCATATATGTTTTATATATATGCACATTTATGGATGTAAAGAGGTATTTTCTAATTTCACCTAATCCCTTCCTTGTCTTTTTGTTAGATATCAGTCCTCATAACTCTGCTATGGAAAGAAACTGTTATAGGAGTGTCTTTGCCTGCTGGCAATGGATTTGTGATGCTCCTAGCTGGTATTAATTATTTTTGTGAATAAGGTAACGTAAAGCTGAGAGATGAGGTAGATGAACTCAGTAGAATGAAGAAGAGTATGACAGTCAATGAAAGGCTATACTGGCAAAGATCCCTGGTCATCTATCTACATAATTAAAAATCTCACTTATTTAATTGTAGTCAGCCCAGTACTCCATCATTATCTAGAGATGCCCTTCTAGGCATACTGAGAGTCATACAAGTCTTGGACTCTGCTGAACAAGGAGGCCCCTACCTCATCATTAAGTCCTGTTAAGAACAATGAATCAGGTATACCTACAAATTTTTTCTGTACAGTGGATCCATCAATCATTCTTAGAACATATTGGTTGTAGAGCATGGTCAGTATTTTCCACTGACTTGACTGCAGGAACCATATTAAAGTCTACTTTCTGGTTGAAAAAAATAGAGTATTTTAGTGTTTTGCATTCCATGTTATCATGGGAAATTGAAGTAATGAAATTCATCTCCACTACTCTAAAATATTTATAGTTAGTGAAAAGTTATGTTTACGTTTGGGTGTTATCATAAGATAAATGTCAAAACTGTTGCTCTGTAAATGTCTATTTTTCAATTCCGTGTAAAAAGTCCAGAAAAAGAAGTTTTAGTGATGATAGTGGTGTGTGTTCTAATTGTTTGAGTATGGGAATTCAGGAATTTAAAAATGTTTCATCTTCTTGTCCTGAAACACTGGACTCGCAGACAAGGGAAGAAAAGTGAACTCTGACTATGTAGCCCAGTGATCACATCAGTCTGGGAGCTGGGAGTCCTGTTTGATTTATTTTTCTATTTTTTCAGTGATTAAGATAAAAATAACCCTTTAAGTAAAGACCTGAAGGCATGTCACTCTTCCTCTTGGCTATATTGTATTAGAGACACTAAGCATTTTAAGGTGCCATTTCTGTATCTTTATTGTGAGACAGTCTCGGATTTTGAAAGTGTTCGTACACTTCCATAAAAGTCTATAGCTGACCATCATTTTATAAACAAGGATCTATTTTTAAAAACTATGTCTTTAGTGCCTAAGTAAAGGATAAATCATCTGCATTCTCCTGAAATACTTCAGCAGTTTCTAAATTTTTCTGAAACCTGTTCTTTGGTTATTAAAAATAAGTGCCCTAACTGATTGCTAAAGCTGTTTCTTCTAGTAAAGAAAATAATTTATTAAATATATAGAATTGCATTTCTTATGCAGTTTTACACAAACCTCTTCCAATTTTCATGATGCTACAATTGATTTCTTTGCTATTATAGATGAAGAATGTGTTAAAGATACAAATGCAGAGAAACAGATCAAAGTTCACATTTGATCATGATAGCTTTTTCTGATGGATCATTGTATACCTAATTGGAGGCTATGAACAACCAGGTGCTTTTAAGTAAAGATTGCATATAAGCGTGAAGAAGCTGAATTAGCTCTTTATTTTTTTTTTTTTTTTTTTTGCAATGCTGTGGTTTAAAGGTTAGGTTATTTTTTACTGTAATAATTATTTCCTTATCTAACAATAAAAAAGTAGTGATTCATAATACAATATTGGCAAAAGTAGCTAGCTAACCCAAAAATTGGATGGTGTTTTTTGTGATTTTTTTTTTCTCTCTATTACTCTTTTGGATTATATCTGATTAATTAGAAACTGAAAAAGGAGCCCTAAGTACCAGTGATCAGAATCATTTTGGCAAAATAGAGAAAAAAATGAAAAATCCTGTCTTGCTCAAGATACTGGCTGATTTATGTTTTGCTTCAGTCTATTTGGAGAAGCTTTGGATGTGAGTTAAAAATAATAGAAGTAAAAGGTTTATTTTTTACTACATTTTTCCAGAGCCTCCACAGTTTGTAGCTTAACTGAATGGTCACACGCTACTGAGGGTCATTCCAGTGAGGATGCCCTAGCTGGAAGTTTTTGTGTCTATTCATGGTTTGCACACATATGGCATTTCCTGATAACCTTCCACGTCTCCATATTGCACTGTAAATTGCACCGGGTATCTTGGGCAGAGCTCCAGTCCTACACATCCATTTGGAACTTCTGGCATTCACCCTGACCCCATATGAACCATGCAAACTTCGTAACTTGTCACTATTCCTTATATAATGGGAACCTGCTTGACTTATGGCATTAGCTATCTCCTTGTGTTTAAAGGGATCTGTGTATGAAGACGTCAAACAAAAATAGCTTTTTCCTGTGCCTCTCAGGATTAATGTATATCTTTATATTAAATCTCATCTGCTTGCATTGCTTCAGTTTTCAGTCTAATTGCCTTTCTATAAACTCCACCCACCCTAGATGCTAAGGCTTTTTGATGCCTTCTTTGCTTCTTGCATCTACTACTGATCATCTGCCCAGAGGCTGAGAGTGATCCTAAAGACTATTCTCACAAAGAGAAGTAAAGAGGGAGAGAAAGGAGGTTGTACATGGTTATGTCGCTGCACAGAGAGAAGACTAAGGAAACAATGGCTTTTCTGCCATCAGAAATAAAATATAATTCTCATCAAATAATAGACACTTGGTTTGTTTTGGTTTGTTTTTTTCCTTTTACTGAAAAATAACTTGGAAACAAGTTTCCAGGACAAAATATGTCATTACCCACTTATCTAAGCAGCCAGACAGCCAAACCCAGCACACTGTCTAAGGTCTGTAGGATTTCCTATGATCTCCACATTCCTAAGCAATTATGTTTGACATACAAAGTATTCAAGGGAAGTAAATAAACAAATTAGCTCTTTACTATCTTTCACATATATAATTTTTGAAGTTTGTAAATAGACATAATAATAATGAGTTCTCTTTCTCAAGTTTTCTGTTTTCAGCCTGGCATTCTGAAGAAAGAAGACTTACACGTTTCCTTTTTTTTGTCTGTCTAAATCCACCCACCCCTATAACTTTTCACCTGAGTTCTACTAAACATGGGAGAAAGGGTATCAAAAACAAGTTTCCTAAGAATCAGTGGTCATAAGAAAAATCCACATTTTAGTGTCTCCTTTGAACAGCTGGCAGAACTGGACAGCCAGCATACAAGTACTGAAATAACACCAGCATACATACAGACAGTCCAGAACTCAGGTTGGGCACGTGGGTAAACCCACAAATTATGTAGGTGATATCATGAAGGAAAATGAATTGGGAAATCTGGCAGAGATCTTTTGAAGAGATTTCACTAATTCTGCCACTCATAGAAAATGTCTGTTTTATTTAAATGCTTATTTACATTCTTCACTCTAACTTTTACTTGATTTCTTGCTTAAACCAGAGAAAATGAAGAAGGTCTTTGTGGCTTCTCTTCCCATGCTTCCAAGACTCTGAATACAAACTGAAACAGAGCAACTGTGATTTGTGCCAAAGGCAGAAGGTCTTCAGGCTCTGTCTAGACATTCTTTTTCATGCTAGCATAATCTATTACAGTGTCCTGCTTTGCAGATTGGAATCTAGTGTATATATTAGGGCACTTGCTATCAGAACATGCAGGTGGATTTTCTTTGTATGGAAACAAGGGGAAAAAGAGCTGGCCTGTGCTTCTTTTAGAGTTACCTTGCTCTGACATGGGATTAGTATGGAGCAAAAGCAGATCTGGAACCTGAAAACTGCAGTCTTATGTATATATCTAAATACAGGAATGAAATAAATATACAAATGAAATATTTGCCTATTTTATTGTAAGGAAGGTACAAGAAAGTTTGTATGACATTTACCAGATAGGGTATTTTATAAACACCTATATTTCATATATTTCATTACCTAAGTTAAGTTATCTCACTAGAGGTTAATCACATTGAACAAAACCATGGAAAGGATCAGAGAAGCAGTGACAGGTGAAGGAACCTTGGCAACACAGTCAGTGAAAGAGCATACTGGCTCAGCTGTTTCTTTGACTGTTAAAGGACAATTATTATTTCATCTTGCCTGGTGGGAAGCTCACCAAAATGAGTCAGCAAAATAAATTCCCCAGAAAACCATGTAAACTAAATGGGTTTATTGTCTAAAAGACAAAGGACTTCCTAAAGGATGCAGTTAGAAGGGTATTTTGGAACTAAAAAAAAAAAAAAAAGAAAAAAAAGAAAAAAAGACATGGGGTTTATATAAAACTTAGCATGAAGTGTTCTAAGAAAATTGTGAAAATGTGTGAAATTTATTATGGGATGCTTAGGGAAAGGATCAAAGGCAGGGAGGAAGGTGTCTTGGAAGGAACAAGTGAGTTAGGGGAAGAGGGAAAAGGGGCCTGAAGTCACTGATTGTATGTAAGCAACCTGTTGGTCAGTGCACTTCTATGAAATCATCTGCTTGAAAGCTGAAATCTGTCCTTTCTTCTTATGACACTGTTCCTTTTTTTCAGGTATGTCTCTCTGTTGTCTATGTTAATACGTACACAAGCCACTAGAGAAGTTCAAGTTGGACCAGCCAATGAGCAGAGTAAGGAACACGAGTGACCTTATCCAGAGAGGCCATAGGTCTGATACCCATGGGTTCAGATTCAAGGAAGTGGAGGAGACCAGGCTCTCGGCCAAGCTACTGAAAAGAAGCACTGTGCTTGTGCATATTCTACAAGTAGATTTAAATCCAATCAGCTGGAAAGGAGGAACAGAAGTGGGCGTGCTGTTCATGTTTATGCGACCACTGTTTTTATCTGTGTGACCAGCTGTATTTGCTTGTGAATCAGAAATATGTGCTCAGACTCTTCACTGGCTGAACCTGGGGACATGAAGCCAAAGCAACCTCCTATCCATCTGGCAGGAAAAAGAGGACATCCGAAAGTGAAAGAGGTGATGTTATATGTGCCAGGGAGCAGCAGAAGTGAGTTACTCCACAAAGCAATGCTCGTCAGAAGCTGAGGGTGACAGCAAAACAGGCAGAACATAGACAAAATCAGCAACTGAGTAATAAGAGCAGGTCTAGTGCTGGAAGCCAGGTTCAGCCAACAGTCTGGTGGCAACCATACAAGGCTGTACATGGCCGATCATGGCTTGGGCAGGTGCACTTTTTGCCAGGTAACAAACTGTCTGGATGGCTGGGCCCATACTGCGGGCTGATGAAAGGTGCTACACCCAGATGGGGGTCAGTCACTACTGGGGTTCCCCTTAAGTGTTGGGGCCAGTTCTCTTTAATATCTTTATCAGTGGTCTGGACAAGGGGATGAAATACACCCTCGTCAGTTCACACCAAGTTGTGTGGGGGTGTTGATGTGCTGGAGGGTGGGAAGGCTCTAAAGGGATGGATCCAGACAGGCTGGATCAATGGACTGAGGCCAATGGCATAATGTTCAACAAGGCCAAGGGCTGCGTTCTGCCCTTGAGTCACAGCAATCCCATGCACTGCTACAGCCTTGAGGAAGAGCAGCTGGAAGGCTGTCTGGCAGAAAAGGACTTGTGGGTGTCAGTTGACAGTCAACTGAACAGCCAGTGTTTACCCAGGTGGCCAAGGAGGCCAATGGCATTCTGGCCTGTATCAGCAATAGTGTGGCCAGCAGCACCAAAGCAGTGATCGTCCCTCTGTATTCAATGCTGGTGAGGCTGCATGTCAAGTCCTGTGCTCAGTTTTGAGCCCCTCACTACAAAAAGACATTGTGGTGCTGAGCTTATCCAGAGAAGGGCAGCAAAACTGCTGAAGGGTCTGGAACACAGGTTTTTATAAGAAACAGCTGAGGGAACTGGGGCTGTTTGATCTGGAGAAAAGGAGGCTCAGGGGGCACCTTATCGCTCTCTACAACTACCTGAAGGGAGATTGCAGTGAGTTTATAAAGATATCCAGATACCTTTCATGTATTTGATGAAGTACATTCCTTTTTATTAATGAAATACTAAATATAACTTTTCACCACCTTATTCCCCTACTGAATACTTAGTCATTTTCAACTAACATCTGTTAAATTATCCCCAAAGTGCTCTGTTTGTATCAACAGAAGCTGTTGTCCTGACAAAAAAACCCCATCTTTTCTCCCATCAAGGACAAGGAAACATAATACACATAATACACAAATAAAAGATTTCAGAGCCAACTAATTTTTCCTTACCTATAGCACATGAGGAAAGACACACAGAAGTAAAATATTGATACAAACGAGATGTATTCCATGCCTTTCTCTGTCCTAAGGCAGTATACAATTCCAGATGCCAATCTACATAGCAGTCGGTAATTCATTGCCCAGTTAGGTATAACATAATTATGAAAATGAGATCTCATAAAATTCCTGAAAGAAAGAAGAGTGTCTCAGAAAGAATCACTACATCTAAAGCTCTACCAATTTCTGTTGACCATACCTATTGGTATATTGCATTCCTGCTTTTTTCTCACAGAATCAGAGAATCAGAGAATGGGGTCATTTTGAAAGAGACCACAGTGGATGACCTTGTCCAACAACCTCGCTGAACAGTCTGTTCCAGTGCTCTGTCACCTGAACAGTAAAGAAGTTCTTCCTCATGTTCAGGGGGAACTCCCTGGGTATCAGTTTCTGGCCATTGCCTCTCGTCCTATTGCTTGGCACCACTGAGAAGAGCCTGGCTCCATCCTCTGGACACTCTCAGAGACTTACAGACATTGATGAGGTTGCCTCTCAGTCATCTCTCCTGAAGGCTGAACAGGCCCAAATTCCTCAGCCTTTCCGCATAAGAGAGATGCTCCTGTCCCCTAATCATCCTTGTTGCCCTCCACTGGACCTGTTCTGGAATCTCCATGTCTGTCCTGTACTGAGGAGCCCAGAACTGGACACAGCACTCCAGATGTGGCCTCACCAGGGCTGAACAGAGGGGCAGAATTACCTCCCTTGACCTGCTGGCAATGCTTTTCCTAATGCATTCCAGGATTGTGTTGGTCTTCCTGGCCACAAGGACACACTGCTGGCTCATGGACAGTTTGCTGTCCACCAGCACCCCCATGTCCTTCTTCACAGAGCTGCTTTCCAGCAGGTCAGCCTGTACTGGTGGGTTATTCTCCAGATACAGGATGCTGCATTTGCTTTTGTTGAATTTCAGACAGTTCTTCTCTGCCCATCTCTCCAACCTGCTGAGGTCTTTCTGAAGCGCTGCACAGCCCTCTGGGGTATTGGTCACTCTTCCCAGCTCTGTGTCATCAGTGAACTTGCTGACACTCTACCTCGTCATCCAAGTCATTGACAGACAATTTAAACAATACTGGGCTCAGTATTGATCCTCGGGAGACACCACTACTGACAGACCTCCAACTGGACCCTCTGCCACTGATTACAACCTTCTGGGATCTGCTGTTCAGCCAGTTCTCAATCCACCTCACTGTCTACTCATCTAACCCACACTTCTTAAGTTTGACTGTGAGGATCCTGAGAGAGCAGAACTAATTTCTGAAAAGCTGATTTCCATATTCAGTGAAACTCACGGTTGTTGACAAGCTGGTTTAAATTGTATTAGATATTGCAGTCTAGTAAACATCTTCCTTTACTGCTCTAAACCACCCTAAAAGTCAGAGGAAAATGTTAAAATGACAGGGTTCAAATTGTCAAACAAATTGTTATTATCAAGGAGCACAGTTGCCATGGACCTCCTTTATAAAAAATGGAAACAAGTGTTGTAGGAGATGAATTAAAACTGTGACTCTGCTCAAATATCCCACTGAAGATGTCAGTCATTCTTTCCTGTGTGTAAGACAAATAGAGACATTGAGGAAATTAAAATACCAGAAACAGGATGCCTAAAGTAGATAATGTTAGTAAGTTAGCAGTCACTGTTACACTAAGTTTTCACTGGTCATGCCTTTCAAGTAGGGCTTTCTATTTATATTTATTTATATTACCAATATTAGGTACAAATATAGACCTGTTATAATTACAAATGAGTACCAGTATTGACCTGCTATTTCAAATTAAAGTAAAAGGCCTACTTGCAGTTGAGGAAACTGCTGAATAGTCATTGGAACTCTTTGAGATACATGGAACCACAAGAAAAAATTAAGAACTGATTTGTCTGTTATTGAATAAGGGTGAGAAGATAATCCAATGCTCTACGTTGTATTTCTTACTTGCAAAACAGTTGAGTTTTTAATTTTATTTAGTGTCACCTGAAAATCATGCATTATGTATTTGTGATAAACCAAGTTGTACATCACTGAAATACTTTGGGGATTGTAGTAGCTTTTTGTATGGAAACACTCAGCTGAAAATTGTATGTCAGTCCTCATAAGCAGTACTGTGGTGTTATGTTCAAGGGAGAAATTTCAAAATAACATCTGAAGGTGCCTGAAATGAATGCCAGAGTGCAATTTAAATTATTTACCAACTTTAAATCATACAAAAAAGAAGAGTAAATAACTAACAAATCAATAACAAAGAAAGTGATAAATTTGGTGTGAAGTACAAAACCCATCAAACTCAAATTTGTAAATTAGTATCTTGAGCTATAAATATTAAACTCAAATAACCAGAACTAACAACATCAGAAAACTGATTATGACTGACAGTGTGATCAGAAATGCTGCAGATCTCATTAGAAATAATAATTTGCATGTGCAGTATGTGTTACAAGTCTGTTGCACCTTTCAAATATGAATCTTCCATGTGAAATAGCGTCTTTCAAGGCTATTTTTGTGCTACTCAGATTCTGTCAATATCACATATAACTACATTCAAAGTTGAATTTGCTGGCATTTATTTTGCTCTTTGTATCTATTCACATTTCATAAACAGAAAGGCATACAATTTTAACAACTTGTCCCAGAGGCAAGAGCATAAAGAAGGTCATAAGAAAAACAAAGCATGTTATCCTAAATGAAAGTGAAGACAAGGAATTAGGAAATTCTAACATCTTACAGCTTAAGCTATAATAGAGCAAGGCAGAGGGAGATGTTCACCTATGGGTTTAGGAAAGGAAGAATCACTTTCTTTCATAAGGGATTATTTATTTCAGTCTCACAGCTTCTGTGATGCATTGAATGCTTGACATTGTTATAGAAAATCAATGGAATTCAATCTGAGAAAGTTGTGTTGCATGCATTCAAACCTGATAGTTGCATAAATCAGTATTTCTGTTAAAAAAAAAATAAAATCCTTGGGTCAAAAGAAAACCACATTCATTTGTATACCTTTTTACTTCTCTTTTAATGACAAGTGTGATTGATATTTTATTTTTCTTCAGACATACTTCAATTACCAGTTGGCATTCAACTGCCCTGTTAAGCTGAGCAATGAATGATATCTCGTTATAAAAATCTGATTAGGAAACCTGCCTTCAATGCATTTTTACTTATTGAGTTTTTTCACAAAGGGACACTGAGGCGAAAGATATTTATGGTGATAGAAAAAGCAACATAACCTTTTTTTCATTCAGAGTAAAGAACATACATATCACAGTTTCAGTATTTCTATTTACTCTAAAAAAATACTGGTAAAATAATACAGTTTTTCAGATATTGGCAATATTCATTAAAATAATTCTTAAACTAGTGTACTTGATTTGTTAGAAGTTTAGAACAACTCATGTTAAAAGAAAGAGATGAAGAAAATTAACCTAGTTTCAATACAGTATATATAAAAATTGGATCAGATGTTCAGGAAGTGAAAGTCATGTATGGCACTCCCAAAAGTAATATAATATTTTTTATAATATATATAAAACACTTATTTAAGGGGACATATTCTGATTCACTAAAAGAAAGTATATAGGATTTTTTAGACTAGATCAGACCACCAATACATCAGATTTTCAGGATTAAACCAATACCTGAAAATATAGGAAAAACAGAGCTTACCTATTGTGACACTTACCTTGGGAGTGCTGCAATGACATGGCTGAGAATTGTTTCTCATAGTGCAGTGATCATTTACCACCTGCCACAGAAGGTTTGGGTAGTCTCTCGTCTCTGTTTTGATTAAAACCATAAAGATTGATTTTCTGTTAATGGCCTATAAATTTAATTGACATACAGTGTCATTCTGGGTAGTTTTCTATTAATGAATAGCCTAAGGGAATTCTAAACCTCATAATGGTTTAAACAAATTTATGCTATGTAAGTTTTTCTGTCCCTTCATCATTGTTTCTGTTCGCTTTTCAAAAATATTGCAGAGTTCCAGAATGCCATCTCTAGTTCCAATTGTCATAACTTCTGTCCTGGAAGATATACAGGGAGTGTGTCTTGGTTCATAGTATTTACCTATCCTTCTATAGGCTTATATGACCCAAAGCAAGATTATAGATTTGTACTTTGCATTTATCTCTGCTGCAGAAGAAAAAAAATATGAATATTTTTAGCTCCTACAAGTGCCTATTCTAATTAACCATTCCCATATGAAAAGTAAATTATACACAGATATTCTTTAGGATTGGGATACGTGAATTGGGAAAATCTGAAACACTGGCCTCAACTCTAGCCTAGTGTTCCATGTGATTGCTTTTTACTCAAAAGGAATATTATATAGCATAATGTAACATACAGTTCAAGACATAGTAACACCAAGCCTATCACTCCCTGCTTAGGAAGGAAATTATCCCTAAGTAAATATGTATAAGATATGTTATACTGCAGAAAAATAAATATGACAGTCGAAATAGGCCTTTATTTTGCTGCTCATGAAAAAAAAAACACCACACTGCTGTGGCTAGAGCAGTATGATTCAAAACATTTTTTTGTACTAGCATATGTAAATATTTTCAATACATCTTCTTAAATCCTATCTCCTAAATATTTTTTGTTTTGATTTGGTTGGTTGATTTTTAATTCCTCTCTATTAATTCAAAGGTAATTTTACTTAATTAGGAGCAGTTGTGTTGCAATTCTTTTTCAGAAACTAATGTGTCTGATGTTGAATTTACAACATCAGTTTTAGCATTTAGCTGCGAACTATGGAAAAGGTAATAAATTATCCTATAAAGAATATAGTTGACTCCACAGCTAACACACATGCTTCAAATTTCAGGAGCATGTATTCTCAATGGACTGGTTTGGACATGCATAATTTTACTGATTATTTAAATAAAAATTTATGCTATTTTATACTACCCATTGGGTTAAAGAACAGCATATGATTTATTTACTGGGAAACTGCTTTAGTTCACTTTATAAACTGTTCTTTTCTTTATGTGTATGCAGATTGCTGCATGTAGGTGAACTGTTTTTATAATAATATCCATGGACATTGGATTGACTTGAGAGACATGAAGGAATGAATCCAAGTTGTGTTAAAGCAGTTCTAGGTGTTTGGCTTTGCAGATTGAATTAACAGTTCATAGTGTAAAAGCCATTGTGGAACTAGAAGTGGTCTGCTGCGAAAAAGCAACAGTGAGTATACTCCAAAGGATCAGAAAACTTTAAACTGAACTTTAATCTTCCTATTCATTCTTTGGCCTTTTTGTTTTAACTTATGTAGATGTTATAAATTAATGTAATAGTGAGTTATTTGGATATCTTTTGATAAAAGTACCTATTTTCAAGTTAAGCTAGTTGCTATGCTCACCTTCATACATGTAAACTATATGTATTGCAGCTTTTGTGACAACATAATATTTTTTCCCCTCCAGGTACAGATATCCCACTGGGAGCCTCATTTGGTTCTTCTGCTTTTTCTTGCTTATCACATTCTCGCAAAGTCTATGTTCTTAGATGTTCCAGGTTTGTAACTAGATATCATGAAAACGGAAGCATTATATCTGGTGATTCTGTATATGCCTGAGACTAAAATCATTCACATATATTTTAAAAGAGAGTCTCTGTGAAGTATTGTAAGGAATTTCCCGTACCAGAAGAGGGTATTTACTCATACAGCATTTCCAAACCTTACTATGCATTCTTTGATGCAGAGGTAGGAGATTCAGTGATAGAATAAAAGAATAAATAAGGTTTCGTGGGGACTAGTGACTCTGCTTCCCTAAGTAAACTTCCTGTTGATGTGTCCAACCTTCTTGGCTTTTTGAAACATATTTTAAACCTTCAAATTACTTAGTTCTGGAAGGTAAATTTTATAAACTTCAGAGAACTAAGGAGAGGAGCTCTAAAAGGTCTTTGTCTATGGGAGTAAACAGCTACTCTGCTAGGGCACAAAGCACTTTTCATTTTGGACAAGGGCTGAGGACGTAGTTAAGACCAACCAGGGCCAACCTCAGCCCTGTTCTCACTCTGGTGGATATCTGCTGAACAACTTGCTAGAGAGGGAGAAATTCTGCAGCAACTTCTATGTCAATGCTTCCCTTCTTCAAAGCTTGTGATTCAGCCCAGATAAAGACAGCCTGTTTGAGATGACCAAAAGTTGCATGCAGAAGAGAATAGACTGAGAATTTCTGCTGCAGGTTGATGTGGAAAAAAATTTAGTAATATATTTTGAAACAAAATGCATTTGGTAGGGCAAGGTTCAAGAAACAGAAATAAATTAAAAGTCTGATTTATGGCTGATACCCTTATTTCCACAAAAGCAAGTTTTGAAGTGTGTATTCAGTCCAATGTTTGAAGCTTTTACCCCATCACTGCATTCCAGAAAGACCCCAAAGTCACTAATAGTCTTTGAAAAGTGCTTCTACCTCCTTGAGCCAGGTCATGCCAGCTGTCTGCTCCCTCAGGGCCAGGCAGCTGAAACAAGAACCCAGAAATAATACTTCCATAATTTGGGTTCAGTAAAGGACACACTAGACAGCCTGTGCACATCTTAAGAGTTTCTAAGGATAGTTTATAAACTCACATATACTTGGATGAAGAATGTCTTACTGTTATCCAGTCACTTGCAATCAGACTTAGATCAAGTAAAATTAAGGAACATGTGTAACTTATCCCTAGAGCATTCCTTGTAAGCATATTTTAACAGGCTAATATAAATTCTGCAGAACTTTTGCAAAAATTAAACTAAATCAGAGTACTATTTTTCATCCAGATTCAAAATTTACATTTCGAATCTTACAAATGAAACTGAATGTTCCTCTCCCTAAAACATTTTATTCCAGGCCAATACTGACCTTTAAATTAGAATGATAGAACAATTTAGGTTGGATAGGACCCCTAGAGGTCATCTAGTTTATTTCCCTTCACAATGCATGGCTAACTTCAAAGTTAGATCCCACTGTTAAGTGTCTTGTTCAGTTGACTCTCTGAACAACCTGTTCCAGTGCTCAAATACTTCCTGGGGGGAATTCTGCTCTGATACCTAGTAATAATTTTTCCCTTGCTTCAACTTCTGACCTTGGCCTCTTATCCTTTCACTGTGAACACCAACAGGTCTGTCTCCTTTGTGACTTCCCATTAAGTACTCAAAGACAGCAGTCTTAAAAGACATCCCTCTTTAGTTTCACCAGTTCTCAGTGTCTCCTGTGTGTCACATGCCTGAGCCCCCTGACCTTCTCCGTGAGTATTCTGGACTCTCAGTGTCTTTCTTGTACTGGCAAGCCTGGAACCTGAGGCACTATGAGACAGGCTTGGGTCACACAGGTGCTACACACAGGGTAATAATCTTTATTTTCAAACCGCAGGCTACACTCTTACTTATGTAACCCAGTATTTAGTTGGCTAATACATCACAAAGTTGTACTGCTGATTCATACTCAAATTCTTGTTCACTACCGTACACAATACCTTTTCTAAAATGTTGTTCCCCAGTGGGTAGTGCCTAGTGTGTGGGACTGGAAAGCATTTGGTTCATTAAGCTCATTGTATCAAGGACCTTTTATAAGGTAAAGTAACAGGGAAAGAGATGAAGCACACAGACACACAGATCTGATATGTAAGTGATAAACAAGAAAATATCGAAGACCAAAACACTCCAGCTGCTAATTGATGGACTGTTAAAAAACAAAAGGCACAGCTTTAAGGAGAGCCAATCTGAGCTGTGCAACAGATAAGAGCGGGAAATTATAGGGCCATGAATAGTCAGGATTTTGAGGGGGGACTGTGAGATTATGCAAAGCTTATTAAGGAGTGTAGGTGAAGGACTGAGTTGGGGAAAAACAAGAATAAGGAGGAT
This sequence comes from Monarcha castaneiventris obscurior, assembly GCA_026261815.1. Classification (NCBI taxonomy): domain Eukaryota; kingdom Metazoa; phylum Chordata; class Aves; order Passeriformes; family Monarchidae; genus Monarcha; species Monarcha castaneiventris. Next base: position 4,860,760 of record JAMPIT010000510.1, on the reverse strand, counting down.
AAAAAAAGGAGATTTGAGGGAACGATAAAAGGGGCCTTATGTACATTAACTGGTATGTAGTGGGTTGACCTTGGCTGGGCACCGGGTGCCCACCAAGCCATTCTATCACTCCCCTTCCCAGCAGGATGGGGGGAGAGAGTAAGATGGAAAACAGCTATTAGGTTAAGACAAGGCAGTTTACTAAAGTAAAAAAAAAAAAAAAAAAAGAGGAGCAAAAGTTTGCACATGCATAAGGAAAGTGAAAAGCAAATCTCTACTTCCCATCAGTGAGCAATGTTCAGACACTTCCCAGGAAGCAAGGCTTCAGCATGCATAGCTGAAGTGTTTGGTCTGGAAGGCAAACACTGTAAGTTAACACACACCCACACACCATTCCTCCTCTCTCCCTTAGCTTTTATATCTGAGCTTATATCACATAGTATAGAATATCCCTTTGGTTAATTTGGGTCAGCAGGCCAATGCTGGTAATTTGCCCTCCCAGGGTCTTGCCCACTCTCAGCCCTTTGATGGTGGTGGGGGGAATGTTAGAGGGATGGTGCTGCTCAGAAGTAACCAAAACACTGGTGCAGTATCAACACCCTTCCAGCTACCAGTGCAAAGCACAGAACTGTGAGGGCTGCTAAGGAAAAATGAACTCGTACCTCAATCAGACCCAATACATGGTACCACTCAGTTCTGCCACATCATCCAGATTGTTAATATAGGACTTATTTGTGAAGAATACAACACAGTGACAGATTTTGAAATGCTAACACTTAAAATCTGGTGGTCCCACCGAGTTTGTTCATTCTTATCTACAGACTATCCAAACCATCTCTCATAAACTTGGCTATAAAGATACCATGTAGGACCTTTCTAAAGTCAAAGAAAATTATATGCCCTGCTCTCACCTCATCCACAGAGCCAGAAGTTTCATCACAGAAGAAAATCGGGCTGGTCAAGCACGGTTTAGCCATGGTAAAACCATGCCAGTTGTTTCCAATCACTTTAAACCTGAACATGGCTTCTACTTCTGCAATTCCTGAGAATCTCCTTCTCCTTTTTTGATGCTCAGCATGAATTTTGCCTTTTTGCAGAAATTAGAGGTTGTCCTGGTTGTCACCACCTTCAAAATTATGAGAACGGTTTGCAATAACATCAAACAGCTTTGTCAGAAGTGTTAGACATGAGAAGAATCACATTCAAATGTACACCAGTAATTAGATGTTAAGAATAAGCAGATAGAAAGATACTTAACGTAAGTTCTTTTACCACTGCCATGGTATGTATTACAGTGCATGCATAACATGATTTGCCATTAATCCTGATAAACCTGAAAATGCCATAGAAAGAGTGTGTGCCAGATTCAATTAAACTGTCCTGAAGTCAGAAAACTGCATCCCCGAAAACCTCAGTGAGAGGTTATCTCCTCTAAGGATGTAAAATGCACAATCACAGTATGACAGCTGAGGCTGAAAATAAGTACATAGGCAGAAAACAGCAACCCTTGAGCTATAAAAAGTGATGGCCATTTGCTGATGAGCTTGAATTCAACCTGGAGAGAAACCAGTTATAGAGCACAACAAAAGCAGTGCGTATGAGTTAGCCAGATAGGTGAAGTTAGATTGCCAGAAAGATATAGCAGAAATCCCCTGTTCAAGTTTCTTGAAGTAAGGTAGGAAAAACCAGTACCGTCTGTTAAATCCTTTGCAAGGACTGTGCATATAATTGTATACTAATCTGGTGTGCTAATTTTAACTAGGACAGAGTTGATTTTTTTCTATAGTAGCTATTATGGGGCTATGATTTGAATTTGTGCTGAAAAGTGTTGATAATAAAGGGATGTTTTAGCTATTGCTAAGCAGTGCTTATACAGTGACCAGGCCTTTCTGCTTCTTACACCACTCCTCCAGTGAGGACACTGAGTGTGCATAAGCAATTGGGGTGCAACATAGCCAGGAAAGATGACCCCAACAGGCAAAATTTCATACCACATGGCATCATATTCAGCTTGTGGGAGAAGGAGAAGAAAGGCGGGGGGGGATGACAATTGAAATCATGGTATTTTGTCTTCCCATGTCACTGCTACAGATGATGGAGTCCTCTGCTACAGATGATGGAGTCCTGCTTTCCTGGGGATGGATGAATGCCTGCCCACGGGAAGCAGTGAATTAATTCCTTGTTTTGCTTTGCTTGTGTATGTGGCTTTTACTTTACTCATTAAAGTGTCTTTATCTCAGCACACATTTTCTTTTTTTTTGCTCTCCCAATTGTCTCCCTCATCCCACCAGGGGGGGCTGAGTGAGCAGCTGCATGGGTCTTAGTTGATGGCCGGAGCTGAACAATGGTATACCAGAAGCAGAGTTGGCTTTAGACTGGCTGTTAAATTTGGATGCAGTAACACCCTCAGATGTATCCTACCTGATACAGCTGAGCTGTGTATATCCTGTTTGTCAAAATGGTCCCTATCTTGAACCTTTTTGTAGTTAGTAGTATTTCTGTCTGAATTCTCTCATCAAGCATAGAAGTCTAAGAGACCTGTTGGCAGATTTTGCCAGTAAATACTTAGTTAAAGAAAACATTCATTACCTCAGTGAGCTTCTCCATGCTCTTCATCAGCTGGTTGCCTGACAATTCCCTGATCATCTTTTTTGCTGCTATATATTTATAGAAGCATTTCTTGCTACCTTTCACATCACTCAGTACTTGTAAATTCAGCTGAGGTTTGTCACTCTGAATTCCATCCCTGCATTACATGGCATTTTCTATATATTCCTCTTGGGTATCTTTTCTCCACTTTTATCTTCCATATGCTTTCTTTTGGCATTTAGTTCAGTCAGGGTGGCTTCCTGTTATGCCTACTTAATTTTATGCATATTGGACAGAGTGCTCTAGTGCTTTAATGAGGTTGTCCTGAAAGATCATCCAAGTCTTCTGGGTCCCTGCAGGGCAAGATGCCACAAGGTCCAGCCTAGCAGTTCCCTGAGCAAGCCAAAGCCTGCATTTACTAGAACCAATTTTTGATGTTTCTGTTTGCTTTCATCACTAAATTCTGTCATATCACAGTTACAGCAAAGCTTCTATCAGCCTTCCTATCCACCACCACTTTTTGTTATTTGTCAGCAGTGAGTGCATCAGAGTGCCTCCCTTAGCCTCTCCAGCACCAGCAAAGAACTGTCTCCAGAACATTCCAAAAATCTGCATTTCTTGCACCTTTCTCTTTTGTGTTCCTAACACAATCAGAAAGTAGAAGCTTGGCATGAGCTGCTCCATGTCCACATGAGATTTTGTGTTCAGTAGGGAAATTCTTAAGTTGCTTTTGGTGCCTGACCATAGGCCACTCCGTTTATGAACATCAGATCTGGAGCACATTATCTTCCTTCTACACTATAATCCAACCAACCTAAAAAAATACTAATCCCACTAGAAAAATCTTGTGAAGTTTCTTTGGCACTGTGTCAAACCACGAACTAAACCACTACACGCTGCTATCAAGCCACACCACAAGAAGTACCGGTATAACTGGTAAACACACTGTCTGTGGTGAAAATACAATTAAGTAGAAAGCAATAAGAGGAAAAAGAGCAATTTTTATTTATCTTTTGATATAATGTTATAGAAAGAGTAGAAATATTTTAAAGAAAGAAAAGGTTCTGTTGCTTAAGGCTACCATTTTAGAATGTTGCCACATGGCCCAACATTATCAGATTTCAGTGTGACCATGGACCTTGTGATTCTTTGTCATATAAATATGACAAAATTCCTTTATTTATGATTAAGGATTAACCTCCACTCTTCACATCCATTTAGTATCATAGTCAAAACCATATTATGGTAAAAAGGAACATGCTGTTTTTATGAAAACAAAAATTTATTATTAGTCTAGTCAAAGTTTTAAAAGTCAATTTGTAACAGAACATTCTGCTCCTATTAGCAGATCATTTGTGAGCAAAAGCTCACACTTCTTGTCCAAATTCAAACAGAAATAGCTCATGCATAATATTTTAGAAATTGTTACACAGGAGAACTTCCTAATATCTTGTACTAGTTTGAAAGCAAACCAGTGAGAGACTTGAAATCAGAACTACAACTTAACAGGAAAATTAAAAATAAACGCAATAGCACAGAAATACTGACAGAGTCAGGATACAACCTGACACCCTGTCGGGCAGGGTGGTGGTAGCAGTCCAATTAAATGGTGGCTGCAGTCCTCCTGAAGTGACAGACATGGTCCTGTTGAAGTAGTGATTCTGAAGGAGGGTCTGTTCTTCCTCTGAAGGTCCAGTAGCAGTTATATAGCTCCTATCCCCTGGGCATCCAGTAAGCAACAACCAACTGTGGCTTTCGAAACTCAGATTATATCCAAGCAGGAATGCTTGGCTCCTCCCCCTGGGCGGAGCATCTCACAATGGGATGATGTAATTTTATGAGTCATGCTGTGAGGTTTGATAGCCCATTAACGGAAGATATCTCCCAGAGGGAGTTATCAGGGGTGTGTCATGGAAGAGATAAAGAACCCTGCCCCACATGGTTTTAACTGATGGTGAAAGAATACATACTTTTGGTCACATCTTTCATTGTAACCTAAGATATATCTATACATTTTTCTCTAGTATTAAGCTCACCTTTCAATGTTCTTCTGTTACCAGGAGTCTGAAGCTTTCCTTGAGAATAAGGGTCAGAGTTACAGCAAGTCATCAGCACATTTGTCAAGAATATGTCAAAAGTTCACTGTCCCAAGTTCACAGTTAAGGGGGTCTTCCTTCTTCCCATCACTCTTGGGCTTGTTGAGGTTTGTTTGAATGTGTTCTCTTACAACATTCTGCTTCTTTCCTACTGGTACCCAGCTAAAGCTTTCAGATTGCACAATAGATACTCACTCTGCCTCCAGCCTCACTGTACAGGTCCAGACAAAAAAAAAAAAAAAAAACCAACCAAAAAAAACCCCAGCTCCGAATCAAAGCAAACAGACTATTCCTCAAATGCTGCACTGTTACACACATACAAAGCTGACTCATAATTACTATGGTACACAAGCTTACAAGTGTTTCGTATTAAAAAAGCAAAGAACCCAAGATCATTGATGAAAAAAACCAGCTAGTAGTTTATGCTAAATTCCACAGACTATATACATCTCAATTGCAACAAGAAGAATGCATGTGAAACAGACAAAGGGGGAAGGAGTGAGAAGTAACTATCATTTTTATGAGATTTGTGTCTCTCTCATTCAAGTGAGTATTCTGACCAATTAACTGTCACATAAAAGGTGGATCTTATCATCACTTGATAAAAAGAATAAGCTATACCTGGTTCCATGAGAGAAAAACTTTAGCTCACAACTATCAGAAGATCATCCAAATTTCCAGGGCTCTTCCTAATTTTGTTTTCAAATATGCTCACAAAATATAATTAAGACATTGGTAGTTAATTTCATTGTGCAGTGGGAAATCAGGAATCCTAGAAATATTTTTTAAGATGTGAGAAAAATTTCCTGTTCTGTTCTATTATTAATTTTTGGTGATTCTTTGTTCACCTCATTGAGGAACAAAGGGGTTTAAAACATCTATAGTTCTTCCTCAGGCTTTTCAAAACTGTGTTTGAACTTTTTCATTCTGTAGAATTGCTTCTTACGAGATTTAACTACAAAAGGTTTTTTTTTTCTACTCAAGTTTAATCAAAGTAGCACACAATTTTACTGAGCCTTAAGTTTGGTATTAATTTGCTACACATAGCAGAAGATCTGTCATGGTCATACCTGGGGTTTAAAAGACTTGAAGCCAACAGAGCCTGCTGAACTGAGAATCTTCAAAGGAGGTAAATTGTCAGGTCTACTCCGAAATCAGTGACCCTCCCCATAAAACAGTCTGTGGGAGGCAGTGAAATTAAACTAAAGACTATCTGAGACCCTAGACTGGAGTGGGGTTTTCTCTGAAGAATTTCTCAGAAGTGTGAGGACACTACAAGGGTTGAAGGTCCCTTGTGAGCTGGCACACTGGGAGCATAAAAGGGTTCTCCATGGGGTCCATCATGGCAGGGCCTGGCAGACAGGGATCACCCAACCACTGTTCCCAGGAGCTGGGCAGCCAGGGGGCACAGGGGCAGCCCCAGCCCAGGACATGGGCACCTCTCTGGGCACAGGGGCAAGTAGTGATCAAGCTACGGCATGGACCTTCAGGTGGGCCTGGCTCAGCAGTGTCCATGGGACCTCAGTTACTTTGATAGGAACTGCTCTTTGATTTTATTTGAAACACCCATTCTCCTTGAATTCACTGGCAGAAAACAAAAGAAAAGTTTAGGCTACAGAAGTGTTCAGGAGACAGCATAGATTTAGCAGGCTATATCTCTTGCTTTTTAAAAATAATTCTATTTTAAAACTTATAACTTCATATAAAAGATAATATTTTTAGAGATTATTTCATATTTTCAATAGGGTGCTTAATTCTTAAGATTTTCTTCATAGAACCCCTATTTGTTTTAGTCTACTTTATGCCCTAATTTTGAATGAACCGTTGGAAAGCTCACTTTCTTACATTTGACCTTCCTTGAAATATCCTTATCACACATCATGTGGAGATGAAATAATTGAAAGTTAATATATTACTGCAGCAGAATGACAGAAAGTTCTTTTTAGTGTATATATGTGTAAAGACATATTTTATATCTATGGTTATTTTTTCATTATTGTTAACCATAGCTTGCTTTTTAAAGCATATTAAGTGGAAGGGCTGTCAGACATATATTTATAGATCATATTTTTTTATTAAATATTAGGTATCTGTGATGAGACTGATTGTTGAGGAAGAGGAAGATATTCTAAAAGTCTGCTTCAAGAGTGGTTTTCATATTAATTGAGTCATTATTCCACAATGGGCTGAAGTATATGCTGTTTCAAGATTTCCATAGTTAATGTTAAAATATTTATTTCCTAATTTTATTTGCCAAATTAACTTTAAATATCAGGTAGTGTCATTAAATATTTAACTGGGAAAAAGCTCTTCTCTAAGAAACGATTTTGTAAAATACAGTTTTTTACTGCATGTTTATTGGGATCATTTGTTATTCATATTTTCACTTCTGTCAAGTTGAACAAGACTAACTGGTGATATTGACCTTCTCTTACAATGGTTGTCTGTCTTTTGCCATCTTGCTGTCAATTCAGGCCTATAGCCAAATATTGACAGTTTCTCCTACTTTCTTTCCTTTTCCCAAAGAATATTGTAAGTTTGGATGCTCCATTTATAACTGATCTTATCTGGTTACTGTAATTAAAACCCAAAGAATCTAATGACTGTTTATAAATCATAAAATCATTGAATGGCTTGAGTTAGAAGGGACCTCTAAAGATCATCTAATACAACACTGACACCTATCATAGAACCATTAAATGGTTTGGGTTGGAAAAGAACTTAAAGATCATGTAGTCTAACTCCTTTGCCAACATCAGGGACATCTTTCACTAGATCAAGTTGCTTAAAGCCCTGTCCAACCTGACCTTGAAGACTTCGCATGATGGGGCATCCCCAACTTCTCTGGGCATGCTGTTCCAATGTCTCATTTCCAGTGTCCCCTCCCCTGAGTGGATGCGGGATAATAAAAAAGATGGAGACAGATTCTTCTTAGGTATCCAGTGATGTCCAGTGGCAGGACAAAAGGCAATGATTACTAACTGAAACCCATGAAATTTCATTTAAACATAAGAAACATCTTTTTAACCTGCGCAGTAGTCAAACACTGGAGCAGATTGCCCAAGGTGGTTGTGGAAACTCCAGCCTTGTCTGACTGGGCACATCCTTTAGCAACCCATTTGAGCATGGGAGCTGAATCTCCCACTGGATTCCAAAGTACCTTCTAACCTCATCCACTAAATTTTTTAAGAGATTTACTTTTATGAAAGATATTTAACTGATATCTAAAATCACAAGGCATTCTTCTAGATTTATAGTGTCCACAGTATTAAAATATTCAACTGTTTATTTTCTAGCAGATTAGTTCTAGTATTACAGCTCTAGGTTGCATTTTTTAATTTAAAAAATATTAAATGCGGAGGTGTTCAGGCACATACTTAAATGTTATAGTGTATATGTGTATATTATTATGTGTATATATTTTACTGGATATCTGAATTATGGACCTGACATGCAGATCTCTGACCAGTGCTTCCTTGTTTATCAGTCTGGCAGAGCACTTATACACATTTGTCCTCAATCACCTCTTTTGGGAAGTTGTGGTGAAGGCCTACAGAAACTTCCTGGATTACTTGTGCCCTGCTATGCTATCCATCCAGCAGATACTGCCATAAAGTCCCCCATCAGAACCAATACTGTGAATGTGGGATTTATTCCAACTCTCTGCAAAAGACCTCATCTACTTCCTCATCAGATGGTCTGTAGCAGACATCCACCATAATATTTTTTGCCTTGATCTGCTCACTAATCCTGACTGACACTACTTCCAACACAGCTAGTTCATCACCCATCCCTAAGCAGAGCTCCACCCATTCTTACTACAGTCTCACATTTTGGATGACTCTCCCTCCTTGCCTTCCTGTCCTCTCTTTCCTAAAACCCCGTGTCCATCCATGGTAGACCTCCAGCCATGTCAGTCTTCCACCATGATATCACTGAAACTGAAAAATATTTGGAGCCATATGTGATGTAGCTGTTGAGGAGGCTTCTGGTACTGTTATTCAGCAAACTGCTCAGAAGGATCCCAGAGAATGTCAACAGATGGGAAAAATATCCAGGAGTATACTGAAAATTAATAAAGTTACCAATCTTCAATCATCAATCCACTTGAAAACTCATTCTATTTCATTTTACAGAGGCAGTGTTTATGCTTCTCATGAAGGTATCCTGAATCTGTCAAAAATATAGTTCCTGGTTGCAGGTGTTCTGTCTTACTGATCATTCAGGCAACTTATACAAAATTAAAAGAAAAAGCCCTTCAGAAGGCAAGGCAGACAGAAGGGCTGCATCTTAAAAATGTTGATAACCTAAGTTAACACCTTTCTTCTCTTTAAGAAGATAGGCAGACAGATTGTGAGGGAATGGTGGCATACTCTTAACAAATCTCCAGGCCTCTCTTCTCCTAAAAGGCGCTGGGATGGTAAGAGGTAGGTCTAGAAGGTAAATTAAGGCCTGTTGTGCATTGATTTTTCCCAGAAGAGAGCTCCTCACTCTAGTCCATGTGCACTGAACATGCAATGAATATTTAACAAAAGCTGATTATGTTAAAGACGAGAGAATTTTTTGTTTGTTGTTCCTCATCCTTCTTAATGTTTACCATTCTTATCTTGAGTAGCCAAAAGTCACTCCACTGATCTCACAGAAGTAATTTCTCTCAACGCTTTCAACAGGCAAAGCTAAAAGAGTCAACATGGAACTAAGGTCACAGGATTTTTGCTGTTATGAATTTTGCTACATGAATATATCTTGATAGATTATTGTTTCTCAGGTTAATTTGTTTTGGAGTCTTACAAAGTAGTAATAAATCATAAGAGATTATTTCCATTTTCTGCCTCTAGGTCAACATGTTTTATAAGAGTTATTGAGTGTTTCAGGTAAAATCACTGTAGATGTAAAACACATGTTGTATTTATACAAGAAGTAAAATGGTTATTGATGATAAATACGAAAGGAAAAAATAAAATTGTAAAAATCCTATTGGAGCTAATAAAAGTATTCCTCTTTCATATCTTGTATTAAAATCACTTTGTGAAAATAGCAGTGTATTCCAAAATCTATACCAACAGATGGCAAGCCTTTGTTATGCCAGATATGTACCTTGCACCTGTCGCATATTTTGCTATAAAAGTGTAAATATTGCTAGTGTACGTGTAAATGACTATTTCATCCTCAGATCCATTACTGGCATGTTAGCCATAAGTCATGTAGGAGAGCAAATGTTTTACCTTAAAAAGAAAAGAACATTCTGGTTGCCATATGATTTTCCTTTAATTACAAGATTCATACAGGCGCCATGGACAAACCTCTCTGATATTTGTTAAATATCTCTTTCCCAACAGGATGATTCTTTATCAGGCTCCAAACAATGGAATTCTGTAATGAGAGGAATTGAGCTTCTTTTAGAAAAATTGTTAGATTTGTTACAAAAGGTAGTTCTACAGCTGATGGGCAGTGAACCACAAGGGATACTGCTGCAGATGAAAAGAGATTAAGGTCAGTTTAGGTTCCATAGAAAAAACTGTCTTAGCATTTCCAGTACTAAGAGATAATAGGTTATTCTGAGAATGGTGGGTGAGTTCAAAGTGCTGTTATGTTGTTTGGCTATAAAAATGGCGTTCCAAAAGGAAACCTGGACATACAATACAAGTAAACACCGTATCAGGCAGGTATGTATATCCAACATACTAAGTCCTGGATCACCAAGCAGACAATATGAAGCAGCAGGAACAATGGTACGTTTGAAGCATATTTTCCTCTGTGGTACTTCTTCCAAGGTTTCAGTCAAATACCTTTCCAAAAGAGAAGTATTGTGTCAATAATTGTATTTTTTTTAAGATTTTCTCTCTCTTGATTTTGCTGGATGATTATGTTTATAGCATTCATTCCAGCTTGAGTGGTAGGCACAGTCTGAGCACACCTTGTTAACTGCATTCCCTTGTCAATGTAGCCGTCAAAATATTACACAGTCTTAGGACAGAGACAATCAGCCTGGCAGTGGCAGCAGAGCCACACCAAGTGCATGCAGTGCCTCAATACCAAAATAATTAAAAGAAAGGGGGTTTATTTTTTGTTTGTTTCCCAAGATTGATCTCAGTTTTCCTATTTACTCATTCTGAGACTGTTTTAAGCCAATCTTTACAACAACTTCTCTAAGAAACACTTGTTTTCAAACCTTTTGGTATTTTGGGGGGTTTAGTTTTGTTTATTTGTTTGTTTTTTTAAAAAGTATTTTAACAGAAAATCTCAAAAATGGTTTTTTTTTCTCTCATTTTAAATACTTTCTAAATATTCCTAGTGGTTGCTTTACAAGTAGTTATATTGAGAACCAAGATCAAAGAAACTGTGTAGCCTGAATTCCTGCCCAATAATATAATTTATAGTGTGTACTCACTACTCAAAAGTATTTAGTAAACTATTCTAGGAATTAAACATATACAGAGAAAGATGTGGGGGAGTTAACCAGATATCAATATTGTATTTGGACAAAATTACACCTCTCTTGCTTGTTTCCTTTTTTTTTTGAATCATAAATACAGCTTTTGATGTAGTATGTTATTCAATGTTGATTATACGTATGTGGTATGCATACTTAGCCACAAAGTAATGACATCAAAAAAAACAAACCACAGTTGTTGTATGAAATTGGTATCCTTTTTCTCCCCTGTGATATCTGAGCACTATAAGCAAATCATAACATGTGATATATAAATTCATCTTTTGTTAGTTTTAGATACAAAAGACTATATATAGCAATGCATGTGAAAAATAGCTTATGACACGTTGTAGGAAAAGGCACCAGAATCATATAGCAGATTCTTATTCTCATTCACTTCATAGCTGAGCTAAGTTAGATTCAGTAAAATATGTGCATGTTTTTCTCCATCTTTTTTTTCCCTGACTCAAAATGCTAACTGCCTAATTTAAAGACTCTGCTCTTTTCATGATCTGTCATTTCAGGCTCTAATCAGCCATAGTCATTAAAAATCTCACAGCGCTTCCCGCGAAAGTAATCAACATGATTTGTTAAGTGCTGATACTGGACTCATCTTCATACCAGACACAAACGAAAATAAGAGTAATTTCCAGATTAAGTATATGTGTTCCTATAGTTTCCTATGTTTTATAAATACTCACCAACCTATATACAGTCCTAAATTGTAAGGAAGATATTTCAGAAGAAATGAAATGAAAGGGATTTTAGTGTTAAATAAAGGTATTATTTCATATGTCAGTTATTCAACACATTGTAATTTGCTTGTGTGAAGAGATCATAAGATTTTTGCTTTTTTTATTCACCAGGGTATAATATTTCACTAATTTTGATCTCTGAATTTTAAGATACTGTACAATTTTATTTTACTAATTTATTTCCTTGTCATTCTAAAGGTAAAGATATTATACTTGGGCACTCACTACAAATTCCTTGACTGGTTATTCATAGGATGTAACGTTCAGAGTTCTTTAAATGTGTGTTCTATATCACAGGTTCTATTTACTATGTATCATTCAGTTATATTTTTTTCCTTTTCCTACCACGGCCCCTACTTTTCATTTTCTCTTTGCTTTTCTATTAATTAACCCATACCTTTATTAATTTTTTCAATGATCATGCGAATTACACTCATTTGGTTGTTCTAGAAATTATGCAGTAGTTTTAATTTAGTCTCTGTCTTACACTTAAAACCTTGTGGTTTTTACCTCAGCAGCAGTTTTAATTTATTTTGTGGTCTGTCTTACACTTAAAACCTTGAGGTTTTTACTACAGACAGCTTCTAAAAGGGGTAATAACTCCTTTATTAATTATAAGATATGCAGCCTACATCTTTGGCCTGTATGATCCAATTAATGGAAACCTTGCTACCACACCTTGATTAGCAGACTCCAATCCCCATCTTACTGGTGGAGAAACAACACAAAGGTAGCAGCTGGGAAATATGTGCTAAGAAATGTGCAGTAGCAAATGAGTGCCAGAAATAACCTAATATTCAGCAATACTTAGTTAGTTAAATTTATTTTTTTCTCGGTGGTTTCTTCTTTCTCATACAAAATCAATTTAAGGTTTGATCCTAGTAGAAATCAGTACTCTGAATATTCTGTTACAACAGAAATAATTAAATAAATTTTAGATTAAAGACCCAAGGCTCAACCTTTTCTTCATTTTAGACTGCATTTCTATCTGTTCGTGTTGGTTTAACAAAATCTGGTTTGTGGGGGCAGGGAGAAAATAAAAAGAAGCTGTTCCAAACTTCTATGTCTGGCACAGGGCCAATCACTGAAGGCTCTTATGATGGGCAGGTTACTAGCCCAATTAGACAAGTTGGTGATGCCTCTGTGATGACATATTTAGGAAAGGAAAAACCATGAAAAGCTCTCTTGCTCCCCTCCGAGGGGTGGCAAGGGGGCCCCCGGCCCCCTTCCCGGAGAGGGCCGCCGGGCCCTTCCCGGTGCAGCAGTTGGGGCTGTGCCACCGGCGGAGGGGGCCTGTGGAGCCCATCCTGGCATGGGCTGCTGGGGGCCACCCGGCCGGAGCCCTCCTGAGGTTGTGACCACATGGCTGGCCCCTCCTGAGGCTGGAGCGGCCTGTGCAGTGCCGGCAAGGACCATGTGGCCAGCAGCCAGAGACATGGAGACCAATTTCCCAATGCAAAGCCCGGAGGAGATCAACCTCTCAGCTACAGTTTACAGACACAAACTTTCTTCCAGGTCAGGGAGAAGGAAAAGTGAGGAAAACCAACATGGCGGCACAGAGGTCAGTGAAAAAAAAGGAGAGTGAGGAGGTGCTCCAAAGCGCTGGAGCTGAGATTCTCCTGCAAGCTGTGGCACGGACTGTAATACAACAAACTGCTTCCTTAATTCATGAGGTGCATGGAGGGTGCAGAGATCCACATGCAGCCCATGAGGAAGAGTACTCACGCTGGAGCTCATGGATGCTGAAAAGCTGTAATCTAGTGAGGAACTTGGACAGAGAGATGGCTCTTGCTTTTACAGATAGAGGAAGAGAGCCTTCGCTTCCAGACTAGGAACAGCTCATTCTTAAAAGACTAAACCCCATGAAGCAAAATGACTCACGCTAGGCAGTTGTGGGAGGACTGCTTGGCCCATGGGAGGGACTCACATTGCAGCAGGTTCAAGCAGGCTGTTGCTTGTGAAAGTTAAAACCATGCTAGAAAGGTTTGCAGAGAACTAACTCCCATGGGAAGGATCCCACAGCACAGCAGAAGAAACTCTTTTCCTTAAGCATATGGAAGAAAGACTTTTAAGAAGTGTAATACTGACCAAAAACCCATGTTTTGTTTCCTTGCACGGTCAGTGGAAAGAGTTAGGGACTGGGAAGAAAGATGTTCTGAAAGTTTTCTTTGGTTCTCATTACCCTTTTTAATTCTATTCATTATAAATCTTCTTTATACTGTTCAAGTTTTGAAGTCGTTTTGCCTTAAAGTGTTTTTTTTTCCATAATCCTTATCTCAACTCATGAAGTTTTAATTTTTCCCTCCTCTGCTTAGTTATAGCAGAGGAAAATGAGTGAATAGTGTTTGTGGGTGCCTGGTGCTTAAGCAGCGTCAACCCGTGACGCTGCTATTTCTAGCATTATTTGTGTACTGCCTTAAGCAATCAATGGATTACAAAAACTCCAAAATAACAAAAAACACCTATAAATCCTGAAATATGAATCATCTCTTTACATCAGTGTGAATTCTCTGATCATTAATGATTCAGTAGTTATCCTTTTTAAGTTTAGCACATTGATGGCACACACAGAGGCACATCTGCACTAAGAGGAGTAGACAGCATCTCTTACTTAGCCAGTTCTTTAATCAAATATTTAGGTTGTTATATTAAATAAGTATGATTGACATTTGGGAGATGCCTGATGTCCTGATTAAAAAAAAAAAACAAAAACAAAAAAAAACCACCTGAAAAAACCCTGAAGATTTTTTGAATCCTAAATACAGGAGGTTTGAATCCTAAATATAATTGATCGCTAAGCACCCTATATTGGATCATTCCTTCTAAAGCCAATGACATCAGGGGTATTATCTATAAGTCCAAGCATTGGAGTCTGAGGAGTTTATCATCCCTCCCTAAGAAAGATACCAGCCTTTGTTCAGACAAATCGGTCTCCAGATTCCTCAGGGATCCATTTAGTTGCTCCTACAGAGGTACTAAATGCTGCTGTATGAGATGTAGCCCACAGTTTTTGAGACATTTTCATAGAGTCTGCATATTTAAGAAGAGAGCTCAGAAGGTGATCATGCTTTTGAAGTAGCAAGTGAAGGGCACCTCGAGTGGCCTTAGATACTTTAGTGTGGGGTGCTGTACTGCTGTGTAGAAGTGCCAGTTTCTTACAAGTGCTGGGTCCTGGCTTTCTGGCTCTATGCAACAGTTTCTAGGGCATCAAACACATGAGACATCTATGGCTAACAACCACATCCCTGAGTTCAGTTTTCTCCATGGCTATTAATGAAGAGGGATTTTTCAACTGAATTTTTCTGAGAAACCTCAGTTCCACCCAAGCCCTAAATTGTAATTGACATGCTTGGTTGGATCTATTCTTTAATCAGTGTTTGACACACGATATTACTGTCCTTTTAACAGATTTACAAAATCAACTACTTTCCAGTTATCATTATTAGGTATGCTTGGGCTGTATTCAAGATTTTTTACCTTTTAAGTTTTCCCTATTAATAGATAAAAATCATTGCATGGATTTTCATGTATAACTTCTGCTTAGAAATATTTGCTTATTTTTCATGTTATCAAATGTGTAACTTCAGCTATTTAATATTTATATCTTCAGGAAGTTCAGAAGTGCGGACCATTTAAAAGGTAATCCTTACCTTTCCTTTGTTTTTAATAAAAAAGTAGCTATATATGTTGCCCAAATACATTATACTAATATTGGACATAATTTTCTCTTGAAATTAAATGTCAGGTTTTGGGAGTTTGATTTTTTTAATAATAGCTTCCTTATTGTTGCTTAGAAGACACTTTCAAAGATCTTTTGCTTATTAGCATTTCTCTAGATTCAATGGATTTGCTTCCCTAATTGTAAAATTAGTTCCCATATCTAAGAAAAAAATGATACATTTGTCTTCACATCTACTCTAAATCTCTACTTCAGTGGCCTTGATGAATCTTTAAACACTTACATTGAATGCCTTCAGATATGCACATTTTCTACAACTTTCTTTAGCCTCCTTCAGATTGCCCCTGCATGGTTTCTTCCTCATTCGGGAAATGCTATTTCTTGGTGAGTATCCTGGGATATATACTGCTTCTATCCTCAGAGGTCTTCAAGATCCAAATAGATGAAGTCCTAGCAAATAGTGTGACTTCACAGCTGACCTTACTTCAAGCAGAGGTTGGGCTAGAGACTTCCAGAGATCACATTTAAGCTGAAGTACCCAATGTTCCAGTGAATAAGCAAGTGGTCTTGGAAGCTGTCTAGTTCTTTTATGAGTAACTTGTCCTTATAGCACATTAAAGAGACTATAGCCTTCTTTACTGAACTTTTGATTCATTAAATGTTTCTTATACTTTTTTGCACTTTCAGGGGATTTTCAGGGGCTGTACATGACCAAGCAGGTTGCATGGGTCTTCTCTACCTTTTCTTCCTTGTGTTAATGTTGACCATAATTTTTTCAGAATGTTATAGGCGGCAATTTATCATCCCCATGTTTTCCCCTGATTATAAATGTAACAAGAGTAGTTACAATTGTTATACAATATGTATACAATACAGCTATTGTACCCTTGAATTCATGTTCATGCAGCTCATCCAGGTCAACATTTCTCACATATCTATCTGTTAGAGATTAAGTCAAGATCTGCTCCAAATTTGCTCCTTAATATGTTACAGAAGCTGAGTATCAGTTTCACTTTTGCAATTTTATTGCCTCCCTTGAATCTTTTCACTTTGACCAGGATAATAATTTATACTGTGAAAGTGCAGATATAAAGAGAAAGAAGATCATCAGATTGCACATTAACACACTCAGAGGAAAGACCTTGTCATTGTCTTTGAAGCCACCAAATCCTAGTCAGTTGCAAACTGTGGTGATTGCATAGAAAGCTGGGAGGGACCACTGAGTCTGGTACAAAGAGAAGCCAGGAAATGGGCTGCAGTGATGAAAATTGCCTTCTTCTTCCCATGTTGCTGTGGGAAGGAACAACATGACTCCACACTTTTCTTTATATTGACATATCACGAAGTGATGTGATAATATTTGATAAAGCTGAATAATACATATTTAGATGGAAGCACAATTCTCACTGGAATGAGAAGAATATTTTCAGCTTGTTCTTATTAATTAAACTTCATACACTTGCTATAAAAGTAAGAAAGAATAAACTCCAAGAATATTCATAAGTTTCTCACAGAAAAAAAAAAAAAAAGAAACAAAAATAACTTTATCTGTCACATCAGAAGCTTTAAAGAAGCCTAGACATTTTATAATTCCCATGCACTCTTAATCTACTTTGTGCATATTACACACTTAGACTTGTCTAAATTTATTGTAATTAGGCCTATGTATTACAAAGGGACTACTCATATTGCTCCTACCTAATCTCTAATTTATATGCAGAAGAGCAAAGCTAAAGAGTTTAGGATTTTCACATTTAATGCTCTTTTTACCTAATCAAGTTATACAGCTTAGTAGCTTCTTTCCCTGTGGTTTGCACTTTTGCTTTTTTTTTTCCCCCTCTGTTATTTTTGTTTGGTTGTTTTTGGGTTTTTTTTTAATAAATCAACATAGTCCTAGGCAGGCATTAATGCTTCTTCTGCAGCCTTTCTCTTTTCACT
This sequence comes from Monarcha castaneiventris obscurior, assembly GCA_026261815.1. Classification (NCBI taxonomy): domain Eukaryota; kingdom Metazoa; phylum Chordata; class Aves; order Passeriformes; family Monarchidae; genus Monarcha; species Monarcha castaneiventris. The sequence goes on along the minus strand of JAMPIT010000510.1, from coordinate 4,843,291 downwards.
GAATGTTCTCTGGGGACACAATAAATCACCACTCAGAAATAAATGTTGCATGAGTAACCCCGTATAAATAATGAGTTTATAGTTCAAGAACTAGTGAATCCAAATTATGTTTAAATGAAATTACACTCGCTTTGTGTTTTCATCCATTCTTTTCTCAAAAGAGTATTATAATTTTGACTCCAAAGGCAGTGGGAGATGTGTCTAAACAAAACTGGATTACCTTAGTGAAATCCTTCATAGGATCAAGGCTTTGTCACCAGAATTTGTTCTGATGGTCCAAGAAGATGATTTAAACTTTGGTTTTCTTGACACAGCAGATCCCACTGAATCATTTAAACAAAGTATCACCCTTCAGCAACTCACATGAACATTTAGTAAAAGGCATGATTTCCTGCTAACTGTTTGGTTGTAATAATTAGTGACATGAATTCTCAAAACTGCTGCATATCTCCTTTCTTTGCCTTAGAATATTACCCTCAGCAACATATAGTACAAAGTCTGTAAAGAGACCTTTAAGTTTGAAAACAAATAAATAAGCCCAAGATAATAATTAGTTAATTAATTCTTTGCTTTAAAAAAAATTTATTATTTGTTATTTGGCTTCAGATATTTGGTGCTCCCTGTTCAGACTGAATTATTCTTTTGTTTTTCTTTTTCATCTGAAAACACCAACCATACTGTGTTTAGACATATTTTTCTTCTCAAATTAATGGTTAATATTTTACATGCAAAATGACTGAGTTCCTGATCTCTTTTTTCAGAGAGAGAGTATTTTACAAAGACCACTATCAAGTCATCATCTGTCATCTTTCCTGTATGTATAACTTGACATTTTCTCTTCAACGTGAGATTTGGGCTTCTTTCTTTGTTCACTGCTTATGTTTATAGCCTTGAGAAAGATAACTAAGCTATTTATGGAACACTAACTTTATGGAAAATGGTCCAAGACAGTAGAATTTGAAGGGTTAATTAAGAACACAGTAAAGAATGAAAGCTTGCCTGTCAGAAAGCATATGAAGAAACAGGAAACAAAAGCATGAGTTTAGTTGATAGTGTCTTATGGAACACATTTTTAATTATCATTCAAACTGCGTAACAGCTGAATAAAAGAAGGACCGAGAGACAAAGCATTATGAACTGTCTGCAAGGAAGTCAGGAGTGATGTTGATTCTGGGAAAAACAGAGGGGTAGGGAGAAGGTGATTTTAGGTTTGTTCTAATTTCTAATTATGGTTCTCTGATTGGCAGTAAATTAAATTAGTTTCCCCAGGTCAAGTAAATTTTGCCCATGATAGTAATCAGAGAGTTAACTCCCTCTCTTTACCTCAACCCATAAGCTTTTTGTCATATTTTCTCCCCTGTTCTGCTGAGGAGGGGGAATGATAGAGCACCTCAGTTGGCACCTGTCAGTCATCCACATGACATCACCACACTCACAAATGAAACAAACCTCAGAGGAATAGTTGATACACCAAGTAAGTGTGATGCAACTCAGAGGGACCTCAACAAGATGGAGAACTGTGTAGACAGGAATCTCACAAAATTCACCAAAGAACAAGAGGAAGACTTTTGTCTTGGCAGAAATAATCTTGTTCACTAACTCATGATGGGTAACATATCAGTTATAAAGCAGCTTAACATTGAAAGATGGCACTCCTTGTGGACTGCAAGTTGACCAGGATCCAGGAATATGCCCTTCCTGCCACAAAGATCAACAACCTCCTGGGCTGCATTAAGAGGAATGTTGCCAGCAGGGACATGATCCTTGCTCTTTTCCCTTTCCTGGAGAGGCCCCATCTGGAGTACGAGGTCCAAATTTACATTCCACGGTACAAGAGAGACATGGACACATTGAATTAGGGCCACATCCAGCAAAAGTTGTGGTTTGCTCACAGGGAGATGGTTGAGGGTCTGGAGTATCTTTCCTATGAGGAGATGCTGAGTGAGGTAGAACTCAGTTTGGTAAAGAGAAATCTCAGTGGGATCTTTTTAATATGTATTAATGCTTGGCAGGAAAGCATAAAGAAGATGGAGACACACTCTTTTCAGTGATGTCCAGTGGCAGGACAAGAGACAATGAGCCCAAATGAAAACACATGATTTTTCACATGAACACAAGGAAACACTTTTTTAAGTGTGCAAGTGATTGCATGCTGGAAGAGAAATTGTGGAGTTTCCACCTGGCAAGATACTGAAAGTGTGACTGCAAAGTACCACAAATAACTGAAGTTAACAATGTTTGAACAGGGGTTTTGGACTAGTGTTGTAGATTCACCCTAGCTAGCAACAAAGCCCCAGTCAGCCATCTGCTCACTCCCTCACTGGGAGAATCAGGGAGAGAATTAGTAGGGTAAAAGGTAGAAAACTCATGGTTTGAGATAAAGACAGCTAATCGAGAAAGCAAAAGCCATGCACACAAGCAAAGAAAAAGAATTAATTCACTGCTTCCCGTGGGCAGGCTGGTGTTCAGCTGTCTCCAGAAGACAAAGGCCCCATCACATATAACAGTGACTTTGGAAGAAAAATGCCATCACTCTGCCCTTCATCCTTCTTTTTCCCAGCTTTATATATTGAGCATAATGCCATATGGTTTGGAATATCCCTTTGGTCAGTTTGGGTCACCTGTCCTGGCTGTGTCTCCTCCCAGCCTCCCGTGCATGCCCAACTTCCTTGCCAATGTGGCAGTATGAAAAACAGGAAAGGCCTTGGCTCTGTGTAAGCCTTGCTCAGCAATAACAAAAACTTCTCTGTATTATCAACCCTGTGTTAAGCACAAATCCAAAACACAGCCCCGTAGTAGACACTGGGAAAGCAATTAATTCTACCCCAGCCAAAACTAGCACAATTAGGCAATCTCAAGAGGTGCCTTCCATCCTCTACTGTTCTGTGATTCTGCATTTGCTCTTGGCATGTAAATTTATGGTCTTGTCATACATGTTCTGCGTTTTCCTGTAAAGTGAAGGAGAAATCTGCAATCCTTCATTGACAGTCAGGATGCACTCTTGACTACTCCCTCTCTCTTTATTGACTGTTTAGGGAACTTTTGCACCATCAGAGAACAAGTAGTCACTTAAGTGATGAAAGGCTAGGAACTGAACATCATACAGAGGGAGAAGGTGTTAAGCCTGTGCTCCCTGAATGTCCCTAGCCCTGAGTTGCTACTTTATCTTATCTTCATCAGCGAGCATGTAAGGCTCAGGCAGGGCCCCATTCAGGGTGTGTTGGCCTTCTTTTGTAGCACAGTTTTTAAAAGTCCTTCAAGAAAATGTTTAAGTCATAAACTATGATATTTTAGACTCTGACACAATGGAATAAAGGCTGTACAATTAGGATTAAATAACCCTGTATAAAATTAAATTTTCAGTGTCTGTGGGGGATACCCCAAATTTCCTCTGTTAGTGTTCTTATGGTCTTCTACAGGTCTTGAGAATAATTTCCAGCTTTGTGTGAATTTCTCAGGTACCCCGTAGCATTTCAGATGCACTGGTGGTGGTGTTTAACCCCAGCTGGCAACTAAGCCTTACACAGATGCTCCCTCCCTCCTCTCAGTGTGGTGGGGGATAGAATCGGAAGGGTAAAAGTGAGGAAATTTGTGAGTTGAGGTGAAGGCAATTTAATAGGTTAAGCAAAAGCTGTGAGGACAAACACAGCTTTCTTTCTGTGAACATATCCTTGTTATCCTTGTCAAGAGGTTAAAAGAGAATATTTTAATAGGAAAAGAAATGAAATTGATCATTAGCAATAAAAAATTATAATCAGAACAAGACCCTCTAAAGTCTCCTTTTAGGCCTCTTTAAATATTCAAAAAAATAAATAAACAGAATTTTTAAAGATCAAGAAGATCTATAGTACTTTAAGGTGATCTATTGGTGATCTATTGTAAATGAACACCCAGAAGGAGATATTGTATCTTATTATTTTTTCCAATGCAGTTTAAAATTCATAGATAATATTTGTTTCTTATCCAAGCAAATAGATTTTCAAGGAAAGAAATAGCTGTGCTGTACTTTTCCAAGTGTAACATTTCAGTTTAGGGTCACATTCATAAATCTTTAACCAACTACTTCCCAAATAGCATATTAATTTCACAATTACAACATGGTTTTATTTCCATGTTAATGGAGATAGTGGGACTGAGACTTATAATTGTTCATATTAATTTTACTATTTTGTTCATCTGTACCAGATGGACTAACAATTATATATATTAAAAAAAAGGTTTCGTTGGCTTTTAGCCAATACATGTGTTCAAATGAATATACTTAAAATATACAGCTCCTTCGGTTCTGGATTGATGATAATGAAGTACAAATCATGATCTGCACATTTTATTAGGACAGATTCAGATTTTAAATCTGGACAGAAAATATTCTTTAATTTTTAGGTTTGCAGAAATTTTCATATAATTGTGATTGACATCAGTGTTCTATCAGCACAGGGGAAAGAATGAAATGTTTTAATGTATATGACTAGAAAGGTTTCATGTATGATAGAAGTTAAAGTATGAAACTGAATTAAAAAGGAAAAAAATGTACTACATTCATTAAAATGTCCAACAAATGCATGGTAAAGAACCTTTCAAACAACAAGCTAATTGTAATAGCTGAATCTGCAGGAAAACAATTTTAATAGCAGTGGAAGATCACAAAGGGAGAAAGCGAACATAAATTGAAAGCAATGTATGTTTTTTATTTGAAAGAGTTGTCCAAGCTTGGCAGGATGACATCTAACATGAGTACAAAGGTCACGAAAAAGAAGTCAGGAAAATTATTATTCCTTCACAGTAATCAAAGTGAAGTGCATCTTATAGTAGTATGCGTTTATTTTAATAATCACTCTCGTCACTCTGTTCTGCTTTCTACCTTTCTCTCCCCACTAGCATAAAAGGGAAGAAAATCTTAAGACTCTTATTTGTAAAAAATTCTTTTGTTTGCCTGTATATTTCTAGTTACTTTCAATGTATACAAATTTTTTTTTATACATAGTATTTTATCTTCTACAGGCATCTCCTGATTTTGTGAGATAAAATGGAGGGACAGAGACAGAAAGAGACAACACTGGTAAAGCCAAAAGGGTTTGGTATGTAAATTCTGAGCTAAATATATAATGCATTCATTTTTATGAACATCATCTAACATGAATAACAAGACCTGAGGAGAAAATCATTGAAGTTGGGCCACTAAATTCTTTCACTTCCAAAAATGCTGGAACCTGGTTAATTCACCACCTTGGTGATGTACCATTGGACACTGGAGAGTTAGGGACATGCAGTGTGAATATCTAATCACTAAAACTAAATAAAATACTAATGAATCATCCAAAATGTAGATTAACCCAAATTTTAAGACAGTATTTTGCGTCCTCCAAAGCTTGCATACTTCCCCTTCTGCCAAGAGACGTCGTGTGTTTCTACAAAGCTTGTTTTATTAAGTGCTTTGATCATCACAGCCACAAGAGCACTACCATAGGGAAATCTGGAATATTTCATATTAGAACAATCCAGAGAATATATACTTCAAATCCTGCTCCAAATAGATCAAATTGGATGAGGTTGCCTAAGGTTTAGTTCAGTCAGGTCTTGATTGCTTCCAAGGGCAGACACAGAACAACCTCCCTGGGTAACTTGTTCCAGTTTTTGTTGATATTCATGGTAATTTTTTCCCTATTTTAATCAGAATTTATTTTATGTCTTGACCTATTGTCATATCTTCTTTATGCCATCCTGTCCTCACTGCACATACAGTACTTAAATTTAAAATTTATATCATTTATATTGTAAAGGAGCTGGGAATACAGGGCAACATGAAATTGGTGCCATAGGGTTATCACTGACAACTGTGGTTCAAGGTGTCACGGATCTCTGCTTTGGCTGCATTTGCTGGGACCAAAATGGGCAACCCTGAGCCATTCTATTACTGTCTCAACTATTAGGTCTCTGATGGTCTCTGATAGTGTGTACTTGTCTGCTACACTTAGTTGTGTTGCTGTTAACATGTCACAAAACATTTAGGAATTTCAGCTTTGCATAGTTATTATCACTGACAGTTCAGGTCTTTCTACCTCTCCACTGGTTCTTGTCACATTATTGCCAAACCATCAATTGCATGAAAGCAGTCTGTTTCTGCCCTTCTTCACTGGCTGACCACAACCTGCATCTCGTGTTCCTTTAACATCTAAAGTGCACATAGGGTGTGTTGCTCTTTTTATTATGCTCTGCATGCTCAGAGAATAGAAGGACCTTAGGCATTAACTTGGCTAGGGAGGAACCATTCTTCTATTAAATCATTTCCTTCCCTTCTGCATTGAACACAACTATGCTGTTTTACTGCTGTACACTTCATTGCCAGTATATAAAAGTCCTTCCTTTGTCATTTTTTAGGTTCCTAATTTGTTCACCAGAAGCACTAGAATGAGATACTTTGTATAATATCAGGGGCATCTTATCCAATATTTGTTACTCTTGATCAACTGTTGATACAGCACATACAGTTTGAATTGGTAAATCTGAAATTAAACAACAAAGCAAAAAATTCTGAACTATTTCAAGCCTTACATATAATTTCTGACTGTTATTAGAAATAAAATTTTGGTAGGTTTCTGCTTTATATTTATTGACAGTGAAATTATTTGAAGTTTTTCCGTCATATATTAAATACTTAATTTGCCAGAATTATCAGTTATTCAGCCCTTTCTGAACCATTCATTCCATCATCTAGAAATTGTATTAGACATAAAACCAGAAAGAATTCCCACAATTTTTCAAAGCTGTAGTATAGTGAAAGAGAAAGTTACAGAAGGAATGGGGAGTATCTGTGGACAGCAAATGAGTCTATGTGTAGAAATCATGAGGATCTGCAGGCACGTGGGAGGACTTCTTGAATATGAATTTTTTTGCATACTTAAAATACAGTCCTTTAACATTTCCTGTTGAGAAAAGGAACACTGCATGGAGAGGTGAAACAGAAAAATAAGATCTGTCAAGCCGTGTTTTTTGTCAAGAGACATGTTAGACAATGACACCTGGGTGTAAGTACTGTCAGTTCACATCAGCCTGGTGCTGGATGGCTTGAAAAACTGTTCAACTGCTGAAGGCAGAGCAGCATTTGCAGACTCTGTCCGTGCGTTTATCAGAGGAAAAAACAGTTCTTTGAACAAAACCAACTAAACAACTCTTGGTAGAAGGGAGTCAAGCAAATGATTGATCTCACAAAATTGGCAAAACTTCTAGGTTTTTTGGTTTTCTTCTAACTGTGAAACCCAGCTGTTATGACACCACAGTAGTCTCAAAGCTCTTTCAGCCATTCTTCCACTGGCCATTTAACTCCTGATCTCAGCTGACATGTATTTTCTTTATTGTATTTGTGTGCACAGAACATATGTGGAGTGAAAACACAGAAATTCTAAGCTGTCAGTGTAATAAGTGGACACCTGGTCGATATAGTTAGAGGGCTCTGGAGAGCTGTTCAGATCACTGATAGTTCATATATTGACAATATTTAGAATTGATGGGTCCCTTCTAACTCAGCTTATTCTGTGATTCTGTGATACTCTAAACTTTACAATTTGGAGCTATGGAGTTTCAGCCATGCTATCATCACACCACAGCTTCTCTTTCCCTATCATTGACCAATAAAGTCATAGGCAGTAATGGTATTATTTAAAGTGAAATGAAGTCATTACATCAATCCCATCATATTGCACACATACCTTTAGAAATATATACCTGAACAACTGGCTTATTCCCCTGCTGCTCAGGGTTACTGATGTCTGTCTCTTCAAATTTATTTTTATTCTATTTTTTTAGGCTTGGAATCCCAAATATGCATGAAGCATCTTCAAATTTCTCTGAGCTTTGAGTTCAGTTTAGAGGCTTTTCTGGCTGAGAGAAGAAAAAATATGCATGAAACCACACCCTGGGTATTCAGTTAAGAATTTCTCTCTGCATTTATAGGACAACTAATGACAAATGTACCATGCAGGTATATTTTACAGCACAGCAGCACTTTTCTTGGAGCTCCTGGAAAAAAAGTTTCTTAAAAGAAGAGAGGTGACTATATAAGAAAAAAATTCAGTATCCTATTTTGCTAATAATGCCCAATAAGTTTTTGGGCCTTATATTCCTTGTACTCGACATTTACATTTTGTCAATTATATACCTCTTATCTTTTACCACTGTAATTCGGGACTATGATTTTCTACCTTTTTTAAACAGTTTTTTTTCCTAAAACACCTTTCTGTAATTCAGAAAGACTTATTCTTACTCTAAAGATTCATTCTTATTCTTATTCTTATTCTTATTCTTATTCTTATTCTTATTCTTATTCTTATTCTTATTCTTATTCTTATTCTTATTCTTATTCTTATTCTTATTCTTATCCTTATCCTTATCCTTATCCTTATCCTTATCCTTATCCTTATCCATATCCTTATTTTATTCCCTTACATTTCCTGTTTAGTCCTCAGATATTTACTCCATAATAGTAACAGATTCTTTCATATTATGTCTTCACAGATAACTTCCTCTGATACCCAAACAGTTCATTAAATTTATTAGGAATCTGATGGTAATTACCAAATAGGTTAGTAAGTGAGCTGGGTTAGGCTGGATAAATAAATTGGATTATATAAATAGATAGTGATGTGAACTGAAGAGTAGCTGAAAGGTTGGGCACAAATCCCAGCTGGAGCCCAATCACCAGTGGTGCATCCCAGGGCTTGAAAATGGGTCAAGAGAGCATCCTCAGCAAGTTCAGAGATGATGCAGGTGTAGGAGGAATAGTTGATACAACAGATGGATATGTCCCCATTCAGGCAGATCTCAACAAAATAGAGAATTGGCTGGATAGGAACCTGGTTAGGGGATATACCAAGCCCTGTATCAAGTTCACCCTGGAGACTGACTGGCTGGAAGTTAGCTGTGCAGAGGGGACCCGAGGGTCCTGTTGGATAGCTTGCTGGCCAGAATCCAGCAACATGCCCACACTGCCAAGATCAACAGTCTCATTGCCTGCATCAATAGGAATGTTGGCAGGAGGGAGATGATCCAGTTTTAGGTTCCACAGTACAACAGAGACATGGACACAGCGGAGAGCAAGTGCAGCATATGAAGATGGTTAAGGGTCTGGAGCATCTTTCATATGAGGGGATGCTGATAAGATGGAAGAGCTCAGCCTGGATAAGAGAAGGCTCTGTGGGATTTTATTCATGTGCATTAATACTTAATGGGAGATACTACTTCATAGAAGTGGGTTTTTTTTATTTAATAAAATAATGTGGGAAACCATTTATTCATGGTTCCATCTGTATAAATCCATGAGTACTGTTGTTATCAAAAATGTTGAGCTCTGGGAAATCTATTTATTCTAAACTTCTATGGCTTTAAAGTCTGGTGTGCCATACTGCTGTTCCAACTTATTTCTGATACTTTGGCCAGTAAACTAGTACAAAAGTTTAAGACTGTTCACTAAGACAAGGAGCCACTTAGCAGACACAGATGCAATCACAGAGTTTAATACAGGATCAAAACTTTTTATTTTAGCTTCTCACAGTAACATACATATTCTCACAGGTTTCCTTATTATCTGGTTAGACTAAACTGTTGTAAGAGTCCCTCTTTTCCCTTAGTGAGAGTTAATAACCTACTGTGTGTATGAATAGGTACATAGAACTTGCTTTCCATAAAGTTTCCATGGAGTTTGTTAGCAAGGAGTCACAGGAAGATTTTGTTCTCTAAGAAAAGAAATGAGTAAAACAAAGATAGGAAAATAGCAGACAATTCCAGTAACACCACATAAAGGCAACTTCAGGCTGTTTTCATTGATTTCAATTTTTGCATGCAGAGCTATCCTGTAACAATATCACTAAATGGATCTGAACATCATTTTTTGGTCATAAGTAATGAATGTCTGGTACCTAAGAAAACTATTACAGTGCAAGAAAAGAAAATCATCCTCTCTCAGATGGGGTGGAGAAAGGTTAATCACCAACTCTACCTTTTGCTCTCTAGAAACAGAAGCTCAAAAGCACCTTTTAGAAAGCCTACTATAAACAGAGCAAAAAGCTAATAAATTGTACCAAGGTGTAAAAGCAGATATTGGGGAAAATTGTATTACCTTCTTGTAAATAGCAGCATTAGCATGCTACTGTTAAAATACTGGAAATGTAGAAAGAATTATTTTTACCACTCACATCTCTTATTCCCATTTAGTGGGAGATAGAAAGTAATTTTACAACAGCACAGAATAAAATCCACTAATTTTTCAATTGAAATTATTTATTGATTATTTTTTCTAATTTATGTATGTTGTAAATACCTTTCTACAATAAAATCAACTCTCAACATTCTTTCTTGATTATAGAATGAAACATTTTATGTTACAGGATTGCGGTTTGAAAAACATCACATAAAAAAGTTACACAAGAAATTTGACATAGCCTTTGAAAACCTAATCCCAATTAAGACAGAGTTAGAAAATGAGTTCAGGATGCAAATTTAGAAAAATCTAGGTGTTATCTCTAAACCCATTCTGCTGCCTTGTGACTTAAATTTTCTGATTATGTTATCCAAGATACAGGAAGTTATGTCACTGAACGTGCACATTTTCCTTTACTGACTCTCTGAAAGCTTTCTAGATAGTCTGTGCTGAGTGCTCTCACTCACAGCCTCCTGGTTTGCATGGAGCAGGTATTCCAACATCTAATAACTGAACTACTGTCACTGATGAACAGAACTACTCTCAGTGAGATCACACATAATTGTATTGAAAGCATCCTTGCTGTCTGGTTTTTGTTTGTTAAACCTACCTACATGCAGAATATTTACTCTGGAGGTCAAATATCTAGGTTTTAAACAAGATTCGGACTAAGTGATTTGAATAAACAGTTTCCTGAGGCTAAGAAAAAATGTTAACTCCAGAATGTGGATTATCAGGGATGAATATGCTTTTTAGCTTTCCAGTTGAAATGGACCCTTATCATTAAAGGAATACAAAAATTCAAGGTCTCTGTAAAAATAAGCTAGAGAATGGAAGAGGGATGTTACTGACATATCTGAATTCTTCTTTCCACTAAGTAAGAATTAATGATAAAACAGCTCAGTAACATGGACCTCACATACTACTTCATTCAGATGCTGTCTAACCTTTGATATTGTCTACCAGTCAGAAGATTGCTCTGCTTTCCTTACCCTGCAATGCTGAAATCCACATCTCAGAGCAGTGTGACTGAGGCTGACACTCATGCCATAAATTTCTTTTACCTTCATGTGAGCCAATTGTGGGCATAAATCCCAGAGATGATTCATACAATCATGGATATATGTACACATATATTTAACTAACTAACTAAAACACCCCAACCTCAAAACATCATTTCAAGCTAAAAATTTAGAGTTTTTATTGTGATGACCAAAACTGTGATTTTACAGTTATTTCCTTGAAATGTAAGTACATTTTCACTACAATTTTTTTCTACTAGGAAACACTGGATAAAATTTCAAAATTAAATTTGTTCTCCTACCATGGAGAAGATTGTATAACTATTTTCTCTTTTAATCAATTATCCTAACCATTTGCAAGAGTCAGTCTTTGCTTGTTCTCTGTTTGAACCCATATAAAAATGTTGGCTAACCTTGAATCAGAATCAAAACTTAAAGACAAGTAGATACTGGTTACATCATAACAGACACCTCTCCAGTGTACAGACAAATACAGCTAAGCACCAAGGATAATTTTAAGCAGACTTGAGTGTTACCTCTTATCCCAGGTGTGTTTATTATTCAGAAAACTGAATTGATGCTTAGGGTGTGAACTACTATCTTAGTTTTGAATGTCAGAAGATATTTTTAACATACCAGGTTAAACAGATTTTTGAATTTTACTGCTTCAGTTCATCTTCATCTTAACTCTGGGAATAAAATCATAGTAAATTACCTATATTAAATAAAGAATTTTATTTAAGTGAGAGTCTTAGCAGAATATGGTGGTGAGAAGCAGTATGGAAGAGGGTGGAAAGATGTAACCCCCTAAAAGCAGCCTGTCTGCCTCTGTCACTGTAATATCATACATACAGTATACCAAGTAGCGTGAGATCTAGACAAAATGAATCCAATCTGTAAATATTATTGTCTTCAGTGACTATGTTATTGTTTAGATGTGAAGGTCTTTTTGGAGAAACTGAGTTGAACACAATAAACACACACATATTGTAGCCTATTTCTATGTTGTACTTTGTAAACCAGACAATGTTTCAGAGTGAACTGACTATTGATATTACATCAGAACAATTGGATTAATATATTGTACTCTCATGTTGAGCTAGTATACAACATCTTTTCAAGTAGAAATAACTCACAAATACTGGTTCTTTCCCAGACCTTTAAATGTAACATACCTTGTAATTAAAGACAGTAATATTTAAATTTTTTTTTAACTTATTATGTTATACTATATGCACATGCAGAGAGGGAAGTTATTAAGAATATAAGATGCTTGAAATAAAATAAATTGTACTGGAATATCTTTGTAATGATGCTGCCATGACAGACTCAGGGAAGTAGTCTGGTTTTAAGATTTTCCTTAGAAGAAATTCTGCAGGAAAATAATGGTTTTGTGCACACACATAAAATATAGTAAAATATTTGTTAATTCAGCTCTGACTTCCCTAACTTCAATCATCAGCAAAACCACTGAGTAAACATTAATATTAAATGCTTATTGCAAACAATATAATCTCTAGTCACTGCTCCTGAAACCGTGTGATAATGGCTCTGGGTTAAGTTCCTGGTCTGACAGGAATAATTTTGTACAGTGTAAAAGATATTTTAGAGTAAGAACCTGTTGATCAAAAGGATAACTGTCATAATTAAAGTTGTCTACTTCAGAAAAAGAAGTTACCAAAAAGTTTTCTTTTAGACCATGGGTATTCCAGATGTTCACTTCCTACCTACTGGGGAAGATGCCATATAATAGGCTGGATGGCATCTACTGGTCTCTCAGGTTATATAATCCTTCTTTCTGCAGAGTGAAAAATTCTGTTAAATACATAATATTGACACCCTCTTTTAGTGTTCAAAAGTGTTATTGGTACAATATTTTGTGATAATCCTTTATGAAATTAAAACCAAACCCCAGGAATCTTTATGTGTCTTGTGACTATTCTGAGAGACCAATGCCAATTGGGTCTTACTAGGGTTTTACAAGAGTTCTTTAAAAAAAAAAATAGAGCAGGGTGAGGAGCTAATTCCTGGACATTCCTGGACACTAGGTAAATTTACATGTTCATACTGCTCAGTGCTGTCCCTTTCTCAAAAAAGCTGTCCACATTCACACAACATAGTATAAATACGTTCCCTTGTGGGATGTACACAACCCTAGGATCCTACAATCCTATGATCCTAAGCCATAACTTGTGTGTGTGTGCATGTGAGGTTTCTTTTTTTGGTTTGATTTCATATGACATTGTCCAAAGCAACACGGGTTCTGTATAGCTCAGTGGTTTGTGGCAGGGGAGCATCCTGCTTCACCATGGTCTTTACCACAGGCTGCAGGGGAATCTCTGCTCCAGTATCTGGACCACCCTTTCCCTGCCTTCTTCACTGGCCCAGGTGTCTGCAGGGTTATTTCTCTCACATATTCTCACTCTTCTCTCCAGCTGCAATTGCTCTTGCGTAGTAAATTTTCCCCCATCTTAAATTTGCTATTGCTGCCACTGTTGCTGATGGGCATGGCCTTGGCCAGCAGCAGGTCCATCTTGGAGCCGCCTGGCATTGGCTCTGTCTGGCATGGTGGAAGTGTTGAGAAGCTTGTAACAGAAGTCACTCTTGTAGTGCCCCACTCCCTCCCCCCCCACAAAAAAAAACCTCATGCCACACAAACCCAGTCTATACCTATCAGGAAATACGTTTTTATGAAGAGTTCTTTGATGTATAGTATCATAGTTTATATCACAAAGAGAAGTCCAGGAACAATGTTCCATGTATCAGTCAGCAGGTCTCACAGAGGAGCACAGGGCTTTGTTTTCCCTGTCCGTACATACATATGTGTCCCTTTGACATGAATCTGTTTAGTGGTGTAGATAGAGTTGGAAAAAAAATCAGATTTGAGAGAACACTCTATGGGTCTGTCAGTTCTGTAGAGAGAAAAGATTGGCTGCAGATATTCAGGCTTGCTACACATATTCAAAAAACCTGCTGGCAACAGTGAAGAGGTTCTGGGGAACCAGGAATGCAACTGCAAGTTGATACAGTGAATCTGGTTCTTAGCAAAATATGTTAGGAAATTATTTCTTAGCCTTGATTTTAAGAAGCACAAGGGTCAAAATATCTTGCAGTTTGAAGTTACAGTAAAGCCATTTATGCAAAAGACAAGTAATGAAGGAAAAAAAAATCTTAGTACTATTTCTATGGCTCTTGTGTTCAACTGGAACACAAATTCTATGTGCCAGTGACTTAAAATAAATCTGAAAAAATAATGATGCTAATTCATTGTTAAAGTACTCCCTTTTAATCAAGGTTGGCTTAAGGCTTTTAGCTGTTTCAAACAGCATGGTTTCTACTTACCTTTGACTCAGATTATTTCCTTTTGAATTAGAAGAGCTAGAAATTAACATCTCTTCCAGAAAAAAACCCCCAAAACTTCCTGGAATAATACAGTTGACAAACTGATTGAACCTGTTGGTTCAATTTTCTGATGTGGAGATTGAGAATCGTAACGTGAAAAATATCATTGAGGTTAGCACCTATGACAGTCATGTAAACATTTTCTTAATTTAGCAGGTCTGTTGGAAGACATTCAGAGATATTCTTCTCTAAAGATTTGTATCTATTTAAAATAGATGGATTTGAAATAGTTTTGAAATAGAAGATTTGAAGGGCCTGTAAAAGGAATTCCATCCTACCTCTAAATATTTCATAATAAAATAATAATAATAAAAAACTATATATATAAACACATATGGTATATATAATTTATATAATAAATAGTAAAAACTGGAATTGGCAAAGAAAGCTCCATTTTGAGTTTTAACAAACTAGTTTTCACAGAACTGCTTTGACACTTGTTTTGCTCAGAAATCTCACTTCAGTGCAAGATTACATGATCACACCCAATTTCTTGAACTCTGTTTATGGCAGATATCAGACATTATGAGGAATAAAACTTCTGCTTTTAAGAATGAGTCTTCAATTTAGGGCTGGATTACAGGGTTATTCTTTCTGCAAGTGAGGCCATAGTACACCTATTTCATGATAAGAAAATAACTTTCTATTGTAAGGCAAAACCTTAGCATTCAATTAAAAACTCAATATCCAAGGAAGAAAAAATAGGTATCTCTTTAGCTTACGCTAATGAAACACCTTCAGACACTTAAGTGCAGCACTTTTGAGTTTTCACACTCACATAATTTTTGCATTTTGTTCATCTCTTTCTTGTGCTCACAGGAGTTCAGCTAATTTTGATCAAATACATGACGGTAAAAAGAGAAAAAACCCAACATTTTTTAAGGGAAAAAACCCAAATATTAAGTATAATATTTATGTTTACATCTACTCACAAGAGCACTCCCAAGCTCATTCTCATTTGTAGAGCATGTAAAATTTACTTCTTGCTATAATACAGATATCTGTTTTGGTGACTTCTTGCACATTCTGTTGAACGTGGTAGAAGATATCATGGGTGTTCATCCCTGTATAAACTACACGTCCTTTTTCTAAGGTCACAAATCTGTTTCTGAACACTGATCTGATTTACTATGATTCTGCTTGCTGAAGACACACAAGTTTTGCTAGAGAAATAAAGTTGTTGAACTTAGAAAGCTGTTTAGCTTTCTAGAAAATCTAAATCAGCTTTGAAGGCTTTCTGATTTAGAAAGGAAAAATCACTTGAAATATCAAGGTTTCAGCAAACCATGCACTTTGTCATGCTGAAAATATATGCCTTTATCCTCAAGATGTTTCCCTCTTAACTCATGCTGAAGAAGTCCTGTATGAAATAAAATACAGGCCTTATCTTGCGTTCCAGCTCTCAAATTGTACATTCTGATGATGGAATCCTAACTTCATCTTTCATAGTCACTGCTTATAGGTGTGAAAATAATTTAACACCATGAATAAACAAAATTGGACTCAATTTTAGATGTATAGAAGTTATAGGTCTAACTTTGCTTTATAGTCCCTGAGAGCTTTATAGCCAATGGATTCATATTTCTTAAATGAGAGGCGATTCTGTGGAGGTTCCTTCTTCTCTTGACGACAAAAAGTCTGGAGTGACTGGATCAAATCTGCACATTTGACTTTTAGATTTCTGAAGGTGATTTGTGGGGTTTTTCTCAGCAAAATTATGGTTTCCATGAGCAAGCAGACTGTCTGACTTCAGAATTTCCTCTCAAATGCAATGCTTATTTCAACGGAATTATCTGTGATTTAATTTCCTGTAGAGTGCTTTATTGACTTTTACAGGTCATGTGAACAGATTCAAATCACAGGAAGCTTTATAAATATTTTGCAAAATACTAAGCTGCAAAGGGGAAGAAATACCAAACAAAAAAACAAAACAAACATGACAAATTTCATTTCTACCAGCAAATACTGTGACAGAAGGACCTTAATGGCAGATAATAGTCAACGGGAAATTGCAACCTTCTCTTCTGGTCCCCAGAGCAAATAAAAGCCATAAGAGAAGTACAACTGTCTAAATATTGGATTTATCTTCCTGCAAGGAATAAAAATGAAAGCAGGCATTTGTTGAATGCAAGTAACAGTCACTCTTATTAACATCTGCCCATTTTCATGAAGATAAACAGTGAATCAAAAGCATTATTTGTTCCTAGCTGCTGCCATTTAGAATATGACATCAACAACTCTAACCAATTAAAAATAAGTTATTTAAGAACAGTTCAAGATAGCGTAAGGCAACAAAACAGCACAGTTATCGATTAAAAGGATTTAAAAAATAGTATAACTCCATCATAGCATTTTCAGTTTTGATTACAAGGGTTTGAGAGCACATTTCATTTCTAGAACTCCTAGAGAGACAACTTACTCTGTATTTTATGTCCCAGAATAGATGTGTCCTGAAGCTTTTCTGGTAGCAGAACTACATTTCCTTATAATTCAATCTGTGCCTTGATTTAGCCTTCTCAGTGAGCTCATGAGGCTCAGGTCAGAAAAAGCAGAGTTATTTTCTGGTATTTTTCATCCTTTCCTTTATCTTACGAACATCTTTTGGTTTTGTAAAGTTTGAGTTCAGTTACTAAGTGCTTTGAGCCTATTCACATTTAACATATAGATGATATATTCAACATCTCCAAGTATTTAATATAAAAGGATGTAGTAAGTTTTTGACAAGAACACACTACTACTAAATAGTTTGATAAATTGGAGTTTTGTTCTTAAAGTAACTTTACATTTTGGATGATGTGTCTATTTTCATTGTAATTCAAACCTTTCTTTGATGTTTTAAGTCTTCTAGAGTTAGTGTCTTGATACTATCTACATCAAAGTATAGGAACACACAAACATTTAATCAAAGAATACTTACTGTTTCAAGTTCTAACCATCTCTCAGTGCTGTGTCGTCTCCTGATCTGACACATTTGGGCTTCACAGTAGCCTTAAAAGGAACAGAACTATTTTTTAATACACTACTTGCCATCTTTGCTTTAATATAGGCATGCCAATGTATTTGCATCAGAAAAGCTGGGATTTAGTATGATTCCAAAGAAGAAAAAAGAGAAAGACTTTAAAGAGACAGTTCTGTCCACCTGAGATCTGCATCAAATCACAGAGCTGATAATTCTTCTTAGAAGAATAAAACAGGTTAATTCTATTTTTTGCATAAAATTTGTTCATTAAATATACATGGAAAAATATATGAGTTTATTACAGCTTCTTAAAACATCTAATTTATTAATAGTTATAAATTTATATATGACATATTTTTAAAAATTATCAGGTTTATACACTTATTTTGCATTTAAATAGATAAAAAACAGAAATAGCATTTTGAATATTTTATCTGCCCTTATCCTTCACAACACTGTTTCATTGATAAGATGAAAATAGAAAACCTGCAACATCATCACCTGTAGAGTAATAAAACCAGATGGGTCTCATGACATTCTGAAAAAGAAAATCCATGTACCTAAACAATCAGCATCTCAGTGGTGATGTGGATTATATAAAGAACAAGTGGAAAATAATATTTTTTTAGCTCCTAAGCTTTGAGTAAGGTTTCTTTACTTTAAAAATGAGTACATTTTAAAAAAGACAATGGAATGATAATGTCAAATATTATGTTCTGTTTGAAATTATACTTTGCCTGCTAAAGAGAAACAAAAGTGCCTTCAAGTGTGCCATGAGCAGACACAGGTGCTTTAATTATTTAGAAAGCAAACAAATAGATCTTTTTGTGTGTAAGTAGTAGCACAGTCAGGCTTTTCTTTCTGTGAGAACAGCTTATATAACTAACCACATATTTAGCTTCCTATGTTAGTGGAAATCATGGCTATTTTTGCAGATGAAGAAGAATAAGGAATGTGACCCATCAGGTGAATTAAGTTCATTAGGCTGACAGAGTTAATATGTCCACCAGTGTATCCCAAGTTCTTCCAATGCACTGTTTCCTCTTTATCAAGAAAACAAAAACATAATAGCTTTTGCTCCTAGTTTGCAATAAATTTAAATTTGGGTTATTCATGTGTCTTTTTTTTCAATTTCAGCTAATTTTTAGTACATCAAATATTGTTTAAGTGCATGATTACTTGTTCAATACAGTAAGCTAATATAATAAAATTAAAATCTCAGAGAATGATAAAGTTGTAGGCAGGAAAGGTTTTTGGGCCAGTATTTTCTTCATCTGCCTTAACATGATGGATGAGTGAATCTTAGTCACAGTCCATTGGACCACAGTCCAAGGCACAAGGATGAGGGTACCCAGACCAGATATGAGAGTACATAGGTACCTTGTTATAAACAACAAGTACATTGATCAGAACCTTGAAGGATATTTGTTTTGACTAAAAGATTTTTTTTCTATTAGTTTTATATTTCTCTATCTCCAAAGAAGAAAGACGAAATAATATTACATTGTCAAAAGAAATCATGTATACAGAATCTGGTACAGTAATAACAGAAAAAAAAACATACTAGAAAACTGGTATAGTCAAAGAGAAGGGCAGCATTCAAAGGACTGACGAATTAACAGAGAATACCTCATCAATGTCTTTGTCACTGTAGTATTAAGAAAGAAAAAAAAACCAGTATAAGTCCCTAAAAAAGTACTTAAAAGTAATTTTAATCTTTGCATGATACAACCATGGTTTTATATGCATAACAGTAACAAGTAGTTATTTTGTGAAGAATGAGATATTAATGATTCCTATATAATGATGCAATGTAGAGAAGTACAGGCCTGGTAGGACAGCAGAGGCCTTGAAAAACAAAGGACAATGAGAGACATCCTCATACATGTGTGCAAGGATAAGGCATAAGGCTGGCACATGGTTGGCAGTGGAGATATAAACAACTGATCCATGGTCAGTTACAAAAATGCGAACTTGGAGCTGGGCAAAACTGG
Organism: Monarcha castaneiventris obscurior; assembly: GCA_026261815.1. NCBI lineage: Eukaryota > Metazoa > Chordata > Aves > Passeriformes > Monarchidae > Monarcha > Monarcha castaneiventris. The sequence goes on along the minus strand of JAMPIT010000510.1, from coordinate 4,823,722 downwards.
TCTTAGGTGGAACAAGTAGAAAAAAGCCCATGGCACCATATTTAATAAATTCATATGTAATGTTGAGAGGTAGACAAATGAAGAAAGAGAAATGTGTTAGCAAAGATTCTAAAAGACCCCAAATGGACCCTGAAGTTAGGAAGAAAAAAATCACTAATACAACCATTATGTTTCCCTTGGCAAAAGCTCCAACTGCTGATGACTTCACAATACCCACTACCACCAAGCTAACCACTAATTTTATGACTCTGCAAGGCAGTGGAATTGAGAGCATAAGACTGGAAAAGGGGTAGAAAATAATGTGTGTATCTAACAATTTTAACTGCAATACTGCGCTTTCTTTTTTCTTTTTTTTTTTTTTTTACTAGACCTGAACTAATTTTTATGAGATTCTTCAGATTTCACTAATATTAGCAATAATTTTTTGGCTTTATTTACACATAAGGTATGCTTCTCCTTTGTTCATAAGTTTTTGTGCATAGGAGTTTAGAATATGATGATTTTTCCAGAAATAAATGCAACACCTGGCATGACTGTATTCTGCCTAGTAGGTCAATATGGTTTCTGAGATAGACATTTCAAATATAAATAGAAAAAATGATTTCATCACTTTGCAAATGTTCATGAAAGCAATTACCAATAAGTAGCCTGAGGCTTGCTATGAGGAATCCTTTTCGTCACTGTGGCATCTGACAGTGCATCAAGTGTCATATCTCAAGGTTAAAATTGTGAAATATGTTAGGAATGATGTACAGTAAATTGTTACTAGTCACCTTCTTTATAATATTAATCTTTTTTCTGTTTCTGGGTGAAATGAGAATGCTGCTCAACTTATCTGACACTGATGTTTGAAGGACTCTGCAATATCAAAAGAATAACCTCTATATAAATCATTACTCACGGAGACTTCCATCACAGTGTTTTGCATTTTAGCCACACAAGATGTATGTGGAAACCTGATATTATTTCTGTCCAAGTCAGTGGATATTTTAGCCTTATGTAATATTGAAGTAGGATTAGGAATATAAGAGCATGTAAGCATAAAACAATAAATACCGTGGTGACATTTTGATTTTATTGTATGATACCTGATTGGTAGATATGTTCTGCTGCTTTGTATTCCTTTATGTATGTTCTGCTCTGTATTCCTTCATTTCAATTAAAACAAACAGCTACATGTCATGCAATTAATTTCTTCTTTATTGCAATGTAGCTTTGCTAACACGTTTTACTAAGGAAAAAAAATAAAACCAAAAACAAAACAACGAAAAATACCCTAACCCCACCAACAAATTGACACTCAAGTGAATTTTCTCTCCTTCTTTTTGTGAATGTTTTAAGAAACTATGTTACTGTCATAGCCAGATGTTCCAGGATAGGGTAGGTGCTTTGTAGCCCTGAATGTAAATGTCTCCAGAAAGGAGCACAATTTCAGTTGTCTTAAGTCCATGTTAGAACAGAGGTGAAAAAAAATTCCCTTCAGTTAAGGCAGGACTAAAGTCCTGGGAAAATATTGATACTTCTAAAAAGTAAAAAAAAAGCCACTGACATTGTGAATGACAGGAGTGGAGCATATTGTAATATAGATCCCATGAGATATCACTTGTACAGGTTTTCAGTAAGAGAGCTTCCATAACCTGCTCTATCCTTCTTTAAACATCCAGGATCAATCATACAAGCGAAAACATAATCATATCTTACTAGGGGCTTAAGATTCATGGCAGAGAAGTCAGATTAATATTTTTCTGGCATCTGTGAATAAAATTGATCCTTGTATATGTTTGATTATCCTGAAGGAATAACTTCTTGAATTTTGCAATTTTAACTAGATTGTCTGTAGTATTATATTTTCTGACACAGTTTTTCTGCAACTGACATGGTAATAAGTAGGACCTGATGTGAAAATATTGAGATGCCATTCTCAGAAATTAAGGATAGAAATTAAGCATAAATACTTACATTTATCTGTGTTCAGTAGGAGTTTAATCTGGGAATATTGTGGTTTATACCATTACAAGGCTATGACATATATGGTTGAGATATATATATATCTATATATATATATCTCTAAGTATGTGTTATATTGAGACCTTAATAAGACATAATCTATTATTCATTACATGCACACAGTAAAAGCTAAACATTCATCAAAGAATATGGGTTCTGTACCTCACAACAATTGCAGTAACATCACAACAGGAAGACAGAAGTACTGTGAAGACAGAAGTTCCAAATTTCAGAGATATTTCTGTACTGAAACGAAATAAAAAGAATATTCAATGCCAGAGTAAGGCACAGTGCTTCTCCTCATAGGGAAAAGATCATGTAAAGGTATTAATCTGCTTATTCTGTGGACAATATAATAATCTTGCATAATTTTCTTTATGTAGGCTATTGTCTCGAATGACTTTTAGATAATATACTTGAAACAAGTGAGGGAGAATAAGCTGTCACCATCTTAGAAAGAGTGTCTCAAACATTGGAGGAGAATGAAAAAAACCCTGAAGATGGAGGAACATCTGGAATGGCTGAAGGAAACAAAGGACAATAGAAAAGTTGAAACAAATTGAGAGGGGAAAGAGAGAAACAAAACAGATGGCAAGTAACTGCAGCCGAAACTGTCAATCACTATGGAGTATAAGCCTAGACGGAATGTAATTATTAATTGGTGATATAAGACCTTCACTTTAATGTACATATAAACTGAAACTGTTCCTAAAGTATGCACATGCCAAGCCTTCTTTCATCTCTTCTTTTCTCTCCTAGGCCCTTATTTGAGAAAAAAGGTTATTTTGTGTACAAGATATGGAGGTATTGCAGCATACCCTGCCAGATTTCTGACCTGTATAAGAAAAAAAACCCAGGGAATCTATAGTCTTTTGTCTCTCCTCCATAACCATTGTGGCTTAGTTTGATCCACCTGTTGTGAACAAGAGAAAAATGGTATCCGCTTATACCATTAATGCAATCAGTGGCAAAAAGGATGGGATTTAAAAGTTAAAATGTTTAGATATGATAATTCGTAAAATATAATTTTTGTGTGGCAATATTAGAATAAAAAATGTTCTGATCTCATCTTGCTTACATCACAAAATCACAGGTCCATCCTGCCTGCTCTAACAGGGTCATCCTTGAGTACATGGCACAGGATTGTGTCCAGATGGTTCTTGACGATCTCTTGTGAGGGAGACTCCACAACCTCTCTGGAAAATCTATTCCAGGGTGTGGTCACCTGCACAGACTTCCTGTGCCTCAGTTTCTGGCCATTGCGTCTTGTCCTATTGCTTGGCACCTGAGAAGAGCCTGGCTCCACCCTCCCTTCAGATAGTTTTAGACCTTAATAAGGTCCCCTCTCAGTCGTCTCTTCTCGAGGCTGAACAGGCCCAGCTCTCTCTTCCTTTCCTCATAAGAAAGGATGAGACAGAATGTTAATCAACTTTACTGCCCTCCACTGGACCTGCTCCAGGAGCTCCATGTCCCTTTGTACTGAGGAGCCCAGAACTGGACACAGCACTCCAGATGTGGCCTCGCCAGAGTAGAAGGACTGAATCACCCCCCTTGACCTGCTGGCAATGCTGTTCCTAACGCCCCCCAGGGTACCAGTTGCATTCTTGGCTACAAGGACACACTGCTGCCTCATGGACAGCTTATTGTCCACCAGCATCTCCAGGTCCTTCTCTGCAGAGCTTTTTCCAGCAGCTTTCCATAATGTTCCATAATGGTGTTCAAGGTCATCTCTGATATGGTGCAACTAAACCACAATGGTGGGAGAAGAGCCATGAGAAATCACACCTAGGGCTTTTAGCCACTGACTCCTTAAGATCAGGAGGACCACGAACTGATTCCCTGCCTGGAGAGTCCTGTCCTGTAGATAAGTTTTACCAGACCTAGCACCTTGTTGGGCCTGACCTGCCTTATCACCATCACATTGCCCAGAGACGAAAGGATTCTCAGCTGATCTTGGTTATCATCATCAGCCTTGCCCTGCTCTTCTTGCTTGAGTGCTAGAGATGAGTCCGTGAGGCAACTGCTCTGCCCGCCTTGCTTTTAGTCTCACCTCACTTTTCCCTGCCTAACGCATCAGTGAGATGATGTTTTAGTCAAGTGGCTGAAATGGTTGAAAAGAGTTTGCATATGTGCAGGATAAGAGTTTTCAACATTCTTTAACTTCATATTAATTGCCAATAAGGTAAGGCTTTAAACATATTATTTAAATAAAAGGGGACTTACTAGAAGGCATGTAATTCACATTGTAGTGCTTATAATAAACCATTACAATCTTTGTAGATATGCCTTTATTATGATGTTTATCACTGGGCTACAGGCACTTAACTAGGTCACCGTCTTCTTATGGAAAATGAGGTAAAAAGGAATACTCTAATGAAATTATTCAAAGAACAACTCTTCACAGCTGTTGAGGTGGTTATTAAAGTTGCCTCAGAAATTACATCATAAATGGTTTGACAAAGGTCATGACTATCTTGGGATATCAACTATATTTTGTAGCCTGGAAAGGGTCTGAAACATGAAATGTGTGAATCAGTGTGAAATGTTTCTGTGATATCTCTTTATTTATTTATGTATTATGTTATTTCTTGCAAGAGCGTTTTTAATTTTGTAGATTTGACTTTTCAACAACCACAGAAATCTGTGAAGATGTGAGGAGCAAAGGAGAACAATTACTGATTGGTAAATTGACTGTTATCTTCCAGAACACCTTATTGCAGTGTTTTATTGTTCCCTTATAGATTTGGAATTGATTAAACAGACTACAAGTTAAAAATTACACTTAGATATCTATTGAGGGTGGAAAACCAAAAATATTAGAAAATTCTTATGCCAAGAGAAAGTATTCTTTTACATTTTGCATTCTGTATGTTGCAATGCAAATCAGTCAAGTGAGATCCTAATCTCTTCAGGTAAATTTCAGTAATCACTAGTCTCTTTTACAACAAGATCTGTATTGTTTTCCACATCCTGGCTGAATGCTTACTAGCTTACATGAAGTATCATTAGAATACAGCATTTTGCCAGAGCTTATCAACCATGGACATCAGTATCCCACTCACCTCCAGCACTTCATAATGCTACCTACTGACAATAAAGTTTGCCAATAAAACAAGCACATTTTTGTCAATCTCTGTTCAGTCAATAACATTATATGGGTTTTTCTCGCTGTGCTTTTTATAACAAGAAATATTGTAGCCCTCTCTGCCCTAATCTGAAAGATTCTAATTCTAAACTCAAGTTATTGTTAACATTTGGCTAAAATTTCAGTGTAAGACTTTGAAGTCAGGAAATTAAGAATTTCTGAACCAATTTTCATGAAAATGGGGAGAAGTAAAGAAGAGTTCTGAGATTTTTAAATTTGGTCATCTGTGAATGAAATAGTAGAGCAAGAGGAAATTGAGAAGGAAAGTATAATATTGTAGTACATTTAATTAACAGAAGCACCAGGCAAAAAAGAAAAGCTAATTGTATTCTAATCTGTAAAAACAGATCTGAAAAACAAAACAGAACAGATTTTCATATCCATCCTTTATAAGAATATAAAAGTATTTGGAATACTTGAGTTTTCACTTATTGAAGTGGAAATGTAATGAAAAAAAATACTTTAAAAGGGTTATGCCAAATAATTCTAAAAATTCAACCATCTCGCTTGATTCATAGAAACAGTTGAAGTATTTTTCAAATCAGCCCCTACTTGTGAACATGATGTTTATCAGTTGGGTTGTTTTCAGGATTTTTTCCTTACTTTTTAATTTCATTCGTTTTTCCTAAATCACCAGTTCTACTCTGGTGTTCCTCCATTCTCTTCTCAGTCTCCATTCAACTAAGTTTTCATGTTGCCCTCCATTTTGTGTTTTCTCCTTCATTTAATTAATTATATTCCCCTAAATTTACTTTCTTTTTACTTTTAATTAAAGTAACCTGTGTATGAAAATGCTGTGAATGATGATTCAGCACTGTGAGGACCTTCCTGTACCTTCTGCTTTGGTGAAGAATGGTATCACCCACCAAGCAGGAGGAACAGAAGATACTCAGATATTCTCTTCATCAATGTGTTATAAGAGTTGCTAATACAATTGTATTTTTTAAGTATTGGGTAAAATTAAGACTCATTGAATGTGATGAGATTTGGTCACTCTGATAGAAAAATGCTGAAATGAGGAAAATAATTTATAAAATCTTCCATATAGATACCTTAAATTTATTTGTGATCTTTTTATCTATATTCACTGTGGAATTCAGGTTCTCTCTGTTCATAAGGATTTTAAAGAAAAATAAAATAACACTTAGAAATTCATTAATTTAATTTTTCACTCCAGAGAGTGTTTGTATTGATCTTCTGGGCCTTCATATTTGTGTTTCAGTGTAACTTTCTTAGGTGTTTTCCTGCAGTTAGCAAGTAATGGGTCATTACTTGCCTACAAAATACTCTTGTTTTTTATTCACCATTAACTTGCAGATAGCAAAATCTGGATCATTATAGGATGCTAGGACATCCTGACCATTGTATGTCTACCTGGAAAAGGCTGCTGATCAGCAACAAGCTTAATAAATCACACTTAAAGTAACCAAGTCAGAGGTCTTACTCCTTCTGACTTCTTGTCTGTGAGTGAATCAACAGGCCAAACAGTGCAGCAGAGGAGCACCAGGCTGGCCAGGAATGCTGTCAAATCTGTGAAGCAGAAATTCACAGTATGTCCTGTAAAAATGTGCATTGTTAGAATTTGCCTTTGAAATAAACCTCTTAGTGATCTGAAAATTGGTGATTCACAAGTCTGAATGTTAATGCCTTCATGAAGTCAGCACATGAAATGGAAGGCTATTGGCATACAATAGGTACAAGACCCTTGGGCATTATCAGCATTTACATGCCTGCATTCATTGCTCCTGAGTCTTCACTGCAATATCTCAAATAACTGAAATAAGAACTTCAACTGTTTCATCCAGGATTACACAAGAGTTGCTGTCAAAAATAAAGAAAGTATACAGAAAATCTTAAATATAATTATTGTATGTTTATTACAAGATATTATTCACTGCACTAAAAACTAATGCTATAGCTAGGAAATGCTCAGAATTAAAAAGCCAATGGGCTCAGGTAGAGTACACTGAAGTTAGGAAAACATCTGTTTGATTAATATGTCTATTCTATTTTTTAATAGAGTTTTTAATAAGTCATGTTAAAATAGGTAACTGTATGTGAGGAAAAAAAAAGCAGTAACAGTGATGGAAAATCAGGAACATGATAATGTGGGTGTTAAATTGTAAAATGTACCTAGCAGGCTTAAACCTTGCAAGTTTCTGTGGTTGGGGTTTTTTTTGGTTTTGGTTTTTTTTTTAGTTATTTGATTAGTTAGTTTTAGTTATGAAACTGAAAAAGGAAAGGGGAAAAATATATTAAATCATTATTTTCTCCCAAAAACATTTAATTTTAAAGCCATTGCAAATCACAGTAGCCGTAAAAAATATGTATATAGCTATACTAGAAAGTAGTATCAGGAAATTTGAAGGGCAAGTGAAAAATGAGAAAATCAATACCACCACCCCCCACACAAAAAAAAAACAACTAAGCAAAAAAACAAACTAAGCAAAACAACACAAACCAGTGTTACAAAATGTTGTCCTGACTTACATTTCACGCAGGAGGGAATCACCAGTGATCATAATTTGCCATTAGTTGTTGGTCTTATGGTAGGTTTTGTTGTAGGGGTTGGTCTCTCTGTCCTCTAAGACTGCTCAGGTTCCTCATTATGCATTTGAAAAAATGCACCCAGGGCCTTGAACCTGTTTGTAAAGGTATCTCAAAGGGTTAACTAGAGGGTGAGGAGGGGGTTCTCTTACTGCTCCATTCAACAATCTTTTACCCCAGCTCCTTATCCCTTGTGATGTTGCCTTGCTCCTGGCACAAACCAGGTTCAGGACCTGCCTCTGTAGTGGCCACACTGAGTTGACTTTTGCACATCATAAATGTCAGAGTATGGCTCCAATGTACTCCTCAGACCATCACCTCCTCCTGCCCCTCAGCCACCATGGAGAGCAGTTCATGAACCTGCTCACACCTCCCACAGACTTCCTTGCAGCCACTTTCCTTGTCTGGGAGTCTCTTCACGCATCCCACAGCTGGAAATCTGTGTGGTTGTATGCTTGAACAGGAGCTTGCTCTCTGTGGCAGCATTGTCTACCAAGAGTTAGCAACTCAGCAGAAGCAGAGTTTTGCTGTGTGCTCACCATGCAGCCATGTGCCTGCCCACCAGAAATGTGTATTCTCATCCTTTGCATTTTCTCAAGACATTTACCCCAGAATTGTGCAGATAAAGGTTATATCTCATTAACACTTTAACACCTTAATAAAAAAATAGGAGAGCAGTGTCATTGATCAACAAACACTTGAGAGTTCCTGACACTTCTGATACATGGAGCTATCAAAAACCTCCACCGGAAGAGACTGCAGCACATGAGTGTGCCATATGGTATAAAAGTACTACTGCAAAAAGTAACATATTGCCCATTAAGATCACCAGATGAATCTCCATTACTTCCATATATACATCATTCTCACACTGTGCCAGACAAACAAAAAAGCAAAAAAAAGAGTGTATTTCTCTGAGAAGTATAAAGTTCTTACTTTGTGAAGTTTCCTTCTGTTGAATTCATTACTGTGCAGTAACAGGCTTCACAGACCCAGGGGAAGTTTTGGTCTTCTAAAATTCATGCTCATGGTAGCCTTCCCTTCACGTCAGTACAAATATACACTTGTTTCCAAGGTCTGTATGGAAGGAAGGAAGGGGAGGTAGAAATAATACTTGTCATTTTCCTGTATGCTGAATGTGCCACTACTGTGAACCACAAATGCAATGAGTTTTAAAAATATCCTTACCAAACCTACATAGAAAGTTGATGGGGTGGGGACTGTTGCTGTTGTTTTGGTTTTCTTTTGGGGCTTTGTTGATTTGTTTTGGTTTGGGCTTTTGTGTGGCTGGGGATGGGGGAGATGTGTTGTGGGGGTGAGGTGTTGTTGGGGTTATTTTTGTTAGTTTTTTTTCCTGGATGCTCAAATCATACATTGAAATTACATCTCCTAAGTTTTTTAGCTGGTGGGAATATCCCCTACGCTGAGGACTACCATAGAGGCAACAGCTTATTTTGTTCCTAAAGTGTATTTACCATTCATGTGTGCTGAGGTGCCAGGCATCTTGCTGGCATGTGCACAACTGCTGCCAATAAACCACTTCATTTAATAATACAAATAAATCACTGTTGCTAATGTTTGATTGGCTGTAAAATAGAGAATGATCATCATTGTACTAAGAGGCCTGAGTCACCATAGTTTATCTTTTTGTTAGTAAATATGAAATTATTGTTAAATGTTATAAAATCAAAATTATAGCTTTAGAAGAGGGGAAGTGTCTCTGCAAATTGCAGAACAAAGAAAAGCAGCACAGGCAATTAAGGTGATATCATAAAAGACCCATGTTAGCTAGTTTTTTAACATGACAATGTGCCACTTTTGTCAACATTGCTTAAAAAATATCTGATTCTATTGTCAATGATTCAGTATGATGGGTTTTGTAAGAGTAAGATGTAAGTCCTTTTGATACATTTTTTGTTTTCTGAAATATGCATTAGAAGTGGTAAGTGATGGTGCAGAACTATCCCTGGAGAAACTGCACTTAAAATATTTAACATTTCTTGCCAAGAATACCTCTGCTCTACCTTAGGATTGTCCATCATTCCCGTACAATCATGTCCAAAATTGCCATTTATTTTTCATTTGCGGTCATTATTTTAAGAAACAAATTATTCCAACTTCCTTATTGTTAATACAAAGTGATAAGTATTTAAAAACCTTTTTTTTTTCTAAGAGGTTGGTTACTTCATATCTTGTCAGCACCAGTTTATTTCTTTGTAACACCTTGTCTTTCATGACTCAATAATTTTTCTAGCAGTTCTTTAAATCAGATGAGAAGGTAAGTGGTGTTCAGAGATCAACAGTGGCTATTGTAATTATATTGGGATTTCTTTTCAATCTGATGAGCAGGTTTTGTCAAAAAAATTCCATTTTCATTTTAAGTTAGTTTTAAAAAATGGGAAAATATCTAAGAAAAATAAAAGTTAAAAAATTACTTTTCCTTTTCCTTTTTTTGGTGTTTTTTCTTTTTTTAATTTTATTTAGGTGAATCTGTTTTACTTAGAGACACGTTTTTTTTAGCTGTGGTAGCAAAACACAATTTTTTCCTTTCTTTTTTCTTTTCTAAGTTTCTGAAGAAAGTGTCTTCCAAAAGATCCAAAAGACTCTTCCAACAGATACAAAGTTGTTCCAAACCACATTACTGTTTTGAGAAGAAGCTGTTCTAACAGAAAAAAATAATAATATTTAAAAAAAGAACAAATTTCACAATGACTTTTCTATCTCCTGATCTATTTTTAATGATGTCCATAATGAGGCCTTTTGCACCTATTTTAGTGTGTTCCCAGCAACTTTCAGTCCCATGATATTTATTATGGTGTACATATTTTATATATGAACAATACTGTTCTGATCATTTATTTATGTTAAGCGGTGGCCATTATAGCAAAGTGTAGCATCTGTGGTTTCATTTCTGGTGTAGAGGTAAGGTGATTATGGAATTATGAGCCTACCACACTCAGGGGTATTACAAAACATGAAATACAACAAAGTTCAGTAAGTTCTACTAATTTTACAGGGATGTGATTATCTCACAGGAGCTACATCTTGTAGTTACCAGATGTTTCACAATAGCAGTAACTCTGGAGTTGTTTCATTGTTATAACAAGAAGATTTTACTGCAGAGAGAAAGGTTGGCATTTTCTCTGCTGGATGAAGATGAAATTGGCAATTTGGAGCAGCGGTTTCAACTGAGCTGTGTGGTTTACATTGATTAATCTATCATGCTACAATATTAACCTACCAATTGGAGCTCTCTCCTAGTAGTTTTCTAATCTGTGCCATATGTCTGGAGTTTAATAAACATTTTCTTTAATTCCAGCTACTACAAGGGCTATTTTACAAAAGAAAGAGTTCTGACCTTTCTCTAAAACATCAGATATTTGGGATCTTAATTTTCCAAGCAAAGCTAGAAATTTTTTCATGCAATGCCAAGAATCATCATCCAACTAAAATTGCAGTGACTCAGATGATATGAATTCTGACACTGCATCTAAATAAAGAAGCAGTTCAATAGAGAAGGAATCCTGTTCACATTTATGAAGGACTTGAATGTTCAGGGACAACTTCTGAGAGTATTACTCACTTTGGATGGCATCTTCTTCAGTTATATAAGTCCATTTAGATGATACTATCTAGGATGAGTCAAATCTAGGCATGGAAAAGGATGGAATGTTTACAGAAATTCACCCGGAAGGATGTCTTAAACATAGACAGTAAAACATACGCAGTTAAACCAGCTAAAAGACAGAGAGATATTGCTAGATGCCTGCTATTTTTCAGAGGCAAGCCTATCAGTTCCTCTCCACAGGAATTTTGCAGCTTTGTTCTACATGAACTGTAAAATCAAAGAAAAATTGTTTGTTTACGTAGCCAGTCTCTGAACGGCAACAAGGAGAGTATTTCTGTGGCAGGACTGCCTTTAGATGAAACATGGAATAAGTACTTGAGAGAAAAGGTTGATTGTAGATAGCCATTTTTCATATTTATGGTAAGGCTCTGACATTATGTCAAATACCAAAAATGGGAAAAAATACCACTTCTTTGCTCCAATGAAATGACATGTATGTAAAAACTTGGATCCAGTCACAAGAAAATGAAAGAAATACCCCAGCTGAAACTGAGAAGCATTTGCTACAGAGAGGTTACTTACTGGCTATCCTAACAGTCTCAAGAGAACCAGGAATTTAAGAAAAAAGATTATAAATAATAAGAGAGAGCAGGGATGTAAATTATGAATATTAATAGAATTAGTCTAGACCTTCTTAGTTAGCTTCCTAGACTGTCATAATAAAATCTATGCTGGCTGAAGAACAAGTCTGATGTTGTGTTTTAATTATTCTGAAAAATACTACTGTTTATGATTAAAAGATTGAAATATAAGCTGGATATAGTTACTGTAAAGTTTAGTATGTGATTCCTTTTGTGAATACCTTCATTAGGAATAGTTACTTCTGCTGTAATTGCTACCTAAAATTAAATGTGTTGAATTGGCTTCTAACCAATGAGTTTTAATTATGGTTTGTAATTTTTTTCACCCCTTAGTTAGAGGCAGTAAAATGGAACCTCATTTATGGACTATGGATTTCTTTATCCTGAAGAAAAATTTTTAACTTAAGATTGGGAACATTTTGTCTTTTTAAAAAATAACCCAGCCTTAGTACATGTTTCTAGGTGTTATTTCTTTTTGTAATTAGTGGAGAAAAATTAGGCATTTTTGGAGTAGTGTTCAGCCTGAGTAGTGTTCTAAATTAGAATATATGAACTGCACTCTATGGGTACCTATTTCTTTCCATTAATCTTGAAGATATGCCCTTAAAGGGTCTAGTCTAGCTCCAGATATCTGAGTTTAGCAAGATTATTTACATCTAAAGTATTCCACTACTTCTATATGCCAGAATGGTGAATAACAACCACTATATAGCTGTTTCCCTTCCTCCATCAAGGAAACTGGCTTGGAAATATCAACAGATTCATTGCTTCCTTATTACCTAACAGCATCAGTCTCTATATATTAAATATACTCCTGAACTTGATACCTCATTTTTTTATCAGGAAAAAAATATGGCCAATTTTCAATGTACAGCAAGCTCTTATCTGATCCTTTGTAATTCACAATACTCTCTACACAGAAGGAAGATCAGTTCTGTCTGTTGAAGGTGGAGTCTGGCCAAGAGCTTTAAGATCCTGCCATAGATGTGCCATTAACAGTTTGTTTCATGCTTTTCATACAGAGGCTTGAAGAGCTAGACTCCTTGGAAAACTAATAGTAGTTTGACTAAACTTCTGCGAAGACGTTCATAGTAAAAATAATATTCTGAGCAGTTGTCATGTGTACGACAGTTTGTTAGAGTTTTCAGCATTTACTGGAAAAGGTACATTCTACCCCTTTCCTTGGTAAAATAGTTAAATAGTAAAATAAATAGAAAATCTCATCTTTAGTAAATCTGTATATTTCCCTTGGAGTCAGTGGAGACATACTGACTCTAAAATTCTAGGGTCAGTCGCATCTTTTGGAAGACAGCTGTTTCTAGCATGAGGCTCCTGTGATGCTACAACACAGATTTTTGGTGACTGGAGAATAGTAAGTTTGGAGTTTTTTTCCATTTCAAGTATCTTCTTCAGTAAAGAGGCATTCATCATTCTTTTTTTTCTGTGTGTGACTCAATTTACTGCAGAGCTGTAGTGTTAAATGAAAGGTTTTGTGTTGCTTCAAATCTACTGAAGAAATTTGCAAGAAACAGAACATTCCACCTGTATTGCATTGCTGCTGTTTCTTGCTCTCTGAGGCATCCCTTAGAAATCTCTCCAGCTTTTTTATAGGCCCCCTTTAGGTACTGGAAAGCTGCTATAAGGTCTCCCTGGAGCCTTCTTCTTTCTAGGCTAAATAGTCCCAACTCTCCCACTCTCTCACTCTGTCTTCATAGAAGAGGTGTTCCAGCCCTCTGACCATATTCATTGCTCTCCTCTTTACCTGCTCCAACAGGTCCATGTCTTTCTTGAGCTGAGAATTCAAGCTGGACATAGGTGGGGTCCACGAGAGGGAAATAATCACCTCCCTCACCCTGCTGGCCACACGTCTTTTCATACAGCCCAGGGCATGTTTGGCTTTCTGGGCTGCAAACACACACTGCTCTGTCATGTTGAGCCTCACATCCACCAACAGCCCAAGTCCCTCCTCCTCAGGCCTTTCCTCAATCCATTCTCAACCCTTTCTGAAATTTTACTCTAGAAATCTTTAATGTTTCCTTATTTTCATATACTTAACAAAGTACTTCTTGAACAACAACAAAATCATTAATAGCAATCAGTCTTACTGAAAAAATTATTAATATAGTTTATAATATGTTACACAATTTTTTTTTATACTTAGTAGTTTAACTCTCTCCTCTCTCTAAAAATTGAAAGTACTATGGAGATGGGTTAAGACAAATGGGAAATTGACAATTAAATAGCTACTGTACATGAATGACCTAAAGCTCTAAGAACACAAGGGAATATACACTATGATTGGTATAGTTCACAATTTCATTAAATACTGAAGCAAGTAATTCATCTGTAAGCACAAATCCAGAAGGACATGGAAAGATGAATATAAAGTGATACAAATCTTCAAGCAGGCCAAGTATCCAAGGAATTGACAAAGAACAACTATTTATGTTACTTAAAGAGGTAAAAGTTGGGGAAAGAAATGAGATCTAGAGGAAAATTAAGTCTGTACATCCAAAGTTTTTGTAAACAGTAGCGGAAAACTATCTGGATATCAGCCATGCTGATATGTGAAATTTATGTACTCTATAAATATTTTTGAGGGACATCTTCTGAGGATGTCATGTTCTTTGATGTACAAGACTTGTTAAATCATGATGGGTAAAGTTTACTTCAAATATGTCTTCTTGGTCTTGTTATGGTGATGGAAATTCTTTCTTCATACTATAGTAAATAAGGAAACTGATGGCTTGGACCAAAATGTTGCTAAAATTAAACAGGTATAAGAAAGGCACCCATACACAAATTACTCATGCCAGACTTCCTTTACAGTTAAGTGCAGGGTTAATTTCATTCTAAGGTAGATCAGGTAAAATATTCTCTAAAAGTATCTGTTGCTCATCAGCACACCCTAAGAAATTCTTGCTCAGTAGCAGTCATGCAAACAGCAACTGTTTGAAACCATATCCAGTGACTCCCACCCAAGCACATATGTTCCCAGTATGTGCTCTACTATAGCCTCTCCTCATTTTTTCAGATATCACTGGCTTCTGCTCCTTGAAACACCTATTACTCAGCCCACTCGTGTCAGAACCAGTCTTCCAAGAGTTTTCACTACATAAACTTAGTTGATTTGTTTCTCCTGGCACAATTGCCCAGAGTTTGTCTTGCAGACCCATCACAGAGCAGAAACCTGCAGCAGTTTGGTGAAAGTCTGTCAAGCTTGAGAAAATGTCATGAACCTTTTTAAGCTGATGGATGTTTTCTTTTGATTATTTCTAAGCCATTGGTATATGTAGATAAGCCACTTCAAGCTTTTATTGTTAATTCATATATTTGAAATAGGCATTGTCAATTATTCTGCAAGGTATAAAACTCATTAAAAACATGTAATGGACTTTCTCAGGCAGAAGAAACTTCAGAAAATCATTTTGACCATCATCTTACTTAAAATTTAAATTCTGTTGGGTAACAACAGGCTTGATTAATGTAAAGTTCTGAGATGGTATTTACTTGTATTTTGAAGCCAAATAAATTTTATCAATTTGTGTGATTTCTTATAACTCTAATCTCACTCTCCAGTATGATGTCTAATTTGAAATTTGCACTTTTACATAGAGAAGTACATAAGAAAATCTCTTCCTAGCATCGCCAGAGACCTGCTTTCTGATGCTGATAAAATATCACAGAGGGCTGGATTTACTAAAGTTAGATTTCATGGGCTCACTTACCACAGATGGAAAGAAATAACTGCTTTAGAATTCAGTTTGGGTCACCTGATTAAGACATCTTCAGATGCTTTAGAATAAGATCAAACCTGAGGTACCTAACTTTAACATTACTGTTGCACTGAAGGCAGATTTATAAAGAGAACCTATCTGTTATGCCCCAAGATAACTAACTCAGATACAGCAGTCTAAAGCTGGGGATGAATGCCTCTGCCTGTGTCTCCATCCCTTCCTCTCCTAAATTTAAGGCTTGACATATGTGCAATTACAGAAACAAAGTATTTTAGAGATCTGTGCTAGAAAACAAATACAATACAAGTTGGTAAATATTGTGGTTAGCTGTAAAATATATCTCCTTCCTAGCACATACTACTACCTTTTTCATTTTCTATCATCCCACAAACTCAGCTCCATCATGCTGTATTTTTCTAAATATATTTTTTATTTTTTTCTGTTTTACACAGAGAAATTTCGTCACTTAAGACTCTGGCCCTTAAATTGGAATTTTTAGTTATGGTAAAAATAATGACTAAGTGTAGCAAGTCTTTCATATCTGTAAAAATTAAAATATTTCTATATTTGGGCTTTGAACAGGTAAATAGTTCACCTCCATTTGGATAACTTTGGAAGGAAGTGTTTATGGAGATTAAGAAATCTGTGGAACATATTATAGTTCAAAGTGATTTTCTGCTCATGTATAACTGACAAAGTGCAAATTTGCATATGGAAAATAATTAAATTAATGTGTAAAGTGTTAAAAGACAAGATAGATTTCAAAAATCTGCTGAAGAATAAGACATTAACCTTTAAAAGCCTTAAAATACTCACTAAATTTTGCTGATGAATCTTATCTGTATCTAATTCAATAATGAATTTGAAAAAATGAATATTACTTTTACAGAAATCAGCATATCTTGTAACAATAAAAGGAAATAAATATCCCACTGATTGCTTCTTGCCTTTTGGTGTTTAGTTATTGCATTCTGCCTCTGCATTCAGCAGGGTATAATGGGAGGGTTTATTTCTTATGTGATTAAAGTCACAGCTGTTCCCACTTATTGCATTCCTTTAACCCAAAAAGTATATGAAAGGGTTGAGTCTCCGTTTTATAATGTAGTTTTCAAGTTCCTCACACTAACACTGAGAGAAAAAATATCACTTCTAATGAGGTCCCTCAACAGTGCCTTCATTACAATCACATGATGATGATAATGTAAGGAAAGACTTGTATTCATCCCTGGAGTAGCCCCACTGTGTGAATGCTTTTTTTCCCACAACACTTTAGGACTATATTTTGTAATTCTATAGCAAACATAGCTTTACTGTTTCAATCTAAGTACAGATTTTTCTTTGTAATGTGACATATTTATTTAAGCTGGGGTAATGTACAACAACCTGCTTTAATAATGCGGGAAGGTAACAGATGCCAAACAATGTGTTATGGAGTGTAGCAAATTACTAAAGAGACTGTTACTTCTTGGTTAAAACTAAACCTCACAACCAAGCTGGAGCAGCCAGGACATGTACTGGGAAAGCAGCACAGGCAAGATCATTTGTTACCACGGTTTGCAAGGTATCTGCAGGTCTGATCAGCAAAGATTTTTCAGCTAAATACTAACATGCACACCATAAACAACGTACATTACGTCACACAGAACTCTGGATAATGGCTGAAGGCAATCCATAAACAAATTCATTTTACAGTCATTATATTATTCTCTCAGAATGAATGGGATAGTTAATTTAACCTGGAACACAGTAACATATTTTATGAGGGGAAAAACATATATCTGTACAATTTACTAATTCTTGTTACATATTTCCTCCATGACAACCATTCAGCCATTAACTTTTTCTTTTCATTTTAAGACAAAGAATCTGAAATCTACAGTTTTGAGCAACTTTTCATGCATCTGAAAAGCCTAAAAGTTTTCTTTCAAAAAATAAGCAGACACTCAGGACATGCTTTCAGTCTTCCTGCTGTCACCACAGCCTACCCTGTATAAAGAGTAATCGTGAAAAAGACTTGCAGCAATCTTAGCAGTTCCCAGAAGCTGGGAAAGATCTCTTGGAAACCATGGCATAATTTAGCATGGACGATGGGAAAAAGATCAGTCTTCTTGCTGACTCATGCTCATTACAAGAAAGAAATGGCTTCCATCCAACACTCCCTCCTGGTGCTGGACAAATAACACTTTGAAATGAAAAACTAAAAACCTTGATTGCTTGAACTCAAAAGTCATTCTTACATCCAAACTTTTTTTTTTTTTTTAATTCCAAAATTAGAAGGACAAAGAAAGGAAATAAACCCTGTTACTGACAATAAAAAGAGCTCCATATAAGTTTTCTAGAAGAATGGTTTTTAATGCAGTCCGACACCTGGAAGTGCATGCTGTATGTCTGCTGATACATGAGTATTAGAATTGATTTCCATTGACAAAATAAATATGTTCTGCAGGTTTGTGCTCATTTTCAAAATGGTCAATGAAGGTCTGTCAGAGCACCACATTTGATATAGGTCTCACACATAAAATGGTCACTGTGCAAAACCCAAGAGACTGTTGTGTCAAATGAGGCTGGAAGAGCCTGTTGAACAGCTTCTAAACTTCAGCTAGGAATGACTGAGAAAGAATGAGAGTGATATAAAATTAAATGTGAAAATAAATCCAAGATAATGTTACCACTGAAGAGGATGGAACAAATCCTTCCTCAGCCTTGAAAATGTCATATTATTCTCAGGGGAGACCTCAAAGTGCTGTAAATTTGTCACTAACCACATCCTGCTTGAGGTAGGGTGGAGAGACAGCTTTAGGATCCACAGAAAGGATAAGCATGATGCACGAAAAAGGATAATCGCTATGAAAAATTATTTTGCACAAAAATTTATGAATAAGACACTTTCTGTATTAATGTGACAATTTGGAATACTGTGCTTCTAAAACACTAAGCAGGCTAACAAAAATCCATGGTTCTATTTAAGCTGCGTTTTACCTTTGTCCTGTAGCAAGATTTTGATCATAGCTGTGTCCCCAGATTAAATTTTATAAAGATGTTGACTGCAGTTATTGAGAAATTGGGTGTGGAGAGAATATTTTATAGGGTTTTTTTCCACAATCAGTAAGACTAGCATTCGGTCTGTTTACTTTTCTCTTCAAAATACCTAGGAAATGTATGATGCTAGGAAACATCATATATTTTTCTTTTGCTCCTACATACTAGGAGAAGAAGAAAAATGCTGTGGATGTACAATAACAAAAAAAAAAAAATGCACTATACATTTCTGGAGCAATGCAGACCTTTCCATATGATAATATTTTAAATAAAACATTAAAATCAACAGTAATTTCAAAATGTCTATGGAGACATGTCAGTATATTAAAGGTAATTAGGTACTAAATTTGGGATAAATTATTAATGCATCTAAGAACAGTATTCTGTAGGAACATAATTTAAACTTTGGAATTAATTTTCTACATAAGGTATTTCTCACACTGAAGTTTCTGATTGAAATCAAATTACTACACCGATTCCTTTTTTTTCTAGAAAATATAAATTTATTTGACTAGCCTGAATTTTTCTTTCAAAAACAACAACAAAAGATGAAAGCAAGCATTTCTAAATATAAAAAGAAAAGACTTTTAAGTTTTATTTCCAGAAACAGCCTGTAAAAGAGTTACTGAAGTCAGAAGTTCTCTCCCTAAACAAAATGTTACTTATTCCCAAAACAACTTCTGTGACTGTGTCCTGTGATTCTGATCTGTCAGATCACACTGGGGGACTGCCTTAGCAAGGCATTTGCCCAGAATACAACAGCTTGTGAGCCATCCTCATGCATGGCACCTATATTACTGCCCTGGTTTTGTCTGGGATAGTTAATTTTCTTCCTAGTAGCTGGTATTGCATGGTGTTTTGTATTTAGGATGAGAATAATGTTGATAACACATTGATGTTTTAGTTGTGGTTGAGCAGTGCTTGCCCTAATCAAGGTCAGTACAGCTTCTCACTCTGCCCTGCCCGCAGGAGGGCTGGGGGTGCACAAGAAACTGGAAGGGGACACAGCCAGGACAGCTGAACCAAACAGGCCTAAGGAATATTCCATAACAGTATGGCATGCTCAGCATACAAAACAGGGAAAAACTTGCTGTGGGGCTGCTGTCCCAGAACAGTCTGGGCATCAGTTTGTTGGGGGTGAGCAATATTTTTCTATTTGCATCACTTGTTTATCTTGGCTTTTATTTCTCTCTAATTTTTGTCATTTCCCTTTTCATTACAATTTTTATTATTATCATAATTATTGTTATAGCTATTATATTTTACTTCAATTATTAAACTGTTCATATCTCAACCCACAAGTTTTCTCATTTTTCTGGTTGTCTTTCCTATCCCACCATGGGTGGAGTGAATGAGCAAGCAGCTGTGTGGTGCAGAGTTGCTTTCTGGGGTTAAACCCCAGCAGCTAAAAGTAAATATTTGAATATTTGGGCAATCAGTCTTTTCTGCTTTTGTCTTGGAGAGGCTTGCCTCTGAAGAAGAGAGAAGTGGATAGAAGAGTAGGTAGCAATACAGGTAGCAGTTAGGCAGCTTCCTCTTAATTTTTTCCCCCTTGCAATCTCCAGGGAAATGCTTGTTTGCTAATTGCAGATTGCAGGTGCCTGAAAAGAAGCAGTTCTGGTTTACAAAAAAAGGAGTTTTTTAAGGAAGGAAAAGTAATAAACTTTCAGTTGTTCCAAAATATCATCAGATCTACTCCATGCATGTGTTTGGTCCTGGTGTTCAGACACAGCTGGGGTGAAGTTGGAGGTGATGCATTGAGAAGTGGATCAGAAGGAGTAGGAAGGGTTGCACAAGGTTCTGCACTGTGAAATCCCAACACTGTGCAAATACCTTGAATGCTCTGAACTATTTTTTCTAAGGTGTTGTCAGAGAAGAGGTTGATCAGTGCACAGACTGGAAGCAATGGACTTCTGAATGATCCATGTGAATCTGACAATGATTCACCTTCCCCATGGGGTGTGCTAGCACTGCAGTTCAGAGACTAAAAAATTGATCCCACAGTTGCATGGAAACCTCAGAAATATTTCCTGGGTTTGTAAAACCCGTTGGTATTAGACTTTGGCCCAGATGCATCAACCAGAATATCAGTTCTAGCAGCACCACTTCTTATTCACAAATTTTACTCTTGGCTGTTCTGGCTTCATGTATTGGGTGGTAAAGTGACCTGGATGAGTAACTAAGGTACAGCCAGAAAGAGTAATTGTGATAAACTCAATTACAAAACAGGGTGATGCAAAGGTCTGTTAGTGCAATTCTAAATTAAAGTCTACTTGAATCCAGTCATTGGGGTGTAGTAGAGGAGTCTGTAAGGAATGGTACATTTTGGGTGTCCTGTGTAGTCTACAAACCAGTTTTCTCCCACAACGTACCCAGGAATATACCAGAGTCAAAATAGTGTAGTAAGGAAATCTGTTCTCAAGTGTGCTGCAAACAACACTCATTTTGGACAATTTCCAAGTCTACTGTCGACTGGATAAGGACTACATTTTCCTTTATGTTCAGAAAGAATACTTCAAGGACAAATAGCTGTGTGGTAAAGCACAAGAAAATGAAACATCAAGTCCACCAGAACACAGGGAAAATCTAAGGGAACTAATCCCTGCTGCTTTTTAGGATCATATTAAATTATTATTGCTATTGCTTTGACTTTTATGAAGCAGTAATATGGGGATCTACCACATTTGCTTAACCACCAGCTTATTGGGTCACTTGTAGTTTCTGTAAATGGTTATGTAACTTATGATTTCATTGTTTTTTCTTTATGAAAAATATGAAAAGGAGTAAAGTAATAAAGTCTTTTCCATCACTGTTCACAGCTTAATTCATTTTAATTTAGGAAAAGAGGATGTAAAGTTCGTGCAGTATGCTGATTTTTGATTAAATAGGTTTTTGCTCCTACTTAGCACTAAGATATAGAAGTGTTCAGAATAAAAGGCAGAAAAGAATACAGCTCCTATCTCTTTGGGAGTTTTAGGTTAGTTTTGTGGGCTTAGATTGTATGTAATCACTTTATTTTATATATTTCTATATCTGGCATTTTTTTAAAATCTTTCCTATATGCAATTTAGATATATTCCTATAAAAATGATGCCCAGAAAGCCATAGAGCTTTGTCAGGTATTTTATAGCTTTTGCATTCTTGGGAAGCAAAGAGCTACAGAAGCATCAAGGCAACAGAGAAAATGCCCTCTATTTCTCAGGAACAGTTGGATATCCAGCTCCTAAGGTGCTTTCCTAGACGATGTCTGACATGCCATTTCCCTTACAGTCTGTTTTGATATTTCAAACCACCTAGTTCTGGGGTACTATTATTAGCAATAACTATTTTAAATGGAAATCAGATATTCAGCTGGAAGTTGAAGCAATAAAAAGCAAACAAGGAACTTTTAAGTAATTATAAACAAGTTCCTATAAAAAGTCTGTTTAAATACTAATTGAAATGAAGTGCTTCTATTTTGGATGTCTAGTTCTACACATATTATAGTCTCTTCTATAGTTTTTCATAGCTACTGAAGCACAATCCATAAGACAGATAATCAACCACTTCAAGTTGTACAACTCCATTCCTATCATCAATTTGGACAATATATACTTGATTATAATTGGCATGAGGGATTGAAGCACATTACAGATAATCAAATTTTGTAAAATAGCATATGGAGTATCTTATAATCTGTGTATTAGGGAACCAGTTTCATGTAGGTCTCACCCTTTCCTGTCTTTCTGCTCTCCTCATGTTTCTCTCCATTTGACCCTCTTAAAGACATGCACGCATACATGTAGAAAATAAATGTTCACCCCCCTAGAAATGCTCCCTAAGCAACTCCTGTTTGTTCTACACCCACAAAAAAAGATTAGTTAGCACCTGCTGAAAGTGAACAAAAGAACACAAGAAGACAGCAGTTAATATGGTACTTTATTGAATGTATTTTTCTTGAAAATTATAAAACTATAAAAAGAAGGGGGTTTATACCCTGAGGAGAGAGGTTTACTTTGATTTCATTATGGATTCCTAAATTCCATAGGGTTAATAATATGGTTCCTTACATTAAAATAGACTATGAAGCTCTCAGACAGATTTAACACCATCCTTCCCTTCCCACCTCCCTTTTTGTTATGAAAAAGGAAGAGAGAGGTCTAAATTACTTTTCACCCAGTCCACACAAAGACTAAATTCAGAGATGAAATAGAGCTGGGAAATGTGATGGAAAGAGTTTCATATTAATTATCAGAAAAGCAGATGGTTGCAAAAAGCCTCCTAAAATCCAATGCACTTGAGGTTTAATCCTTTCATGTCACCAATTATTGGCTACACCAAATGAATGATTTAAAATAAAAAAGAAAGAAAATGAGAAGACAGAACTGTGAAATGGGACAAGTGAAAAGAGGTGTGATACAACTACAAACAGAGGTGAGAAGGAAGAAAAAGGTAGAAAAATAGAAAGGCAGTCAAGATATTTGTAGTAAAAGGATCAAAGAATAAGTACAAAGCGTTGAGAAGAAGGTGAGAAATGCCATTGGGAATTGGGAAAAAGATAAGGGAAAAGGACCAATAATTGAATGAAGAAGTAAAATCTGCAGTGTTACAAGTGGAGCTAGAGTGAGAGGGCAGAGGAGATGAGTACACAGAGACAAAAAAATCTTTAAAAAGAATAAGTAAAATCAAGTAACACATCAAATAAAAAGGAAATTAATAGACATTAAATGAAACAGCTGAAAAGGAAGTAAAGTTAAAAGCATAAACAAAAGGACAGATATAGTGGGTAGTTGTGCATAGCAGTAAGCGTATTGCCATAATGTTTAATCATTACATTGTGAATAAGACAGAAGATGTTTATGGGACTCTATTTCAAGAAAAATATCTAATAGGAAACTCTAAATACACTTCAATTAGAAGATTACTGTCCAAAGCCATTTTTAATGGTTGGAACCTTTGTATTGTACTTCTTCTGTACTCAGCACCGCTGAGCCTGGATCTCCAAACCTATGTCCCATTCTGGGTTCCTCTCTGCAAGAAGGACGTTGAGGTGCTGGGGCATATCCAGAGAAGGGCAATGAAGCTGCTGAAGGGTTTGGAGCACAAGTCCTGTGAGGAGCAGCTGAGGGGGCTGGGGGTGTTTAGCCTGGAGAAAAGGAGGCTCAGGGGTGACCTTATCACTGCAGCTGTCTGAAAGGAGGGTATAGCCAGCTGTGGGTTGGTCCCTTCTCCCAGGCAACCAGTGACAGGACGAAAAGTCATAGCCTCAAGATGTGCTGGGGAGGTTCATGTTGGTCATCAGGAAGAATTTCTTCACTAAAGGTGTGGTCAAGCATTGGAATGGACTGCCCAGAGAGACCATAGAATTACCACCCCTGAAGGTGTTCAAGAAATGCCTGGAAGTGGCACTTAGTGCTGTGGTCTAGTTGATGAGGTGGTGTTTGGTCAAAGTTTGGACTCAGTGATTTTGGATCTTAATGATTCTATGATTCTGTGAGACTAGAGTAGCCAAGGTGCATCAGGGGAGGTTTAGATTGGACATTAGGAAGAGGTTTCTTCACAAAAAGTATGGTCAAGTATTGAAATAGGCTACACAGGGAAATAGTGGAAGTGCCATCTCTGGAAGGGATTAAACATTTATAGATGTGGTGTTTATGGACATGGTTTAGTGGTGGAGCTGACAGTGTTGGGTTAATTGTTGGTCTTGATCATCTTGGAGGTCTTTTTCAACTTTCATGATTCTCTCCGTGAGCTGCAGGGGAATCTCTGCTTCTGTGCCTGTAGTAGCTCCTCACTTCATTCACTGACCTGGAAGTTTGCAGGGTTGTTTCTCATCCATTTTCTTTTTCCCCATCAAGAAACACATTGCTGAATGTCCTAGGTTACACTATAGATGTATTCTATTACCACCAGCTGTGGGCCATTAGCTGTTATCTCCTGCTATGACCCACCCCTGATAACAGACAAGGGGCCAGCAAGAAACCACTGCATGACTCATGGACTTATCTCATCCTATTGTGAGATGCTCCTGCCCAGGATTGAGGAGCCAAGCATTCCCACCTGGATATAACCTGGCCTTGGAACGGCCTAAGGGAGAGCCCTGTCTACTGGGTTCCCAGAGGACAAGAGCTAGCACTGGGCCTTCAGCTGGAGACCAGACCTTCCATAGGATCACTGCTTCAACTGAACTACTTAATTTGGACTGCTACCACCACCCTACCAGGGTGTCAGGTTGTATCTGACTTTGTCAGTGTTTTTTTTTTTTTTTTTCCTTTCCCTTGCCTTATTTCATTTATTTTTAATTATTTTCCTATTAAATTTTAACCCTGACTTGTGTTCTCTCACTGGTTTATTTTCAAACCAATACACTGTACAATACTTTGCCCCTTCTTAAATATATTTTCCCACATACCTATACAGCTTGCTGCTGCAACCAATACAACAGACAATCACTGCTCAAGGAAGTTTAATACCGTGTTTCATTCTTTAATAATGTCCATGGCTTTCCTGTCCTTGTTGATAACCTCCATTCCTTTTCTCTCCCTTCTGAAGCCAAAGAGGCACTGAAGATGCCTCCATGAGAAAGAGAAGTAGGATGAAAAAGTCAGATCAAAAACCAAGTAGAGAGATGACTGAGCAGACAGCATTGCTAGGTGAGGGGGAAACTGTTAGGACCAACAGAACAATACTTCAACAAGTTATTGGTATATGGGTAGTTTCCATTGTTTTGGGTAATTTAGAAGAAGAAATTAACAGTGTGTTACCTGCATTGAGTATAAGTGACAAAGGTTAGGCCACTTTGAGGGGAGCGTGGGGCTGTCTGGTACTGAGCAGAGCCAGTTCCAGCCTTCTCCAGCTGACCCACTGCAGGGTACAGCCGAACTCATCACTGGTATCAGTGACAACTCTGGGAAACTGTATGCAAGAAACTTTCAAATGACTCACAGAAGAGTGGTTGAATAAAAAAAGAAGAGTGATAAACAACTCAAGGTCAGTGGAAAAGGAGGGTGGTGAGGTGCTCCATGTGAGAAAGCAGAAATTTCCTTAAAGCTCATGGAGAATAACAGGGAGAAGCAAGTTGTTCCCCTTCAACACAAAGATGACCACACTGGAGCAGATAGCCACATTGCAGTTTTTGTAGGACCCCACAGTAGACCAAGTGGACATTCCTTAAAACAGAACCTGAGGAGGGCTCATGCTGGAGCAGGCCCCTCTTGAAGGGTTGCAGTGTATGGAGAGCACCCACATTGGGGCATAGGAAAAGTATGAGCAGGAAGGAGTGGCAGAGAGGATCTGTTCTGAACTGGTTGCACTCCCCCCATGAAAAAAAGGAAGTTGAGCCTTATAGACTGCAGGGGGAAAGAATTTAAGCACATGATGACAGCTGGTATGTGCTCTACCTGTCTTTTTTTCAACCCACAGTTGGGGGTTTTTTTGTTTGTTTGTTTTGGTTTTTTATTTTCCTCCCCCATCCTGTTAAGGAAGAGGAGTGAGAGAGCAGCTTGGTCTGGAAGCTGGCCGAGATCAACCCATCATACAGTTACCCAAGTGCCATGACTGCTTCTCTATTCCCACCCTTCCCATGTAAGCATGCCTGCTTGATCTCATGCTGGCAGGTAAATGTATGTAGTAGAGATTAAGGATTTAGCTACAGCTCTCCTCTGCTCTATATTATACACAGTAATCTAAAACTTTGTCTACATATACAAGGCATATGAAAAATGTATCTGACTTCATGCCCATGCCTCTCCTACACCTGAAGGTGAATTTATCTCCTTTTTAGGAATTATATTTAAAGCTGATTGCACAGTTAGTGCATAATGACAAATTTGGAGAAGTAACATGAAATTTTAAGCCTGATTCTCTACTCCTTTGTCCATGATGTGATGAAATGCACCACAGCAAAGAAGACAGACCACAGGGAAAATGAAAAGTAACCAAATGCAGCTTCCCATCTTTAGCTGCAAGCTGTTTTTCAATCCGATACCATAAAAGGATATATATGAATCTGAATGATAACACTATTAACACACTGCTACATTAAAAATTATTTATATTGGTCATCTTAAATGCGAGCAAAATATTTTTTACGCACTGGGGGAAGAAAGGCTGTCTTTTCTTAAAATGTGTTCAGCCTAATCCCTGGTCGGGGACTCTACAGATTACCACAATTCAAATGTTGAATCATAATAATTATGTTAGAGAATTAAAAAACAGTATTGGGACTAATTTTGTACCCTTCCACTTGAAAATCCAGGCTCCCTTAGTTATCTTCAGTCAAGCCATACAAGACTCATAGGGAGTCATAAAAAGAACTAAAAATAACCTTACATAGCTTTTCTAGGCATAAAAATGTCATACTTTAACCTCAGAATCTTCCTGGGACAGAACTAAATTCTGTGTCTGTCCCACTTGGACAATGAAAAATTTCTTTTCTAAGACCTTCTTTTTAGAATTAGGTTTTATGTACAATTAAATGCACATAATCATCTTTAAATTTTGTGTGGGCTCGTAAATAACCTGACAGTGTGAGCAGGTGTCAGGAATGGATGCACGAGTGCAATGAGTCATAAGGCAGCAAAGTGGCAGATATTCATAAGGCCAAGAGCAAGTGGGGCTCTTCAGCAGGAGTGTGTATCTCAGTATGTTTCATGGTATACCTCAGACCCTAACTGTGTTGATTTTATTCATCATAATTAATCTGATTTTACATGAAAAAGGAGGATGCTTTTGTGTTAAGACATGATAGCTTCTATGTAAAACATCTCAAAGTTTAAACAGAACAACAATGCAATTTATGTTTTCTAAAGATAAACTTTTGCTTTCTCCACATAAGGGCTGCTCACCCTAGTTTACTGTTACTGAAAGTCCTTTGAAGTAGTGGAGCTATGGCAACCACAAATGTTAATGATGAGGAAAATTACTTATTACTCCTTAGTGGAGTACATATCCTGAAATTTCCAAAATTACTATGCCCTCAAGATGGAATATTAGGAAGCACTGCAAAATGAATATGTTCCTTTCTAAAGGTAAATTATGTTGTAATGTTATCTATTCATCAATAACAATTTTCATAGTTATGGAAAGGTAGTCTAGAACCATTTACTTGAAAGAAAAAATATTAAAAAAGCAAATCAGAAGGGAAAGATTGGACAGAAGAAGGTGCACAATATGACTTTGAAGGATGATCTTATGCTCGTAACACAAAACAAGAAATATTTCATACATTTATGCACCATGGCAATTTTATAAACTTCTGTTCTCCTTTTCATTGCATTTTGTACCTCTCAAAATGAATTTATATTCTTCAATTGTTCTTCATTTTCATTTTGAAAGAGGTAAAGAATTTCCTGCATGAAAATACTCCACAAAGAATACCAGGGTTAGCTTCATGATAAAGACATTTTCAAATCAAACACAATTATTATTATATGATCCATATTAGATTCTGGTACTTTTATGTCTTGATTAGCATCAAACTTCTTGTATTGAAGAGTTTTATTCTGCCAATTATAAATTAACAATTATTATTGTGTTGGGTTTTATGATCCCATACATAAGACACAAAGTAATACAAATAAGCAGGTTTCTTTGGGCTGAATAGAAAATGGGTGCTTTATATAGCCTTAATTGACTCTTGCCCTGGAAAGGTAAATAGAAGTACTTAGAATCTTTATACCATATAAAAATATTGAGATGGGAGGTGTGTTTTCTAGCAATCATCTTCTTAAAAAAAAAAAACAAAAAAACAAACCCACATGTAAACCAAAATCTACAACAGTAAACATTAGGTGGGAGATATTCACAGAAAGGTTTGAATGGATTATTTACATACAGAGCACTGCATTTACACTTTGACTTTTCACTTTCCCTGGGCTTCAATGTCTTTTCAATGTGGTTTAGGGCTTTTCGTGTGTTTGTGGGGCTTTTTTGTTGTTGTTTGAGGGCTATTTTTCTTGAAAGAAAAGTCTTAGTAATTTTAAAAGAAAATGAATGCATGCAACATCCTTGAGGAAGAATATTTGAGTACACTTTCTTTTTGAAACTGTAACACTCTGAGACTTTTTTAAGTATTCAGGTTTGGGGTTTTATTTTTGGTGGGGTTTTTTTTGTTTGGGTTTGGGTTTTTTTTGGTTTTTGTTTTTTTTTTTTTAGATCCTGGGAATTAGGCAGTCCTGAAAAAATGAAAGCTCTGATTTTAGAAGACCTTATTATTTATAATAATTTCCATCTGTAAAAAGGGAATACAATCTTAGCTTCTACAAAATAGATATGTTAGGGTTTTTTTTCAGTTATATCAGGGCAGTGTGTTGCATTAATTTTAAAATCTTATGCCACAATCATAATGAACAGTTGTAATGAATATACCCTACAGTCAAAGCTGCAACAATTAAGAAACTGGTAGGTCCAGCATTTTCATTGAATCCATTAACCTGACTTTGCTATTTGACTTGGTGCTGACTTGTGGAGGAGAATATAGCTAGAAGGATGTGAAAGAAGGTGTGAAAGATAAACTTTTATGTGTATATATATATATATATATGAATTTATTAATCTTACTCCTATAAACACCCTTCCTAATGTATGCAGCTTTCCACCACTGCCAAGCATCTGCATCTAAAGATCTAATCAATTGGAACATATATTCA
This sequence comes from Monarcha castaneiventris obscurior, assembly GCA_026261815.1. NCBI lineage: Eukaryota > Metazoa > Chordata > Aves > Passeriformes > Monarchidae > Monarcha > Monarcha castaneiventris. Next base: position 4,794,410 of record JAMPIT010000510.1, on the reverse strand, counting down.
GTTTTATTAAATTTGCAGGGATACCATGGGGATCAGTTTTTCAGAAATTGTTCATTGATTTCCATAATTGACATGCTTTCTGCAAATCATGCAAATGACAATTACATTACTAGTGGCTTTAGTGTTTTGAACTACTCTGTATGAAAGAAAACAGGATAAATAAATTAACAATAGCACTATTTAAAACTGGTATTACTTTGGCTCTTTTTCTTGACAGTGATAATACAGCATGAATCATTGCAAGTATCTGAAAACAGTGTATACCTTAGCTATATGTCTAGAGGTAAGATTATGTTAACGTCAAAAGAGCCTTGACTTATTTGCTCACAATTATGAACTTTTAAAGGCATATGTGATATCCTGGGGTGTTTTCTTGGCTGCTATCTCCCAGCTGACAGCCCATGAGTCACCACTGGTTTTGTTTGACCTATGAGCTGCTGACACTGAAAATCTTGTGGACAAACAGGAAAAAAACCCAAGAACATATTTTTTGTATGGTTGAAATCCTTACAGTTCATCCAAATACTTATTATTACTTCAGATTCAGTTGTTACAGAACAAGAACAAAGCAAACAGAAGAGAAAAAAATCAGTACTGTTTTAGGAAAAAAAGTTTTATAGTAGGAAGCAGCTTCTTGTTCTCTTGATGATCCCTGGAATGTGTTTCATCCAGTTCTACATATGAGATTATTTAACTGGCTGTTTGTGAGCTGTTTAAAGACATCATATCTCCACGCCTAGTCTGTGCCTCTGGCATTGTTGTATATTGCATCTTCTCCCCCTTTAAAATATTCCCTGTTCCTGTTATTCAAGGCTTCTGCTGTCCTTATAGACCTGTATTTCTCTGTACTACACCACCACATTTGAGTTGTAAGTGTATCATTCTGAACAAAATAGTTACTTGTTTCTCATGTTAAATGTAAAACTATGGTTCTGTCATACAAACATAAACAGAAGAAATCAACAAACAAAAAAACAAAACAAAAAACCCAGAAAAACCCCACAACCAAAAAAACCCCAAACGGATTAATCATAGCTAAAAAGTTACCAATGAACCATGTAAAAGTGAAGTTCTTGGGTTTTAAAAGAAGTTCAGGCAAAGAAAATCTGACAAGCTTCATTTCTGAGGCCTTTCAGAAGCCATAAAAAAGCTCAAAGGGGAAGAAGTAGAAGAATCCAGAGTGTAGCCTGTTACTTAGTGTCAATATTGTATTACTTGTCTACCTGACTCCACAGCCTTAAATGAAGTTGCCTCAGTTTAGGGGTTGCCAAGGGAGTTCAGTGGTCTTCTCAGTGTCCAGCAGCGTCTAACATGTCCATGAACAGGGGAATATCTGGTTCCAGCTAGTTAACTATCTCCTCATTACTTCAGGAACTGAGCAGTTTCTGATATGGTCTGTGGTAGCTATGTAGTGCTTAGTACAACTGCCTCAGATAGGAATTTAGTATCATTTGGGGTATCCTGGACTATCAATCTTGTTATCTACCTATCAGTTTAGAGCAGTATGGCAAGCTGACCTTGGCTGGCCATGAGGTGCCCAGCAACTCTCCCTCTTCTCCAGAGGACAAGCGAGAAAATACAGCAAAAATCTCATGGGATAGATAAGGACAGGGAGATCACTCTGCAGTTATTGTCACAGGCAAAACAGACATGACTAGGGGAAGATTATTTTATTGCCAATTAATAATGGAGGCGTGTAATAGGAAAATAAGAACAAATCTGAAAATTCAGGTTCCCCCAACCCCTCCCTGCTTTCTAGTCTCAACTTCACTCTGGATTCTTCTACCTCTTCCCCTTTGAGCTGTTCAGGGAGATGAAGAATGGGAGTTATGGCCAGTTCCTCACAGGTCGTCTCTTCTGCTGCTTCCCCATCACACTCTTCTCCGGCTCCAGCATGGGGTCCCTGCCCTAGAACACAGTCCTGCACCAGTGCGAGCCCCAGGGCCTTACAAGTCATGCCAGAGAAACTGCTCCTACACGTGCTCCTCTCCACAGGCTGCAGCTTCCTTCAGGGCACTTCCACCTGTTCCATCATGGGCCCCTCCTTGGTCTGCAGATGGATATCTGCTCCACCACGGACTGCCATGGGCTGCAGAGAAACAACTTGCAGAGTCATGAGCTTTGCTAGGGGCTGCAGGAGAATCTCTACTCTTCCCTCCCTCTTCTTAACTGACCTTGGTGTCTGCAGGGCTGTTCCCCTCATATTTCCTCACTCCTCTCTCACAGCTGCTGTTGGGCACTGTTTAATATCCCTTCTTAAACATGTTATCATAGAGACACTATTGATGTCACTGATAATCTCAGCTTTGGATCCCTTTTGGAGCTATCTGAAACTGGTTCTGTCAAACACAGCAGGTCAAGCTTCTCCCAAAAGTCACTTTTGCAACCCTCCCACTACCAAAAACTTGCCACATAACCTGGGTAGAAGGAGCAAAAGTTTCCATAGAGTCTGCATTGTATCTGCCAGTGTCAAGGAGATGTCCCAGATACACCAGGTCATTTTAATTAGGGCTTGACACTTACAGTAGGGCAATCATACAAAACCTAGAGGCAATATGAAAACTCTTCAGCTGGCCAAGCATATTTGATGCTGAGACAAGTAACTCAGGAAGCTCAGTTGGCTCAGTTGTTGATTAGAAACTTAGTTCACTTGCCTTAACTTTGGAGACTATTGCCATTCTAGATACTCTGGAGAAACACAAGATGCCACAAGATAGTTGCCAGATATCATAGAGGATGCACAGAACCAATGTATTTGATGACCAGGGGTGGAGGCTAATCCTGGAAGATTTGAATACTGTAGGTGCCTTGAAATTAAAAGAGATATATTTCTCCTCTGGTTTTGGTTTTATTTTTGTTTTTATTTTTGTTTCCTTCTCCACCCCTCCTTCCCCAGTGTTTAATTACAACACTAAGCTGATTAGAATTAGAAGAGGTTACATCTCTTCCATTTTAGAAGAGTACTCTAACCACCAAGTCATAAAATGAGGCTTACATATGCCTAGTTAATATTTAATCATCTTATGCATAATGGAGCATCTTTGGCAGAAGGAATTGAGAGGATACCTCTCTCCTGGGTAATCTTCCAACTAATAATTAGTTAATCTCAATGGAAATGGAGTCTCAGGTCCTTGAATTCAAGAACAAAGTAAGCCTGTGTCTATCATGTCCTTCATGACCACTACCATCATGATGCTGTTGAATGAAAAGGTCATAAGACTACTACCATGTTTTTTAAAGAAAAACAAGGAACAGGTTCAATATTTGACCCATGCTAGGCAGTTGAAATTTTCCTAGGCATTACTAGCCTGTGTAAGTGTGTTTCCCTCTCTGCAGCGAGTTTGCTACAATAATACAATATATAAAAAATAATGAGGTTTGAAGGGATGAACTGCTCTTGAGCAACTTTCTGTGTTAGGAAACAGCAAGTTAGATCAGTAATGAATGACATTTCTGTCAGACACTCTTTCTTCTATCATATTTTTATTGTATGTAATATATGGGGGGAAAGACCTTTCATATGAAATTTCCTTTGTGAGTCTCCAGACTTATCAGAAATTTATTCAACATATTACTTTGTTTGAAGACACTGGCAAAATATAAACTGGTTTGTAAAACAACACATCAAACCTTTAAAATCCTTTTTCATACCTTAAATATAATCTAGTAACCTAATTTTCCTAATTTTTCAGTGTCTAATGTACTGTAATTATTCACATCAGCAGAAAATTAGTGTACAGCAGAAGAAACATTGTATTATCTTCATCTGCTAGTGTCTACTCTTACTTTGTTTAGGAATAAAAAACTACAGGAGACAAAGAGAAGATTACGTTCCCTCAATCTGGTTCTGTAGTATCTCCAAAGAATTTGTATTAGATCTTGTAATAATGGATGAGAAGACTCGAGAAACATTAGTCAAGATTGTCAACATGCAAGGAATCACCAAGGCAAGGTATTATATCCATATTTCATTAAGATAAAAATAGTTCCTTTACACTAAAAATTTGTGAAGATTGATTACTGGAGGCAAACTTCTTTATGAAAGAGCTTTTCAGAGGTATAAACAATTTTATGCTTCCAATTCCCATTTACTTTTAATATGAATTGGGTGCCTGGCTGGTCTTTGTGTCTTATAAAAGTTGTAAGTGGTGGTTACTTTTTTTCCCTATCCTACTGTCCAGTCATGTCAATAAAATTTGTCATTCTTATAATCAATCCAGGTAATTTTTGACAATTATTGACTTTTGAGCTGCCATATATTTTTTAATATTGCTATAAGAGTATTCCATGTAATCAACAGACTCATCTAATTCTAATAAAAAATCTTTTAGAGACAAGAAATGTATGAAATGTCTATTTTAATCTAATCTGCTTTAATGCAATCTGGTACTTCTGACAAAGATTGCTTTATGGCCGTTTACTGACTTCATTTCCTATGTATGAATCCAGCATAGTGGTGAGCAAGCAATAAAATCAAGACACAGAATTGATACCTAGTTCAAAGGATGCAAAGACCATGAAAACTCCTAACTCAAGTGACAGAGAAGAACCAAAAATTAGAGTAAAACAGATCACATTGTTGCATAGCTACATAGAAGATGCTACTAAGTGGCATAATGTATATTTTTTTAATCCCCAACACCCAGAAGAGAATATGCAGGGAGTGTCTTTTCTTCAGAACAACATTAATTTCCATTGATTTTTCTGTGACCATACATGAGAGCGAGACAGTGCAAAAAAGGAGTCAACAGTCACTGATGTCACACACTTTTAGTCAACAGGTCAAAAGGGATGTAGATTAATTTAAAAAAAATGTTTAAAAATCAATCGTCTGAGATTAGACCAGCAATGTTTTTTCACTTTTTATCCCTTCTTAATTAAGAAGAGGAATCTTTGTGAGTGACACAATGATTTTTCCCAAACAGGTGGTTGGGTTTTTTTGCTTTTGGTTTTGTTTTATCCTTAGATATTGCCTCACTCTTAAACACTGTCCAGAAGGCAGCTTGCTTCAGGATAAAACAAAAACAAACAAACGAAAACAAACAAAGATAAATCCCCACATTCTGTTTAACCAAATACATTTAATGCCTTCTAAGACTGAGATTGTAAGTGATGGTCTAATGCAAAGGAGACCTGTGAAACACGTAGGTCCCCCAAGAGTACGAATATGAGAAAAGAACAAAGGCACCAAGTGTACAAGCAGTGGTCAATGAAGGAACACAGCCTGTGGACCTGGGTAAAACTGGTAATAGTAATAATAAAGAGAGCACACAACAAGCCTTCAACATATATAAAATGCAGTAAGTTTTGATATAACAGGAAAGTTTAAAACCATGTAGAAAGAGCAAGTGAGTGATGATGTTAACAAAGACAAAATAACTCAGGCAGACCTTGTATGAGGAGAGGGAACCCATTAAGGTTAACAATACACTACTCTCAGAAAGGAACATGGGATACAAGACACTGTAACCTCCCCTGTTTTATCTCTAAAGAATTAGAACACACAAGGACAATGTAAAGGTCAGAATAAAAACAAAGGTGTAAATTCTAGAAAGTCTCTGTATGGCATAACTGAAAATTAGCTACAACTAAATAAGTGGATAACTTGGAGTAGAATCATTATCATCCTTCTTATTAGATTAACAACTCTTTGATTAGACTATTAAGGTTTTAGTTAGACAGATGCTAAACCCTTGGATTTTTTATATAAAGTGTATTCTTTGTTCTTACCCAAATTTCACATGATCAGGTTACTTGCACTGATATATTTGCTTTTAAAATTTGTGAGGAAACATCTGGGATTTCATACAGAAAGAACTTTATAATCTTAAACAGCTGGATAATAGAAATTTGATGAAAGCAGTACAAAATGCAAGGTCCCAGGAACTTCTGTTGTTAAGCAGAAACACATCAGCTGGAAACACCTGGAAAGTAAACAACAGCAGCCACCTTAAGGGATCATAGTATGATGATCCATCCTTTACATGATGTAGCTATTAAAAACCCCCTAAGATAAATTACAGAGATACTTCCAGTAACAGTGGAAAATACTCAAGTCATTTCACAATTTACTGCTAAGACCAAGTCAGAATAAGTTACACTATCTGGTCATCTGTTTAAAATGAAAATAAACTGAAATTTGAAGTAAAGAAGACTAGTAAGTGAGTCTATTTTATGAGAGAAGATAATAAGCCATTTGAATAGAACAAAGATGTAGATGAGTATGATTGTCCTTTATAAACATTTGTGAAGTGAAACACATTGGGGCAAAAGCTAATTTTTCCAAAAAACAGTAGTGGCCAGAGGAGAAACTAATACAAAATCTGTAAATTCACATTTGAAATTAGAACCTTTAGAGACGTAATGTTGCGGGGAAATCTTACAATAAAGGCAAGAAGGAAAAAAGAAAACGAAACACTTACTGTCTCAATGTGAAGTATGCAAAGTAATGGTTACTGTTGCAGGGAAGTGACTTCATTACCAAAAATTTACTTCTCACCTCTGTTTTTTTTATAATGGTAAAGACAGTTCCATTTTGTCCTACAAATGCATTCAATAATTTTTGTAAACATTTCAACAGCAAAGAAAATTTTAGATGCAATGGAATCTGTAGCGTCTGGCTTGCAGATAAGATATGTATTATACAAGCTTGGCAACATTCAAAAAATTTCATACATATATAAAAAGCAACACTATATTTCTATGTGATTTGACAATTTATTTCCTATAAAACTAACAGAGAGCTGAAAGGAAGCTCTTCTCTGTTTCCCACTTAATCACCTACCTATTAATATGACAGTAGAATTGACTTGGTTGTCACAGAATCTTAAAATATTCACTGCAAAGCAGTCCATATAGTTTGCATTCTACTGGTGAGAAAAGGGCATTCTGACATCTCAATTAAACCTATGTTCAAATCTCTATTAAGCCCATAGAAAAGATTCTCAATGAAAAAATAAAGATCTTTCAAAAAGTTTAAATTTGTAATATCTCTACATTCATGCATGATTTTTTTTTCTCCTAACTGTAGAAGGATAATAGCATTTGTGTGCTATCACCACATTCTGAAGCTACTTTAAATAATATTTAAGATATTCATCTATCCTAAATAATGAATGACTGTTTTCCAGAGAGCTTCAAAGTATACTAGATATAGAGAAGTCAAGAGGTAAGACACATCTCTTAAATCCTGTCAGAATAACAATAGAGAATGTAAGAATGGCAGGTATTCAGTGCCAGTAGGATCTTTTTTATTCACTTCACAATTTTTTAGTTGTATTTAATGCTGGCTTCTACTTTGTTATTGACACCAGTGTAAGATTTCCATTCATTCTAACAGTTCTCACTGGAAAGTTTCTTCATACATCTAAATTTGCATGGAAAACATTATGCCAAAGTCTATGAAATTTAAGTTATAATTATGTTATAAAGATGAAATTAATGTTTGTCATAACATTATAACTACTGTGTACCTGTGTATCTGTGTGCAACCCAAATGCATTTAAACCAATTCCTGAAGTATTGCTAAGCAGCTATACAGCTACTCTCTGCATAGGTGAGACTATGGATAGGTTTGAAATGATGCACCAACTTCAGGCAAGAGGATTGACTCCTACCCCTATATCCACCACCACCTTCACAATTAAGCACTTGTCTAATGTTTCTGAATATTTCAGACAGTCCTGGAGATGCCCCCAGGCAGTTCCTGCTGTGCTTAGGCCAAGTGGAGACAAAGTTTCTGTCCTTATGTATTACAGGAACGTTAACTAACATGCTGGATGGAGAATCTGATCACCCCAAGAATTTCACAAGTCAATTACTGATGTAGAATTTAATAAACTATATGCAGATAATTTTTAAAAGCCTGTAAAAATGGTTTCTGCAGATGCCAGAATGGTCATGTAGGACTGGATTTTGTGTAGAGAAGTCCACAGGTATTTTGTACACAGTGTAAGATAATAGAAATTGGTCGTGCATACCCTGAAGTGACCATGCAGGATCATGAGCCAGCTGGATTATAAGGGTTTGGCAAAAGTTTGAGGTCTGTCACCTGAATCATGCAACAGAAACACTGGTAACCATCCAGAAGGCTACTAGTTGTCATATTCAAGATGTTTGATTCCCAGTGGGAGTATTTCACTATGTAAAGTATGCCAAACCTTTAAAAGGCTCTTTTAGCAAACACTCTTTCCACAAGTCTTCGTGCTACCTTATAGACAGTATAAAATGTCTTGCACAAGAGATGAGTATTCAACAAGAATGAAAAACTGTTAAAACAGAATGAGTATAAATGGAATAGTTAGAAATACAACCAGATGTTCACTTTTCTGCTGGAGGTTGCATAAAATATGTTAATTTTAAGTGAAAACCTAGGCAATTTTGTTAATTATATGTTTTGCCATTGTCTCACTGGAATTAGGATTTATCAAACTAAAGGAATTAAGACCCCAGAACATTTTTATATACTTGAACCTTGTATTTTTGTGTTCCTTATTGTATCTTACTTAAGTTGAATAATTATCAGTTGCAGAAATTATTAATTTAATTTTATTTTTCAACATAATGCTCAAATGATCAGTGTTGTCAGGTACTATTATATTTGTTGACTGCTGAATCATAGACCTGCTTCAGAATTGCTGATGTACTTTTTCATTATGAATATCTATGAGAGAACACATTTGCACAGATAACTATGGCTCGATTTCCATTTGTAGTGTATATTGTAGTTACAGATTAGTTCATTAAAATGTCCTTGGAAATTAATAGTAAGAATAAAACCTTTACATAGGATTTATTTTACTTTCTAAGTAATTTAGGTAAATACTTATAACAGTATTTTCCCATTTTAAACACTGCATTCTGATACAAGTCATGCTTATCATTTTAATTTCAGTAATAATGTCCTCATAAATAGATTCCCAAACATTTTCAGAATGAAGAAGCAATGAGTTATTCCTAAAAACTGTGATGAGTAAATAGAATTCAAGGAATTTCCTCAGTGTCATTTTCAGCTACATTTTTGCCATGATCTATGAAGCTTTTCTGAATTTTCATCCTTTTCTTCAAATGTTATACCTTTTTATTTTTTTAATAGGGAATTGGTCATCCCAGGTTTGATCACTTGAATAAGTTGCATATTTTCTGTAACATAGAATACTATGTCTTACATTAATTTTTTTCATCAACTATGGTCTGGAGCACTAAGAGAGAACAGTACAGCTTCCTGATAAGAACAAAACTTTCTTTCATTTTCAGTTTGAGACGTAGCTTGGATATTCCAACGTGTCCAGTGATGAAAATCCAACACTACCTTAAATACTTGAGAAGACTTTTGTTCTGTAGAAAATATTTGTATAAAGCTCTTTTAAAAGTAAATAAAATAAGAACAGAATGACTCCTAATAAGAATGATGATTCACCAGAGTAAAAAGGATGGGGACACCAATGCCTTGACCTGATAGTCACAAAATTTTAATTCACATTCAGATGTTATTTATTGGCATTAAAAGTCATACATGGAGTACATTTTATACCTTAGACTCTCTCCCATATGCTGTTTTCCTTATATTGTTGAAGAAAATATTTACTTTTAAGAGATTTAACCTGACTTTTCACAGTCTTGATCCTCTTGCTTTTCAAAAAAACATTGTCCTAAGTCCCAGATGGCTATTCTATGAAAAATTATAATCATGAATTAAATGGGCAAGCTAATCCCATTAAATGGACAAGTCCCATGGAAGACACGGGAAAATATGTGTAGCTAACCACCAGCATAATCAGAGGTAATTGCTTTAAAAAGCAACATTCCCTTATAAACTATTGACACTGAATTTGTAGTCTGAGATATAGATGTAGCCAGGGAGTTAATTTCTTTCCATGTCTGTGACATCATTGTTGTTTGTTATTTTTGGAGAATGTGTGTTATTGCGTGTCCTAAAAATATATATTTGTGGAGCTCACATAGCCATGAAGAGGCAAAAAAGTCACAGCCTTTTTCATGCTATTGTGTATTTCACATCATTTTGAACACTATTACTGAGTATGTAATTTATTGCTTGTCATAGACTTCCCTAGTAAATTTTAGTCCGTGATGTTTAATCCAACAGTTCTTTGTCTCTCTCTGAGCCTGACTGGGATGCAAGTCCCTGAACATTGGTATCCAGAGACATTTCAGACACCCACGAGTATCCTTATTGCTCTCTATCTGCCACACTACATAGATAGGAATCCCCTAATGTTTCTGTACAAGGTAAATGACTCAGACTCCTAAGACACAGCAAATTGAACTAGACATGTATGAGTAGGGAAATTAATTTCTCTCTGAAAGTCAAAATACCTCCATCCACTTAAAGGTACCAGCTTCACATATTACTGAGGAAAACCATCCCTCTAACTGCCATTAATCTGGGCAGTGTTGATTTCTTTTTAACCCAAGAAAGTACATAGAAAATTAATGATACAAAAAAACATTTATGGATGATGCTCCATTGCCTTCACATATCCTCATAGCTGGTTGATTACCCACAGTTTTCTGTGATCCTGTTAGCCTCATGTGAAACATGGATTTCAATATCTGAAAGAATGGGGCTGCATGTACAGATCCACAGAGGCCCCAGTGAAACATGTTTCTTTATCCAATGTGGTTATCCTGCATTTAAACCTTTAAATATTTAAATGCATATTCATTTCAACCATACATCTTCTCTACAGCACAAATGTTCCTCACAATGTTTTCACAGTTCTTCTACTATGGTTTATTTTTTAGCCTGTCACTTCTGAATTTAGCATTTAAATTTCCATTAAATATGTTGGTAAATACCAACATCCAGAAACACTTTGTGAGCCCAAGAGTTAGGTTCATCTCTAGCCATGATTTATGCACGTTATGACCCAAGCACACATTATCCCACACTGTCTTCCAAAACCTTCTTCCTATTCTTTCTCATATGGAAATTTATCCATGTTGTCAGAGAAGAAGGATTACTACACTGGAACAGATCCATCAGTCTGGACTTGCATGGGAGAAGGGCCTCTGGAGGTACTGTGGCACATTTTTTCCCTCAGAATACAGTGCACTGTTTTAATCTTTAATGACAATGAAGAGATTAATTTATTACTTTAAGTTTTCTGTCTTGGATATGATTTCAAAATGGACCCTGACCCAAGTGATACCTTTGAAACCTGTTCCATGTAAATTGTGACCGTAATAAAATTACATCAGCACCTCAACTGCTTGTTTATTTCAGAGCTTCCTGTAGCACATCCAGAATATCTAGAAGACAGTGGATAGACAGTTAATGGTATGTATGACCTTCCTAGAAAAAATGTATAAGGATTACTCTGTATCATGAAACAGAACAAAGCTGCCATCATGCACCTGATTGCCAAAATTATATCAGGCCTGTTTCCTGAAGCATTTAATGTATTCCTGGTGTATTTATTGTGTATTCCTGATATATTTATCCTCCACCTCCACACCAATATTGGAGGTTAAACTGTCCTTATTTGGAAACCTGTTTAGCATGACAAAAGAAGACCCGCTCTCCCACCGTATCTGGAAAATAATGAAAGATATAAATCCCTTCTTAACCCCCCTGTTTATATTAGCTGTAAGGATTTCTATTTGGTCTCTTTAGGCAATGATATTTCATATTAGATGAAAGTTTATAGTGGCAAAAGTCTACCATATAAACATTGTCCATGACATTTTGTGAAATATTAATATTTACTTTATTTTTTTCTAGTAATTTTCAGACTTGACCAAACTCAAGGATCATGACTGCTTGAAGAGAATTTATATTTTATAATAAGAAAACCTGGATCCAAAAATAAGCCCCATCCTCAAATCATAGTTACATTCAAATCTCTATACCTGAGTGGCAGTCTTTCATATATACTAACTTTTCCGCTATTCATTTCCTTCGGTATTTTCAAGGTCAGAGGGCAAAAGAAAAAGCACAGTTTTCTATTTAGTTCTGAGAACTGAACACCACATACTGCTTTTGAATAACTGATGATTTCGTTTGCAGGACGTGACTGCTAAACCCTTCCCCTCCTCCCTGGCTCTCTGGCATTCCAGCTGAGATAATCAGTAGAAAGGGACTTTGCACCAAATGTAAATGTGAAACATGATGGTGTGAAGCTGCTTACCAAGCTGTTAGAGACAGTGAAAAAACAAAGATTTGTACTGGATTAAAAAAATAAAAAATCCTCTCTGCAATGATATAAAGGAAGAAAAAAAGCAGATGTTAAGATTATAATTTTGGTGATCTGGAAATCTGTCAGTGAGTTCAAAAATGGTAAATTAAATTAAGTAAAGGAGGATAACTACATCTTTCAAAACAGAGCAGGATAGTAGCTCCAGTAGAGAAAGCATCATTAGAATTTGGATACATTCACTCTGCAGGCAACTTTTCCTTTCTGCTGAGGTCTATCTTGCTTTAAATTATCCATTGTATCTATTCCTCACTTCTGTTAAAAGTCACCTGTAGCTCTGTAGAATTTGCAGTCTTCTGGAGATAATAGTCAGGAAAAAAAGTGAGCTGTTTGGAAATGATGAAGAAAAAGAGAATAAGCTCCCCAAGTATATGGGAGAATTGCTCAGTTATACAATATATTATTTAAAAATGAGTTCGGGAGAGAAATGCAGATGGTGGCCTACTGCTTCAGCACAGCAGAGTTTTGTCAGAGGAACAATTTTTGAGTTGTTCTGCTTTGGACTTACAATAATAACTACCAGTGAAGCACAGCTGGTGTTCAGAAGGCAGAAGTGTAGTAATCCACTTATGTGAAAGAAGTGATTGTATAGGAATAATTATAAAAAGATACATCAATTAAAAAAATTTAAAAGTCATGGGTTGAGAGGAAAAAAGGTGGTTGCAAATCTATCTTTTATGCTGGATCACACCGAGGTACTTATTTGGAATACAAAAGCATAGAAAGAAAATGGTCCATTATGTGACATAAGATTTAAATTTCTTCATAATAATTTTTTTCAGATTAATTTGAATTAAGGTTTCAGTTTGAGTTTTATTTCTATGGAGAAATAGATCAGCAGTACTTAGACGGAATCTGATGTGAATTACTTTGATATATGTCCTAACTGAACTAGTTTTGAATATATTATCTCCTATATGTATTGCATTTTAAAAAATTTATAATTCAGATGTAGTCATTTTTCCTTATAAAAAATAAAACAATGGAATTTAAATCGGAATTACATAGAAAAAAGAACTACCTCTGAATACCATGTCAAATTTTGATTGCTTCTTTTTGACTGCAGAAAGTGTGCATGAATATGCCAGTTCACAATTTAGGGCGGTTTTTTGTATAACTTAAGTCTTTTAAAACATATTTTGAATTCCTTCATAAAGCAGTGCTTGTGCAAAAAGAAAAAAAAGAAATTACTGTATTGATAACTGTTAAATTTCAGAAATTACAGGGAAACTCTAGAGTCATAGGATCAGTTACAACGTTGGGAATTTAAATTATAAATGCACCTATATGTATATGCATGTGTGCGTACATTTTTGTTAGTTTCTTTTCTTGGTCCAAGACCTTTTTATTGCTATTATACTGAGTCTTATTAGGTATGTGTTTTATTGGAGATGTGTTTTATAATGTGGCTCTGGAATCCAGAGCCTTAAGGAAAATATTACATAGCCTTACACTTCATATTTAATTCACAGTTTTGATATAAACAATATTTATATTTTTATGACACAAAGGAATAGATTTAATGGTTTATTTTTACTTCATTTCTGTGAAGAAATTATGGGTAAATCAGAAAATTTATATTTTATTACTAAAAATATATGTTAATTAAAACTGAGGTAAATATAAAAGCATCTCAATCTCAGAGTAACTGAAAAAAATTTTTTCTTATTCAGCCCTGTGGGATATATTAATGTTATCTGACTTTTATTTTATTTGAAATTCCAGAAGAATGACGGCATAATTACATATGCTACATCTTTCCATGGAAGAATTGAGGGCTATAAGGTTTCCCAAAATGCAATTGCAAACACATTTACATGTTCATTACTCTCACTAAAAAGTTAGCTGAAGGATCCCCAAAACAGCTCTATTCTATTTTCAGTGGGTTTTGTTTCATTTTCAGAGCATCCTGAAAAATAAGAAAAGCACCTTGCCAAGCATTCTCTTTCAGCACACTTCAAAATATTTTAAATTCTACAAATGTCACATTTAGCCTTCCACCACGTTAAATTAAACTCAAGCAAAAGCAAACAACAATTCAGAATCTCCAAACATAATGAAAAAGGAAAAACCATGATCAGGAAGACTGGTCTGGGTGACATGGATTTTTGTAGCCAAAGACTCTGAAGAGGCTATTGCATCATACAAAACAGCAGAAAAAAAAATGATTTGCCTTTCCCTCTAATTCTTTATTTCCTATGGGAATAATACATAAAAATTTATTTCTGGGAAATAGACTACTGTTAACAGTGCTAAGTATGATTAATCCAGAAAACACAAATGTACATATGGAAGGATTTTCACTATCTGAATCACAGTTTTCTACAGAAGTCTGTGAAGTCCCATAAATGATTGTTGACAAACTGCGGTTTGTGAACTTAAAATAATATCCTAAATAATTAAGAAGGTGAGAAGGAATATAGACTATGATCTGATATTAAAAGACTTTTGCCTGACAGGATCACTATTTCTCTTTAATGGCATAATTGTTGAACATTGTCCCAACTTCCTTTGTATTAACATAATGCCAAGGAGGTGCTACATTTTACAGGAGCAGGCTGGATTACTTGGGGAAATGAGGACTGTGACAAGTTTTTAATCATGTGAGTTCTCAATTGTATTGTTTCCTGATGCTTCTTGGCCATTTAGGGATACCATAATATTTTGCCTTTATAAACACATATTCTTGATAACTATTAGCATGCTTCTATATGACTAGCCCCAGTAAGTCAATCTACTGATTGCAGAAGGCTTTTGTTCTCAAGACTACAAAATGCACAAAAGACTGAAAAAAACTTTTAGTTACCTATATCTCAGTTTCAGCACAATAGCTCTGAAGTTTTTGTATCACTACCAGAATGCTTGTAAGAAATGTAAAATAAATAATTCTATAAGAAATAATAATAAAATTAGATGCAAAAGAAACTACATTATACATTTTTGTATGCTACCAGTAAACAGTTTGGAGACCCTGACCCAAGCTTTTGTGGGACCGAAGGAAAGTGGCGCCTTCCTTCTCAAATTTCATTGTGACCGCAAGATTTACTTCTGAAACTGTTCTATGATCAGTTCAGACAAAATAACTCCCATTCTGTTTGCAAAAGAGAACTTTTGTCTGATATGAGTTATCCTGAAAGTAAAGCTAGATGGAGCTAGAGCATATTAATATATTGTTTGTTGCAAATTTACTGCTGATTGACTACTTGGTCTACATCATCGTGGTCAGGCCAATAAAATCTGGAGGTGCTAACGAGTAGCTTGAGTTTGATTATTGGCCTTGTAAAAAGAAGTGCCCTTTTAATAAATATCCATGGAACATTTTCCTATTAGCATGATATTCTAAAGTTAAAAAAATCATAGAGACATAATTTCCTTTTTTTTTTTTATTAAAACCCGAATCTGTTTAATTTTGCTATTGTAATTTCAATATCATAATTTGAATATCAGAGGTCCACTTTTTCCACTATCCTCTCTTATGCACCAATCAGGTGTTGCCTGTGGAAAAAGTGTAAGAAACTAGTTATAAATGTCCTTGATTTTCCTCCTAGGGATCAGCAGCTCAAAGACTTCGAAAGGCAAAAGTGATTCATTTGTTCTTAATGGTGTTTAGTGTTTTGTCCCTATCACTATGTGTTTTGTACTCATTTTTTGAATCCATATAAGCTTTTGTTTCTTAAAGATTTTATCAATGATTTCCATACCTTAACTTTTCTTTATATATGTGTGCTCTTTTAGCCAAAATACTGTTCCATATTCTTTGAGCCTAAGACATTCTGTTTGTGTCATTTTTTTTCCCTTACAAGAAACTATGAATATTCATTCTCTATTCTTTTTTTTTTCATGTCATGGCTTTAAAGCAAATCTCTCATCTCTTTTCTGGTTGAAAAGCCATCTTAATTATTCCTAGAGTGGAATCTCTTTTATTCCTTTCAACAACCGCTTTTCCATTCATATCTTTAACTCCTTTAGTTCCATGTTTTTGAAATCAACAGCCCAAAGCTTGTTGTAGTTTCCTCTGTGTGGGTGCATCACATATTTATAGTGATTCCCTAGTGGTTTTTTCCCGTATTTCTTTGCTGATAAATTACACCGTATAGTGAGGTCCTTCTGCAATCCATTGCAGAAGCTACCATCTTGACTCTGTGAATAATTTCAACAGTGAAGTTTTTCACCAGCTTTTCTGAGTCATTCATGTTCCTTCTTTATTCACCACCAAAACTTGCCATCAGCTCAGACATGTTACTGGTATTTATTTATTTATTTATTATGTAGTTATGAGAAAACTTACCTCAGCTAAGTCAATATGTTATTCTGTAAAGGCAACAGACAATTATGTATGGAGATGAAACATCTGAAAAAATCAGTTCACATAAAGATGGTCACGAAAAACTTGTTACAAGCTGGTAACTCAGCTGTCAGTGTGGGAAGTGTAGAAGTGAATACGCATGTGTACAGCATTTTGGCAAAGGCAGTTTGCCATAAATGCAATCAGTTTGGCAGCAAATCCAAATAAATATAAAATATGAAAGAACTCAAGATAGCTCCATTACTGGACCCTGCTTTTGCATTAACAGTGAATTGGGGATAATGAATCCACAAGAAAAACATGTAACAAACTTCCAATTAAATTGGGATTTCTTATTCTAATCTGAAAAAATATTTGATAAATATTTTTTTAAAGAGTGAGAAAAACATATACATATACATCCTGTATACTTATCCTGCAAAGAATATTAGAAAAAAAAAAATTAAAAACTTGACATTTGCCAGAATTCATCTTATGCAGAATTTTTCTTTTAATTACTGTGTCTTCTATCTGAACCTTGCTACCTCTAGGATGTTTTTACAGGCTGTGGAAAGAGACAAGAACAAAAGGTGATTCAGATATTTGATAAAACAAAGGTTAACTGTTTTTACTCGACCCAGAGGCAATTTGTAAGTGGAGTTCCTGAGGGGTCTATCTTGCGTCCTATTGTGTTTAATACCTTTTCCAATGACTTGGAGAAGGAAGAGAAAATCTACACACTAAGTTTGTGGATAACTCTAAACTTTATGTTTATGGGTGTGTATGTGTGTGAGCAGTCAGTACACAATGAAGGCACAGCTGCTGCCAGAGGGACCTAAAGAGGCCAGTGGAATAATACAACGGGAACTTCATGATAAGGAAATGCAAAACCCTGCACCTGCATATGCTGGCCCTGTGCTGGTACAGTTTGCTGATTGCCTCAGACAATAACAGTTCTGCTGGAAAAGCTGGGGTTCCTCATGCCCTGGCAGCAATGAATCTAAATACCTTACTGTGCTGAAAATTCACTGACATGAATTTAATCAGTAGATAGAGGGTAGTGACCATTCTCCCTTACTCAGCATGACATTAGCCTGAATCACAGAATCATAGAATGGCTTAGGTTGGAAGGGACCTTAAAGATCTAGTTTCAGCTCCCTGGACAAATCCAGGGGTGCCATCCACTAGACCAGGTTACTCAGCCCTCCATCCAGCCTGGTCTTGAACACTGCCAGGGATGGGTTATTCACAGCTTCTCTGGACAACATATTCTAGTGCCTCACCACCCCCACAGTAAAGAATTTCTTCCTAACATCTGATCCAAATCTAACATCTTGTGGTTTAAAACTGTTCCTACTTGCCCTATCATTTCCTGTGCTTGCAAAAAGTTTGTGTAAAGTCCCCTTTAAATTCTGGGAGGCCACGATTGGGTCTCTCTGAAGCCCTCTCTTCCCCAGGCTGAACAACCCTAACTCTCTCAGCCTGTCTTCACAGGAGAGGTGCTCCAGTACTCAGATCACCTCGGTGGCCCTCCTCTGGACCCACTCCAACAGGTCCATGTTTTTCATGTGCTGAGGACCCCAGAGCTGGACACAGTAGCCCCAGGTGGTGTCTCATGATGGCAGAGTAGTCACATCCTTCAACCTGCTGCTTGTGCTTCTTTTAATGCAGCCAAGAATGTGTTTGGCCTTCTGGTGTGTGAGGGCACATTGCTGGCTCATGTCCAGCTTTTAATCTACCAGAACCCCCAAGCCCTTCTCCTCCTCAGAGCTTGCTCTAAGTGAGAATTTTTCCCAGTCTCGGATGTCCCTACCCAGGTGCATCACCTAGCACTTGGACTTCCCCCATTACAGTCTTGTGAGAATCAGGAATAATTCACTCCAGTTTAATCACACAGCACAAAAAGACATAGATAACTTGAGTTAGTCCAGCGGAGAGTGATAAACACTGTCTTGGGGTGACTTTATGAGGTGTATCCCCTATCAATTAATTTTGTGCCTTTTCTGTGCCTTTAAACTGAGCCTGAGAGGGGAGAGAGGAAAAAAAAAAAGGGCGAACATTTCAAAGCAATTTGTTCAAGGACACAAGACAAGATACTCTCCTCTGTTTTTTCTGCTCTGGCAGCAAGGGAGGAGGAAACACCCTTGGTGCTTCTCAGCCAGCTTTTTTTCAGCTCTGTTTTTTTTCTCTGGAGAGAGACACAAAGAGTTGAACTTTGTTTTCTTGGGACTTTGGTTTTTCCCTTCTTCTCTTCTGGATTGTTTCAACAACATCAGAACATATCAGGAGAATTTTCCACTGAGGCCCTGGAGATGAGGGGCCCACCCCGACCCAGCTCTGAGGAGGAGAGGGCTCTAAAATCTTCCTAGGTTTTCTCTCTATACCAAGGGGTTTCACTGTTTAGCATTATTATGCTTTTCCTGTGTGTCTGTTAATAAATAGGTTTTACGTCTTTCACTTTCCTTCGAGGAAAAAGTTTTTTTCCCGAAGCTGGTGGGGGGAGGGGTGATTGTAACTTGCTTTCTATCAGAGGATATTTTCCTCCAAATTTGTCCAAACCGGGACAAACACAAATATAATTTTTGGTGTTTAGTAGCTGAATCTGGTTATGATATTGAATCCCACAAGCAGAAAAAAAAAAAATACCAGTTAGAAATTATCAAATCTGCTGACATGATAACAGAAGGCGATCCATGTCTCACAACTGTACAGGAATGCTGTGAGCACAACTGCTCAATAGACCTGAAACTTAGTATTGCCATACAGCATCATTCCAAATTCACAGCTAGCCTTGGCTACACAGTGTGCTTCAATGTACAACAATCTAGCACCATGGCATGCTTTAATGTGTGACTGTGGTGTAATGCTGGGTGATAATGAAAATACTTGGCCCAAGCCTGGTAATCTCTGTTTTAGAAATTCATCTGTGTATTAAACACTACTGTTTGCTTTCTCAGTTGGTGACTAAAATGACTCACTTACTTGAGGTGTTTGGAAAATATTACGGGATATTTTGATTTTTGCCTACTAGTGAAGGAAAACCAGTTCTTGTTTCTGTTGGCACACTTAAATCAAGGTTTTATGTTAAATTTGCGGATCTGTACTAAAGGTGGAAAGTGGACCTCAATGAAATGCTACATTTAGATTGATCAACCAGGTATTTCACTTTAGGAGTGCAGCTTCCTTCAGCCTCACAGACACTTCTTTCAGCACTTCTCTCAGCTTTGTAACTGAACAAATAGACTAACAAAATTTCTGTTTGTGTTGAAGAAGGTAACTAAATTCTTTCTTTTTTATTTTCCCATGCACACCTAGCAATTGGAGATAAAGACATTTTTAAGTGCTTAAAATTGGAAAAGGGTGAATCAGGCTTGGGAATTATATAGTTCTTCTACCACCTCAGAATCTGCCCTATTATGTTTTTATCTATTGCTGCTTCATGTCACTCAGAAGTATCTGTCACTTAATCAGATTCTCTGATTAAGATGCAGAAAATGTTATATGTTTAAAAGAAACTATAAGCATTCCAGCTATTAAAAGAAAACATTTTTTTTTTAAAAGCAGGTTTTGTTTTCCTGTTTGTTATACACCAGTTTGTGGGAACGGAGTTACACCAATTTAAAACATTGAATAGACGACCTACACAAGCCTTAGAAATTTCAAAATTAAAGTACTGAGGGTCATTTAAGGAGAAGTATAATCACGGTAAAATCCAGATTGATCCCATTCTCTGAAAAAAAAGATGGTGAAATTAAACACTTCCTATTGCTAGACTTCCCTGAGGAACAAAACTATTCTTTCCCCAAGAGAACAATCCAATTCTACAGTGATTAGAAATTCTATTAAAGATATCTGCTTCTACAGTATAACTTTCTGTCCAGTAGTTTAACAGAAAGCTTTTATGGGCAGAAGGAATCACTTATGATTACTTAATCTGGCTTTGTCAGTGCAAAGGTCATGGAATTCTTTATAGCACTTTCATCTTTTACTCCAGCTAAATCTGATTAAATACAAATCTGTCTTTCAGAAGGAAGAATGGTCATTCTGTTAAAGCATCAAGTGCTGAAGAATTTACTACATTTTTAAGTAATGTCATCAATTGGATGCTTATTTTTAACAGTTTTTTGTACTTACTCAGTTTTTAATTTGTTGGCATAGTTTATCTCTTTGTTACAAAGAGCCATGTGATTTCCAGTACAGATTGCTGTGCAGTTTCTTTCGATTCTAGCCTACTGATGGGGAGCTTTCCTTAGGAAAACAGTGATCCACAAGAATCAAATACAGTGATAATTTTGGTGCACAGTGGGAACTAGCAGATTGATTTGGTTGTCTAAATGTGGGTATCTGGTGCCATTTGAGATGCCTTGAAGTATCTAATCTGACTTCCAGCTGTCACTGCAGAAGAGCTCAAGTCATATCTTGTGTCATATCTGCCAGTTCCACACAGATATGCTAGGACATCTAAAAATGGCACTAAGCATCCAACAGTGAGCAACTAAATCCAGGCACGGAGAACTGTTCAGTTAAAATTCTATTTCAGTTAAAATAGACATCAGCATTTGGTCAACTAAGTAGCTTTGCAGACACCACTGGGAGCTATTCAGTTATGTGAACATAGATGTCTAAGCCTATTTGAGATTCTGTAGTGTATGTTAGATGTATACCAGGACTGACAGATGTTAGATGTATTACAGACCCAGACCTTTCTGGAGTGGCAGTGGGAGGCCATGCAGGGTACTCTAGGGCCTCTGAAAGAGTAGAAGGAGGGATTTGTACAAGTGGTGAAAAATTAACCTCTTAATGATATGAGTCTTATTCCTCAATGATTTCAGTGAAAAGTGACAGTGACTCTCGTATTGTTAGGTACATAACTTATGAACCTTTTGAACCTTCTGAACCTTCTGTGTTCGGCTTTGTTTTGAATTCAGTGGGGAAGATGGATACACACCTATCTCTTTCGCAGTCAGCAAAATGGTTTTATGGAAGTCACAGAATCACATAGGGTGGGGGATGGAAGGGCCCTCTGGAGATCATCGAATTCAGTACCTATGTCACAGGGTAAAGCCTATATGAAGGAGTAGACACAATAGGGCACCTATAAAGTTCCTTTTTTGTTAGTGTGGAAACCCTGGTTCCTCTTATAACAGGAGCAAATATGAGCTTTAGGACGAGGCAGAGGGAACTTAAAAGAGGTCATTGGAAGAACATTATACCACTCAGTTGCCTAAAAGTGAAGATTTAATGGGTAAGCTGCCAGCCCTGCTCTCATGGATGCCTGGCAGGGTCTGCACTGCTCATGGCCCCCAGCCCACGTGTGGCTGCTGTCCCTCAGCGCCCTGACCCTGCCCAAGCCTTGTTTGGCAGCCTGGGTGTCAGACACAGAGGTTTGACCTTTGGCTTGGGCTTTTGTTTAATGTTGGGCTCCTATGGATATGTTCCTCCAACGGGTATTTTTTTACATGTGTGCTGCTTTCTAATTAGAATGATCAGCATGAACAACCAGTGGCCTCACTGAGAGTGATCTCTGTGATTTTCCACATGCCCAAAGCCATTACCTGGGTTGCTATCACATTCTGACTTCCTATCCCAAATATCTTAAAAAGATAAGAAGTTTTTATTACTTTTGTTTCCTTGTTTCTTTTCCATTCACACCTCAAGAGAAGAGCACATGTAGCCCAGTGCACATCAGTAAGTCTTCCCTTCATCTGTGTTTCTTTTGTTTTCCCAGTACATACCAAGATCATCGAGAAGGTTAAGTGGTGGGTCACACTTAACTGCATGGTGCTATTTGCCCTGTGTCAGAGGTCACAGCACAGCTTCTGGAAGCCGCAACAGCAGAGAACCATTTTACTATTTCGCTTTTCCTTGCCAGTGTTCTTGTAAGGTTTCATAACCTTGATAAATTTCACTGGCAATTTGCAAAACACTTGAAATGTGTATTTTACAGGCAGTCCAGATATGCCATGTTTTAAATAATAATGTGTGCTGAATAAATACTGTAGTCAAATATACAGTCTGCACAAAAAAAAATAAATGCATTGTACAGTACACAAAAAATACTGCCTAAGCACTTGTCTTTATTCAAGACATGTTTTAAAATATTTTTACTGCAAAGAAAACTATTAATAATGAAAAGAGCATAGTTGAAGATAGTGCTAAATTCGCCTAGAAATACATCTCTGCACTAACTCCATTTCTATCCTTTACTTCAGTGAGAAATGTAAATTTTCTTTATGAAGTTATGCAGAAGTCTTAGCTTCATTAGTGTACACACAGTTTTCAGTCTTGTGTTTCAGTTTGCTTACTGAAAAACTTACTTTCAGCCATTTATTTTATGTACCTTTGTTTTAAATTGTGATCTTGAATACCACAAATCAATTAAACTTTGTCAAATAAACATAATAACAGTACTGAAATGAACAAACACAAACATACCACACTGCCTTTCGTGATTATGCTACAATTCAAGCTTATCAGATTGTCTGTTCCTACATTTTTTTAAATAGTGAAAGAAAAAGTGCATAGAACTCTGGCCCAGTGGCTCTCAAAGTGCTTGCCACTTAATGCTTTCTTCTTTTGCAGTTAATAAAGACTTTCCAGCCTCAGAGTTGCTCCACTGAGCTCAGAGAACATTGTAAAGGACAGAGAAACCATGAGTTCTATTTTAAAAATAAAGAAAAGTAGACACAGAGTAGCACAGCCATGTACTTCAGATCGTTCATCAGATCACTGGCAGAGATAGATGCTACCATTTGATGCATCCTTGAATACTTCTAGAATGAGGTGTTAGAAGTTTAATTATTTGGGATTTGTTCCACAGCTGCTTGCAGCCAGAAGGTTAAAGGGAAGTTTTGGGAAGCATGGAGCTGCTGGCAGGGCAGGGCTAAATACTGCCTTCAGTACTTTATAGACAGCATGCAGGCTGTCTATACATGCATATACATACATATACAGATATACATGCATATGCACACTTCCTCTCTCCCTCCCTCTCTCAGATTTCAGAAGAAATCCTTCTTCCAGTTATTCTTATTTGATGTATCATGCTATATTTATTATGCAGCCCCAAGGGCTTTTAAAATTATGATGTGTCTAGGGATTTTCAATTCCATGGAAAAAGTTCCCACAGTTTTAATTGTGGCAGACAGAGCAGGTTGTCAGCCTAAAGAAGCAAAATCAATGGAAAGTTGACAGGTTTGACTAAAAGAAAAACAGAGAGGGGAGCGGGAACATGGAAGAAAAATTTTATATGAACCCTCTGAAAACTGGTGAAACTGCAATCTGAAGAATTCTAAAGGGAACAGAACCATGAGCAACATTGGGAAAATTCTAGGACTCTCCAGAGAAAGATATGTGCTCTGTCCTCTGAGAAACATTATTACAGCACCCCATATGGTTCTGAAAGAATCCTTAGCTGGGAAAATAATTAAAATTAATCATGTTAAATCTTTTGCATTTTATGAAAGACATTTGATCCTATAAAACACATTGCATCAAGTACATAAAATGACACATCCTTCCTGTCACCATTGTTTTGATGTTTTATTCAAAACTGTATTTTCATCTCTCTTCAACATTTCTATAGCACAGTCTCTGTAGAATCTAAGCATTAAAGCATATGATTTGCTTTATACAAGCATATGATTTATACTGCACTTTTTTAAACAGCATATCATTGCACATTCAGTGACTTTTTTCTATTTATGAAATCAAATTTAATACTTATTATTTGTATTATTCCTGTTATTTTAAGGAATATGATTATTACATACTTAGCACTAGGGTTGTTATACTTGCCTATTGCCCAGAAGCTTAGAATAGAACATGTCATAAACCCAAGAGAAGTGCTGCCTGATGAAGTAAAAATGACAAATGATGAAGCAAAATGCCAGAAAGCAGAGGTTAAAATTGAAGAAGGGAATGGGACTTCCTTTACTTTCCAGAGTAAAGGAAATGGGCCTGACTTTTGAGCAACATAAGAAATGCTCTGAGAGAAAAATATGGGACTACAGGTTAATATTGATTTGATGAAACTGAAAGATAAAAATACATGGTTTGGTCGCTTCGAGTATGGGTTTGTGAAGCCCGGCAAATAAATCAGGCCTCTAGAACTTACTAAACTTTATGAAATGAGCACCAGGCCACTTAACATAGGCAAATAATTTGAATTTGATTTTTAAAATCACAGTGGTCAGAAGTTAAAGTCCTAGATGGTCTTGCCTGGAAAGAGGTAATTATCATAGAAAGCCATCAGAACAAGATTCTGCCCATGTTAAATCACCAAAGTTAGATAGGTTGTTTTATCCTCAGAGATTTTAAATATCCAGCTTGAGGTATTCTATGATATTTTAGGCAGAAGGTTAAGGAAGATTAAAAATACTCTATTATTTATGTATCTCATCAAATTATAGGACATACAGATCTAGCTGTTGCTTAAGAAAGGTTCCATGGAGAAAGGTACTAAATAAATATTATGAATTTGCAATTGTAGTACCAAGTAATCCTTGTTTGTCCAAAACTGCCCCCAGCACTGGAGGTGCCCCAATGCAGAGCAGAGCAGGACAATCCCCTCCCTTGCCTGGCTGGGAATGCTGTGCCTGATGCACCCCAGGACAGGGCTGGCCCTCCTGGCTGCCAGGGCACTGCTGACTCATGTTCAACTTGTCGTCAATCCAAATTCCCATTTCTCTTTCTGTGGAGCTTCTGTCCAGCCTCTCATTACTCAATTTTTGTTTATAGCCGGGACTATCCTGTCCCAGGTGGAGAATCCAGGATGTGATTTTGCTAAATTTCATACAGCTGGTGATCACCCAGCTGTCAGGTCTACCCAGATCTCCCTGTAAGGCTTCTCTGCCCTCAAGGGAGTCCACAGCTCCTCCTAGTTTAGTATCAGTGGCAGGCTTAATATACATTTGATCCCTCTATCCTGATCATTTATAATAATATTAAAGATCTCTGGCCCTGAGCTCCAACTTAGAACTCCAAATCCCTGGTTTTATTTGCATTCTGAAACATTTTCTTCTTTTTTTCTCATTTTCATGGAATGCTCTTGGGGTCTGTATAAAATGCTTCAAACTTCCCTCTTATTTTCACTTTTTTTCTCAGATAATAGAAATAAAGCATTTTTATCCATCTTAGTATTGTAACTGCAGAAAAATTAACTGAAAGACTAGAAGTTAATAAGATGCAGTTAAAAATTATACTTTCGATGTTGATGGGATTAAATTGCAATGACTTAATTTTCAATTAATATAATGAAAAATAAGTAAAATTTTTTCCCTGGAATTACAGAGGTTTGGAAGACGAGAGCCACATGAGAGTCTTTTAAGCCTTTTGCACCAATAGGAAGCAGATGGACAGTGACAAACATATCAAGTGAGTTTGGTACCTAATTGTTAATAGTAGCAGTATTGTTGATAATTACCATAAAGCATAAACTGTAATCTTCAAGTACATTAAAATTTTGTACATTCATGATGTTAAATTTTAAAGTGAGAGGTCCTGCTTAATTAGATATATATCTGCTGCACTGAGAGAACTAATGCAAAATCCACAGAAACAAAATATTCTTTTAAGAGTAATGTGATATGACATATGCTGAAAGAATATTTTTTTCTAGAGATTGTTAATTAAATGGTGAAAAATA
This sequence comes from Monarcha castaneiventris obscurior, assembly GCA_026261815.1. NCBI lineage: Eukaryota > Metazoa > Chordata > Aves > Passeriformes > Monarchidae > Monarcha > Monarcha castaneiventris. The sequence goes on along the minus strand of JAMPIT010000510.1, from coordinate 4,768,264 downwards.
TTGTCACTTGTGCTCTTAACTTTTAAGCAATTCACTATTTTCTTAGTTTTGTTTGTAAAATTATAGCCATAGACCTGCAGACATAAAGCACAGCTAATTAGTTGTTAAGAAAGGTTTTTTTAGGTTTTGAAATACTTTCATTGCATTTAAATTATATAATTTCATTTTTAATAGAAATTATCATTATCATAACCAGACATCTGCTGTCTGCAGTTAACATTTAGCTTTTCATGGCCACATTTCTGACTTTTCAGTCACCATGTATTCCCTTATGATTATTTTGAGAAAGAAAATTACAACATATATTTTTTTTCCCATAGAATGTTTGTCATGAATCATGACAGTTAAGGAGAACAACATCATTGATTTCACCTAGAACACTAAAGCCACAAAAAATCACTTTTATATTAGTTACTTCACTGTATACCCTAGCAGCCTCAAAAATACTCAGTAAGACTGCAGGTTAGTTTGCATACACGTCTTGTGTTAGTTATAAATGCAGCAGAAATTAGTATTCTAATCCTTATAAACTGCAAAACACACTTCCTTCAATATCTGTCAGCTCCACTGGTCCCTGTAAGTTTGACAAGTTAAATGGCAGATGCTCCTTACCTTGGTCCCTCACTATATTCCTGCAGGATTGAAACAATCTGACATAACTACATCAAACCTCTTCCTTGTAATGTCTCATAATGCATACAAAACACTTCCTTTCCATTTCTTATGAACACACAGATATACTGCTGAGGTAGAAATATTTGTTCTAAATATTTCAGAACAAATTGTTCGTGTTCTCTACAACATTGCAAAATAAGCTTTATAAGATAAAGATCTCAGTCATAAATTTCTATTGGTACTTTCTTACACATTTTTATTGCACTATAATTTAGATTAAATACTTCATTTGCATACTGGACTACACTAGTGAAATCCTTTATTATCATGTCTATGGTAATTCTCTATTATAAATGCCTCAAAAGTGAACAAAAGTGAGTTAAGCTTCCCTTTTCCTTGAAAGGTGAACTCACAAATTCCAGCATACAAGTATTTTAAAAGACAATAAATCACTTAGATTTATCACAAAATAAAAACATGCAGTTAAGAAAGGAATATCTGTTTTGCCCTTAAATTGTCTGAAGGAAGGGAAGGCCTTAAATCAGATGAGAAACCTGAAAATGGATGAGTACTCTGGCACTTTGGGGCATCTCTATTCCATGAGGAGCTCCAGTCTTGTTGCAAGACATGCTGATAAGACATTACAATAGTATCTGCACTGGAAGGAGAAAGTAGTGACATGATAGATCTAATTGAAATCAACACAGTGCAATAAGGAAGTGGTTATTGATATAGTATGTAGGAGTTTCTAATATAAGAAGCCCATGATGAAACCATGTAATCAATAGAAGTAGAGAATGACCAGAGCTCTAAGACAAATAAGGACGACATACTGTGATAGTGAGCACAAGACAGGATCATCTGCTAACCAGAGAATAAGGCAGGAGGGGCAAAATTAACTGGACATATGTACCAAATACTGACAAGAGGGAGGTCTCTGTCATTGTGAGTTTTGTACTAAGAAATAAAACCAGGTTTGGTTCTCAAGCGCATGCTTGAGGCAGGTCCTTTCAGGAACAAGGTTACAAAATACAGTCTTGAGACCAAAACTTAGCACACAGGTCTGCAATCAAAAAATGGATATTGCAGTAACAAATGAATACAAGAGCTATCATAGCTGAAACACTTCAGGAAAGATATGCTTGAAAACAATGAAATAAAAATATATAAATAGCACAGTAAACTGTTAAAAAATCCTAACCAACCAACCAACCCATTAAGAAAGTATCCAGTCTTGAACAAAGTAAAGAGAACTATTAACTCGATAGTGAACTTTAAGTACAAAGTATGAGTCAGGGAGTTGCAACATCCTATCTTGAACTCAAACTGTAAAGGCTTAGCATCAGTATTGGATGAGCAGGGCCATCTCTAGCTCATAGGCAAGTAAGAGCTGAATATTAAAGGTTTTCCCTTGTTCTGTATCAATGAGTAATGGACTGTGTTCTCTCTATCTGGAGTATGGGAAAAATATGAAAAATCAAGTATGTTGATAGAAAGTTAAAGACCCAAGTGGATCAGTTGTTGTTTTGAGCAGCTAGAAATGCAAATCCTAGATGTTGGCTTACAAGGCCTATTGGAATGGCCTTAAAATAAAGAAACAAGGTAAAAAGTACTGAAAATCATAGGGAGAGAATAAAGAATTCATATTTACCACACTTCTTTAATGTATTACATTTTTAAAGACCTGACTAACACAAATACTTCCTGTTAAGTCTAATCACTCTATTAGTGGTGCAGAAATGGGGCTGTAGAGATAATGTATGGCTTGCCTAAATCATCATAGCAATTTGGAGACAGATCTGGAATTGTATTTCTCAGTTTCAGTGTCTCATTCCTCTCTTCAATTCACTTACTAAATTAGATCTGGAATCTAACTTTCAAGTACAAAATTTGGCAGGGCTGCTTATCCGTACTGCTTACTCTTGCTGTGATCTCACCAGGACTGACATCCTAATCACCATCAGGTCTTACTAAGTTATTAGGTGGGATAAAAAAAAAACGTTATTGGGAGAAATAAAAACATTCTCCTGCATGTTTATTTCTCTCCCTTTACATGAAATGTCAGTGTGATGAATCATACCTGCTATTCCTTTTACTGAGTGTTGGTTTGTGTTTACAGATTTGTGTCTGTTCCAGATGCTGATCTCAATGGCACAACTTCAATTCCCTGCATTGAGGGAAAATAGCTTTTAATTGAGATAGAGGAGAATTATAACTGTAAAAAACACAGACAACTAACTTGGGCCTCACCCTTTCCATTTTTTTGGTGTAAAACAAGAGTTGCCTATAGAAATCTATTTATGAGAAAGAGAAGGTCACTGCCAAAGTGTCATTCAGTCTGCTACCATCTAGATCTCTAAGCACAGGGAGATTCTACATTGATCGTCTTCTAAACTAAAGAAAAATGAGGTTCTTAGGGAAAAGCTTTTAAATCCCCTAGTAGAGATGTAGAAGAAAAAACTTGAAAGCAGATAAGGCAGGAAATAGGAAAATTAACCTAAAATGCATTAAACACATTTATACTATTTATAATGTAATTGTGTTACTGAGTCATAGAACTTAAAAAGAAGGGATAGTTGTTCCCTGTGGAACAGAGGAAAAGAGCCATTAACATTTGGGACAACATGAAAAATTATAGTAATCCATAAAAAGTCTGCATCTGTCGAGTGAGTGATTTTTAATATGAAGCAGAATTAATAATTCCTAGGCTCAGCTTTTGAAGTATTTTGTATATCTCACTTGGAGTTCAGGATTGTTATGTCATAAGTAAAATGACAATTTCCTGAAAAATATTCCCCTATGTTTTAATGAGATATTTTCATTAGATATTTCTATGAAGTATTTGAAACCACATTATGGGATAAAAATTCAACAAGATCTGCCATTATGAATGGTTCTCCACAGACAACCATTTGCCATCTGGCCTTGGGACTGTAAAATAGAATACAGTTGTTAACAGGAAAAAGGATGAGTTGTTGGATTTTTTTTTTTCCTATTATACTATTAATGGAAAAGGAGCAGTTGACAAAGAGCTGATTAGCTGCTTCATGATTTTTCTCACAATTTTTAAAACAATAATTCAAGCAATTTTCTTTCCAAAGTTATCTTTAAGTGCATTTTGAACTTTAAGTGCATAATTAACTTTTTTTTCTGTAGCTTTTCTATATTATTTTCTCTCATAGAAAGCATTTTGTATATTGAGTAAGGAGGTTTTATTATTTTAATATTATATTTGGTTCAATTACTATTAAAATTACACTATTAGTACTAATACACTACTGCTAAATGAAATGTAAGCTTTTGGCTTTTCACTTTCTACTGTTAAATGGTTTTCTTCTAAATTTAAAATAAGGAGAAGACACATAAGTTTCATCTACCACAGTCTTCATAGCTGTTTCCTGGAATATTTTTTTTTTTTTTTAATTTCAGTTAGTTTATTTTAGTGGATTTTACATCCAAGATTGGTGTTATTTGCAGAATGTGAACTTTAGTTTATTTAATAATGAAATAAGGTCACTTTCAAACTCTTTTCTTTAGAGACACAAGTCTTGACAGTGCTTGCAACACTAATCTTTTATATTTCCTTTGATCTGCTTGCTCTACTTTTGCTGTGATTCGGAGCAAGTACGCTACTGGAAGGAAGTCATATTATTTCTTCAATTGCAGAGCTGTGTGTTCTGGTCATTGTAAAGTTCATCTCACAATTTTCAATATGAGTGACGTGAAATTTTGAGGTCAACTGATGCATAATATAAGCAGCAACATTTCCAAAAATTAACTTAAGCTACAACTATACTGCAGGCTTCAGCATAAGACAAAGATTTCAGAAGTAGCTTTAAGAGATATAGGTCAGGTAATGGATACCTGATAAATAAATGAAGTTTAATTAGTCAGATAATAACTTGTTTAAACTATTCTTAGCATTTCCATATTATTTTCCTCTGCATACTTTGCCAATATGATAAAATGTTCCATATGTACATTCATGTTTTATTTGGGTACAACAGGAAATAAAAGTTGGGTTTTTTTTTTCAGTTGAAAATTACCATCACCTTTTGAAACAAGTGATACAAATATTTGAAAGAGCTTAGCTGTTTATCTTTCAGTATCCCACTAGTCTTCATGGAAAAAAAGACACATGGGAAGATGTCAAAGAAGTTGATTTGGTTCAGTTGGAGAATACAGTTGAGGAAGGACCTGAATCATCTTCAGTGACCTGGAAGATGACTACAGACAAGATGCACTCTTCTTTTGAAGCGCAAAGCAAAAGGAGAAGAATTAGTATACTCAAACTGCAGGAACAAGGGTTCCTAGCGCAAATAGGGAAAAAAGACCTTCACAGGAATGGTAACTAAATAAAGAATCAGGTTTCCCAGAAGGACTGTGAAATCTGCATTCATAGAGATTTTCAATGTTCACACGGACATGACCTCTAACAAGCTAATCTTTCAGCAGTGGGTTGGACCAGATGACTTCTCGACATCCTGACCAAAACAAGCTACTCTGTATTACAATTTTTCTTTGATTTAAATCTTGCTTCTCCCCTGCACCAAAGTACTGAGTTAATCTTAATGAATCCTTAAACGAGAAGAAGAATGCAAAAATGAAAGGTTATTTAACCCTAAATGGGAAGAAGAGATTTGAAAATCCTGATGATAGTATGAGTTTCCCAGTAAATATTATTTATTTACTAAGGAAAAACAACAGATTTCTGTTACCTCAGCATTACAAGGTCCTGTGAACTGACTGGATTTGTATTGAATTGAGATTTTTTTGTTTGTTTGTTTAACTGGCATAACAATGAACTAGTAACAGGAAACCATTATTTAAATTAGTTTGAGTTAAACGTTAATTAAACCTGTAGGGAGCAGCTATGTTCAGTTAATTGAATTGCTTGTGACTTTAGAATAAATTTTGTGGAGTGGAATAATGCAAATGTGAAATGATACCACAGATTGCAGATTATAAATAGAAATTTTGATGGTGAGTTACGAGTGTGACCTTATACTGCAGTAAAAACAGTTAAGAAGACAACAAAGAAAACAGCTCTGAGTAGCATGGAACCAAGGAATATGTAAGCAGACTTCACTGAGAAAAACATATAAAAATAAACCTAAGCAGATACTAGATGGACAGGGATGAAGAGGAAGATATTACACGAAAATTTTAAGCTTCTCAACAAAAATGAGAATGCAAAAATCGATTAGGATGCATAATGTCTTTGAAGAATGAATGTTTCTCATTAAAATTACAAAAAAAAAATTACAGAAATAAATTTTTCTGAAATAATTTGCACAATGCCAAAGTTTTATCTGTTCTTTCAGTTAGTGATTAAATTATGTGCTAAAATATTTTTTTCTCTCTCTTTTTCTTCTCTAATGTGGCTGTGAGTGTTTTCATCATCTACATATCTGTCTAATCCTTTTACCCATCCAACTCTTGTCTCAAGGATACATTGTGGCAATGAAAACTACAGGTTAATTATGTATCATGTAAGGACGTATTCTCTTTAATCAACTTCAAATTTGTTGCTTTTCAATTTCATTCAGTGTCTCTTTGCTCCTGTATTACAAACTTCTGCACATTTCATTTCACTAATAACTGTTATTAAGATGTTTCATTGTTGCCTGTTTAAAATGTATTATCATCTCTATAACATGATCTTTTTCAGAACATTTGAATAAATGTTATTCTTACTTCACCCTCAGTAACCCTTATCCCTTTTATGATTTGAATATGTGGGGAGGTTTCTCTTATAATCTGCCTGCTCAGTTCTTTCCAGTGTAAAATTTTATTTCTGCCATTTAGAAATTATACTGGGTTTAGCACTATTTCCTGGTTAGAAATAGATTAAGCCATTTATTTCATAATAGTAAAATGTTTAGTTACCTAATTATAAACTGATTTTAATTACTATATTGCTCACAAAAATAGATTTGCTTGATGACATGAAGAAATTCTGTATTTTCACACTGACTGTTAATATGTCATTGAATATATCCAATGATAATTTTTGTAAGCCCAGTTATGTATCTCAATGTACAGTTCATCTCTAAGCTAAATGTTTTTTAATGCAATTAAAAATATGCAAAATATTTTCATTAAATATGGATTTACAATGGAACTTAAAAGCCATTATTTTCCCTACTATGTTGCGCCTGCTTCAGTTTTGAGATTCAGTCTGCTAAGAAAAATAAAGGGCAAATCCAATTTGGCATACATATAATTTCTTCTCAAGCCAACAGATGTGTAATTCAACTCAACATCTGCTTGGCTTTTAATTCTAGTGAGAGCTTGTGTATGAATTTATAATTTATTTGATTGATCAAAGAACAGGTTGAAATTCTGTCAAAAACTAAACTAAACTAAAGTTTTCCTGCAAGAAATATTATGAAATCTACTTGGCTTTTAGATAAAAGATGTTATTGGAGTAAACAAACAAACAAAAAAAAGGGGTATTTGGACATTGGGTAAAAAGAAGCAAAATGTTTGAGGCACTTATATCAATAAGATGCACTAGCCAGAGAGTTGGGAGTTTGCTTTAAATGTCAGCTGTAATGTGTAGGTCTACCATGATGGAGACAGAACATTAAACATATAAAATACACATAATTAATACAGGAAGCTCTAAGTGCAAGACAGCTGTAACTAAAATTATGTGTGACCACACTTGCATAAATTCAAGCACATTAATGGGAGATGTTTCTAATATTTATATTGCTATTTTCAGGTCAGATAGTATCCATCAGACAAATCACCAGGATCAATTTATGCTCCAAAAGACACAGACAGTATGAACCAAATAGAAAACTGGTATATAAAATTCATACTACATATTATACATACATATTATTCCATAAACATATTCTAAGGTATTTTTTCCTGAAATATAGGGAGTAAGGAAAAGACCCAGTCAACTGTTATTTTGTCCTAAGAACCAATTAAAATATTGGCCTAGCTCCAAATATGTGAAATTTATAACATCTGTCTATTAAGGAGTAAGATCTAAAGTCGAGATTCAAATTCTTTTTCTGACTATCCATGTCATAGGTGTCTGGCTGAACTAGTTAACCTAGCCTCATTTTCTAACCCCTGGAGATCAGAGGCCTCCAGTGAGCAATTCTTTTCATAATGTAGTTGAGGTGTTTAACATAGGTCAGTTGAAGCATGTTCTAGAGACAACTCATCCTCCTGACTCTGAAAAGTAGCCCAAAATGAACATCTTATATGATTATTATTTCATTTTCTAACCCTTAGAGTAATATTTAATATATCCTAGCCTACATATCTTCTCGTACATACACAAAGAGGTACCTGAAACTTGACAGCAACTACCTCCTCAGCATTCACAGCTAAGCTACTACAGAGTTTACAAACTTCAGTTCCTTTAAAGCAGCTAAAATAATTGAAACAATGAATGTAGGCGATATTAATAATTTAAAAATGGATTCAGAAAACAGTGATGTGTGTTTTTGTACATTATCGTAGATTTCAAGGCAATTTCAAGGCAAAATGATTTGACAGTAAGCCTCAGATTTGTTTTGAAAAGAAAGACATTTGACCAAAGAGGAAGGAATCTAGACCACATAAAACTGCTACTTGAATATTTTCTACCATTCTGGTGTCCACTTGGAGAAAAATGCTAATATACTAAGAGAAGTTAAAGGGATGTATACAGAAATTATTCACAATCTTGAAAAAAGGCTTTATAATGACAGTCAAAAATACAACATTTTCAACTTACTGAATAGATAAAAAGGAGACTTGATCACTGTGTATCAGTATCTTCACCACGGAGAAAAAATTACTCAATTGTCTGCCACTGGTTGCTGAGTTCCCTGTTATGTTGGCAGTCATGATCTGACAGTGATGAACACTGCCTTCCTTTTAACATTAATTTTAGAATTTCAGATGTTAAGAAGCAAAAAAGCCTAAATAAAATCATAAAGAAATAGTGCCATTGCCCTTAGTAGGCTATGTTACCAAGGTAAGATTACTCAATACATGTTTTCCAGATCCTTTATTCTAAAATATATGAAAAGGTTAATGGTCAATAAATGCCCATCCTCCATATTTTTTCTTCCTGTTCCAATCTGCTGCTTCTTTTATTCAAGTAATTTTAGGTTATGGTCATAATTCAAGTACAATATCAAAAATATGTGCAAAAAAATGGTCTAATTCATAAATATATAATTTCTATAATGCATGATACTGTTTCTCTGGAGTCATATATTGTTCCTGAAAACAGCAGTAATGTATAGAATTTAGTGTTGTTCTGTTGACTTACAAATTACCTTTATACAGCAAGAAGTGTTTAAAACCTTACATTTCTCATTCCAAGGGAAAATTTTCACCAGAAATATGTATACATCAGTTTCTAATAGATAAAATGAGGGTATATTTTAAAATAAGTAATGACTAGGGGAACATAAATTACTAAATGACTAGAGGAGATATACTCCTAAAACTGCTAAGAATCCACTATTATTAAAATAAATAAATAAATTAATTAATTAATTAAAATAACCCCAAAACAACAAAAATTCCCCAACAAAAATAAAAGCCCCAGAAGTTATAAAATTTTACTATGTAAAATTTTTTAAAAGTGAGTTTCTGGGCATTTTTGCTTATTATGTTTGTAGCAATCATGCTTTAAAACTCTCTTAATCAGTACCAGAAAGAAAAAACACTGGGACATATTCTCAGCTAGAAGCTCTTATAATAATTCTGTTAAGGCTCTATTAAATGCAATTGTCCTCTCTCCACTTAAAATCAAATATGTGTCTGGGAAATAAATTTTTCAATTTCACAGAAGTTTCCTAGAAAACCTGATATTTCCAGATTTTTTTTTTTTTTGGTTGAATAGTTTGGGTTTGATTATTTTATTTGGTTGGTTGGGTTTTTTAGCTTCTTTTCCTTTTTTCACTTAGCATCAAAATTTGTCAGGCTTGTGGACTGGCTAGGAATTAAAATCTCATTGAATGCTCCTGTTGAGATTCATAATTTTTTTTTTCCATTTGCACAGCACAATTTGATGTAGATAAATGAAGTTATCACACAGACGGTTGGGCAGTGAGTGAAAGGAGGCTAAACAATGTGTGATTTTGCACTGCAAAAATAACAATGGCATTGTCCACATTGGCCATTTCTTGGTACTCAATTTTCTAAATGTTTGAGGAGCACAAACACTTAATTTAAAACCATTACAAAACCAAAAGAGATGAAATCAATGCCAAATCTGCAATAGATGCATGAAACTATAGCTCCTCTCTTGAGGATTCAAACTGTTCAGGTACAGTGTAATCTAACAGAACTACACCTGAGATAAAAAGAGATCCACTAGCACAGGCATACAGTTTCTGAATCGTGTTTGGTACTTATCTTGCTAGTTATCATGCCATATCTTCCTGCAGATATTCCTCAAGGCCTTATTAATGATGGGTAGAAAGTCCCTGTACCCACTCAAAAAACCAAAACAGAATGCCGAAATGAGGAGCACTTAAGTATACATGTTAAAACCCCCACACACATACCCCAAACCCAAACCAAAAATCCCACAAACCCACCAGAAATCAAAGCAAAGGAGCAAGCAAAGACCCTGAAAGCCTCACTTTTCTATATTATGCTTACAGTAATTCTTTCAATAGTTCATATTTGAATTCTAAAATTGAAATGTAAGATTGTGTGCAATAAAAATTTAGAAAATAAAATGAAGAAAAATAAAAAAAAAGGTGGATGTTTTCTTAGATCCAATACTTAGCACACATGTAAATATTTCCTTAATCCATGATATTTTGAACACTGAAACAGACAAAAGTGTGCTCACTGAGATAGCTTCCAGGATGTTGATAGCCTAACTCATTGAACCAAAAAATGTTACTTCAGCTGGCGCTAGCATTCCATAAGTTGGCATGCACCACTGAAGCAATACTCATTCCATCACAGCTATCTATCCCGTCGCAATTTTATTATGTTTTTATACAGTGTATCATATATTCACATAAACAGTGTGTTTGATTAATAAGATAATAATAAAACATGTCCTTTTAAACAATCTATTTTATGAATGATCGTAACACACCACCCAGAATGTTTAGCATTTCTCCTCTTTCTTTTCTTTTGGTGTCTGTGTTATTTTTTTTTACCCTTAGGACCCAGTCATGTGAACCGATTCTGAAAAGTGAACAGCTCTTATAAAGTAGCGATACATTTGTTTGGACTTGGCAACAACTTTCATTTGCAAGTGCAAGTTGCATTTGCTTTTAAATGCATGCAAATCTATCTGAAATAAATAGAATATAAAAAGCAAACTGAAATTTTAAGTTGTGTTACAAAAACTTTAATCTGGCTGTAGTTGTGTTAGAGTGGTACAAGTTTCCTCTTTTTGTTATGGAATACATATAAAAAGAATGATTTATTTGTAATACTTTTCTTAGATATCCAGGACAATATAAAGGCAAGAAAAAGTAACTAAAATATAATTCACAGAATCACAGAATTTTTAGGGTAGGAAGGAACCTGTGAAGTTTATCCAGCCCGACACCCTGCCAAGGCTGGGTTACCTAGAGCAGGTGACAGAAGCATGTCCAGGTGGGTTTTGTGTTTCTCTAGGGAGGGAGACTCCGCGACCTCGCTGAGCAGTCTGATCCAGGGCTCTGCCACCCTCAATGCAGAGAAGTTCTTTCTCGTGTAGAGATGGAACTTCCAGTGTTTCTATTCAAGGTTCTTACTCCTTGTGTCATGCCTGGACACCACTGAAAAGGGTCTGGCACCATCCTCTTGGCACCCGCCCTTGAGATATTTGTAGTCATTAATGAGATCCCCTCTCAGGCTTCTCTTCTCCAGACTAAACGTGCCCAGCTCTTGCAGACTCTCCTCATAGGAGAGATGCTCCAGAATTCTCATCATCTTTGTTGTTGCAGTGAGCCATGGCCAGAGCCATGGTCAGCTGGACCAAGCAGACCAGAAGGCCCATTGGTTTGATGCCTCCACAGCACAAGGGCTCGAAGGCACAGTGAGCACACAAAGGGCTGTGTGAAGCATGCTGACAATTGGCTGCTCCTTCCCCACTCCCTGTTATGGTTCATATTTGGTTATGCCCCTGGAAAGTTCTATGTTCCTTGGTTGGTGATTGGCTCATGTTAACCCTCTACTCCCCACATCTTCTCCCATTCGCCCTGGTCCCTTCTCCCCCACTTTGTAAGACCCCATATCTGATACTTTATTGGTTATTCTATGTTCTCCCCGCCTATTCTGTAGTGGTATAAACCCCCGTGCCCACTGCGGCACTTTGTAACCTCTGCTGCACCCTCTGCTGTAGCTCCTTGTTCGAACTGTGCAGACCAGAATTGAACACAGCCCTCCAGATGTGGCCTCACTAGGGCCAAGCAGAATGGGGGATATCACCTCCCTCGGCCTGCTGGCCGCAGTTCTCCTGATACACCTCAGGATACCACTGGCCCTTCTGGCCACAATGGCACTGCCAGCTCATGGAGAGTTTGTCATCCACCAGTGCTCCCAGGTCCTTCCCAGCAGAGCTGCTCTCCAGGAGGTCAGCCCCCAGGCTCTGCTGGTACTTGGGGTTATTCCTCCCCAGGTGCAGGACTCTACGCTTGCCCTTGTTGAACCTCATTAGTTTTCTCTCTGCCCAAATCTCCAGCTGATCAAGGTCCTGCTGAAAGGTAGCAAAACCTTCTGCTGTGTCAGCCACTTCTCCAGTATCAGCATTTATAATCATTTTAGGATATTTTTGTAATCTGATATTAAAAGTGTCGTGCCTTCATGATATATTATTGTTTCCTTTTTGTGCCTTAAAAATGTAAAATGTAAAAATAAATGAGACCCTTTTTTTGTTGCTTGGATAAAATTTGCATTTTATCCAAGCAGAAATTACCCTTGTGTCAAGAAGCAATATATGCTTTTTATTTTTGTTGTTGTTGTTTTCTCCACAAACTTATTTCTTCCTTTATTCTAAGTAAGTATACAGGTTTATGTGGCATAAATATCTACTGAATAGTCATACAGTCATAAAATTCATGTAATTATTAATTTATCTACAGTGATGAAAAGAAATATTAAAGGAATGTAGAAGCCACATATACTGAAGTCTGCACAATCTGTATCCTGTAGACAAAGAGGTAAATATTTTTACAGGTTTAACATTCTGCTTTGGACCTACTAGCTTTCATTTTAGAATTAGATCCAGACAGAGCAGCACATGTATATCTTTATTTGCTTCTGTGCTCTTCCTCACGAATGCTTCTGTAATATTTACTGCTTTACTTTATGTTATACCTAATATTCAGCAGAGTACACCCCCTGTCTTACAGTTATCCTTTGTCATTCAGTCAAAATATTGCATAACACCAGAAGTGAGGTTGAAACAAGACAGGTAGAGGGAAACAAGGAAGGAAAGGTATAGAATGTTATGCATTCCAAATAAGGAACCCAGAGAAATGTATCATCTCTACATGCAGAGCAGGATGAATGAAACAAGTTAAAACCACCTTTATGTCTCTTCATGAGGATATGTGTGACAATTGTAAAGAAAGATAAGCAAAAAGTGATTATTAATTGTTTTGGTCAAAATGTGAAACTACGCAACTTGTATGAAGAGGAATTAGCTTTAGTATCCTGAATGCTGTCTATTTAAAAACTAAAAATGAGAAAGCAATTTTGAAAACATTTATGAGAACATGAAACAATTAGACAAGCTGAAATTTCAGAGTTAGGGATTTGTTACTGTGACACTCTTGTTTTATCCTAAGAACCAAGTAGAATTTGTCATATTGTAAAAAGCAATATGAGAAGATGTACAGGTATAACTACTAAAGATGGGTCAGCTAAATACTGCTCTTTTATGAAACCTGACTTTCTAAGCAGAATATAGAAATTATTGGATACTTGTACACAAGAGCAAACAAGATACACATTTACCATTCTTTTGTTTTATGAAAATCACAAAATAATTTTCAGAAAGTAAAGTCTGTCCTTATTTGCTCTCATGTTCATAATTTTCTTGGCTTGGCAGGAAGCTGAATTACAGATGTTGAATGCTTCATCTTGTGAAAACCAAAGCTGAACAGAAAAGACAAGTGTACCTTTTCACCTCCTGAGTTCTATATTCAGTGCAAGCTGAATTTATCCTGTAACATAATTGCAATATATTGTTTTGTTTGTTCAGTATTACCTTTATTCTACCTCAACAGCACTTAATTTACAAATAGAATATTACCATATTTTCATTTTGTAAGCATCTTACAGTCTCTGGCGTCAACACGGCTTTTAGAACAATTAAATAAAGCTGGGTGCTGATACAGGTCAGAGTGACATCTGAACTTGATGTTAAGAAGAAAATGCAGACATGTAGCACATTGACATATAATGCTTAGAAAAGCTTAGACCATTTAGTGATAAAACTGTTCCCATGGTGACTATATATGAACAGCAAAAACAAATTCTTGAATGGATTAGATTTATAGAAGAATGAGGATAAAAAAATTAAAATCAAGCTTATATGCAGAAATGAGAAAGGAAAATAAAATTTTTGAGAAACAAGACATATCAGAAGGCAGGATTTTTTCAAAAAAAAATACTTGATAACATTATTGAGGGTTCTGTAATCTAAAACTCAAAAACCATGTTGCAAGTAAGTTTAAGTTGAAAGAAAGTCTAGAAAAAATGGGAAGTCTAATTCAGATTTCTGTCACTGACTGTGAAAAAACCCTTTCAAGTGGATTTATCCTATGCTGAAATGTTTGACAAAAGATTAAGATCCAGATTACCCAAATATACAGCAAATACCATTAAAAGAATAAGTAAAATAGACAGTTTATATTATAAGAAATTTGAAATGTTACATAAAATTCAAGTGGCAACAAGAAGATAGAAGGTGATATGAAAAAAGGCTGCTGCAACAGGAGACATTCTTGAGTACATAATGTCTCAGGACAGTTTTCTGTATGCCCATGATTCTTAAACAAAACCAGATTTATGCGAAAGGAGAAGTAACACCTCCAGCTCAAGGCATCTCAGAGGCGCCATGGACCTTGTTGTCATACTTTGCATCTGTCACGTCTGCACCAAGTATTCTACGTCACATAATTATTCTGTACATCAACATCAAGTCTGACACTTTGAATTTATCATATGTGAACAGCTTGTCTAATCTATCTGGCTCCAAATGGCTACAAACATGCAGTGAGACTTGGGTCTTATGCCTTCCTGCTTTCTGATGCTTCAGCTTTTCTTTAGGAAAGGATTACAAAAGGTGGATTCTGTGTCTCAAATTTCAAAGCAGTTCTTATTACACAGTAGTCAATAGGCCAGATAGAATGATAAAATCTAGGCTGACCAGACAAGAAAATGACTGAATCAGAAGTGTAGGATAAAACCTAAGAGACTAACCTGAGAAATTAGAAATGAGAACAACCATTCAACATCCAATTTAGAACTGGGGATGTGTATGCTGCATTAACGATACAACCAGGTTTTTTCCCTTTAGAGCAAAAAGAAGCAGTAACTGATCCCCTATTTTAGATATATAATAAATATTTATGTAATAAAATATTTATATTTGTATGTATATAACTTTAATAAATTTCAATGGACACATTTTTTTCTTTAATGTTCATAAGCAAGCAGTCTGACAGAAATTCAGATGTCTCTTTCTTGCAAGCTACTTATTGTAATTATTGACACACATTTTAAATTTAGTGGGTTTTGTCAAAAACACCACCATTGTTTTAAGTTCAATGGCATCTCATTATTTGTCACTAAAGAAAACCCCATATCTTTAGTTTTTCAAGTTACTCAATCTTATTGATAGACATGATTTCCTCTTTCAGTCTCCAGACAATAGGAATATATGTTCCAGTATGAGACTTGATGTTTTCTTTTGGTTCCTCCCTTTACGGTAAAGTAAGAGTTTGTAGAAATAAGTGCTTCTTTCTGTTCAAATTTCCCGTTCAGTCTCACATCTGCTGTGCTACCAACACCAAATGGCAGAATTCCTTCAATTACATATGTATGTATTACCTGCACAGATGCTCTTTGTGCTCATAAGAGACAATCTTCCCAGGTGAGTTTCCTTTCTCCTGTGCTTTCACTGGTCTTAGCAGAGGAAACCATCACATGTTTTCCCTGAGAGAGACCAAGTGAGGCTATTGAAAACACTGCGACAATTTTCAGTAAATTTTTTTACTGCAGAAACGTATGAGCAATGAACTCTCTCTCTAATGTTGCTTGATTGGCCTGAAACCAAATAGTTTCACCTGAGGAAAATGTCCCTTTACCTTTCTTTAATTACTGTATAAAATTTTATTGGTTAAATATATTCATCCATATCTTGATAAGGATTTTCTCCTTTCTTAAGAAATTTCATATATGCTAACACAATGTAAAAATCATCCCTTGGTGTCCTGGTGAGACACACTAACAAACCAGAAAATTAAAAAAAAAAACCCTTTTCACTATCAAGCTGCAGAAGCTTACTAAGTCACAAAACATTACAAAGAATAATAGAAACTGTTTAGAAACATTTTTACAGAACAACAGTAAGCTGGTTCAAGTCATTCATTAGAGGCTGAAGTTAGATTACTTTTCATTCTCATAAACAAAGAACATGTGCTTATAGAAGTAACATAACAGAGTTAGCATAGTAAATTGTTAAGACCTGTTAACAGGAATAATAGGCAACTAGTTACAACCCTTCCACTAGTTACAACCATTCTACAAGGGGAATATTTTACTCTTTCTGTACAGTACTTAAGGCCTTTTGGAGTACAAGTGTGTCATAAAATGAAGAGCCCAAAGACATTTCAGGATTTACCTATTCTAGAAAACTTGGTTGCTTGAAAATACATATATCTTCCCAGCAGATGTACAAATATGCCACTTTTCTAAAGTTTCTAATTATACAGTGAGGAACCAAAATACTGTATCATAATTTTGCAGAAGTACAAATTGTGTCCTTGTACCAGCACAGTCTGAGAGATTTTGTTTTTGTAGCTATGTCCACAATTAAGATAAGCATTGCTGTAAAATGTAAGACATGCAAACACCCCAGAGATTCATACATCCATTGGTCTTGGCAAAGCAATGCGTTTCACACAATAAAGTCAAATGCTTTTCTAAGTCAATTGATTTTAGTTTTTTAAAAGAAAATTAAAAGTATTTCTTACAAACAAGCTAGAATTTGTTATCTAAATAAATCTCCTTATTTCTTCTACCTTCATCTAAAACAGTGAAATAAATGGTAACACACAGACATCTCAGGAGAATTATAAAAGTTAGTTTGGTTACGCAATTTACATATTTTCCCATATATTAATGGGAAATTAACAAGTAATTCTTCTCTAAATTGGTCAGGAAATTATCCTGGAAACTATTATTCAAATTTAACCACTTTCTTTCTCACTCATGAGAGAAAAAAGTTTTTAATTACACACATAACTTGATAATCAACCAAAAACATTCATGATAAATAGACATAGGTCATCATTTACAGTGTAAGGTGTTCATTCTTGGTCCTAATGCTATCAATAACAATATACCTTTTATTTGCATCTGTTATTCAATATATTGTTGCTTCCATTTCAAGGAAACGTAACAAATTTTTCTTCTGAAGTATTTTGGCTTTATTATTTGAGGTTCAAAGTATTGTCAAGCTTTATTGCATTCAGCTGAATTTCAGATTTTGCAGAACTATTCCTAATAGAACTAGTCAAATAATTTCTTCTCTGTTACTGTTTTTTAAAAGTTTTTTTTATTTTTGACAGCCAGGGCTTAATTTCCAGCCATTTTCTGCAAAATCATGTCTATACTGTGTTTTTAAAAAATGCAAAACATTAAGAAATTCTTGCAAATACACCTTTATAAGAACTAATGAAGAAGTACAACAAATCTGGTTTTTAATATAAATATGGCATTTCATTTTCCCAAGTCAAAATGGGGTGGATGCATAACTGTGGATACATTTTTGCCCTTGAAAAGAGATATAGTAGAAACGCGCAACTTTAATTTCACTAAGTACATCTAAAATAGCCTAAGAACTTGAATTCTGTGGACTACTTGCTCAACTTTCAATGAGAAATAATGGCAAAAAGCCATCCTTTGTTTGCCTGTAAAAACTTCTTCACGGTTAGAGAAATATCTGTGTGCATCCCAGGAGAGGAGAACTTAAGGTCAAGAGGTTAATTCTACTTACCACAACATATATTCTGCAACTGACTTGTAGCTCTGTGATCTGCGGAACTCTCACTTAATAGGGAAGGCTTAAAGTAGAAAAAAACCAAATTCCTTTTAATGATAGTTCAAACCACTAGGGTTTACTGAAGGAAGGGAAAGCTAATACTGGGGGAAGGGAGTTGCTGTATTTTCATCTTGTCCTTTGTTGTCTTTATGTTTAGAGGGACAGGAGAGTGTTTGAAAGCATTTTTTTTCAGAGAACTCAAAGGAGAAATAATGATGGGGAGGGTGAGCTTTTATCCTTTACAAAGAAAACCTACAAAAAGCTGCTACTCAAAGCCATGAACATACAACAAGGTGAAAAGCAATACAGTCCACTTATATATAAAGAAAATTGTGTAAATGACAACTCTCCAACTCTGTCACTGAAAAAAAAAGGGTGGGCATGGGCCATTAAATGTACTATAATCTATTCAGTGAGTTTAATGTAGAGGTCATTATGAATTTAGTGGTTTTTTAATGATTTATCATGCAATGGCATCTAGAAGTCATTCCAGGGGTAGACACACCAGAGTGCTATGTTGCTTCTGCATACTGATTAAGTTAAAAAGACTCAAAGCAGAAAACAATTTGCTACCTAATCTAAAGAAACTAGAACCCTCTTATCATAATTTTGGAAAAGATAGCTGTAAGACTGTTCTTTTCCATTTCCAAATTAAGAAGATATACAAAAACCCCTGCAGATCCTTTTTATTCTTCATCATCTTTCCTTTGACTTTGAAAATACCCAAGATAATAGTTAAATATTTCATAGAATGGGTTGAATTCAAGATTCAGATCATATGTCTATTACTGCAGTATATGGAACATTACTTTTCTTATACTTTACACAGATTTAGATTAACAGAGCATAGCAGCATTTGCAGATCATGCTGAGAAGACATTCAGAAGCTCCAGCAGGGTCATATATTTGTGCATATGTGTGTTTCATACTATGCTTGACAGACACTTAAACAGAGAAGGCTTGGGTAGACCTCCCACCACCAGAACTGATAGCCTAATTTCAGTATAACTGGGACAACCAAATCCCTTTTCTCCTCTTCCTTGTCATTGACATGTGATGAGACTGGCTTTTCTATTTTTTTTTTTCAAATTGCCTGCTGTCTGTGATCCTTTGTCAGAAATGAGTCTTTCAGGTCACTCAAAGAATCACCAGCAAAGGTATTGGCAAAAGGAGGTTTAATACAAAAGTGAAAGTTGACAAAAGTTGTTGGCAAGTCTGCTACTGTTGTTCACTCTACTATTTACTAAATTGTTACAGTACACAGAGAAAAATCAGACTAAAATCAACCTAAAATTATCTACATGGAGGTTAGGGAGGGAAAATGGTAAAGTTGGGAAAGGATAAGGATAAAAAGGAATAAGGCAGAATCTTCTGTTGAGTCACAAGTTTCAGAGTGGACCCCTCTCCAAATTTAGCCCTGGGCTTGACCAGCAGTTAGGCTGAAGGTTTTAAAATAACTTAAACTTAAGAGCACTCAGTCAATAGCCTTAACAAAAGATTCTATAGAATTTACAACAGTAACTCACATCTAAACCTAATTTACTTACAAATCAAACATACTTAAGAAAGCTAAGAGATCAATATTCATAATACATTTGCTATAGCATATGCACATGCACACACAGTGATCTAAAGAGGTATCCATGGTGTATATACACCTGTTAAAACTCCCTTTTCATCTTTGCAATGAGTGAAGGATTGAGCCTCGAGGAGTGGAGATAGCCCAGGCTCCATTGTTGGCTTTCGGTGGTGGTCCGTTGAGTATAGAAAACTTGAGATTTTGCTGGCTCTGAGAGGTGTCCCAGTAAGAGGGAGTTTGCTGGTCACAGCCTGTTGCAGTCCAGGAGAGCTCAAAGGATCTCATTGAGGACCATTGTTTATAGGGTCACAAGAGAGTTGGTCTAAGGTGTAATAATTTTCCATTCTGGATGTAATTTTGGTCAATAACTTTCCTTGAAATTTCAATAACAAAAATGTTGTTCCATTCCGGTTGTTATTCAGGTAAGAAAAATAAATTTTCCTACCCTTTTGTTTAAAAAATAGGAGCCCACAGGAAACGTAAGTTCTGGGAAACAGTGTTTCTGATAAGTGCAAGAGGAGCCTAGCCTGGGTGATGTTTGTCAAGGCCAAGGCCTAGTGAGCATTTCTATGGTCATAGTGCAGCCTGGAGGTGAGGTTAGGATGACTGCTGTACCCCCACACCCTGTGGTGCCGAATGCCTAAGGCTAGCAGGGGAGCAGACACTTCAGGCACTATAGTAAATGTATGTCATGGTCATCAACAGGAAAAAGTGGAACTGAAGTAAAAATTCATGTTTTGTTGAGCACCACCTTCTACTGCATTGCACCTAGCAGATTCTCACACTTGTGCAGAGGCATCATGAAGAAAGAAGAACATACTACAGAAGAAAATATTTCTATGGGGCACCAGTGAATGACTGACTAGAAGGTGATGCTTCCCTGAGCCATGATCTTTGCTCTCCTGAGCGCACAGCATAATATGGAAGTTCAGTACCTCATACGCTAACATCTGAAAAAAATTCTCTGTTTTCTTCTCATATTTAAAACTTGTGTGCTTTCCTTACTTTTCTCAATGCACTTCATTGTCTTCAGTGTCGAGGTCTGCCACTCATTAGTGTCTACTGTCAGGCTCTCATCCCACTGAACTTGGCAGACATGAGGACAGGAGACAGCTTACAGCACTTACCTTCAATAAAACAGACATGTTCTACCTAGATTTATAACCTGGCTTTGGGGATCTTGTTTTTCCAGTTTCAGTTCTGACTTTGACAAGACAATGTGGGGCAAGGTGGTCTGAAAATACTAACTGAAGAGTAGAAAGGTCATGCATAGCTGTGAAAATGTCAATTGGATAGAGAGGACCTTTATTGCCCCTGTAGTATCTGTCTCTACATCCCTGCAATTGTAATGGAAATAGAAAACTTATAAAAACTTAGGTATGTCTAATTCCCTTTTTACTATGCAGTTGTGGAAGGCCGTGGTTTCTTTGCACATCTGCATGCCAGTATACATTCTGGTATAAAACCTGCAAGATGGAGAACAGCCATCTCCAGAAATATAAGGATGTTTTATCTAGCCTTGTGAAGAAAAGCCGCTTAAATTTCTGTGTTTTGGCTCAGAATGGTGCCAGATGACACCTGTATGTTCACTTCCATGGCTGTAAAACTATGCAAGCCCAGTAACTTCATGATCTCAGCACCATTGTTATAAGGTTATCTGGAGTGCAGGCTGGCTGAAAATCTCATCTGTTTCCTTAATAACTACCACTGAAACTTTCAAAAGCTTTGTCTGCACAGCATGTGGAGTTGCTGAGGATAGTGGTCAAAATAAGTCATCCTATGCCTAGTCTGTTTACACTACAGAAAGATTTACACATAAACCCACAAGGAGATAGAGTACACCTGAGCTTTTCTTCCTGAAAGCCTCAGAGATTTTTTAATAAAGATACCTAAACATCTCTACCTTGGTTTTTAGTTTTAGTGAATTTTCTAAATGGTATAAAATTTCTTTCTTGCTTTGTGCACATGCCACAAGAAAAAAAATAATTCTCTGACTTCCAAATGAAGATGCTTGCCTTTAAAACATCCAGGAGAGGTAAAGTACAAAATTATACTTCTGTCATGTATTTATTTTTGTAAATCTTTGCCAGTATAAAATGTAATATTTCATCTCACTCTAGCTCCTCTGATACATTTAGTACCATACTAACCCACACATCACCGACTTCTGTAATATAAAGGTCATTTGCAAGCTAAATTACAAAATGCATTCCACTCAGTATTTTGCTAATTAAGTGTCATGTGGCCATCATCATGATCTGTAATTTAAAAGACAATGGAGAACACTTTTTCCCTTTGCTCCTGAGAATATTCACTCAACCAAGTGATCATCAGATTTAATTGGGAGGATGGATATGTCACAAAATGTTGTCTAGAAAGAGTTAAAGGATTCTAGCAGGTCAGTGAAAATGTCATTGGCATTAATGACTGTGACAGATTAAAGGCCTTTGGGCACGTGCTCATGTAAGATCAAACACCTTTTTTGTCTGACTGATACTAGATCAACAAAATATCGCTGACTATGGGATCACAGAGGGGAACAATTTCTTTTCCTTTTGGTGTGTATTATTCAGTGCAATACAGCTTGAAAAATGGCAGTGACACTCCCTGTAATCATTTCTTTGTGTATTTATCCAGATCTCTGCTGAGAGGTGCATGACAGCACCTATTGCTTATTGTTTAACTTTTATTTCGTTGTACTGTGGAGAGACAACTGCATTCCCAGCTACACCTTTTAACTGGTATAGAGCTGGAAATACTTTTATTTCTAAAAAAAAATAATGTTCAGAAAGAATATAGTTTAATGAGTATGGTGACTTTTTCTCCCGATTCACTACTCTAAAACAAGTGTTCAAGAAACACAGACATATCAGGCTTTTGTTCATTAATTACCCTGCACTTGAAATAGCTGCTTTCTGAGCTCATCAGTAAGGTTATCTTATCCTTACTCAAGTGTCTCTCTGACCAGTTGTTGAAAATACAGCTATTTGTAACTTTACACCAGAACAAGGAACACAGTGTAGAGATCATTTGTCTGACAAAAGAACTCCAAACAAGCTGAACTGACCATGTAGCTTAAAACATCATAATATGAACTTACCAATGACGTCTTCCATTTTTTTAGGTTGCCACAACTTCAGGTAATGAGCTCTGACTTACAGGAATCTGTTTGCTAAACATCATCTTGTAACAATATTGGTTTTTTACTGATTCTTGAAGCTTCCACAGTTCTAGAATCCTTTAGAGCTTTAATATTTCCTAATCAATCTACTTTAAAAGCTTTCAGTGGCTTACCTTGAAATGGATAATGTGAAGTGTCTTCTGCATCCTTTTGAAAATCCCCTAGGTTTTTTTTTTGACCTCTGATGTTTAGATCTCATTCTGCTTTCCCACATCTTGTGAGTCTACTGATCTACCCAGCCCCCACTGCTTTACACAGCATAACCCACCACAGGTATATACTGCTCCAAGGGCTCACCAATCAATCCAAATGGTTTATTCATCAAACCCCAGAGCAAATAACTTGTGCATTATTTTACTCATTTCAGTGACAAGTGATATCCCAATGAAAGAAACTTGCAGAGCAAAGTAGTAAAATAAAAGAGACTCACCAGCAGAATGTGACCAGTTGAGTAGAGAACAATATTTTATGTGACATATGTTTGCAAAGAGGAAAGCAGGAGGGAATACAGAACTCTTCTTTTAAGTGGGTAGACTGACCACCATGTTAGTATTTCTTGCCTCCAGATTTATTTCTGAGGAAAAAAGAGGCAATTTATGGGGCTAGGGATAAAGAAAAATCAAATAAAGTAAAATAATGAAAGTACACCGAAAGAGTATGTAACCACAGAATCACAGAATCATAGAATGATCTAGATTGGGAGGGACCTTTAAAGGCCATCTAATCCAAACCCCCTGCAATAAACAGGGACATCTTCAAGTAGATAGATTTCTTAGAGTCCTGTCCATGGTTTTGAATGTTTTCAGAGATGGGACACCTACCACATCTCTGGGAAACCTGTTCCAGTGTTTCACTACCCTCATAGTCAAAAATGTTTATCTTATATCTAGTTTGAGACAATTTTACCAAATCTGGAGCTGCAGCTATATGGTCTATTTGGAAGGCTTTTGACTCCTCAGTAATCTCAGGGTTTAAGCCCAGCTGGAAATAAGCACCACAGAGCTGCTCACTCAACACTCTCTCTCTACCCTCTTCCCCCAGCGGAATGGGGAGCAGAATCAAAAATAAAACTTGTAGGTTGAGATAAGAACAGTTTAATAATGGAAAACAAACTAATATGTCATAATAGTAAATTATAATAATAATAATGGAAAGGAACAGAAAAAAATCAAGCAGGAGATGCACTGACCCACTGTCCAATGCCAGATCACATTCCTAAACCTTAATTGGCCAACCTTCTGGGAAACTTTCCCGGTTCATATACTGGACATAACCTGCTATAGTGTGGCCAGTTCAGGTTGCCCATCCCAGCAAAACTCTCTCCAGTTTTTCTTAGGTGCACCTTTTCACTGGCAGAACATGAGACACACACACACACACACACACACACACACAAAAAAAAAAAGTCTTTGACTTAGGATAAACACAACCTAGCAAAAACCAAAATCAACATTAATGTTATCAACATTATTATCATTCTGAATCCAAAACACAACACTGTACCAGCTACTGAGAAGAAACTAACTCTATCCCAGCAGGAAAGGTTGAAGCCCTATTTCTGAAATAGCAGTAGTTTATGATGCATTTAATGGATTTCTGTTAGAACTTTTTCTGGTTTAAACCTTGTGAGAAACAATGTTCTCTTGGATAACATAAGTCCACTCATTTAAATCATCATACTCGACATAAACTCACCTATTTATCCAATGTATCATTGCAAGTCTTTCATTCATTGTCTCTTGATACAGTTAAAATTAGGAAATTGAGGTACATCCGTTCC
Organism: Monarcha castaneiventris obscurior; assembly: GCA_026261815.1. Taxonomy (NCBI): domain Eukaryota; kingdom Metazoa; phylum Chordata; class Aves; order Passeriformes; family Monarchidae; genus Monarcha; species Monarcha castaneiventris. The sequence continues at coordinate 4,743,858 of JAMPIT010000510.1, read as the reverse complement.
AATGAGTATAAAAGTTTGGTCATTTTTTTAGGTCTTCTTCTTTATTCCTTTGAGTAAATTGTTTATTTAATGTACGTGAGTATTAAACTAGCAGCAGAAAGCAGCCTTTCTAACATACATAAGGATATTTTTCTGTATACAATATTATGCAAAGTCTCTCACTTCCTTGTGGAATTTCCTTTTTGTTTTTTGGCTACGTCTGGTTATGGTATCTAGGAGTGCCACCCACACAGGCTCAGAACTGCAAAAATTCCTTTCCTTGCTTTCCTTCTATAATTTTCACAGAAAATAACTGAATACATCCTGTCCATATTCTGATAGATGCCTGACTTCAATGCTGGAACTCAGAATGCCAGAGAATACACACCATTATGCAACTTAGAAAACACAAAATCTTTCCTGAAGCTATTATTGGTTAGCCCATTAACTGAAGTCAAACTACAGGAAAAGTGTGTGTATGCTCGTGCTATTTAATGTCCCTTTGCATTCCAGTGCCCTCTACTTATTTATAGGGAAGCACGAAAACAAGGTATTCTGAAGGTGAATGAATAATTGGAAGTATGAGGAAAGTGACTGGTGAGTGGTATGGTATCACAGCATGAAACCTATCCAAACAGACTGCTCATGTAAGTGAGACCTTCACCACATCTTCCTGGATGGAAAATAGAGCTATAAATGAGCTTTGTTGCATAATTGTTTCCAAACTCACGCTAATGTCACTTATTTGGGGCAGAAAATCAGAACATGTTAGAAAATCCTTTAGTAGCTGGTGAATGACCAAAGAGATAGATCCATGGCTGCATGCTAAGTAAGGTCTGCCAGGTTTAAGCTCTCTAATTTAGAAAACAATAAGTAGCAAAAAAGTATCTACCTTCTCAGGTGAACATGCTTGTCAGATAGTATAGAAATCTGAGATGAGGTGAAACTACTATATGCAGAAACCAGAATGCCAGTGAGGACAAGGACACATCCACCAGATAGAGTGCGTCTTACTAGGCTGAGTCAATAGTGCTGATTGGAACTGGACTAGAGGAGCAGGGGTGCTTCCATACCGGAAAACAATTTATTTTCAGTATTTTTTGTCAATGGAGAAAATATTGTTATTCTAGATTCTATTTTTCATTAAGATGTGGTTATTTCAGATAAATTTTCATTAAGATATAGCTGATTTTTTCACTCTAGATTTTAGAACACTGAACAGTTTTAATTGATGCAATTACCAATGCATCAATGTATTTCTATTCTTGTTTCCTGACAACTTCACAAGGTGTGGAACATTTTAAGGAAAGAAACTTCACCTTTTCATTGCTATTCATGTAGAGTAAATTGACTTCCTATTTTATCTATTTTTAATTGCTGATTTCCTTCTGAAATTTAGGGACACAATTCTGGATGAGAAAAGTAATGTAAATCTTGAACCTGAGGATTTGGAACAATTAAGTCATGAGAGGACTGTAATGGAATGAATGTGGAAGTGGTCAACAGGAAGAGGAATTCACATAGAGCAAAATAAAATTAAAATGCCAACAAGAAAGAAAGGAGAAGCAGATTAATAAAATTCAAACCCAGCTGGAAAAGTAAGTGTTGTAAAAGTGGGCTCTGTTTCCAATATTTATCTTCCTCTTGGAAGACTGACTAGAGACTAATAGCTAGAGATTTAAACTCCTCAGAACATGGGGTAGGGAATGGGGAGGGTTGTGTCTTCATATATGTGTGAATATTTCAATGCAAAAAGTGACTTTCATTAAAGTCTCAAGACAAAAATTCTATATTCTCTAGAAATATATAGAAATCTATACCTTTAACTATTTATAATCAAGAATCAGAGCTTTCCCTTAGGGTTTAATATAAGCCTCACAAGTGTTCATGTGAAGACTAAATATTGTCCTTTAAGTATGCAAGCCCTGGAAATTGGGTTCTATTGCCTTGGGAAATTTCCTTTGCACTAAATATAATCTGTATCTTTTTCGTTAAAAAAGGAAGTCATAAAAGCAAGCAACAATAATGTATCACTCCATAGCTTTTAAGATTTGACAGCTAACAATGATTAAATCTTTCTGTCAGTCCAAGCATCTATCATCTTCAAATCTCCAAACAATACAACAATATTTGGAGCCTGTGTTATGTGGTTTGTATGTGGAGTGGAATTCCAGAAATTGTTTACATTAATATGTAGTGTTATATCTTCTGCCTGACAAATACTCAAAGTCAGCTGGAATATGCAGGTTGAGAAAGGACATAAGAATATGATTTGCAAGCTTTCTTTTTACAGGATAAGGCTTTATACTGGACCACTCTAGTGACATTTAAAATTACAGGATTCCACTTAACTGTGACTGCACTTAAGAACATTTTTGAACAGGAATCAAGAATTTGAGACCTTAACCAATTAATAGTTATGTGTCAGAGAAAATAAAATTTTATTGGGGAGCAGAGTAGAACTCTTAAAAATTTACCAAGAAGATAATATCCTCTTCAGTATTGTGAATTAAAAAAACATTAATGGAAAAGAAAATTACACTATTTCTCTACAGCATTGGTCTCTCTTCCTAGATATATACTAGTTACACTCATTTTCTGAGCTGTAGCATGAAGTTTTCCCATGTAAAGTTAAATTTAGTTCTTTTCCCTCAATGTGACGTACAGATATTCCAAGTTTAAGTGTATAGGTAGAGTGATATCCTTCCCCTTTGAAATGAAACTGTTGTGGCATCTCATTCTTTCTGCAATCAAGAATTGATTATTACCACAAAGAAAATAACTGAGGAATGTACTATTCCTCTGTGATGCTTTTTACACCATCACTTCACATACTAGTTAGTATTCACCTGTTCTTTCGTATACTTGTGGAAGTAAGAATATGAATGAAAAATTATTAAAGATGATATGGTGCTCACACAAATGAATTACATTCTGTGTAAAGCTGCTGTGTGTGCCCCGAAGACAACCAGTTATTAAGTATCCAGAATTTGTTCTACTCTCGATATAGACTTCAACTCACAAGTATCTTCTTAGTCACCAAAACATTTAGGCATGTTTAATTAACTTAACAGGAATTTGATAAGATTTAAACAGAGATTTGAATATTTTTAAAATTAAACCTTTAGAATTATCTTTGTAGAGACAGGGAGCAACTAAATTGAATGCTTTTTTCCTAATTGTATGCCTGATGCTATGAATCTTGCAGCAATCAATTAGGAAAACTGCACTCTACAGTGATCTTAATCTTATATGTTGTCTTTTGATCTATACGCAGGAGGATAATATTAAAGCCATTATGTAGTGTTGTGCATATACCAGCATCATTTGGAAAATCGAAATTAATTTTTAAAATATATCTAAATGAGGTACAGAAAATAATTTCTCAGCTTCTTAAAACCACATGTTAAATCCTACTACAATAATGTTTAATTAATAAAATATAAGAAAATAATGAAATTAAGCAACTTGCCACAAATTTTAATAAAGCACATTTGCTGAGCTCATATAGGAGTTGAGTTCATAGGCTGAACACCACATAATCTGCAGGGTTACAATTATTCTCATTTAAAGGAAATGACAAAACTGATTGATTTTATCACAGCTGAGAAAAATTTTTCATTGTATTCATTTTGCAGGTTTGCCATATGTTACCAACTCTCCCTGTAATGTATAATTAAAAACCTTCAAATGTGTGCATTAAATCTGTGCCAATATAATCACCTGAGGGTTTAAAGAAAAATACACGTTCTTATGATCACTTTTTGACCCTGAGATTAGCTCACTTTGTCAGAGCATGGTGCTAATAACATCAAGGTTGTGGGTTTGACCCCTCTATGGGCCATTCACTTAAGAGTTGGACTAGATGATCCTTGCGGCTTCCTTCTAACTCAGAATATTCTGTGATTAGCTGGGAGATATTTTGCAGAGCATGGAAGCAACAAAAGACCACCTTAATTTCACATTTACTGACATCCTCTAGTAATTCCATTTCTATTTCATGATTTTATTTTTGTTTTTCTCTTCAGTAAACTTACCACTCTCCTCCTTCTGCCATGCTAAAACCTGTCTGCAAATATCGGTTTGATATTTAATATCATACTTCCCTGAGGCTCATTAAAATTTCTGCTCAGCTTAACCCAGTGCTGTCAATCAGTGAGCTGTTGCCTATCTTGTGTGTTAGTAACACCATAGTGTTTAGGAAGTGTGAGCATAAGGAGGATCAGAATATCATGACAGACAAAAGCAGCCCAATCCCCCAGCATCTGCTATTGTCTGTGCCATAGTTCTGAGCATAGATCTGATTATTGTGAAGACACTTTTAAAGAGATATCAATGCATCCTCTAATAATAAAAACAGAGGTTTGCATCACAGGAATGGATCAGAAAACATAAAACCACTAGGAGAGATTTGCTGGTGGATGTTCAGATTTTCTTCTTTTTATTTTTAATTCTATTTATCTTTAATGATGAACTCAGCAATGAACTCAGCATTTTCACAACCAAGGCATTTTTCATATTTTATGTTTACCATAGTTGTGGTTGCAGGATAACAGGAAGGATTTTTGAACAAATGGCCAATAGATTTGTTGTTTTGAAGGCACTGCAGGGAAGTATATCGGATCCTGATAAGAACAAATTATTTTCGTATTTTTTCCCCATCCTCATCTTTCTACTTCTATTCATGATCCAAGACAGACTTCTAGTAGAAACTGAATACAGTTCTTGGTTGAGTAGTCTTCACAGTTACAGTAGTTACAGTAGTTATTACTAAGTATGCATGCATATATTTGAATATTTTGCGGGGGGGGATTGTGGAGGCTGAAGAAATGGTGGGAGACAATATACATCAGAAAAAAATAGCTTTTTTTAAAATTTAATAGCTAGACAAGCAAATAATTCCTCAACTGGCAATTGAAATCACTGGCAAAACTCACATCAATTGCCATGGTGCATAAGCATGGCATGTAATAATAAAGAAGGTTTGTTAGTTAATCATGTGACCATTTTCTTTCAAGAAAGTTGCAGATAAGAGAGAAAAATCATCATATTCTTGTGCAGATTACAAAGATTCAGTAGTTATTAGTTCCACTATATTGATTTAATCTACTGTACCTAGGTAACACTTTTCCTACCAGCTCCATTCTTGCATTATTTTCCATAAAAGAATTGTCATTGTTGAAGACAAGTTGAATAACTCCACAGGTATAGTCTATAAGATACAGAAATCCATCTAAAAATTAATTACAATGAAAAAGGAAAGATCTTTTCTCTTCTAACCTTTGTCTTTCCATTTCTGTGGGGAAACTGTCATGCAGTGTTCAAATTTTATCTGAGACCTGACAACAATGAAGCAGACTGACAGGAAGAAGCTGAAAGTAGATTTGCGTAGACCCCAGGACTTGGGAGGAGGAAACTTACCTAGAACACTAGTCTGTTGTCAGTGCTAGCAACTAGCATGCTAACAGCTTATCGTTGGAAGAAATACTGAAGAAACATTCCCCTTTCATTTATTCCATGCTATTTATGATTTTATAACTTATTTTGTATTAATTTCCAGCTGTTTGCTTTTTGGTACTAAGTTTTTTATTGGTTGTGTATTTGACTACTTTCTCTTTTTCTACTGCTTGGAGACAATATCTTTTGAGAGATCAGAACAACAGAAGGTATTCAAGATGTTGGCAGCTCAGAGATTTGTAACAGTAACAAGTTTATGAGGGTGTTATATTCTTCTGCATGGCCTTCCTTAAGACTAAATTTGTTTTCTTTACCTCTAAGGAGCATTGAAATGAAATTTTCACCAAACTACCTAATAAGGGCATTGCTAAAGCCTACCCTGAACTGAATAATAGGATCACTTCCATTTGACTTTTCTTCATTTCCAGGAGAGAAAACATATAAATGTACTAGAATATAAGAAAAAAAAGTAGTGAAAATACTGAAGCTAACTTTTGTAAGTTACAATACTGATACAAAATATACTCCTGAATTCTTAAATCTCTATGTGAAAACAAATAATTTTTTAACATATTGGTCAACATAGAGGTCTTAGGAAAAAAAAAGGTATTATCTTAATCCTAATAGAAAGTTCATCCAGGGCTCAACATGTTTTGAAATGATCATGGCAAATAGAACTGTAAAAGAAATCTTATATGCACGTGGAACTGCAACTGAAAATTCCTGTAGATATTTATACATATGAACCCAATATCATTCCACAGAATTATTATACGATGGTAAACAAATTTATTTTAAGTCTTTGTGAACAGAATTACCAACATGCTTTGGTTGCTTTGTGTCAAGTAAACACAAATTTATTAAAGGAGTGTTAAATGCTCATTCAGCTTAAGTTTATGGATAATTTGTGTCTTCAGAATGACAACAAGATCCTGGAACTTTTGGATAAATTATACACACATATTCAGCAGAGAATAGTCTCCTTCTTTACATACCTAAGCCTTCCCAGTGATCTCAAAAGATGCAATTTTACTCATTAATATTTTATATGGTGTCTCCTTAAATCCTAGTGACAATATTAGTTTTCTAGCTCTATCCCCCAGCTGAGTCTACAGCAGTGTTATAAATTCCATAGTAGCAGCTCACAGGGAGAGCAACTTGGCATTTAAATATAACGTTCATTCATTAATACATGGATATTATAAGGCAAGTAGAAACCATTCCAATCCAAAAATAAAGTCTCTACATATATAATGCTTCTGTGAATAATTGCTTAGATATAAGAGTTAACATGGAAAACTTGTGAGTGTATATGACAAGAAAGCATGTGATAAAAAAGTCTGCAATGCATTTCCCAGAGATTCCTTTCACTTTTAGTGTCTTGGGGTGACACTTATGATTCCAAGTATACCTTAATAAAGAAAATACTTATTTTTTAAATGGGCTTCAGCGTGGGTTTTTTGATAGCATTCTACCTTCTTTTAAATTAAGTTATTCAGAAAAAACAAAGAAATATGCATTTAAATTTAGTGTTTTAGTGTGAAAATCCCTGCAGAAAGCAAGACACCTTAAATCCAAACCACAATAAATTAGTAGGGATATTCACTTCACAAGTAATGTTCAAAAGATTGACAAAGAATCTTCTTTTATCTAGGTTAAAACTGAGATTTCTTCATATGCAAAAGCCTTAGCATCTTATGCATAAATATCACTACACTTATGCACATTTATATTCCATGTTTTGCTTTTATTTATCTCCTTTGTTTAATATACTTTTATATCAGAGAGGAATGAAGTTTTATTTGAGTGGATTGTCCCTAGAAGTGTTTTAAATGCTTTCAACTTGCATTTCTGAACAAAATATTTTGGATTATACCCATTCACTTTTGGCTTTCACAGGTATCTGTTATTCTACTTAATGTTTTCAAAAGAAATTTTTTTTCCAATATCTCTGTATCTGTTTAATTTATTCAGACTCTATCCTTTATAAGCTATTGGCTTCCCTCTCAAATAAATGTTTTTCTGCACCATTACATTTTTGTAAAAGTCAGAATGTCCCATAGTTAAGCTGCTAAATTTAATCATTCAGTAAACATTTAAACATTCAATGACATTCAATATACACTTTAAAAAATGACTAATTTTTAATTTATTTGCAATCATGTTGGAGCATTATCATGCCTTTTTTCCTTTATAAATGTATAATCCTGATTTTCTAATTTGCTGTAAGACTTGTTACTATTAAAAAAAAAGATTTAAAATATAAAGCAGATAGAAGATTTTAACAAACTAATTTGTAAAGTATAGAACCCAGTTACAGTACAGGGCTACAAAGTAGCTGGCAATTATTCATTTAAGTAATATTTACAAAGCTAATATAATTTGGTAAACATATACTATCAATATGAAGAGCATATGAGGAGAATGTTAGTACAGTAGAAGAAAATGTTGAGAGTTTTGTTTGAGGGCTTTGACAAGAAAAAAACCCTCACACAGTGATAACTTTCCCAAGTGTGACCTCATTTACTCCACATACTTTATTTTAGACATATTCAAAATATATTCTTTCTTTCTCCAACTTTCAAACAGTGAAGGCAAAAGGTGGAGAGTCAAAGGAGTTCCTTTCTGAACCCCAAGCTCCAAGGCATAAAATAGATCATGTACTCTCCAGATAGGGTCATCTCAGAAGTTATTTTGCTGAGTAGATTTTCTGATTATGCCTGGGTGGCTGTATGTTTTCTTTCTTTCAGCTATCTTTGACAAAGAGGACAAACAACGGATTTATAGCAACCTTACTTTCTCATGTGGAGTGAAAAATTTATGGTTTTGCCTAAAAATGATAAAAGTTTACATAAATATGTCCAGTTTATTCACCTCACTTTAGATTTTATCTTTTTTTATGGTAACAACTTCAGAGAAAGTTACTGTTTTGTGTAGCAAGAGCAATATTTATTGTGGGTACCTAGATGTACAAGAGATAAGATAGTCTCTTTGCACACCAGGTGATCAAAGCACACAAACCTGCTTTGGAAAACTTAAAAATCTAGTTTTTAATCACATGATCCTTGTTGCACTGATGGGTGTTACACTGATTATCAGTACTTTTTCTCTGTTGAGTATACGTGCAAGTGTAAAGTACATATTCATTATCATTCTGCCATATGTCCCGTGGACAACTATCCAGGCATGAATTCTGCATATAGATTCCTTCAGTTTTCCCTAATTAGGAAGAATCATTCATGACCATCTGTCAGGCTCTGTAGTCAAGTCCTAGGTACATCCAAGGACTTGGATGCCTATAAAGTCAAATTCAATCAGCAATTACTCATCCTGCCATGCCAATAAAGCTAATAATGCTCAAAGTAAATTAACACGGTGTGTTCCCTCTATTTCTGACTCATGGCTAAGAAGATGCTTTAGACTCAGGGGGTCTAACTCTTCCTGAGTGGCCTGTGAATTAAAAGTTTACTGTAGGCTTTTTTCCTTAAAGAGCTTTACTCTGGGACAATAGGTACAATGTAAGACCTCTGTTTGTTTCTCCTCCTCTGAGGGAAAATATCATACATTTTAATATATAAAAGGAAGTTTTCAGCTCTTCTTTAGAGTTTTTGGGGGTATTTTATTGAGGGAGGAGGTTGTTTGTTTGTTTGTTTGTTTGTTTAAAATGAAGTAATTGTGACCTTTTATTAACTCCTATAATCAAGTTTAAACTATATTTCAACCCTTCAACTAAAGCTATTGAGATGTTATACATCTCTTCTTATACTTGCAAATCTTTAGTAATCTTGATGATTGTCCTGGAATCCATATCACAACTAGAAAGTGAAGAAAAACCACTTCAAAGGTAAATGAGATTATTCTAGTTTTTTGCTCTGAATTTGAGTGCATCTGTTTAAATCTCTGTTCTCATTTTTAAATAGAGTATTTTTATCTGAGTTTTGTCACTTGAATCATTTTGAGGGGCAAATTCTCAGCTGATACAGATAAATAGAGTTGAGTTAATTTATTTGATATCTTTATTTACCCTACGTGACTATCAGGATTTTTTTTTTCCAGTGGCCTGCCTGAAAATTTCTCCTTTCAAAAATGGGGTTTTTTTTATGTACGTGCACAAAGGAATTTCAGGTTCTTGTCTTATCCTAAAAATTTCATACCAATTTCCTTATGGAACGGCATCAGAAGTGTAGTTCTTAGGAAGAATAAAAAAATAATTAGATGTGCAATGGATGTACCTTTGAACGCTTGTTATAGGAAGTGCTATAGCAGGAAACACAGACTAGCAGAGGATGAGCCTCCCAGAAACGTGCAAGTGCAGCACTGACCCATTATGAGCTAGTAGCTTTGGTGCCCCGTAATTTTGTTTCCCACCCTGAGTAACTACCATAATTGATAGAACTGAAATCTTGGACTAAAGGACCTCAACGAGCATTTTACAGACACTTTACAGGAATGGCTCATCGATTAAGCAAATTATGTCAGCATATGTATCAAAGGATGTGAAGTAAAGAATCATCTAATGAGGATGTATTGGACATGGCATACACTGTATGGACTGAGGCAGGTAGGTTGTACTGGCTTTGGCCAGGTTTTTTTTGCATAGTAGCCCATATGTTGCTATGTTTTGGATCTGTGACCAAAACAGTGTTGACAACACACCACTGTTTTAGCTGCTGCTGAACAGTGCTTATGCAGTATCAAGGAAGTTCTTTTGTTTTTCTCACTCCACCCCACAAGCAAGGAGTCTGAGGGTGCACAAGAACTTGGAGGGGACACAACTGGGACAGCTGACCCCATCTGACCAAAGGGTCAATCCATACCTGTCCTAGGTTACACTATAGATGTATTCTATTACCACCAGCTGTGGGCCATTAGCTGTTATCTCCTGCTATGACCCACCCCTGATAACAGACAATGGGCCAGCAAGAAACCACTGCATGACTCAGGGACTTATCTCATCCTATTGTGAGATGCTCCGCCCAGGAGGGAGGAGCCAAGCATTCCCACCTGGATATAACCTGGCCTTGGAACTGCCTAAGGGAGCCCTGTCTACTGGGTTCCTAGAGGACAAGAGCTAGCACTGGGCCTTCAGCTGGAGACCAGACCTTCCATAGGATCACTGCTTCAACTGAGCTACTTCATTTGGACTGCTACCACCACCCTACCAGGGTGTCAGGTTGTATCCGACTTTGTCAGTGCTTTTTCCTTGTATTATTTCACTTATTTTTTATTTTTTCCTATTAAATTTTAATCCTCATTTGCCATCTCCCACTGGTTTGTTTTCAAACCATTACAAGGTTGCCTTGTGGAAACAAGGCATCAAGCTCGGCAATGAAAGCTCAGGGAAAGAAGGAGAAAGAGGCACCATGCAGGGTTAAGATATTTGTCCTCCCAACTAACCACCACACATGATGGAGCCCTGTTTTCCTGGAAATAGCTAAACATCTGTGTGCTGGTGGGAAGTAATGAATTAATTAGATTTTTTTTTCTTTTGCTTGCATGCATGCACTATTTTTGCTTTACCTATTAATTGTCTTTATCTCAACCCACAAGTTTTCTCACTTATACCCTTCCCATTCTCTCCCCCATCCCACATGTGGGTGTATAAGTGAGAACCTATGTGGGGCTGAGCTGCCTACAAGTGTTAAACCACAACAAAATTTTATCAGCTATGTATGTGAAAAATCAACAATTTGAAACACTTACTAAATACAAAGACTTGGAAATGAAATATTGGTCCGAGAAGTGACACGACCAAGTCCTGTCACAAGTAGTTGACCTCACTGGTCAGATTCTCAGGTTTTAAAGAATACTCACACATTTCACTTGCACAAATGTTTCTAATTTTGGAGGTTTTTATTTGCATTATGTCCTTTTTAGCTAATTGTTATATTTATAATACACCAAGAGTCAAAACAGTAATAGGAAATGTATCAACCACTGAAGTCCAGAAAAATTCCAAATTATGCATCAATTAAGGAAAACCAGCTGCTTTTGTACCTGCAAAACTGGCAGTTGATTATATACATTCTGCTTTGCAAAGCTGGGTACTCTTTTTTTTTTCCCAATAAAATAGTCTACATATTGTATGAGAGAATCAACAGCAGAGTTTGAATGAAGAGCCTGAAGAGAACAATTTATATTGAATTGAGGCAAATGGCACAGATGCTTACAGACAGTGCATATTGTTGACAGCACTCATCTCAAAACAACATCCCACAATAACCAGGGGTTATCTTACAGTCAAAGCAGGAAATACAGGAACTGGTAAGAAATATGACACAGAAGATTTCACTGCTCCGAGGCTGCAAGCTGAGAACTTCTTATGGTTAGAGACATTATAGACAATTTGACCTTGCCTCTAGGTCCCAAAATTTTCCTGTGTCACATATGCCATTCTTTGCTCTTAATATCCAGCTTCAGTAGTGCTCACTGTTCAGCTGCTGTGCCCTTCTTTTCGTATTACATTTTTCGTAAAATATGTGATTATATAGCACTTGCTGATAAACAATCTGAGCTTTCTATTCACAGATTACTCTTTCTTACTGCTACAGTTTATCATTATACTAAAGATTTCACAGTTTTTATTTAAGCTGGTAAAATCCGAATGCAAAAGTTAGTTTTGAAAGGCAATGTTTTGGTTAATAACTTTTTATACCAGGCCAACAGGTACTAATTAATACAATTTTTCACTAGCATATTTTACTTTTTTTAGGAAAGGGGAAAGATTTCTCAGCCATCATATGCATATTCCTAGACATCTGGGAGAAAACAGATAACAGCAGAATTTGGAGCTGGTCTGATCTGGGCACTAGAGTAATTTTCAGTCTGTTAAAGCACTTTCTTCCTATTCATTGTTGATTTTATGGAAATTTAAAATTCTGAGTCCAGTTGTGGCATTTTGCTTCTTCTGATCATGTATTCAGGATTCTGCAGATAAATTAATAACTCTTTTGAACCGAAGTATGATTTCTTCTTTTTCATAAACCTTGAAAGTAGAGAAATTACTTGCTGGAATTCAAGTTATATTTGTATACATCTATTTCATTGAAAAAGGCCAGATTTTTGAAGGCATTTAGGCACCCAGATTCTGTGGTAACAGTGGGCATTAGACACCTAAGCATATTTATTAGTCTCCTTCAAAATTAAATCAAAGAATTAAGGAATAAACTCAAGAGATGAAAGACAGTTACTGGAACATCTGTTGGATCTCAAAGGTATAATTGTGACACATGCCACATGTCACTTTCAGTGACTATGTCCCACCAGCATTGAAAATTAAGAGAACTGGAAGGTGTCCATATGTCAGCCAGAAGACAACAGAGTCTTGGGCAATAATAAACACATACTCTGATTTTATCCACTTAGAGGAACAGTTTGCACACTGTTTATATGAGATGATAAACTGTATTCATATTTTGTAATTTATTTTGTGCTGTTAACAACAGATTACATTACCAAGTCCCCCAAGAACATGCGCTTGTAAAGATGCAAAATAATAGTGCCTGAATTAGGACAATTCTTATAAAAAACCTTCAAGGGGAAAAAAAATAGGTTCATCAATACTTAGACAACTTCTAGATTATTTTCAAAGATAACAGTTCCTTAATAAGTTGGAACTACTAAGGAAGCAGGGAGAGCTGTGCTTTATATGCAAAGTGACTCTGGAAGTGTAACACGAGCAACTATGACACAGACACATGTAGAAAGTGGGTCAATAGAAGGACTAAATGACACTAATTCCAAAGACACAAAGAACATTGTAAAACCCTCTCTCCACAAGCTAGATATTTTCTCATGCAAATTAGAACTAAATATATGGAGAAAAAAGAAAATCTGATATACCTTAAGAAGGTAGTAAAAACAACTTTTCTTCTGCTTCCTTTGAATGAAACATTCCAATGCTGTGTGAATATACCTCAAACATATTTAGAGATTTTTCAGCCTCTCAACACTGAATTTTGTGCTGTTGTCAGTGATTAGACTCTTTGTTGTCAAATATTTTCTTCTTGGAAGCATATATGCCACAATCTTTTCTGAGACTGCCTTTAGACAGAGGTAGCTGATTTTCATAAGCCTCAATCATTCATTTTGTTTGCCAGCTCTGAATGACAATGTTTCTGATACTCCAAGGACAACACCTTTCTTTCAAGCTATTTGGTACATAATTTACTTTTGCAGTGGGATGGATATTTCCACAAGAAATTTTTGTATTCTATATAAAGAATTTATATTCTATATATTCATTATCTGAAAAAATCACACTATTAATATGACTGTTTTTCAGGGCTATCATCTAAAGATAATCACCTAAAATCTACTTTAGATCCCTAATGTGAAAAACTGATCAAAACTTTATTGAAGTCAGTTCAAACAATACAATCAGCTTCACTGGGGTTTAATTTGCTCCAAATTAATATTTTTGCTTCAAATCAATAAACCAGGAGTATTAATGTCTTCTAAATACATGCAGTCCTAGATCTGATGATTCAGAAGCAGTATATATACATACGCGTGTATGTAAGTATTTCAGAGATATTAAAGGTAGGAGTGATCACCAATAGTGCAAGACTATTATAATTATCATTACCATGTATAATAAATTTAAAGAAAGGTTCTGTAGGAAAGGGGAAACAAAATTATGTAGCTGGTGAGTTACCATTTTAATAGCCTCATGGCATCCTCATATATTATTTTAAATAATCTGTACAATTTGTCTTACTAGAACTTATGTGGGATTAAGAAAACAAAAATATATGATACATAAATCTCAAATTTTTTCCTTAAAGAGCAGCAGATATTTGATATTTTCCTCTACAAATAAGTACTCTCTTAAGAAACATCTATTATTAATGACTTTTTCTTACTATCCTCATTAAGTGGTCTGTTTGAACAATTATTAACCTGGTTAGGAAACCTACACTGTGGGGTGATGCCTTTTCTACTCATTTTTTATTACATTTCAGTTTTGAAGTGCATGACTCTTTTGGTTCATTCAATCTGTGAAGTGACACTATTTTCAGAAACTTCAGGCATTCATTTGTTCATGTTCCCCCTGGACATAGTGGTTAACAAGTCCTGCTTATTTTGATGCAGCTAATAAGAACTGATTTGATGATAGCATAGTTTATTGTGTTCCAAGTGAAACTAAGTCATTTGTTGGACAGTTTGTGATGAGTAAAAACAACACCTCAACAATACCATCTGGATTCTCATAATTAAATATAACCTTCAAATAATTTAATTTTTTCAATATAAAATTTTCCTGCAATTCTTAGGTAGGTATCTTACAATACTTAATTAATACCTTGTCGTATATTTTTGTACCTACTTCTTATTATAAAAATTCTTGCATTTCAGTGTTCCCTGATTTTAACATTCTCATTACAACTGTTTTTGAGATTTCAGCCTGAACTTAATCCCTCAGTGTTAAAAATCAAGTAAACCAAAAGCTTTCTAGGAGAGACTGCAGGGTAGTGGAAGAGAAAACAAAATGTTAGAAATATGAGAACAAAAATAATAATAACATTGACAAAATTCCACCATAGATATTTTTATAATCATTTGAGAACAGACAGAGTGGAGGAGGATAAAGATCCATGCTATTTATACCTATCTCTAAATATAGTCTACAAATGCCTGTTTAAAATGTGAAGGACAACTCTTCCTCAGACTACAGCAATTTGCAGATCAGCAACCTCATGAGCCAGATAAATTGTCTTTGAATTTTTCTTTCACTAATCTGTCTGGTTCCTTTCTTAAACCACAAAAAACTTTCACCATACTCAGTATTCTGCAGCAAAAACCCGTGCAGTTTAAACACATCTTATGTGAAAAACATACCTTTTTTTGGTTGATTTTGTTTTCTTAGTCATTTCCAGTATGGGAGATGTTCAAAAACATTGATCATCTATGCTGTCTTCCATAAATTTTTTCCTGTTCTACTACAGCCTTTTCAAGATATTGACCAGGACCGCACACAATATTCAAAATACAAGCCAAAGAGAGACTTGTGGAGGGCTATGATTTAGTGGCTTCTGTTTGCATTCTTGTGCTTTGAAGGACAGGAATTGGTGCTGCCCTTTTTTCTTGGTGTTTTTTTGTTTGCTTGTTTGTTTGTTTGCTGGGATTTTGTCTGTTTGGCTTCTTTCTACAGATCACTTCAGATAAGCTATTTTCATGGATTATCTAAAATAGTGCCAGCACCTCATATTTATAGTCATGCAAAATCCAAGGCTGTTAAATCTGAAATCAAGATTTTTCATGTATTCATGATTTTGCATTTAACTACAGGAATTACATTAGTTACTCAGCCTTGTCCAGTTTTCCACTATCAGCTCTCCTCTTTATTGCACTGATATGTACAAGAGCATTGCATCTAGCAGAGATTCTTGAAGCACCCCAACAGTGTCAGATTCTGACATAAAAATAAATAATTATGTCTTGCCTTACCTTGCCTTGGCTAGAGTTGCATTTCTTTCCCTTTTTTCCCCTTCCTTTGCCATCCTTTTCATCCCTGTTACTCTCTTTTCTCTTCCCTTTCTCCTTCCCTTCTCATTTTTCCATTCAAGAACACATCTATTCTGCCCTTGAAATTTAAGCTGTTGCTTAGCTTCTTCAAGGACTTTTGGAGAGGAATTCTGTTTAATACCTGAATGATATCAACCCAGATCATCTTACCTCCATGATTGTCTCAAAGAATCCCAAAACCATTGCAAAGCATGAGTTCCTGTAGAAAAATTGAGGTTATTTTTTGTCAATATCTTGTATTTATCCAGCCATAGATTGATTTTATCCTTTTTTATGTTTACTGCTAACTCATCAACTATAGGTCTATGCTGTCCAGGTTTGTATTTTTCCAGACCTCTCTAGGATAAAAAAATTGTAACAGTCATTGTATTATCTAACTTTCTGGGTGTGGGAAATAGTTGCCTTTAAGCAAGAAGTTATAAACTGCATGTAGTGGAAGGGCTGTTTCACTCCTGAGCTCCTTTTCTTGCTTTTCTTGCAGAGCATATCTGGAGGGCTAGAAGAGAATCTACAATTTCAAGGAACTTCTGATTATTTCATTGCACCTGTTCCTTCAATTTATAGTCTCAAAAGATGACTATCCCATTGCCAAGCTGCTGAACATTCAAGGAGCATAGAACGCAGAGCATGAATTTTGAAATGTTGGAAATTATAGACCATTTAAAACATTAGACGCTGGAAATGAAATAGTTGAAGTATTCAGTTACCTGCATTCTGGATGACAACATGAAAATAAAAGCAAACGAAACAAAACAAATCAGCAGCCACAATCTCTCTCTTCTTTCTTATAATGCATTATCATCTTAAATCTGGAAAAAACAGAAACTAAGGAAAATAGATATTTGAATGGCAACTTCTCTTCCCAACACTGAGCTGTAAATGTCTATATTCATAAAAGTGAACTAAATAGATGGATCAGATTGTATTTTTCAAAATTCACCTGTTGTGATTATGGAAATGGGAACTATCTTTGCCTTGGCAATATCAGGGGCTTCCTTCCCTCATTCTGAAACCTGGAGCCATGTTTAATATATGCAGGAAGGAACAGCTTTTTTTTGCAGAAATAGGTTGTTAACATTTCATGCTGTTAATATGCTGTACCACAATGAAATTTCAATACTTAGAAGAGTTATAAAGAACAAAAATGCATTTTCAAATAGCAAAGAGTAGTTTGTACAGGATATAAATACACCAATGAATCAAAATGATTCCAAGATTAAATTGCTGTTTCAAGGTGTCTGCCCTTTGTGATGTATTTATTCCTTTTTGGACTTCAGCAAAGCTTTTTATACTTCCTTTCACTGTATTCTTCTGGACAAAATGTCCAGCACACAGCTAACAACCATGTTATGCAATGGGTGAGCAACTGGCTCACAGGTTGGGCACAAAGGCTTATAGTGAATGGGGTGTCATTGTCACTGAAACTGCACAATATTTGCCAACAACATTTTTTACTGTTAGAGAATTAAGGCATTACTTTATTCTGGCCAAAATTTGTTCTGGCCAGGATATGCAACAGAAATCATTTCACATTGCCTGGGTTGTACAGAGAAAATCATTCTATCACACGTGGCCTTTACTAGATTTTTCACATACTTATACAGTCAAAACCCAGAGAAATTCATTGGTTGAATGTTCACTGGTACCAAGTTAGAGAGTATTTGGTTTCCTATTGGTTATTGATCCCTTCACCTTCGATGTTAATTAGGTTCTTACTCTTCTCTTCTCTTATCTATCTTTTCCCAGACCAGGAGTCTCCAGCCATGCCAGGGGTGATGTCTGGAGCTGATGTTCATTAATGGTCATTATCTTTTATCTATCTTCTGTGCTACTCCCAGTTTGCTGAGATATTAAGCTCATCAGGACTCAAGTAGTAAAACAGTTCTTTGAAAAGAAACTTCAATTCCTTCCCCCCTGGGCACAGGGGGACAAAACTCCTGACTAAAGTTATGTAAAAAATATTAAACATGATATCATTTCCAACAACATCAGACTGGTGATATGTCACTAGTGGGGCTCTGCAGGGCTCCAGCTTAGGTCCTGTTCTCTGCTGCATGAAACTGAAATGGTTAATGGCTTAAACATTGGTAAAATTATTGGATTTTGCCCACTGTAGCAAACTGCAAAGAAATAGCTGTCCATCTGCAGCCACCAAAACCCACTCCTCCCCAGTATGCCTACAAACTGGAATTTTGATTGTGAGGGGAACTTGAGATAAGATAAAGGCGATACTATCGTCCAATCATCCCAGGTCTGGGGCATCCACAAGTGATACTGGAAGAGTGACTGGAAGTTAGAGGCTACAGCTGGGTATTGAACAAGATAAAGAAAGAGGCAAATCCTTCAAGGCAGGTGCAGTCTCTTTGTCCTTACTCAAGTGAATTCAGCTGTTAATCTTCCCTTTTGTGGGTGGAGGACGGAGAGAAATACTGGGACATTCACACAAAGTGTGAAGGTATCCATCTTGGCTGCTGGGCCGTGATGGGCCATAACTGGCTCAACTGCATTTATGTAATAGGCAGCTGTATCATTTTAGAAGGTGTCAAAGGCTCACCCAGTCTGCAACCACAACTTCAACAAGACTGGACCAAGAGATGTCCAAATTCCAATGACCAAGTCTTGTCACAAGGCTTTCTTATCCTTTCCTTCTCTTTCTTTCCCTTATACGTTTTCTTAAGTAATATTTTATGCTTTTATATTTTCATATTACTATAGAAAATACCAACTAAAATGTCTCCATGCCTTTGTATATCTAAATTACTATAGATAATAACAACCAAAATGGCTACACACCTGTTCTCCTTTGCAACCAAATTGTTCTAGAATAAACCCTACATATACATCTACAAACATCGATCATTCACTGTTCTTTCACTCTAGTCTGCCCCAAGGGATATATTAACAAGAACCTGGGTTCCTGTGACCTCATGGTGGGAGGTTGTAACATCTTCAGCAACCTCATTAACTACTTGGATGCAGACCTTGAAAGAATACTAAGTAAGTTTGCTGATGACACTAAACTGGGATGAGCTGTCCACTCTCTAAATGGCAAGTCCTTTGACCAAATGACAGTCACCTGTTCTATTTTGAAATCCAGTTGGACGAGGACAGTGAAACGTATGTAGACATACTATCTGCTCGACACAAAGTATATTGAATTATATATGACCTTCAGAGTATGAAGAGCGATCATCTGTGCAATCTGCAGGTGTACAGTATGATTTGGAAAGTCCCAGATGTGGCATATGTTTATTTATTTACTTTCAGTAATTTCCAGCTAGATTAATATAGCCTTTCAAATTCTTCCAGTTCCTGTGCATGTTTTTAGAACTTCCCATATGAACACTCCTTTTAAATGTTAAGGACTTTAACGAAAATAAGCAAAACCTTCAAAAATACAAATTAAAAGCTTTCCCAGTCTTGCTTTGCCATACATTTAAGTGGAGGTGGGGTGCGGAAAGGACAGAAGAGGTTCTAGATGAACTTCACTGCTGCTTCTCTTAAATAAAAGACTTTATCATTTTTGTAAGCAGCACTTTGGATTGATAAGATACTGTTCCTTGCTGCTGTTCCATGGCGTGGTTTCCGCATCTTCTCTGCTACACTGTTCATAATAGGCAATATTGGGATCTGCTCTTTCAAACAAGGGAACGCAGTAAAGGAACGCTGGAAACAGAAGACATCCAGATGGGGTTATTGTGATATGTAAAAACAGAACAAGATTGGGGTTCTAGTTTGAGAAAGTGATATTGCGCAAAAATGCCAAAGAAGATTGTGCAAGAATGCCAAAGCAAGTATCCTTGCAGAAGAGTCTGGATCATGTAGCATCAAAATGAAGATAAAATCACGTAAAAAGACAGGGGGTTGAAAGGACCTCCTTGTTTAGGGGGAGAAAATAATACAAATTTATGTTACATTATCCTGCTCTGCAGTCTTTAACTTATTTCTTGTGCTTTTGTTGCCTTAAAACAACAAGGCTTCATATTTATGGTCTGAGAACTATTCCATGCACATGCTGAGAAACTTGTGTTGAAGCTATTGTTTATACACCTCTTTCCTACCTGTTGGAATTAAGCATGTGGGATCCATATTCAGTAAATGCAGTGGTTCATTGGGCTTGAAGTTCATAATTTTCCACACTCACAAGCCCAGCAATAATAAACGAATCAGAAAAAGGAACGTCTTCAGCGTTAAATAGCTCAACCCTGACTTGACCAATCGCGCTCGCTCTGCTGGACCTCGATAGCCCGATGGGGGCTCAGGAGAGCGGCCGAGGTCCACACCCTGGACTGCAGACCTGGTAGCTGCCCGAGTGTATCTGCGGGCTGGCTGCTCCCAAAGCGTGGGAGGCTTAGTCCGAGAGCACCCACGGTGTGGGTATCGGAGACCCAAGGCGAAGGGAGCCGAAGGAAGGAGAGAGCCAGCTGGAGGGTAACCGGGATTTATTGAAGCAGGACGAGGGAAACTGGGGAGCTCTCTCTCCTCCAGGCTGACAGGCACAGGGTTTTAAGGGGGGCAAAAACAGGGTGGAGAAAGGGAAAGCAACCAATGGGGACAGGTCATAAGGGTGTGAACAAGGTTAAAAGGCGAACGGGGTACAACTTCGGGGTGACAGGCACAAACAGCAACCAATCTGTAACTGAACCTCCAAGAACCTTCCAGAACTGGGGGTGGTGCGCTCAGCCAGTCTCCTCCCCTATCGACGCCCCTTCAGATTCTGATTCGTCCAGCCACTTGATGGCCAGTGCTTGATGGACAGGGGCAGGCCAGAGATGGTCAGCAGGTTCAGGCTGGTGCACCACCACATCTCCCCCGTTCCTGTTTATTAGAAGAAGCTTGGGGAGTAAGTGTTTGAAGCAGGCTAAAAGTAAAACAACCACAGAGACTGCAAAAAAGATTTCAAAAAAGGATTTGAGCACTGATGATGTCCATTTCGAAATTCCCCAGTTGTTGAAGAGATTTTTAAACCAGTCATTGCTTTCTCTCTTGAGGTCTTGTACCTGAGACTTAAGCAGCTGAATGTTTTTATAGATGCTCTCTTTATTCGATGTCAAATTAAAACAACACATGCCCTCGAATTCCTCACACCCGTGTCCGTGGACCAAGAGGAGGAAGTCGATGGCAGCCCGATTTTGCAGGGTCGCATGCTTGGTAGTTTCCTCGTCAGCGAGGAGACCGCTCAGGGCACGCGAAGTATAGTTGGCCTGCTTCCCGAGCCAACATTCGATGTGGCTGATTTGGCCAAGTGCTCTAGCGGCTGCAACCCAGGGTAGGAAGATTGAAACTGCAACCCTTTTAGAATATGGCCAATCAATGATTTCGTGGTTGCAGTTTTCGGGAAGCTGCTCTACATTTCTTTTGGTCCTCAATGGGGACATAGTCCAATCAAGGAGATGTTTTTTGTCCGGTGTTAGAAGGGCCAACTGTCCCAGGGTGCAGGGTCCTCCGCGAAGACGGGAGGGGATCCCAGCCCAGGCTTGGTCTCTACAAATCAGGAAGACCCCGGTGGGCAAAACTCTGGGAAGTTTGAAGGACTGCACAGGATTTGGCGCGATGGATTTGCACCAGGGTTTGTTTTTGTATACCGAATTGTGTGGCTTCACATCAAGCCAGTATTGATTTCTACGGTTAGCCAATTCATGAGACTCGGGATTCACCCATTCCCTTCCCTTAAGTTTGTAATCAAAATTAACACAGTATGACGCTTTGGAAGAGCCAAGTAGTTCCAATTCTTGTGGCTCTTGTGTTGCATGCGGGAAAATGGCAGTCCATTGTTCCCAGGACTGAGCTGGATCTGGCTTTTTGCCGGTAAAAGGTTATTCATTTGGTTTCAGGGGAACCCCTACCAAGCACGTTGACATCGGGTCTTCCGTGCTGCTAAGGCTCAGGCACAGGCCCGACTGGTTCAGGGCTTTGGCGAGGGTCGTCCATATATTTGCTTTTGGTTGTGGGACGATCCAGCCGTGGGACATCATCAGTGCCGTGAGGTAAATGAAGGTGAATTTCAACATCATGGATCTGAAAGCAAACAGAGCAAAGGTGATGTAACTGTAAGGAGCAGGAACACAGGTAAGTATAACTCGGTAAGGTAAGGTAGGGTAGTTTTGTTTTGAGAGTCACTTTATGTGACTCCTTTGTCTTCTTTGGAGTCTTTGTCAGGGTTGTGGGACCCGAGGTACGGGCGGATCCATTTCCCAGGGATCCATTTGGGTCCTCGTGGGGTGGAAACACATCCGTAGCCACGGCCCCAGGTGATAAGTTTGAATGGCCCTTCAATCTGGAAGGTCTCTGGGTCCTTTACAAGCACTGGGGGCCTGTCCTTCCAGGCCATTTTTTCCGCGTGGTTGAAGTGTCTTGTAACTGGCGGATTGGGGTTTTCAAAAGAGCAGTTTAAAAAATTAATAGTAAACATCGCCCGTGCAAGCCGCGCCGTTGGAGTATCAATTTCTTCTCCTCCGCGTTGCTGTTCAAGGACCCTCTTCAGTGTCCTGTGAGCCCTTTCCACCACACTTTGTCCTGTGGGAGAATGGGGAATGCCAGTGGTATGTGTGATCCCCCACCTTTGGAAAAATGTTTTAAGGGCAGAAGAGATGTAAGCTGGGCCGTTGTCCGTCTTGATATTTTTTGGAATGCCCAAAACTGAAAAGGCTTGTAAGTAATGATTCATTACATCTCTCGCTTTCTCACCTGCATGGGCTGAAGCATATATCGCGCCTGAAAATGTATCGATGGAAACATGTACGTATTTTTGGCGCCCGAAGGATGGTACATGTGTGATGTCTGTTTGCCACAGCTCGCAGCTGCCAAAACCTCTGGGGTTAACTCCGGTACCAAGCGTTGGCAGCTGCTGCTTTTGGCAGTTTGGACATGTCGTTACTATGGCCCGAGCTTGGTCCCTTGTGAGATGGAACATCCTGACCAAAGCTGGGACATTCTGGTGGAACAGAGCATGGCTTAACTTGGCCTGCTGGAACATGTTGGGCAAGGTCGCATTTTGTACTGGCATGGTTAACGAATCGGCCATTCTGTTCCCCTCCATTATAAATCCAGGAAGGTCTGTGTGTGACCTCACATGCATGATGAAGAATGGGTGCTCTCGGTGAGAGATAAGGTTAATGAGTTTTGAGAGCAGTGCGTGGATTTGTTTGTTTTGGATCTCTTTTAGGGCCGCATGGTCTGCCCTAGAGACTACTCCTACCACGTATGCCGAATCAGAGACTAAATTAAAGGGTTCTGGGAACCGTTGGAATGCTCTAACAACCGCAGACAATTCCACCACTTGGGGTGAGCCTGAAACTTTTTCAATGTCGGCCTCCCACTGCCGCGTTTCAGGGTCTCTCCAAGTGATGACTGATTTGTTTGATTTTCCTGATCCATCTGTAAAGATTGTTAAAGCGTCCAAGGGTTTAGAACTTTGAATTGTCTTTGGGATTAGATGGAAGTTTGTGTTGAACAGTTTATGTTTAGGGTAGTGGACAGAAGTCTGTCCTGAGTAAGAATCTAGGGCGTATTGTATGTTTGGATTAGATGTCAATAGGAATTCGAAAGCTTCCTTGGTAAGCGGGAAGTACATGCATATGAAGTCACACCCTGCAAGAGTACGCAAACGTGACCTTGCCTTCATTGCTAGTTTAGCCATGAGCTCTTGTGGTGTACTGATGCTTTTGGACGCTTGGAACGGTAGGAAGACCCACTTAATAATGATTAAGGGATCTCTTCCGTCTGCATCCCATTGGAAAATGAGCCCATGCAGGTGAGGCATTCTCCCCAGGATAGCGAAGTGGAAAGGAAGAGCAGGTGAGTATCTATGTATTTGCTTTTCTGATAAGGCTTTTTGTACTTTCTGGATAGCACTTTTGGCTTCTGATGTGAGCGTGCGGGGCGAATTGAGCTCTTCTGGTCCTTTTAACAGGTTAAAAAGTGGAGCTAGGTCCTCTGATAAGAGGCCTAGCATAGGTCGGACCCAATTGATAGAGCCACAAAGCTGCTGGAGATCATGCAGCCTTCGTGGGTTGTCTTTTATTTCTAGTTTCTGTGATGTGATAGTTCGGTCAGAGACTAGGAGACCGAGGTACTTTAGCGGTGTGGATTTCTGTACCTTCTCTTCCTGAATCTCAAAGTCATGTTGCTGTAATGTTTGTATTACTTTGTGAAGTGTCCAATCTAAGTATTCCTGTGTGGATGCACATATCAAGATGTCATCCATATAGTGCAGGATCAGGGCGCGGGATGCTAGACTCCGGAGTGGCGATACGATGCGCGCTAGGTACCACTGGCAGATTGTAGGGCTGTTTTTCATCCCTTGCGGGAGGACCTTCCAGTGGTACCTGCGCATGGGAGCCTCTCTGTTGACGGGTGGAACAGAAAATGCAAACCGAGGCGCGTCGGTCGGGTCTAGGGGGATCTTAAAGAAACAATCTTTTAAATCAATAGTAGCCAATTTCCAGTCCCGTGGGAGCATTGAAGGGGATGGCATTCTGGGTTGCAGGGCTCCCATGTCCTCTATCACCTCGTTAATATGCCGCAAATCGTGGAGGAGCCATTTGTCTTTCCCTGGTTTTTTGATAACAAATATTGGGGAATTCCAGGGACTATTGTTTGGTTCAATTGTTCCCTGTTTTAGCTGCTCATCCACGAGAGCGTTGAGCGCACTTAATTTGTCTTTCGGTAATGGCCACTGATCTACCCAGATAGCAGTATCTGTTTTCCAATTCAGCTTTTGGGTAGGGCGCTCCACAGTGGCCATATCTAAAAATTTTGCTGGTGATAGACGGGCATGACAATGTTTGCCCCCCATTGGGTCATGAGGTCCCTGCCCCAGAGAGTAAATCCGGAGTTCAATACGAATGGTCGGATTGAAGCAACTCGACCCTCCGGCCCTTCAATTTGAATAACCTGTTTGCTCCTCTGGGCTGGTGTTGATCCTCCTACTCCCGAAACGAGGCTCCCCTCACGTGAGAGTTCCCATACTTCTGGCTAATCCTTGGTGTTAATGATAGTCACATCGGCTCCGGTGTCTAGCATGCCTGGAATAGAGTAAATAGAATTATTATGTGAGAGAGTGCAGGTGGTCATGGGTCGTTCTGCCCTAAGGACTTGTGCCCAGAAAACCTTTGGTGCTTTTCTTGTGGCCTTGGGTGACATGGGCATGCTCACCACTCGAGCCACAAAAGTATCTGCAGGGATAAAGAAAGGCGGAAAAGAACATTTGATTAATAATTGGAAATGTCCAGTCCGGTCTGTTACAGTCATAATAGGAATAATCTCAGTTTTAGATGCCGTGGCTCTCGAGTCTGCAAACACACATATACGTTGACATGGCATTAAAGGGCGTGTATACGCCGTGACAAAGTACATTTGTGTGAGTTCTAAATGCGCAGGTGATGACAGTACCGCGTAGCCGTAGGTCGCAGCGCGTGTATTTATGTCCTCGCGCGGCGCTGCAAGTCCGCGCTCCTGTCTCAGTTTCCCTGAGGCTCTTTTGGTGCATCCTGGGATTTCACAGGCCCCTTGGGTGCTGGTGGCCACTGGTGGATAGGAGCTGGAGCTCTACAATATTTTGCTGAGTGGCCTTTCTTGCCGCAGCGGGAGCAGATCCACTCCTGTGGGTTGGTAGTAGGGCGTGGAGTAGAGGCTGCTGCTGCGGTGGCACCATCAGGAGCTTCAGGCGGCAGGGCTGCGGTCACGGCTGCACTTGGTCTCTTTTGTTTTCCTGTCCCTGTGTCTGAGTTGGTGTTGGTGGCTCGGGTGCAGGCTTCTACCATTTCTCTTAGCGATGGAGGAGGAGTGAAAGGTAGAGAATTAATAATCTGTTTACACATTTCATTAGCGTTAGCTTTGGCTAATTCTTGAAGCATTTGTTCTCTTAAAATTGTATTTTCAATTTGTCGAGAGACTGCTGCTTGCAGCCTGTCAACAAAGTCCATAAATGTCTCATTCGGGTACTGCTTAATAGCAGTATAATTCGGGGTAACAACAGATTTCGGAGGCATTGTGAATAAAACCTTTTCAGCAATGTCTCGCAGAGCAATTAGAACAGGAGTAGGAATGAGTTGTGCCTGATCTTGGGGTTTCGTGTAATCCCCCTCGCCAAAAACATGATTTAGAGTCAGATTGACATTGTCGGGGTCGGTAGCCCAACTGGGAAATTCAGCTTGGACCTGTCTTTTCCACATGCTTTCCCACAAGAGGTATTCAGCATGTGAGAGAAGACAGGTCATGATTTTTTTAATGTCGAATGGAACAAGGAGGGCAGCAGAAATAATAGATGCAAATAAACTTTTGAAGTAGGGGTTGTCCCTTCCTTGTTCTTTTTGTGTTTGGCAAAGATTTTTGAGGTTTTTATAATTAAAAGGTTCCCAGTGTGGGTTCCTGCCATGCCTATTGGTAAAAACTGGGGCAGCAAAGGGATTACATAAAACCTCATTGTGGTGACCTTGATCAGTATTGGGTTCAACAGGATTTGTGTTAGCATCAATAGGGTTTGCATTAGAACTGAAAGGATTTGAATGGGAAGGAAGGGCGTGGGAAAATTTGGGAGCGTGGGAATCAAAGATGGCGTCGGTTCCGGTTCCCGGGTCATGTGATAAGGGAGGAACTTCCGGGAAGGTGACATCATAGGGAGGAGCTGGAAGGAAAGGGTTGACCCGCCTACTAGAGGCGGGACGATAGGGGGGGTTAGGGAAATTAGGGTTCTGCCTCTTCAGGGCGGAATTAGGGGAGGAGTCAGGAGAGGCGGGGAAAGGGGAGCTTAGGCGGGAAAATTGCAAGGGATCATGGGAAGAAGAAGGGGTTCTGGTGGGCTCTGCCATGTGGCAGCCGCCATTTTGAGGGACTGATTTTAGGGACAGGAGAGGGGAAGAAGCAAGGGAAATGGAGGTTTGGGTGCTAGAACTAAACTTACAGTTTTTCTTAGGCTTAACAACTGGGGTAGAGGGAGAGGAATGAGGGGAAAAGGAGTCTGCAGCAGCATGGCCAGTGCTGTTACAGGAGGGTTGCTGAGAAGCCCGAGAGGAGCTCAGAGGCAGGTGGCTCTCTGAGGTGCTGCTGCAAGCTGCTCCTATCGGGTTTCTCTGCTGCAGGATAGAGGATTTGGGAAAGTGGGGTTTGGAACGAGGGATTCGGGGTGAACTGGGAGAACAAACTGCTTTTACTTTCCCCAGATAGCTTAATGCTTCTTTTATAATTAAGAGTAATGGCAAAAACTTGTCTGCATTTTGTTTTTTGCAGCCTCTGAGGGCTGTGATCTTTTCTTCTACTAGCAGCCAAAACCGGACTTTTAAAACATCATTTTTGTTAGTGTGGGGAAAGTAAAAGTAGATCCAACGAATGAACTGTTTTAGCAGACCCTTAGAAAACTTAAACCCCCCCACCTTAAGGAGACCCACAACTTGGAAATAAACTTCCTTCTGGGGTGCTGACAACTTAGAGCCCATTTTTAAACTTAAAAGCACCCACTGACTCCCACCCTTCTCTGTGGTAAAAGGAAGAACAAAAGGAGAAAACCGAGGACCCCCCCCCATGTAAACTGTAAAAAGAGAGAATATACTTGCCTAACTTTGAAAAGAGGGGTCTCAGGTAACAAAATCCACAGAGAAGGTCCCTGGGCGCGCAGAGGCTGTCGTCTGTGTTAAGCAGTGGAGAGGCTTCAGGCGGAGCCTCTCCTCCGGAGCACTGCTCGGCCGTGCCGGCGCGCTCGACGGAGGGAGTGGTGTCCGAAGGTGCTGCAGTCCAGTGACCGCCGCTGAGGGCGATCACGTCGGGGTCACCACCCTGACCAGTCGCGCTCGCTCTGCTGGACGTCGATAGCCCGATGGGGGCTCAGGAGAGCGGCCGAGGTCCACACCCTGGACTGCAGACCTGGTAGCTGCCCGAGTGTATCTGCGGGCTGGCTGCTCCCAAAGCGTGGGAGGCTTAGTCCGAGAGCACCCACGGTGTGGGTATCGGAGACCCAAGGCGAAGGGAGCCGAAGGAAGGAGAGAGCCAGCTGGAGGGTAACCGGGATTTATTGAAGCAGGACGAGGGAAACTGGGGAGCTCTCTCTCCTCCAGGCTGACAGGCACAGGGTTTTAAGGGGGGCAAAAACAGGGTGGAGAAAGGGAAAGCAACCAATGGGGACAGGTCATAAGGGTGTGAACAAGGTTAAAAGGCGAACGGGGTACAACTTCGGGGTGACAGGCACAAACAGCAACCAATCTGTAACTGAACCTCCAAGAACCTTCCAGAACCGGGGGTGGTGCGCTCAGCCAGTCTCCTCCCCTATCGATGCCCCTTCAGATTCTGATTCGTCCAGCCACTTGATGGCCAGTGCTTGATGGACAGGGGCAGGCCAGAGATGGTCAGCAGGTTCAGGCTGGTGCACCACCACACTGACTCACCTAGAAAGATTACATACATTTTGTAATTTTGCCATATGAAAAGTAATATTTTTCTCACCTGAAACTGGAAGTTTGCCTCGACCTTGTCACTGCAAGAGATCTAGCAAGAAGCTTGCAGAGTGGGGAGCAGTAAGGAGGGGATACGGATTGGCAGCCACTCCACTTGTCAATCCCTATACAATCAGAGGACCATCACTTCCCCCTTCCCTAACATGACAAGAATCCTGCCCCCTCACTTTTAGTCAAACACATGAAGACTATGAGATGTATTTAGCTAAGAAAACAGAAAAGGAGCACAATAGGACACCTTGAACAATGCCTCACTGTTGGGGCTTAGGATTTTAGCCTGTTTTTTCTCTTAAAGAATTTTACCCATACTAGTTGCTAGGGGACAAACCGCTGGATACTTAAAAGAAACAAAAGACCTGGCCACAGAGGCGGGGTGGGACTGGCCACCCTTTTGTCACCTGGGGGTTGGGACACCCGGGGGGGGCTGCCTGGGTGCTCAGCGTTTAGTCTGGGAGCTGCCTGCCTTCGGTGTGAACGTCTCTGTCACACTGCGGGTTCCTGCTTCTTTGGCTGTTTTGCTTTCTGCGGGCAAACCCCGGGATTCCTAAGCCTGCTCTTCTCCTTGCCCCGTCTGGAAACGGAGCTCCTACGCTCTGCCGACTGAGAGACCTGCCGGGTTTCCCTGCCACAGCTCCGCAGTTTGATACCTCTCACTGCCACCCGGGATCTGCGCTCGACCCTGCTGTTCCAGCCTGCTGTTCCTGAGGATCCGGCCGGACGCCCAGGGGTTTGTGAGGTTTTCTCATCCATTCCTGCCCGGGACCCCGCGCTGCCATTCCCGGTGCTCCCGAGCTCGCTGCGGAGCGCCCCCTGCAGCCGCGGGGGAACCATCGCACCCGCCCTGCTCACCGGGAGCTGCCCCGCAGGAACTGCACCCAGGGGAAAGGGCCCGAGGCCGGCGCTGGGTTTGGGCTGCTGTTTGCTGTGACTGCCACAGCTATTGCTGTTTGTTTGTGTTGGTATACATATATATTTATTAGTAAAGAACTGTTATTCCTATCCCTCATATCTTTGCCTGAAAGCCCCTTATTTTCAAATTTATAATAATTTGGAGGGAAGGGGGTTGCATTTTCCATTTCAGGGGAGGCTCCTGCCTTTCTTGTCTGATACCTGTCTTTCAAACCAAGACACTCACGTACTAGCAACTGATTGTTTTCTAAGACCCAGCTGATGTTTTCTTCTTGCTCAGGATCATGTCAAAGTGTCCTAGTCTGCCAAGTCTGAGGAGAAAAAAGCTCCACAACATTATCAGTAAATACACAAGATCTGAGATATGTTACTTTTGATTTACATCCAGGGCCACAGGACAAAAATTATTCTGAGGGAAACAAAAGGTCCATCCCAGAAAGCTTGACATTACATATGGGCAACCTCTATACTGACATACTCGGTTTCTGATTTCCAGATGAGAAAAAGGCCTCAAGAAATTATTATGCAAAACATAACCCACATCTTTGTGATACAACAGGAATCTGCAGTGGCACTCTGTATTGCCAGGGGTTATTTGTGGTTTTATCCTAATTCAGTATTCAGCTATAAGTATGATAACAGACAAATTCTATCTCTTTTTATCGAACTATAGCCTCCAATATATTATCTGAAAGTTTTTACTGGTCGTAAGATTATACATAATAGTAGAATTTATAGAAAGTAATTTGCAACAATGGTTTAAGTTTTTTATAAGAGACAGGTAATTTGCTCTTTAAATATTTATGAATGTCATACCCTACAAGGAGCTAAAAATCATTCTACAATGTTTTTTCTGTCATCCTGTACAATACATAGCTAAAATATGAAAGCAAGTTTCCTGAGTTTAAGGAAATTATTCTTAACCAGGATAAAAAATAAATGTTTGCCACTTTTTTTAGCAGGAAATATTGGGAAAATATGTAGAAAAAAAG
The DNA here is from genome assembly GCA_026261815.1 of Monarcha castaneiventris obscurior. Lineage (NCBI taxonomy): Eukaryota > Metazoa > Chordata > Aves > Passeriformes > Monarchidae > Monarcha > Monarcha castaneiventris. The sequence continues at coordinate 4,713,548 of JAMPIT010000510.1, read as the reverse complement.
GAATATGATAATATTTTAAAAATTTCGGTGATCCTCAATAGAATTTAATTTTTCATGGTAAGAAAATTCTTCAGTCAATATATAAGGGTTTTTATATTCTACTTTTATGATCAGAGTCTAACTCTAAAGGCAAGTTCCATTTGCAAACTGTAAACCTTCTTTTTGTCAGTGAATTTTGATAAATAAGGTGGAAAGTATCTTCTTCTCTCATGTTTTGGGAAGCAGGTCTAAGCAGAGATCTTTCCTAAACAAAGTATTTCACAGCAGAGTTTTTATTTGATTTATTTTCTCATAAAGACAAAGCACTTTGAAAGGAATAAAAGGAATATCAGTTGGCAATTTCTGTCTTTCATTGAAATGACTGTACCTGTGTTCAGAATTTGTTTGGAGACTGCAGAATGCCATGGAAAAATGTTCCATGTGCAAAAAGAGAAAATGGAATAAGAATGAACAGAACCAATAGTTAAAGAGTTTGATCTTGTAAGAGTCCTTACTGCATATAATTTAATTACCCTTGTCTTCTATCAAGGGTACAGCCAAAAGCTGACTAATATTTGTTTAGCTAGCTGGCTAATAATAATAATAATAATAATAATAATAATAATAATAATAATAATAATAAAATCAATTTTTAAATAGATTTATGTAATTATATCAATGCTTGTGTTCCTGACCATATATTTGAGATATATATGAAGGAGTCTTAGCCATTGTCAAACATGGAATAACTGACCTTGAGCTAAAATTCTGCTTGTTTCTTTTTTTTATTTTCAATAGTTTTTCATTTTGAAGACTTTCCTTTTTAAGAATTCATCCTCAGTCTGATTCAATGAGATTAACACAGAGATTTGTCTGCAAATGACTTTTCTGTAGATAAGACCAAGAGTAGGAGGGAAAGTGGAACAAAAATCCCCAGCACTTCATAAATTAAAGCTGACATTTTTTTCATCTTATTGATCCTTCTTGTTCCCCAGTGATGCTTCAGTGAATCCTCTTGAGGTTCGTAAAGGGCTGTGTGCCGCCAACAACTATTCTCAGAAGCAGCATCTTCATTCTCATTCCCTTTCTGCATAATAGCATAGAATAGAACTTGGCCACGCCCACATGGCTCTAAGCCCTGCCCTCTCTCTGCAACCTGGACACCGTCATTTGCACAGTCGTGTGCAACATTAGCAAATAATTTATCTTAACAGGCATGGAAGACATCTGCCCATGGTCACTAGCCATAACCTCTTACTGGGAAAACAAATTTAGTTTCAACAGGTTTTATGAAAAGGGTCACACTCTTAAGGTTTTCCCAGATGACCTGTAACAAAAATATCATTATATAATTATTAATATTTGAAAATTTTGAATTTTGATTTCAGACTTCAAAGACTAATTGTCCCAACTTTTACATCTCTAAGATTAAAACAAACTGAGAATCATAAAGTTAAAACAACATCCTCACAAATGACCTGTTTCGGGAATTACCATCTGCGATCCCAAGTGATCCTGCCTTGCAGTTATGCCTCTCAGCTATTTGTACACAATATGCATCTGCCTGTCATCTGACAATTGTGCCAGCTCAGATGACACTTCAGAGCAGAGGTTTCATGTGTCATTCCTTGCAACATAAACTGAACTTTGTAGGGATCAGCAGACTTCCATGAGATCTCCTGCTCTTTCCTCAGGCTCTGCCATGCCAGTAACACTCTTTATAATATCCCATGGAAATAAACTGCCTGATGTTTTCTGCAGTATATGAGAAACGTGATACCTGAATCACTGATAAAGCAAATTTAGCACAGACAATTCCATATGTAACACCAAATGGAATGAGCTCCAAAGTTGCAATAAAATCTTAAAAAAACATATGAACAGCAACAGCAAAGCCTTCCTGAGACTAAAAAGTAATATTTTCTATATATATTCTGCAGCAATGTCCCTTATCCAGAAAAATTAAGCTCATCTATTTTTTTTCCGTTTTGTTCTCTACTCCATAAAAATACCACCTGCCAAGTTGCTGAGTATTTACAGATCTACAATAAATTCAGTCTCTTCTTTAAATTTGCTAACAGATGTTGAATTATTCCGGAATTAACTGATTCTTTGTGGTTTCTTGTAGCAATTAAATGTGTAGCAGTTCTCTGAACTGTTGAAGGATCTAATTTTTCATTTGCATAATTGTTTGTTCTCGTTAGACAGTAGTTTAAAATCAAATCTTACAAAAGCAGTGCAACAGAAATGAAAGAGTAATAAATAAGTAGCTGTACAGCTGAAGAGATTCTGGTTAAGCCTATTTATGTACCACCTAAAGAATGAAGATGACAGAGATTTCAGAAGATGAAGTTTTTGAGAGTTTCAATTAGACTTATCTCTGAGTCACACATGAAGATTCTAATTGGAGAAGCAAAGGCAAGGAAGCAGAGAGATCTGCATGTCTGATTCAGAAAAATAGAAAACGTAGAGATTCTTGAGATGATCTAAGTATAACTCCTCATGCTTCTCTTTCAGTCCTTTTTCAACAACATCGACTTCATCCAGTGGTTCCATTGGTCCAAGAATTCCTACAGTATTCCCATTACCTAGACAGACAAAGGTTATTGCCATTTCATAATGATATCTATTTCTTCTAAAGAAAAATTTTACTTTGAATGTTATAAAATTCCTTTTACTACCTTCCAGACTTTTAGCTTTACAGGACGAGTTCCTGAAAATTCAATAATTGAATTAATAAAAAATAGAAATGGAGATTATAAAATCACATATTTTCTATTTAGTTTTACCAGACATAATCTTACTTTTGATAAACTATGTAAACGGGGCTAGTCCTGGGTTAGCAAAATATGCTATTGCTCTTCCAAAAAAGCCTTGAAACTCAGTTGAACTGGACATTTGCAGTTTGGCCTCAGGACAGAGGTAACCTTACATAGCAAAGAATCTTCGCAACAGATATCATAGACTGTTGGAGAATCTGAACTGCAGGAATAAGCACACTGGCAACTTATCTTCCTGCTGTGCTGATCCTCAATTCTTTCACATGTTCAGTGTTTGTTAGCATATGAACTGAATAGACTTCTAATATTCAAAAGCTGACATAGGAGTCAAGATTAATGTACCATATGGGTCACTTAGAGCTATTGTACTTATCTTTTTTTTTGGCTTTTCTTATCTCCAATTGACGAACAAAGTGAATACTCCCTTGTGCACAAACACACCACTGCTTTACATTGCCAAAGTACTGTACAAATACCAGGCAGGTAAAATTTACTAGTGGCATAAATGCCAGTTTCAATTTCAAAGTAAACACTAAAAATATAGATCTTTTGTACATCTCCCTCTAACATTCTGTCTCTAGAAAGCCACGTAACATCTCATAGCAAAAAGTTTGGAATGTGCTGGAGAGTAGTTTTTTATGGAGCATCAAACGAAAAATCCCACTGATCCCAGATTTAATTGCATTCCCTTTATTGCAGAGTACTGTATTTCCTAAATTAGCTATGATCCTAATGTTAATGCAGCCAAAGTTATTTGCAGTTAAAGCTATACCGTGTCCTCTATAGTTATTAGAATGATCTAATGATTCTGATAAATAGTACATTTCAATGATATCATGTTCTAGCTTCCCCTTGTCCTCTTTATTTTGCATTTACAATCTCTAGTTCAGACAGATAGCTGTTGGAAGCCCTTTGAGTAGCTAATACAGTACTTACAACTACAATTGATCTGAAAACTGAAAATTCATGCAAACTTATTGTAATAGTGAAAAAATTGTAATTTTTCCTTTTTTTTACAAGCCCACCAGCTTTTATACTACAACAAAAATCATTACTTGTTAGTCACTGTGGCATATCTAATTTTAGATTGCAAACTGCTTGGGGCAGGTGTCATGTCTCTTATGTGTTGTGAAAACCGGATAGTGAACATCGTATAACCTAAACAACATGGGGCTGGATCATACCCTAAAGTCATACGCACAGACAGCCTTTCTTACAGGGACAGTCTTGTAGCCCAGTCTGGGAAAAAGGGATATGTCAGTGGGTTCCTCAGTGTTGCCCTATAAGCCCTGCTTGAGATAACAAAAGAATTAGCTGTACGGTTGAATGAAAAGTGGCCAGATGAAAGAAAGGATTTTAAGAGGGTAGATAATCTATTATAATAGCTAAATGCACATTATCAGTAAATTCTACTCTAAAGGGAAGCCCTGAGCAAATTAATTAGGCCACAAAATTATACCTTAGAGCAGTTATTATTACTTATTTTCTAACTATAAAATAAAAGGAAGAAATTATATTTCAATATATATATCAATAGATTATGTTGGGTTTAGCTATCTATTTCAGTGGAGTCACTCCAGATTTATGTTGGTGTAAAGGAGAGCAAAAATTGCCCTAATTCATTCTCCTGAGTTTCTATCAATGTGGCTTGGAATAGTTTCTGTTTTATCCTCCAGCTGTTTTAAAGGTACCACAATATAGTTGTCTTTCCTGCCAGCCTGCCCAAACCTGGATGTTTTAAACTAGCTCCTCCTATTTACTAACAAGAGCATACATTTTAAACTTATCTGGAGGCAACTACAAACATTCCCACTGACAGCAAATCCTCCTTCGAATTACCAGAACACATCCAGTCACTCTAGAAACAAGTATCATCAGAGGCTTTTGGCTTTATGTGCATAGGTTATCTGGTCTGCCCAAGCCTCCTTTAACACTCTTCCTGGAATAATGCAAGGAAAACAGATACTTGAGCATCTAATCTAAACAAGAGATAACAGAAAGGAAAAGACCTCTAGTCATTGTACAAAGCAGTAACAACTTTCCTGCAGATCTTAGCTAGTAAAAATCATCCCAGAAACAAAAAGAATTTTTTTTAAGGGGACAGCTGCTCCTAATTCTCTTTCTCATACCTGTGGGCCTTTTAAATAATATCCATAAATGTAAAAATAGAAACACATAAAATAATTCTTTAATAATAGGCTATTTTTATATTACATCTTTGGATGTTGACTAGGAAAAGTCCTTTTTGAATTGATATTATTATTAGTATTATTCAGCTGTCAAATGTTGCCTTGTATTTCAAACTTCAAAAAGCAGGACTTAGGCATGCCACTTTTATTAATCTTCATTACATTGCTTCTGGACAGAATTGTGTCTCACAATCTCAGTAATCAAGTTTTTCAGAATCATAAAGATAATTTATATTCATTTCAATCTATTTAGTCTTCAAACCAGTGACCTTTCCATCCACTATTTACCACTAGGTTAGAGTACAGCATTTTCAGTATTTTGATGCTTCATCAATTATCTGGAGGTTCTGCTTTAGTTTTGGATACCTACAGGCTGTCAAAGTACTGCAAAGTGCTTGTAATATTAGTCCAACTTGACATAATCAAGAAATATTTTGTTCATGTATCTTGTAAGAATTAGCCTGTAAGGATATAAATAGCAAAGCTCACATCATGTTTAAAAATATGCACTTTTGTATATACAGCTTTTTAAACTTTTCTGAGATTATGATCTGGTGCAGTGTTAAATTACAGTACCCAAAGTTTCCAAATGATACCTTCCAAATTCTCAGATATCCTCAGAAAAATAGAGAAAAACAGAAAGGTAGAGAAGAATTGAACAATATTGGATAATATTAAATTGCCGACAATATTTATGAATGTATTTTCTATTTACTTTCAAAATACAGAGATATAATTGTTACAATTTTTTTAATAAAAGAAAGATTTTGACTGATTTTAAAATTAATGTTAAAATTACTATAGGGAAAAAAGTTTTACTGGTGAATTTCACTTTTATGCTTCAGAATTGTTTTCTTATTGTTTAATCTAATCCTTGATGAGTTAGAAGGAAAGACTAATCGATCTTCTATTCTTGTGAATTAACTTTTCATCACAGTGATTCTATTACGCATTTTATGACAGCATTAATTACATTATTTTGGTGCATGTCACAACAGACAGAAAAAAGCTATTTACATTTCTATGGATATTTTACTATGTTAGAGTAGATATCCTGAATATCAGTCTGCATTCCTGTAATTTTTTTAGTTCAGAATCTGTAAAAGCTGTGATGAATTAAGCAAATGATAAATGATGAGAAACAGAAGAAGCTTAAGAACAGTTGCTCTTGTTCAACAATCAGGTGTTGTGACTCCAGATTATTTTTCCACTGTGAGTGAAAATTGCCCATTTCAGTATGATTTCTAAGGTAAGGAGCAGACAAATTCAATCTGTTCTCTTATATCTTTATGTTTCTCATTCATTACTTCCCTATGTGTCCATTTTTATGGTCACAGCAGATTAAAGGGACCTTCACAAAAATAGGAGTGAAGTTATGGCACATTCTTCAAAGATGAAATAGGGTAATACAACACTGAAGTAATTATGGCAACTAAACCAAATTAGAGATCAATAAATATCATCCTGCACTCCATTTTACAGGAGGATACCTTCCAGATATGCCATTTGCTTCTGTATTATTAGTTGAGCTACATATTTCTGAAGATTTTGTCTCTAGGACATTATATATACTTACAGTCATCATGTGCATTGTTGAACATCCAGCAGAAACTTAAATCAGCTGAATTTATTTTTGTGCAAATGCCTGGTAGAGATAAAATAATGTTTGCCTATTTTGTTTTAACTGACTCTGTTAGAAGCCACAGGGTTCACTGTTAAGCCACCATAGACTTCCTCTCTCTTTGAAACTGCTCATATAGCATGGCATTCCCATTTTGTATCTCAGATAGTACTATTTTTTCTTATTTCTAGAAAACATTAATTCTGCTCATTTGTGAACAGTTGCTTTCTCTACCCATATGGCTTTTTAATATTTTTCTGAGTTTTTTAATGTACTTTATTAAAAATACATGATTGAGAAAAGGAGAGATACTTTTAATAGATATGCAAAATTACGTTGTACAACAGTTTAGCACTTTATTGAGTCCCCTGAAGTAGTAAGAGTTGATGCAGACTGTAGCTGTCAATACAGCTAAATGCTTCTGTTTTTCCTATGTAGTGAGAGAACACTTCCTATTTTTTGGTTACCATATTATCAGCAAGTTTCTTGTTCATAGATACTGCCCTACATGACTTTCAGCAAAGATAACTGTCAGCATGGTAATAGAAGCATGGAACACATGTCACAAAGTTGTAGTGAGAATAGTCAAATGGCATAGACCCATGAGCAAGAAAACTCAAAGGTAATGAAAAGAAGGGATTTATGCCATTTGTTCTGACTAAGCTTGTCATTTAAAGTTTACTGTACCATCAAATTGCAATCCTTCTAACTCTCAAAGTTTTCCCATTATGAGGGTGATTTGGAAGATTTTCATTGCTCAAAGGGACCAGTGTCCTCTGTAGGGGAAAAAAAAAATTCACAGGGCTCTATGTTAGACCCACTCCAGGAACAATAGCCACCAAAAAGCAGATGACCCACATGTCACAAAGGACTTCCTTAAGAAGAAATCTATTAATTTATTTGGCAGTAGATAGGACTGGACAACCTGTATCCCATAAGTCAAATGCAGCCCAAAAATTTACTCAATCACATTAAGAGTGCAAATATTAAATTCACATCTTTATGGCTTTGAATTACACTGTTATTATATTTGTTGTTATTGCTGTTGTTTCACTTTGGGTTTTCTTAGCATAATTTATTTCTTTTATGTATAACAATAAATGTGTTTGGAATTAAAATTTGACCCTCAGAATAAAGAAGAGTTTCTCATCTATGTACTCCAACTTACGCTCTTCTTCATTAGGAAACCACCTTTCCTTTTTTTTTTTGCTTTCTTTCTTATGTTGGTATGACAAGAGATATTACAATCAGTTCAACAGGCCTCTAGGAATTAACCATGACATATGATTTTCTTGCCCTTAGCTGATTTATATGCTTATCAAAAGGAAAACAAATTCTTTCTTAAGGAAAATATTATCATCAATATTTCTTTGAATTGTGATAGAGGTGAGATTATAATTGGTTCAGGTATGATACAAAAAAGAATCAAAGCAGAAACACTGCTCTGAAATATTCTAGAACCAGAGCTTATTGCCATAAAGACAATTTCTAAAGAACGTCTGGTTTCATTTCTTATAGGATTCAGGGATACAAGAACTGATGGACAAAACCAGCAACATTTAAGGATGATGTAATAATAAAATAGATATCAGTAGGGGTACTAATGGAAGACTAAGAAGAGTCTCCTTTGAAAACAAGAAACATTATCCGCAACCTCTGTGAAATACAGCAACCTAATGAATCTGCAGAGTGTTGTACCTGGATGTCACCCAAACAGTTTAGCTCTGCTATGCTTGAAGTAGAGATGTACTAAAAGCACATTGCTGCTAATGCAGCATTTACATTTAGTGAAATTTAGTGAAATATTGATAGGGAGGAAAATGAATTAGAAACTTTAGACTGTATTAAAATGCACAGGAAGAGGAAGAAATGAATTACTTCTATATAATTTTTAAAGCATTACTGGTAAAGCAGCCGCCAAATTGCAGCAGTGCAAATGAGAACACAAATGTTTTTAAGTCTTCCTCAGTCACAGAACTCCAATACACATTTTTCTGAAATAATGCAATCAAAAGTATTTAAGGCAGCATTTCACATGTAAATAATCTATATGCAGAATATGTACATAATCAGCAAGAAAAGCTTTTAGCCTTTTAAGACTCCCATAAATTACTTCTACAAACAAATAACTGGTATGAAAGTTTCATTCAATTTTCTGAGGATTGGACTACAGTATTTAATAATTTTCCATTTCTTGTGAGTAGGTACATTATAAGCATAGAGCTAAAGTAAAATTTGAGCCATACAACATCATTTGCTACCAAGAAAATATTAATGACTTCAGTATTTTAATGTTCAAACAAAAACAAGACTAGTATGTGTTATATCCATATTCCATACAACTTCTAGAAAATAATATTCACAGATATTTTCTCTGTTTGTCAAAATAATATTCAATTTAATTGTGCTTTAGGAATGACAGGCAATCTTCCCCCAAAAACCGGACAAAGACCATATTTGCTGCAGAAGTGATTACAGAGATCTTCAGAAGGTTAGAGGTAATTTGACCTTTATACATAACCTCTAAACTCCCCAATACGTGTATTTTTTCTTCACAGTATCTAAATTAGTTGGCTATTGTTTTCAAATAAACTGTGCTTTCCCCCTCTTCCCCCTTCCCTCCCCCACCAATTACATCACTGTGTATAATTTAATCCTTTTTTCTCATAATTTGATGATTTTTTCTTTTTTTCTGACAAGGCTTCAAAGTTTTCTTCTGCAGTATTTGTACCTGAGTCCTGCCAGTTAATTTGACTGAACAGATAACTGAATCCAATCTAGGCATATCCTGCTTAAGGAGGGGGAATTTAGGCCCTTAAAAACTTCCTACTGAATAACAATCAAGTCCAAGTATACCTGCGAATGTATACTCTGTAAATGTTCTATTCCTTAGGTGCATGCCTGATTAGTTACAGTGTTGCTTGGGCTGCTAATTTTGTCAAGGCACTGTGGAGTTATTAATTCTGGTACCCTGGACTTAGTACTCTGCTGCTGTTCACATTCATGATGATAGTTGACTGAATTCCATGTCAGATCCCATCAGGAGTACAGAACTACTGTGATATTAGTGCTACTTTTCACAGAGCAATCAAGACCATGACTGCTGTCTCCTCAGCAGTGTGAAGATTTAAGCTGATGGCAGTCTTAGAACAAGTAGTGTTGAATCCCAGTCCCTCCTCCCCTATACCCTCTATTCCCTCATTCCCCCATAAAGTATTTGTTAAGGTTATAAGGGCAAGGTCAGCAGCAACAAGTCAAGTCTGGGGACAATGTACATTGTGTTGTCATCTCTGGAAACCAGGTCTGGGTCAGAAGATGCTCTGCAGGTGAAGAGGTCTTAGAGGCCCTATTCACTACAATGTGTTAAACTTTTGTCATGAGTTTGATATGGAAGTATGATACTCTTCCATATCACACAAATAAAAACTGCACAAATTCTTCTATATGCCCCAAAGATTAAATAGAAAAGCTGGAATCCTAGTAAAAGCTACCATGAGAGAAAGTATATGGCCTTATCACTTCTGCTTGATTGACTGAATGCACTTCCTTACTCAGTGGACCATGAACCAAAAAAATCAAGGAGGCAATATCTCAACTTTTAATTGTTTTGGTCACTAACCCCAAAACTTTACTTATGAGAAACACTTTTATTTGCAAATATAGCCAGCAATCTGATCAGCAAAATAAAAACATTCTTTAATACCTTTTTTCATTCAGTTTCTATGTGGAACATTCCTTTCTTTCTGTTAAATGATACAAATGAATAATAGGATTCAGGAACATATTTTGAAAATTGTTAGTTTTGCTGTGTATCTTCCAAGCAGATGATGAAAATTGTTAGTTTTGCTGTGTATCTTCCAAGCAGATGATACTCCAAAATAAGATGCTTTCTACCTTGTATTCTGAATGAGGTAATCTCTTAAGGTGTTCTGTGATCTATATCGTCCTTTCAAAAGTAAACATTGATCCTGGCCTAGGATATATGAAAAAATAGAAAAAAATTGCTTTACTGGTGTTTAATTCTTGTGACAGTGGTATCTGTATGTGCATCTGTGTTATGCAGAAGCAGAGGCACTGTATGCATATGAACAAATTGTCCTTAGATATTTTTCTACTTTACTGCTGCATAAAAAACCTCTGTTCTGGCATGATTAAGAGGAATGAATATATCAACTTCTGGAGAAGTCACAACATGGAAGACCTGTGAACTGTCTTACCATGTGATTTTGCAGTTACAGTTAGGTTACAACTCTGAATTGTCCTCCACATTTATAGGAGTAGTTGTGATTTCCTTTCCTAAATAAAAATGCCTTTATTTTCACCAAATTTGATTACCTGTTTTGTTCTAGCTTTTGACTATTGTAATCAATTCCTTTATTCTTTGAAATGACATTTGATCTTGGAATCTGAATTTTCACCCTCTAGAAATTTTAAAATTTGATGCTTTTTTTTTCATTTTGAATCAAAATGAAGAATGCAAAAGATGAATTTTCAACAAAAATAATATTTTGAGAAAGACTTGTTTCAAAGAAGGCAGAATCCATGTTTTCTGTCATTTGTAGGCCAGCAATCTAGATCTGCCCAACTAGCTTGGGGAACTGGGACCATGCCTGTTTTCTGGGCAGAGATCCAGGAAAATACATAGTCAGCCAAGAAATGGTCTGCCCAGAAAACCAGGCAGCCTAGGTTATCCATAGAGCCGTGGCATTCCTGTGTAGTTGTACTATAAGTTAGCCAGAGCTCCCAGGCACTTGGGCAGCCCACACCCAGACAGGTGGGATTTCAGGGAGCCAGGGAAACCACGTGTCAGTCATGGACCGGCATGTGAGTAGGCAGAAAAACAAGCACTCACACAAGCCTTCCAACCTACCCATCTGCTTTGTTTTTGTGAAGTTTCTGTTAAGTCAACAAAGTTGCAAGGAAAGTCTTTAATTGCATCAGGTAAATTATTTTCAGAAAGAATTATTAGTTGCAAAGTTTTGCTCAGTTCTAAGTGTGGATAATTCAACAATGTAAAGAAATTTTATATCATTTCACTGATGCCCCATTTAAGTCCCACAGGACAGATGATAAATTGAAGGATGCTGAAGTACAGCCAGAACACACTACACTCCAGAAATCCTCACTCAAAATAATGACTCTTAGGGATGTTTCCATATTGGCATAAAATATAGTAGTCATAACATTGTAAATTCCCTATAACTGTTTGACAGCCTCACAAATAGAAGCATATAGGCAATTTAAAAACAGACTTACGGTTGCAGTGACTGAACCTGTGGCTCAAAAAGTACTTAGACTTATCCTTACAAGCAATACAAGGCAAACATTAAAATATTCTAAAGCAAAATACAAAGTACAAATAAAATTTCTTAAATGGACCTTAAATTATCTTTCAATGATAAACTGGCAAAAAACTGTTTCTGGTTCTTTTTTGTCCCTTCCCCAGTTTACAAGATAATGAGTGGACAAATACTTTCCATGGTGTTACCACTTTGGATTGCTTCATCCTCCTCATTTTGACACATCTGGGGCATGCAATTATTCACAAAGGTCATTTTCCACACAAGAAAAGGACAGTGACCAGAAGGCAGCATTTAGGCTGTGAATACACCATGACAATTTAATCAATGAGAAAACCCCAATGTCAAGAACCATCTTATTTCTGCATTGACAAAGACTGACGTCTCATCAGTTGCTTGTAAAACTGGCTAAAGACAGGTCAGACAAACAGTACAAAAGGATATTATAACTGCTCTAATACATTAATCATAAAGGTGGAGGTAATCTCATTTTTAAATATTCATTTAATAATTAGCTTGAAAAACAGACTATTGTTCACAAAGAAACAGTTGACATGCATTTATGGTTTATGCCCACCAAAACTAGTCTTTGTCCTTTACTTGCAACTTCTAAAAGTAAAAATATCTTTTTTTTTTTTCAGTAAATTGCAACAGCCAGGTCAACAGAAAGAATTTAGCTGAGGTTTAGTTGTCTAAATGACACACTACAAATACAAAAATCACAAGCTGAAATCCTAAAACACTACAATGTTGACACCTAGATATGGAAGTATTTGCAATGAATGGCACATAAGCATGCCTGAAATGTTTTTAAAATACTAAATATCTTAATTTTCAAATTTTATCGTGATTTGCGAATTAGATGCTTATGCATCTCCCTTCTTGGGCCAACTAATGAAGATGCACTGGGCTATAGGTAATATATAAAGTAGACTGAGTTCAATATTTACTGGAGGGTATAAAGATACTATTCCATTATTATCTTGAGCTAAACATTATTACCTTGAGCATGCTTAGCGATATGTAGGCCTATGCGACTTCAGAAGTGTAAGGGTATGGAGGAAGGAAACCCCAGCACCTTCATTGCAAACAGTGTGGTTTTACACCAGTTTGTGACACATGTAAAACTCGGGCTGATTCTCCTGAGACAATTGTGCCTTTATCTCCAATGTGTGACCTAATCATCAGGCTGTCTAGCACTGCATGAGGATATATTTATGCTAAAATGCAAAGCCTAACTAGACATCAATGGCATTTAGAAGAGCAAGAGTTCCAAGCCATTTTTCCACTGACTTTTAATTTATTTATTTTTTTAATAGATCTTTCAAAACAAAATGAATTAATCTAAAATGTTTCTCAGGTCGCATGAATCAGATAGCTTTGTTGACACAAATGGACTGTGCTGATATGCTCTGATTTCTGCACACTTTTGAGGAGCCATGAAATTTTAATCAACAAAAGCACAGACCAGATCCTCTTTTTTATTTTTATTGATTTTTTAAAATCTCTTAATATATTTTTTACTTATTATTTTATTTTCATTCTATGAAAACAGGTCACAGATTTTATCTCCACCCTGGATGTACTTCACTTTTAACATTAAGTGGTGGTAGTGCTAGGTTGACTGTTGGACTTGATGATCTTAAAGGTCTTTTCCAGTCTCACTGATTCTATGATTCCATAATTTGAAATAGAGACCTTCAGTGACCAGCAGTGCTCAAGCAGGGTTTTACTTCTGTATGATTCTTAGGAGCCACACCTCTTTCATGATGACAGCAGGGTGTCGCAGTTCTTAATTCAGGAAGTGCTCAAACATCTCTTGCCACATGGATCACAGATACAAGAAAGAAATACATATGGCTTTGTGTTTCCTCCTCTCTACAAGGACCCCACCACAGATATATCTTTTGCATTCTCCATGGATTTCTTCTAAATGGATTTAACCCGCAGGAAGTCATAGTTCAGGAAGACTAAAACTCGTGCAAAAACTCAAGTTTTAAAACTGAGCTGTTTTTCACTGTGGGTGAAAAACACCCACAGTGTAGTCATTTGTGTGTTCAGTCATGATAAATGCCTGTTCTATGCAGCTTATTGAAAATGTGGCAACATTACTTAAGAAATACAAAGAATGTGGGGGGACTTATTTATTTACTAAGAGCATCTACCAGTGTGGAGAAAATCATTGGCTTCTTAACTCTGACCATTGCTGGTGCTGAAAGAAGCACATGAATAGTCTGAGAAAACGTGGCAGCTCTTTGATCCACAATATCTAAAACTGATATTCCAAAAATGTGCATCAAAATAAAAATCTCCCTGTCTTCTACTAAAAAAAGTATGAATTTTAATCTGGTCAATCCCCATTTTGAAAAGACTTGATGATAAAAGTGGTAAGGATTCTAATACTACTTTTGTAGTCATACTAAATAATTTCAATATTTACAAATGTATAGCTGTAGTTACAAAATGATTGCACAATCCAATATATTTTGCTGGCATAATGACAGCTTATATTAATGAACTTGTTAGATTTCAGATGAACTAGTAAGTTCTATTTATGTTAACAAAAGTAGAACATGTTATCTTATGCATAAGTATCTGTTTACATTGGCATGACTGAGTGGAAAAGCACTGTAAATAGATAGTTAGACAGAGAAAATAAATTGTAGTTGTTTTACCTAGGAATTTAAACAGTTATTTAGATTCAGAACTACTTTTTGGTTACACTATCATTGATCTCTCCTGAATTTGAATGATTTATGAAAGTTTACGGGCAAATTTATTAGGACCTGTGCACAATAGCCTTATTTGCATTACTCACAGAATTGTAAGTTTAGCATTTTGCAGAGACTTTGAACATGATGCTCTTGAAAACCTTTAACATACTTTGCCTATTAATTTACACTGATGAAATATCATATTCACTTTTTATTTACATTATCAGAGTGGGTCATTTTTCAAAATTAAAACTTACAATAGCATAAAAATTATGATCATAGACCATTAAAGAATTAACAAACACGCTAATCAGGATAAGTGCTTAAGGCACGACCTGGGTCCCAAAAAAATCAGTTTCAGTACAGTTACCTGTGTGAAGCCTGGGCTTCAGGCTGGGGATTAAACTCAAAGGCTGGTTTTAGGCTACATCGTATGTGAAGTAACTAATAGGATGACTGATGCCTGACTGAATTTACAATTCTGTGAAGAAAGAGATTGCTAAGAATGTGATCTACAAAAGCACGTATGACCACCTAGTGAGGTCAATCCTAATACTGGCAAGGCAGTCATATATTTCTTTCTTCATTACAGTTTATGAAACCATTCTTAGGTAGGACTCCTAATAAGGAGTTTAGCATCTAGGCTAGACCAAAAAAAGCTCAAAAGTGGACTTAGTTGAGTGAGATGTAAGGTGAGGAATGTGAATCATCCCAGCCTCTAAATGACATTGAAAAACCTCTGTCAGCCATCAGGTACTTTGCCTAGATTCCAGAGGTACTTCACTGCTTGACTTCAAAAGTTGTCAGGGCATGCAGCTGCACATCTGTACCTTAAAGTGTCACATCTTAGTTTGGATCAGCTAAATGCCTCAGCACTGTCTTGCCTGACTTGGATCTCGAAATGAGGCCACGAGAGTACTGCAGAAGTCTTGTTGTCAGTGCAAGGAATAAGCACACAGTCAGGCTGCTTGTGATGCACAAGTGAAGAAACCATCTGCTTTTCCTGAATTAGCTTAAATGAGTTTGGGTAAGGGAGCCTCATACATATTCACAAATATCCTATTTTCCAGTTAGAGCATTTCCAAAGTGCCAAAAAATAGGGCTTAAATACTTGAATATGTAAAGAAAATGTGAGATGAAGTCTTCATCATATTATGTGTTATAGCTAGTCATCTGTGAAATAACAGCAGGTAGTACCAGCAGAACAAAAAAATCCTTGTCCAACTAGTTGTGCCTTACAAAGGGGAAGAGAGAAGGGAAAGCATTTCAAACACGCTTCAAGCATGCCTACTGGCTAGGAGAAAATGGGAAGATGGCCCTAATGAACCGGTGGTAAGATTCTACAAGCATGCTCAGCAGCAGATGAAAAAACATTTGTGTTCACCTCACTGGTATAAAATTTTAGCTTGGAAGAATTGAGAATCAGAGGAAAATTGCTATAAATTTATATGACAAGTGAGTTCTGAAGCTCAGTGCCTACAATGCTGTCTAATGACCTTTTCTTCTACATTTAACCTTGCCTTTTCATTGCTCCACTTTTGCAAAAAAAAAAAAAAGGAAAAAGAAAAAATTAATTTAAAAAAAAAAACAAGAAAAGAGAGATTAAGCTAAGAGACAATATGGAAGATCAAATATGAGCAAGAACATTACATTCGCAACCAGATTTGTGGAAGGATTAAGTCAAACCTGAAGGAGGTAAAAAAGTTATCATATTTCCTTTTTCTTTCTGTAAGGAAACAAAACCTGTTTTGTAGTTCAAAGAAATGATCTGACCTTCAGCTGGGATGGTCGCATCTGTGTGCTAAGCCTGCACACATATGTAAGTTCACAAGAAACTTTCAGTAAAGAAACTTGAGAGAAGAATCTTGCCCTAATTCCATCAAAACCAGATCACTAGCAATTTTAACGAGGATTGTTCTCTCAGCATCCAGAACACCTCATCTCATTGGTAAGGCTTTGGACCCTAATAAAAATATTGAAAATTTTTTACCACTGTAAGCTTTCATTTTTAAAGCTGAAAGAGTATAAAATTAATTTCAGTATTTTTTCCAGCTGTTGTTGGTTTTATACACAGAGCTAAGAGCTACACATGCTGTCCTGGACAGTGGGCTCTAAGTGATTCTGCTTGAACATGGTGACATCCAGATGTCTTTTCCAACCTCAATTACTGTCATCTCTAGGACTTTCCCTCTGGAGACCAGGGGTATATCATTTTCCCTTGACAGCCCTCAGAGGAGCCAAGGGATGGCACACTGTTGGAGCTGAGGAGGTCACCAGGGCTCCCCCACCTGCGTTGCTGGGCTGCGTCTTGCCGGGTTCTTGTGCACAGGGAATGTTTCTCATCACAGGATCTGATACACCCGAGGTTAAAACCCACCTGCAAGGCCAGAAGAAGATACCAAATGTCTTGCAAAACAGGCTTGCCCCCTTTGGGACTCCTGTCTTCCTGGCTGAGCAAACAATGGTGGGTGGATCCTGGGAACTGTTTCATGTCAGAGAGTGACTGAGACCCTCCCCAGCTTTGTTGCTTTTCAGCAGCCATGGGCTCTGTCCCCTTGCATTTTGTCCAGGACTTCTGTGGGCACCAATGCAAGGTATGAAGGCTCCAGCAGGATCGTGGTCTTGATCCTCAATCTTTGGCTTGGTGGAGAACAGCATCTCCAGGCACAAAATGAAGGCAGCCTCTTCCAATACTTCTCTCCTGTCTGCCCAGCTGTAAGTAGCTTTGGGTCCCACACAGGGGCTGTCCCAGGGGCTGTGGGTGGAAGAAGGGTGTGACACATGATAAATGAAACAACAAAGAGAGATAAGGCACAGTTCTCTTTGGTTTTCTCCTATAAGGCTTCCCGAGATATGGACACTTGCTCAGCACCCCTAGTGACCAAGTCTGGAATGAACTGTCCCTGCTGTCTGGTCTGATCCAGAAACAGCCCAGCTCCTTCATTCTCAGTCAGACGTACCAAAGCAGCTGTGAAGAGGGGGCCCTGGGGAAAGGCAAGCAGCAAAGGACCATCTTCTGCATATGGTGCAGGCATGCAATGAATCTGAATAGTATGGAGGTAGCTGTTCAGTGGAAAAGTGCCCAGGTGAGGAGCCAGAACAGATCTTTGCAGCAGGCCTCAGCATGCTGAGAAGATGGAGCCAGGTTCTCCACAGCAGTGCATGATGGTAGGATGAGAAGCAGCAGACCTCACCTGAAACAGGACAAGCTTACACTGGAGAGAAAGGGTGACCATTTTCCCTATGGCAACAGTCCAGAGAGGAGCAAAGTGCCCAGAGACACCATGTTGCCTGCATCCCTGGGGCTTCTCCGGACAAGGATTTAAGGAGCCCTGAACTACACTGCCACATCTGCTGATGTTGCTTTGAGCAAGAGGTTTCACTAGGGACCCCCTGGCATCCTCCCTAGACTGAATTTTCCCATGAGCCCATGATTTTCTTTTCCTGTTTCCATGCTGCTTCCTCCCCCATCCAGATAGACCCACCCATTCTCCCATCTTTGGGTCTTCCCCCAGGCATCCTAAGATGATTCAGTCTCACATATTTCCACAAAGCCCTGAACAATATCCTTCAGACATGTTTGAGCACCCTTAAATGCTCTTGCCTTTCATCCTGCAATGACTTCTCCAGCGACAAAGGCACTGACCCCCTCCAGCCTGCAAGGCCTTTACACAGCATTTCTGTGGGTGACAGCTCAGTTCCGAAAAGAATTGAATGGCAGACAGTTCAGCAAAGGAAAGTGCAAAGTCCTGCATCTGGGGAGGAATAACTAAATGCATCAGCACCTGCTGGGAGCAGATTTGCAAAATGGACTTGGTGGGAGAAAACAACAGAGAGCAGGTTGGACCTGTGCCAGCACTGTGCCCATATGGCAAAGAAGGCCACCAGTATTCTGGGCTGCATAAGGATGAGTCCTGAGAGCAGGTCAAAGGAGACGATCCTTCCCTTCTCAGCAATGCTAAGGCCACCACCCTAGTACTGTGTTCAGTCCTGGGCTGCAAAAATGCTGGACTTTCATTTCTATTTCTACTTGTAAAGAACCACATGGGTGATGAAAGACCTGGAGGTTCTCCCATAGGAGGAAAGGTTGAGAGAGCTGGGACTGTTTAGACTGGAGAAGGCCCAGGGCAGATCTCATCAACGTGTATGAATATGTGAAGTGAATCTGTAAAGAAGGCAGAGACAGACTCTTGGAAGAGCTATCTCTTGAAATGACAGGACCTGAGGCATTGAGCACAAACCAAAACACAGGAGGTTCATCCTGAACAGAAAGAAACTTAATCATCGAGATAAGTGACCAAGCACTGGCACAAGTTACCTAGAGAGGCTGTGGAGTCGCTGCCCCTGGTGAGTTTAAGATGTTGTCTGTACAAGGTCCTAGGCAACTATCTCTATATGGCCCTGTTTGAGCAAAAGGCCACCCCCAGAGAATTCTTCACATGCCAGCCACTCTGATTTAGTGAATTGTTTTACTTTAGAGACCAGGATGAATTCAGTTGTGGAAGTGTCTGACTTCTTATTTTCCCTTTTTACTTCTACTTTACTTGACAATTATTAATGAACCATAACCTGTTTACCTGATTATTTTTGCTTCACTTCCATTAAGATGACTACATACATGCATGAACATATACACTTCCCTGCAGAAATGCTGCTAGCAGTCAACTGTAATATTGTCCTTTAGCAGTATAATTTATAAATTTTTAGAAACTTCATAAGAACAAAAATATTAATAGAAATGTTTTGTGTTTTATTACAGATACATTTTTACTTTTTCTGCAGATCTTTTCTCAATGGCAATCCATGAATACTACTACCACAAATATTACCCAGACAGTACTTAAATTATAGAAATTAATGTATCAGCTGGTAACTAAATATATAGAGCATATATCCAGACTTGGCACCTTCAGCCTTCCCCAGACGTATCATTAGACTGACGTGTGTTACAGAATGCACAGATGATCAACAAATTACAGGTGTTTTCCTTTCTCCTTCTGTTGATTTGCAAATCCAACTTTAAGTTGAGCATGTAAGGAAGACATTGAGTGGAGAGTATATTTTAACTTGCCTTTATAGCCTCTGTTCAAATGCAGAAATTGTTCTTCTGCTTACTGTTACAATATTTTGTTTAAAAGATTGTTCTCTATACTGGGGGAAAAGGCAAATTGGTCGATTTCAGTTTTCTGGGGGGGAAAAGCAAAAACAAAAACCAAAAACAAGAAAGAGAACCAGAGTTTAAAAGTTCTGGTTCATTTACAAATCTTTTTTGTAGCAAAGCTGATGCCCATTTACATGGGCATTTTTGTTTGTATTCCTGTTTGTTTTGTCAGTTCTACACAGTTCCAGTAAACATAAATTTGCTCCAGCACTTCATGAATTCACAGTAAAATTTAATTGCATGTGTCAGTTTATACAAATCTCAGTATGCACAGTGATTACAACAAAAGGAGTTGATATAAAAGGTAGTGATAGGAAGGTGATTAAGAGAATATATGAAGAATGTGAGTGTATAATTAGCTATAGGTTATCCATTATAAGTTTTGAGCTACATGATAGACAGTATTTCTCTTTTCTGAGCACTACAGAGAAACACAGAGAAAGATGAAGACAGCAGGATACTGAGGTTAGAAGTAAGGAAAGTTCATAAAGATTTAGTATTAAACAGCTTCAGAATCAGGACTGGTAGGACAGTGGGTGTAAATATGCAATATGGTTCACCCATCCAGGAAACCAGATGGTGTGCTGGAAAGAAGAAAAAAACCCACAACAAAATAGGAGAAATAAAAATATAATATTTAAAATACAACACAGGGAGAACAAGTATATAAGGAGCCTTATGCATTCTCAGTGTTATCCTTAATTATTTTCAGGTCTTCATAAAAAACAAAAAGAAGCATTTCAGAAATATCAAAGACTGGAAGGAGGAAAACATGTAGAGAACAGAATGAAGAATAAAGTGGTTTTCATTTAAAGTAGATTCAGAATCTTCATACTATGTTAAATATGAAAAAGAGTTTGGAAAACTAATCCATTCTTGACAGACATTTATCTAATCTACTTAAAAGTACTTTCAATGACAGAAGGTTGACAGGTTTCTTCAGCAAACTTTCTAGTTCTTCACTACCTTTTCCTTCCAAAACTCTTTTCTAATATGTCTTGTACTAGACAATGAGTCTTTTTTCCTTGCAATTTAAGCCCATTACTTCTTTTCTTATATAGAGAGTATATAAACCCTTCCTTTGAATAGTATTTATTTTCTTGAAATCTACTAACACATCCTTCCTAAATCTTCTCCTTTTTCTACCTTTCTTGAAGGTAGAAAAATCAAGACCTTCAATCAGTATTTTTCTTCTGTTGACTCTCTCACCAGTTGGTATCTACTCATTATGAAGCCCAGTGAACAAAAGTATGCAAGTATATTTATGCTGAATTGATTAAAAGGCTATCTGTATGCCTTTTCTATGCTGCAATAAATGCTTTGTCACAATGTCCACTTTTTGATGTTGCTGACTCACAATCATTCGGATTCTTTTTGTTGGCTCACGTTGACCTTGACATCCTCTCTAACTTGGAGACCTGCAGATCTTTCACCTAAACAGTTGTCCCCTAATGTGTACATGTGCAACATATATTTTCTGCCTGAGTATCTTGTAGTTGTCTCTATTGAATTGCATTCTATTATTTCAAACATCTTATTTGTCAAGATTATTTTGAATTATATTGCTGTCTTCCAAGACACTTGCATGCTTTCCTGAGCCTGGTATCATATGTATACACTGTCTATTCCAGTATCCATGCTATTCATACTGAAGATTCAGTGTAGCATCTTCAGATTACTGAAGCAGACCTCACAAGAGCAGCAAACAGAACAGCAAAAGAAAAAAAAAAGTATGGTAAATAAAGCAAGCATAACACTAGGCAAAAAATACAAGCAGAAAAAGAATCAAAGCAAGCCTATACAAGGACTGTGCTGCATAAAAATGTGTGTCTGGATTCTTCTGTCATTAAACAAGATGATCCTTAGTAATAGTGATCCTTTTTTTTTGTTTTCATAGCCAGTACATCTGTAAAATCATCTACAAACATCTTCAAGCAAAACAACTTTCTCCTTGTCCTGAGGATTTTAGATTATTTAAGTATTTATAGACTCTTGCAAGAGAAAACCATGTGTTCCAAAATTATGTATAAATAAAAAGGACAGTTCAGCAACTGACACATAAATCTATGTTCCTGTTTACTTAGTGTGACAGATCATCCAATTCTGCTTGTCTTTTGCTAGTTTTAACCTCCACAGAGAAGAAACATAAAGATATTACTTCCTCTAGCTAAAATAGCAACAAGAAGAAATACGGCAGTGTTTCTTCTCTGTTTTCATTTTCATTCTAATCTTCTTCCTCCCCAAATTTCAGGATATTAGTATAGTTGTAGTACAATATGACTGCACTGTCAGGGTATTAAACACATAATAAATACAAATTTGCTGTGGTACAGATCAGTAGTCAAACTCTTCTCTTCCATGTCCACAGCATGGGATGTAGGTCCATGAATTCTCCCAGCTGGAGAATAAGTAATCACAGTCTTTAGGTACAGTAACTCTTCCTGTCCAAATAATTATCACTGATGACATATTTCATATAAATATTATATTGTGATTGTATCAGTAACAGGTATAGACATGAGACACGTATAGAATTGTGCCCCAATGCTTTTAACTGCATGTTACATGCTTAGTGCAGCCACTTCACGCTGGCTATTTCTTCTTTTATACAGTCCATTTTTAACAAGAAAGTTTGACTAAAAATCATCAGCCAGACTCAGGAATCATTAATCACCCTATTTTCTTTATATATTTAACTGTCACGTTACAGCTCTGCTCTAAATCCTGTACCTTCCACTACTTTTGAGCTAATTTAATCTCTTGTCTTAGCAACATAAAATTTAAGGTAACTTTTATTGTATTCCTTTTATTGTATTGTACTTTTCTGAATTAAAAACATACACAAAAATCCATCCCTCCAAAAAAACCTCAATAAAAACAAATAATGAAAACAGGAAGGTAGCTGTTAGGATGATGTTGGGCACAATGCAGTCATTGTTACATGCTAAGAAAGCCATACATTGTAGTAGTGGAAACTAAGAAAATGCACTCCTTGTGGCAGACTAAAAGGTTTATGTCCTCATACCACTGGATAGTATATAATGCACTTACGTAGATTATGAAAGAGTCAGGTTAGAAAAGATGGGAGCCTTTTATTTATTGTAATTTAAGTCAGATACAATTTAATAATCAGGAGAAAATTCTCTGTTGTAAACCGTGCATAGGCAACTGTTTGAGATGAACTTTTCTTTATGAGCATCTCTCACTTTGTCTACTAAGTATTCTAGCAATTGTATATTTCTACTCTATACATTCTACCTACTCCACTGTGTATTTATATAAAATCCAATTAATAGAATTTTAATTCTGGTAGAACAAATCTTACAGATCAGTAATTATGATTAATGCACATGGGATACAAATTCTAGTCATACTGAGTGTAGTAAAGACTATTAAATACATACCAGATGTAAGCACTTTGTTAAGGCTACTTCAAAAAATGTCAGCATTTTGACTTGAAAGGACAAAGCATTAACATCTGTTATTTTTGTTCAGTACTTCCCTCCATCAATGTCTGTATGTGCAGTTGTGTTTGTGCCAACATGCCTTTGTGCAATGGTGTGTGCATATGCACCCACGTCAGCTTGGCTGAAGCAAAATAGTACCCATTCCTCTTTAAAGAAAGAAAATATAAAATTATCTAGATCCTAATTTTGCTGCTTTTCAATGAGGTATAGATTTGCTATTTCTGTATGTATTCTTTAATCTTTGAGTTGAAGCATTGCATTTCATTGTGTAAAATCAAAACTATGAAATACAGAAAGGTTCAAAAGTGTGCAAAAGATTAATTATTTATGATTATAGCCTATCTTGTATATCTAAACCACTAACGACAGGAAAAAAGGTTCAATTTTCAGGAAAGATTTTTTTAATACAGCGGCTATGGAATCTATTTTTTCACCTCTAATAATGATCACAATGAGCAACATCCTAATAATACTGTAAAAAAGCTCATATTAGAATCAATAAATATAATTTTTAGGTGTATTTGATTCATAAGTTAGGAGAAAGTTATCTAAATTTGCTCAGTCATTCTGTACTACCCAAAAGTGGACTTAGTTGAGTGAGATGTAAGGTGAGGAATGTGAGTCATCCCAGCCTCTAAATGACATTGAAAAACCTCTGTCAGCCATCAGGTACTTTGCCTAGATTCCAGAGGTACTTCACTGCTTGACTTCAAAAGTTGTCAGGGCATGCAGCTGCACATCTGTACCTTAAAGTGTCACATCTTAGTTTGGATCAGCTAAATGCCTCAGCACTGTCTTGCCTGACTTGGATCTCGAAATGAGGCCACGAGAGTACTGCAGAAGTCTTGTTGTCAGTGCAAGGAATAAGCACACAGTCAGGCTGCTTGTGATGCACAGGTGAAGAAACCATCTGCTTTTCCTGAATTAGCTTAAATGAGTTTGGGTAAGGGAGCCTCATACATATTCACAAATATCCTATTTTCCAGTTAGAGCATTTCCAAAGTGCCAAAAAAATAGGGCTTAAATACTTGAATATGTAAAGAAAATGTGAGATGAAGTCTTCATCATATTATGTGTGGATCCAAGGCCTTTCATTTGCCACAGTTACATACAAAATAATTTAACTTTTGAAACTTCAAATAAGGTGGAAGAAAAAACCCCAAAAATAGGAGGAAGCAGGTAACATTTCTACTGTGGTTTTATTTCTGCTTAACTACTTTTCTTATTCCTAGTTTTCCTTCCTTTAGTCTGATTTTTTCCTAGATTTTTACACAGTAAAAACTTCTGTCATCTTAAAATTTTCTTTGGTGATTAAATTAATTTTGGTTTACAGCATCGATTTTCTAAACTAAGTTTTACTAGATGTGGTTGTAATTCTAATCTTCATGTTTGCTGGTATAAACAAAGGTTTCCTCTGTTTTTCTCCATCCTTAGTCTTTCTTTGCTATGAAAACTATTATATGGAAAATATATGAGTAATTTCTGGTTTGACTATGTAGTTTCAGAAAGCAATTTCGATATCTTAAGAGCATATAATGCTTCCCATTTGCCTTCTGAAATACTTTACTGTCCTCTATTATTTTATAATTTCAGATTTTACTGGTATTTTAATTATTCTGATTGGCTTGTTTTTCTCATAATACTTTATTACTCCTGTTTTGATGCCCTCTGTATTTTCCTTCATATGTCCATTTAATCTTGAATAATTAATGAAAATAATCATAGCTCTCTAGACACTGATTTTGGCATGTAGCCTTATTGTTAGATGTCAGCTTACAAAATGTAATGCTCCTGTGAGGGCAGTTTCAAAAAGTCACAAAATTTAATATTCACTTCCACAGAGCAAGAATCACAATGTGTTAATACTTTCCTACAGTGGATTTTATATTTTGGCATTAGATCACAGTAAGGCTGCAGCTTTTCAAAATCTGGCAAAGTAAAGGAGAGTCACCAGATGGAGTCCTCAGGTAACATACTGAAATCAATGTAGTTTATTAATACAGAAGTGTTTGGGTAGGCTGTGTATTAATCTCAACCTTCAAAAGCAAACTGACAATGACTTGCCAGATTTTGGAGTTCACAGAAAAAGAGACCCTGTTAACTGATGAAGTTATTTCACATATTTGCCTAGATTTATTTTAAAGGATCTTTGGAAGGTTTATCTACCATGTGCCACTCTATTCCTCTGTCTTCCCAGCCAAACAGATAGAGTTCAGCCTTCCCATTTAAAAGGAGTCCAGGCCGAATAATTATATACTCCAATTGTTCTCCATCTGCTGCTTGCTTGATCTACAAATGCCTTTTCTTGTACCAGGAAGCAAACAGCAGAAACTCAGCTGTTCAGAATTTCCATCTGGGAAACTGCAAGTTGCTATGATCCAGTCCTTAGAAGAACGAACCATTTCTGCATATAGTTATGCATAGATTAAAACCTGTAGGAAGGGGTTTTTTAAAAAAATTAAAATTGTCTCATTTACACTGGAATGGTACTAAAAGGTAGGTAGGAAAAAATCAAGTAGGAAATAAATTGCCTATGGCACCTTTTTCTAAGATAGACCTCTGCATGTTAGAACACATGCCTTGAAACTGTAGATGATAGCTGTGTCTAAATGATACTGGGGAATTCCAGAAAACATTTATTAGGATCAGGTTCATATTTTTTCTGGATTCATGTGCCTCCAAACTTTTTATATGGGGGACATTTATTAAAACCACAATTCCTAAATTTCAGAGCTAGTTTTAGAAAAATAGAGAAGATTTCTATGTCTAAAACATGGTATAAAGTGATACAAATCTGATTTCTTTAAAATGCACAAAACAAGTATCTACCAGCATAAATATAACTTACTTTTTGTTTATTTTGCAAAAATAGGTTAAAACTATCAAAATTAGCATTTTAAAATTTATTTTATAATTTTTAAAAATTTATTTATTTTATTTATTATAGAAACTGAATTCTCCTACTTTTCTTTCACTTAAAAGAATTAAAAGGAAGTGTTTTTAGTCATGATATTGCTTTCTTTTTTTGCTGTATAGATGACAACTTTTCAAAATAAATTATTTGCACAACTAAAATTTATTCTTGTTCAAAAGAGCCAGTGTGTTTAAAAATCTAAATTTTATTATTTTAACATGTTATAATTTGAAAGACTTCTATGACTACAAGGCACACTGGAGCAAACTCGTCTAGCAACAACATTTTCTGGAAGACAGCAAAACCATAGATATATTCATGAAAAGAAGGAAAAAACTTCACACATTATGTTCCTTGCATAAAAAAAAAAAGGAAAAAAAGAAGCTAAAGTAGGAGAAGCAGAGAAATAATAACTATGATAGATATTAACATTTAATACAATATCTATTTAATGTCTAATTAACGGTTCCAGCCTGCTCCAACTGACCCATTTCAGAATGTGGTTAGGCCCCACAGCCAAAGTGGCAGGGATGCTGGGAAAAGGCAGACTATACTGCAGAAAATCATGAGGACGTGAAAAAAAGGGGAGAAACAGTCATATGAACATGAAGAAGGACCAGACATTCTGCTGGAAGGTATGTCAAGTAATATGGATGCTGGAGGGCTGACAAGAAACAGCCATTTTGGCTTCACAAAGAGCAAATCATGTGTGACTAAGCTTACAGTGGAGTAACTGTATTGGTGGATAAGGGACTGGCAATTTATGTCATCTAACTGGACTTTTGTAAAACATTTATTAAGGTCCCACACTGCATCCTTGTGGCTATACTGGAGAGATGTGGGTTCAAAAGACAAGCCTTATTTGTCCATCCAGCCAATTCCTTATTCGATGGATAAGGAATTGGTTGGATGGCCACATCCAAAGAGTTGTTGTCAATGGCTCTATGTCCAAATGAAAATCAGAAACAAGCATTGTCCCTCAGGGGTCTGTACTGGGACTGTTACTGCTGAATATTTTTATTAATTACATAGATAATGGGATTGAGTGTACCTGCAGCAGGTTTGGGGGTGACACAATTTGAGTGGGGTTCATATATTTGAAGGAACAGATGTGAGCCAGTGGGATCTTGAGCAGTTTGAGAAGTGGGTCAATGAGAACCTCAGGAAAGCAGTGAGGCACTGAAACAGGTTGCCCAGAGAAGTTGTGGATACCCCATCCCTGGAAGTGTTCAAGGCTGGGTTGGAGGGGCTTTCAGCAACCTGAGCTAGGGAAAGAAGTCCACAGCAGGAGTTTTGGGATTAGATGATCTTTAAGGTCCCTTCCAACTCAAACCATTCCTCCTCAGCCTGCTAAGAGGCTATGGTGGACCAGATATTCACACTGCAGCCTTGGGAAAGACCCCTATGGAAATAGTGTGAGGAGAAGGGGGCATCAGAGAGAAACTGTTATGAGTTACTACAACCTGCCCTACACTGCTTGAGAGGGAGAGGTAGAAAATTCGGGAATAAATGAATGAAGTTGAGGCTGGGAAAAACAATGGGGATGGGACAAAAACTTTGGAGTCTGGGGGTTGATTTTTTTAATTGTTTCTCATGATCATACTCTTTTTTAACTGTCAGTAAATCAATTTTTTTTCCCCAAGTCAAGTCTGTTTTGCTTATGATGATAACTGGCAAACAATCTCCTGCTTCTATCTCAAGAGTAAAAATTATTTTTAAAAAGAGTTTTAAGTTTTTTTAAAAGTATATAAAATTAAAAACTCCTTTTTTTTTTTTAATTAAGCAGGGATTGGGTCTAGATGGATTATTTTCTAGCAGACAGTCTCAGAAAGAATATGCTGGTAAAGCAACTTTAGTGCAGAAAAACTTACATTCAAAAGTTTTTGTAGAAGTTTTTCTGTCCTTAAATGTTTTTAATTCAAGTACATGACATGAAGTGTTCATAAGAGCTTTTCCTAAAGCTGTTTTGTCTGCAGTTTTCTCAAAGACATTCATGCCTCATCCTTGAAGTTGTGTGTAGAGTTCTCCAAAAAATTTAAATTTGCTTCGAGTGAAAACAAGAAAAAGCAAGTGATTAAGATGTTCATAAGAGGTGTTGATACATGGTGAAGTTATACTAAAGATTGTAATTAAAGCATTTTATTAAACTTGTTCTCTGTTCAGTGCCTTTCAGCTTGTCAGGAGAAATCATTGCTACAGGTGTTTTCATTTTAAGAATCAAAAAAAATGATGAGGGATTAGAGAACAAAATCCTTGTGGGAATGTATCTTTTAGTTACTGTATTGATGTTACTGCTGTCTGCTGTGTGATGCCGCAGATATAAATTTGTTGGCTGTGTATTTTTTTGGCAATTTATGGAACTAATCACTACAAAAGACAGTCTTAAATATATTATACCTTCCTTTTTGCCTTTTTAGAGTAATTTACAGATAGTAAAATCCCTGCTGAACATTCCCCAGCAGAAGTAAGTACTTCAATCATGGCACTATCTGAAACAGCCCTTGACATGTGATGTGTTAGGGAACAAAGTATTGTATAAATAAATTTTATTCTATTCATGTCCTTAGGTACAGAATCATCAGCACTAACTAATAAATGTAATGTAACTCATTCTCACCCGTTGACACATTCTTAGGTTCAGTGAGGTTGTGACATCACAGTGAGTCATGACCGAATCACACTGTGTCCAGTAGCTCTGCACCGGTAGCCATGATCACTGATTTTACTGCAACTCTCAAAGAGTCATTAAGTTCCCTTATATTCTGAACCATATTGGCAATTAACAAGAAGTCCAGCTCCTTCTGTGAAAGAAATAGGTTGACACAATCAAATTTGGTTTCTCAGTTTGTGGTCAAGGAAGTAACACACAATTATTTGGATCCTGTGCTGTTTATTGAAGCTGTCACTTTTTTTTAAAGTTTATCACACTTAGTTGTATGAAGACTCAGTTCCAGCCTTTTCAAAAGTGTTACTAAGCAAAATTTGGCTCTTGGCATGTTTTATACTTTGAATGTTGGTCAAGCTGTGGATTTCAAAAAAGGCAGCTTTGAAATTAATTAATGTGGACTTAATAATTAAAACAGCAGTATCAGCACCCAGTAATTTCTGCTACATTAGTCAGTTCACAGAGTTTATTTAGTTTATCTGAATTAATTAATTCTCTTTTCAGCACAGTCATTTATTTTCAAGGTAACTGCTGTTCTGAACTATTCAGCCATCCAAGTGAAAAGAATTCAGTATGGTATTAGGGAATTATATTTTGCCTCTCTTTTTATCTTAAGAGCCTCTAAGCGTGTGTGGTGGGGAAAAGTATGACTGTTTTCCTAATAGAATGAAATTTCCTGTTTTTATGAACAGTACATTGCATCTTGTATGATAGAAGCCGTTAAAACTGGAACCTTAAAAGGTTTGTCTGTTTTATTTAGAAAAATTAAAAGTGCTAATCTCTGTATAAGTCCAGATTTATAAATCCAGATCCTAAATTCCATCAGATCTTCACTTTTTGTAGCTGAAGAGAATGTAAGCAGAATGAGTTCTGGCCATCCTTCAGGTCCCAGTTCTGTAGGGCAGCCAAGGTTGTGGCACTGAGCACAAACTATGACAAGGTTTGAATTATTTTCACAGCAAACTCACTCCTACAAGCCTTCCACCATTACAAATGTTATAAAAACAACCAATAAGCTCAGAAAACTAGAAAATATAAATCTGCTGTTGTTAGGCTGAGCAATAAGTGGATATATCAGGGTTGGTAGTATGACAAGACATGGAATCTTTAAAAGGCCTTGATGGCCTAAAGATAGAAAATATGTTAAAGTCTCTGTGCAGCAAGAGAAATTTCACTGAAATCTCCATGAACAGTTTTTGAAAAGTTCAATTACAGAAAAGTGAAAAAAGAAGACTTCTTGTTCTAACACACCAAAATCCATTCCATTAAACAATAATTTCTGGCTGATCCCAAGAAAGAATAGAAAATTGAAATGAAGCTTTTCTTTTCTTTAGAGTTTGTTTAAACAGATTGTTTAAACAATGGTCACCAAAAATAAATTTTAAAATGGGCATCCAAATATAAACTCTCTGAAAAAATAAAGGAAGCAAAGAATAGAAAGGAAACTAGCATGAACAGTCACAATGTTCATTGCAGACGTGAAAATAAAATGTTGATCTAAATTCTTACTAGACATCTATTTATAAGTTCAAAGCAACTCTGAAGATTCGATTAATATTTCGGCAGCCAGCACTATACCATCTTCACATGTTTATTATACTAATGTAACTGGTAAGCAAACAAGGTATTTTTCTTACTATACTGATTTAAAAAAAAAAAAAAAAACAAAAACCAAACGAAAGAAAATCAAACCCATATATAATGCCTCAAATACATTCTAGATCAGACAAAATTAAGTACCTATTCATTCCACATAGCACTTTGATGTGAAAAAAGGTTTCCTTACCAAAAAAACAACCCTATCTAAATACTTTATTATGATGAATTCTAATTACATTCTTTTTAACTGTTTTTAACCTTTTTGTTCTAGGGTTGCTTTTTTTTCATAAACCATATAAATATCAGGTAAAATTATTTTGTGAGCTTGTCCTTGATTAAGCTCAAAAGTCTTTCCAGCTGGAGTGATTATGTTTAATCTTCTGTGTTACTGAGGGAAAGTAATCCAAAAGACAACAGTAAATAATTGTGTTTCTACCTTGGTTTAAGTCTGTATTATCAGTGTTATTGAATAGTATAGATAAGTAGCAGAAGATAGCTCACATTGTCCAAATAAATATTATTTGATGAGAACAATACCTTGCTCTGTGAGCCAGGATCTTTTTTAGTAGATGGAAGGTTAACAATTTAAAAATATTCTTACAGTTTTTGTCTCCTACAAAATGTTTCCCTTAAGCGGTATTTAAAAAAAAAATTGCACAGACTAACCTTAAAGAAAGGACAGGGCACTTTAAGGCTGGTGAGTGTGTGTTTTCTTCTTCTGTTTTTTTTTTAAGAATCTATATCAATAACAGGTTCACATAATTGACCTTGTACTGTAGTGAGGAAAAATATTCTAATTTCACACCACTGACAGCAAAGACCAGTTGGGTTACCAAGGTCACAGGTTTTTGAACCATCCTTACTTTGTGTGGGGTTCTTTTGTTCGCCTGCCAAACTTATCCATCCAGCTCCATTTATCAGGAAACATCCTATCAGTTGGAGATCTGAATGTAATTTCCAGGACAACCAAAAGGAGTTGACACGGTGGCAACTAAGTATCATGCAGCCACTTAACACCAATCCCCCAAACCCACAAACCTCCTGCCCCCAGTGATGAGGAGAATTGGAAATCAAAAGTAAACCTCGTGTTGACATAAGAACAGTTTAATAACTGAACCAAAATATAATAAAATAATGGTAATAATAAATACTAATAATATTAACAGTTGCATTGAAAAGGAGAGAGAGGAATAAAGCCCAAGAGAAACAAGTGATGTACAGTAAAATTGCTCACCAGCTGCTACACAATGCTCAGCCTGTCCCCAAGCAGCTATCAACCCCTTCCAGCCAAGTGCCTGCAGTTTATATTCTGAACATGGTGTTCTATGGTATGGAAAAAACGGGTGGATAATGTCTTGGCTTCAGCTGGGATAGAGTTCATTTTTCCATTAGCTAGTAGGAGACCAACACTGGTAACACACTATCCTTTGGTTGCTGCTTAGTAGTGCTTACCCTAAGCCATGAGCTTTTCAGGTTAGTTCCCCATGCTCTGCCAGTGAGCCAGGGCACAAGAGGCTGTGAGGGAGCATAGCCAGGACAGCTGACCTGAAATGGCCCGTGGGAAAGGAGGAAATTACTTCCACAGAAGCAGCATAAAGTTATTATATAAAATAACCATTTAAGTAGGACCTCGTCCCCATCTTTATTCCACTTTACTCCTTGGCAACTGCTAGGATCTATTCAAAACACTGCATTCTGCCAAAAACCATTGTTTGCTTGTTTATTTTTGTTTGTTTTTAAACTTACCTATACACTCCTGAAAAGACGAGAAAAAATTTGTCATGAAAATGCTTTCAGAACTTCAACTACTACAACTCTGGGACTTTTTTATGAAAGAATTAAATGTGCCATCTCTCTGCACTGTGAAAAACAGAATTCCCAGAAGAGAGTTTCAAATAGATCACTATCAGGTGTTGGAGAATGTTCATTGATGATGTGAAAATTGTTATTCACAAGCTCTTTTAGCAGCTCTTCTCATCACTCCAGAATTTTGAAATCCTCATTTATGTCAGCAGGTCGCTGAGGTGAAACCACATTTCTTTGGGAAAATATGTACATTATAGTGGATGAATACATTTTCTGAACATAATGTAACTTTTAGTGTCATCTTTTTCACATTACGGTATTTCTGTAGGTTGTGAGGGCTAAAGTAATTTTTGTTAAATCACAATAAATGGATGGCGTTTGCAATATCAGCATTGAGATCTCTTACTAATTTTTTCAGGAAAGAACCAGTAAAAGCAATTTTTACAGTTTCACTTCTAAACGTTATAACTGCTTGTGTACTACAACAGAACTTAGAATTCCTACCTGAAAACTGGAATTTCTTGGGCTAGGCAATATATAAATAATGTAAGGTGAGACAGTACAAAAACTAAAATACTTTCCAAATCATCACTTGCTCAAGCAGAAGAAAAGATCAGAAAGTTAGTTTTCAGCATCTGAGAGAATTTATTCTTTTTACATGGACTACACTATTGAAATCAGTACTGAAAAAAATACTGAAAGTGTTCTAATGAATCAGTGTCATTTTATTTAAACAGAAGAGTACTTATTTTTAATTTAAACAGAAATTAAATTTTTTATATTCAGTTTGAACAGAACTATTCATATAGTCACTCAAAGTGTTAAGCCAAGAGAATAGGTAACAGTATTCCCAATGCACACCTGGTCATGCCTAAAATATCCAAGGGGGAGGGGGGGATAAAAAGAAAAGGAGAAAAGAAAAAAAAATGTAGGCACAGAGAGTTAAGTGTCTTCTCCATCTTTCAGCATTTTGAAATCAAAGTTGAATTGTCCTACCTTATGGACACAGTTTTGCTTCATCTGCATCCTGGAGGTGAAAAATTCAATACTGTGTCATTGACTGTGTTGATTACTGAGAGAGGAGTTTGCAAACACAAGTGGAGGGTTTTGAAATTGTCAATAAGTAATGAGGGGAATGGAAAGCATCAGGGGAGGTTTGTTGGCCTTATAACCTTGTTTGAGGAACAAGCGTCCCGCTTGCCAGCAACAGCTTTCTCCGCAGGTATTTCCCTTGGTCCTCTCCCACAGCTGTGTCTGTGCCTCCTAAACACTGCAGCAGCTCTTTCTCAGGCTGCTACCATTTATCTGAGCTTATCTGGTATCTGCTACTGCTGCAATGATGGGATGAACTGGGAGGGAAACAAGCCCTGGGGGCAGGACAATGGTCCAGAAGTGAGTGGTTGATCTCTTTGTCAATATTAGGCATGAAGGTATGCATCAATTTTGGAACACAGGTGCCATAGTGATGGACAAAGTGTGAAAAAGTATTAGGAAAAATGAAATTATAGCTGGACAATAACTTTTTTTATTATTATTAAATAAAAGGTAATATAAACCTAGTTAGATCAACCCACCATGTAAACTCATGGTGTGCACTAGATAGATGTTTATTACAGCAGGCAAAGTAAAGAATAATACTTTTGTCTGTACAATTTGCTGCCTTTTTATTTAATTTTAAGCTTTAGATCACATTCAAACATCATGTTTAATTGCCTTTGTTCTGAATTTATCACTCTTTTTTTCTGAATGCATTTTTTGGTTTTGCACATAACAATGTTGTAATGATGTGTTTTCCACTTTAATATACTTTGTGTGGCAGTTTTTCTATATTTTAATTAAAAATATTTGCTCCTTGTTCTGATTCGATGACATACAAAACTTATGTCATCCAAATATTATGTTGTAAATGTCCATTCCTTATCTATCTTCTCTATGTTATGGATCATATCATATATTTTCCCATCTCTTCCACCTTTTTCCCAGCAAAATCTTTTACAGTTTTAAAAGTCCATGGGATCTCATGTTTCTTTGTACAGAAACTGCTTCAGTCCTTTCCTCAGCTGTCTCTTGTGTAGTTCTATCACATATGTTGCATATATTCTATTATGTAATATTCTATGTATATTTTAGGTCTATATCTATTTATAGTCATACAGTTAGAGAGAGGAATAGAAAGACATGAGGTCACTAGATCTGCATACAATATTCAAACTTCAAATGTGATATCTTTATACAATGGCATATTACACTTTTGGTTAATTTCCTCTTTAATTTTTTTTTAATTATCTGTTTTACAGGACTAAAAAGAAAAGGCCATTGTGCCACAATTGCTAGGCTGACTGCTCTTATCCCATGTAAATGTGTCTTGGGGTGACTCTATGATGTGTATCCCCTATCACGGCTCTATGCCAGGATTTTATAAAACTTCAATGTAAGTTTCCTCTTCTTGGAATGGGCAGCCAAAATCTTCTTCTGGAATGGAAATTAATACTTCAGCCTCCAAAAATTATATTTTACTTATGCTCCACTTATACTCAAGGCTTTTCTCAGGTGCTGAGAGGGGATTGTTTAGTGAAATAGCTAGCTCTCATAAAACAAATATAATTTTGGACAAAAGAAACCTATAATGTTTATCAGAAAATAAGAGATAAAACTTAATTTCCTTAAACAGAAAATCTTTCAAAAGTTTAGCCAATCTGAACAAATCTGCTTAAACAGGAAAAAACAGGTTTTTTCTTGGTCAAAGTCCTATGTAATTTCTTGAATTAAGTGTGACCTGTCCTGCCTGTAAGTCATCACTGCCTCCTAAAGCAGTTTCAGGCTCTTAGTCTTACCAGTCTTCCAGGACGTTATAAAGGATAAAATCTTATTCCCATTGTCTGTAAAACTTAGAAGAAATTGACTTCATTAATTGTGTTAATTACCCATTCAGAGACTCTCATCTTGAAAATATCCTGTCTAAATTATTTAAGCAGGAATACAATTGGAAAAAAATAAAAAAACAAATTTATATAAATATATATCTCTGTATAAAGAATAATTACTCAATAGTCTCTGAATATTCTATGCTTCCAAAGTACTTGCAACTAAATTTATAAAAGATCAACTGGAAGTTAAGAACCATGAAAGTAGAGAAAAATTCTAATCTAAGTTTTGTTTTGTAGATGTGAGACTCCTGGGCACCAAATGTAGCACTCAGAAGTAATTTAAGAACCAAAATTCAAGTCTATAGTCCTCAAAACACCCTGAAAAGAGATTGCTGACATCTGACATTGCCCCAGGGAATTTCTCAAGATGCATGGCATGCTGCTGCCATGAAGAGCCAGGATGGTTGCCATTTTGGCATGGCTGAGTACTGTGTACTTGTTTGATACTTAGCCCCATTAGTAATCTGCATAATCCTGCTTTCCTCAAGGACTCAGTTGGAACTGGAGATACTCTTTAGTATAGCTAAAAGACACTAAAAAATCAGGTCACCACGATATTTAGCAGAAATTGTTACTTTCTTTGAAAACTGTGGGAGTGAGTGTTATGATCCAGATTAAACCCAGAAAAGCAAAGAAAGCTAAGTCTCTGTGCATAAACCGGAAAGAAATTAGAAGGTTCAAAATATTCCCAGAAATGAGATTAAAACCAAATGAGGTTAGATGTTGGTGCCAAAAAATTGATGTATTTTATTTAACAGTAGAGAGGCAAAGAGAAGGAAGGAAGGAAGCAAGCAAGCAAGCAAGCAAGCAAGCGTGCGTGGGGGGTTGGAGGGACAGGGAGAGGTGACAGGGGTTTGGTGGAAGCACATCACCCATCCGAGGGTCCCAATGATGTCTTCTTGCTCTTCTCCATCTGGTCTGCTGGTGGTGGAGGTCCCCCATCGCTGCCGTGGCCACGCCGCCACTCACTGCCACACCCCAAAGAGTACAGAATCCTGTGGATTAATATATGCTTTGGGCCAGGTGGGAACGCCCACGTGTCTCCCCTTGCGGGGGCTGGCTTGACACACTGTCCCTTGCAACAGAGGGTCTGTGCATCATCTCTGGTGCTCTGGTGCTGGGTCTGGGGACCACTTTGAGGGGGGTCCCTGTGATGGCCATGTCACCCCCTTCTGCTGTGGATAAGTTTCCCCCCTCCCTGGTGAGGGCCCCTCAGCTGGGCTCCTCTGCCCAGTGGAGGATGGGCGGTCACTGCGCCTCTGACCAGAGGCTTTTCCAAGATACACAAAGCCTCTCTCCCTCCACCCCTTGGTGCAGGGTCTGTGCAAGCCTGGCAGCTGATAGCCCTGGGGCTGTGGTCTCCACCCTGGGGGTGTTAAGCCTGTGCTCCCTGAGGGAGCAGAGAGGATTGAGAAAAAAAGAAGGATACAGTTATCCTTATTAAATACAATATTTGTACTCCTTCAGAAATTGGGAGATACAGCCTCAAAATCCTTTTTAACATGAAAAAAAATCAAACTCAGGTATCCCATCTCAAGCTTGAAGGTGAGATCATTACATGCTTCTGAGGAACCTGTATTGATGAACAGTAAAAAATCCTATGCTGCTCATTTAATTTATAAAGCTTTTGAATTAAAAATAACAATCCGTTTGCTTTACCACTCAGACAGACTGGAACACCAAAGAAACATGTGATCAGTACCCACAGAAATAAAAGCATAATTGTCAGTATCTATAATAATTTTGACTTACCAGCATTTCCCCTTTTTCTCCTTAAACCTTTATAGTTTTATAGTCTTTTTCTAATTGCTTCAGCTATCAAGGAAACATATAGTTTTCTAATTCTGAACAGGAATCTTGCACAATGTATACCTAGACCATTTCTGTGGCCGTACCGACATCACGTAGAAAAATAAATTTTATTTAATAAACCATTCCAAGAGCTTATACAGATTGCCATGTTCTGCTTCCTAGGCAACTGTAAAGGTTATTTGGGGGTGTTTATGGGCAATAGGGAGATAGCTGCTGTGTACCCCAAATCGTCTCAGGAGGGAGATTATTCATGTGCAGACTGGCTGCTAGCAAGCTTCTCCTTCTGTCCTGTGCTGGTGTTGGGTGCTGGTGCCACACACCCCCACACCCAAGGCAGATAGCTCAATATTAGCAGAGATACAGAGTCAAGGAGGGCTCCTGCACGGCAAGCTCCACAGCCAGGTTTATTTCATCTTCCGTGGAGATGAGCAAGAGAAGAGGGCACAAGGTGGTCGAGGTCGAGTCTACATAGGGTTCTACAGCCAGTGATCTGAGGGCACAGGGGCAGTACAGAGGGGGATCAGGGAAGGGAGCTGATGAGCAGAGGGAAGGGGCAGAGCAGGGGACCAGGGCAGGTAAGCAGCTGCACAGGCTGCTGGGAGAGGTAGTTTTCTTTAAACAGAGTCTGGGGAGTTGTGTAAGGTTACATTTCCTCGGCAAAGATTTGTGGGCGAAGCTTTTCCTTCACTTTTACAGAGATAATAATGATATCTAAAATATCTGGGTTTTTCCACCCGCGAGCCTCTGCCACTTTGGGGCTCTCTGGCTCACCAGCTGACTCAGTGACCCCAACAGGCACCCACTGTTGAATACATTTAGTACGATGATACTGGGCTGGAGACCTGGTACAACTGTTCTTACAGTTTCGCAGGAGATACTTTTGGTCTCTCTGAAAGTATATGTTAATGCA
Source organism: Monarcha castaneiventris obscurior (assembly GCA_026261815.1). NCBI lineage: Eukaryota > Metazoa > Chordata > Aves > Passeriformes > Monarchidae > Monarcha > Monarcha castaneiventris. The sequence continues at coordinate 4,675,704 of JAMPIT010000510.1, read as the reverse complement.
CTATGGCTACTACCTAAAGAACAGCATTCATATGAGGTTTACTTTTCTTCTTCTCCACATATCTAACTTGATCAAATTTTGTCAAGTCGTTTGTGATTAACTTGAGTGGAAATTACAGGTATTTTTTATTCAGGGGGTGTTAACTTTATAACTCTACATCTACTGTAACTTGATGTACCTTTCTCTACCAAAAAGAACTGGAACTGAAATTCTGTCTGGATGGATTCTGTCAGGATTTTGTCCACCTTTTAGTTTAATCTTTCCCCAGCCCTGTCACTGCAATCCGATTTCCCCAGAAACATCAATAAAGATTTTGGCTTTGATGAGGCCACATCATAGTATAACAACATTTTCGTCTTTTCTCTTCTAACCATTGATGTAATGCATTTTGAATTGGCAATCAATGTTTTTATATTTATAAATTTGCAGTTAGAAATTAGTTGTTGCTTGTAAGAAGCATCTGTTCTGCCTATATTTGGCATAACTAATTGGGATAATGTTTGCTAACTGAGAAAGACAGGGTGGATTACAGCAAAGCAATTCTGAGACTATACTAGCTGTCACACTGAGTTATAAACCAGTTTTCAGTGTCATTGATCTTTACATGAAGCCTCCATCACTCAGTAGAATCACTAAGGAATGCAACTAACCCAGGAAAAAATGATAGCTTTGTGCCCCTACCATTTTTGATTTTTTTCCCCTTCATCTGACATGGCTGAAAAGTCACCACTCTCTCAAAATGGGAAGTTCATTTAGTGTTAAGGTTCAGAATTTAGCCTATTGGTAGGTGATAAGTTTGTGTTAGCTACAAATGTCTCGTTCATGTATATCTTGAAGTTCCTTCACTTGATGATCCTTTTTATGAGAAAACTTTGAAGTCAGCATAGGTTCCTTTAAAGCTTATTTAGAAGCTAAAGCAATCTGTTGGAAATGTATTTAATACATTTATCTAGTTATCCATTAATTAAGACATTGGTACATTTCCATATTTTCACAAAGTTCAGCTTATTTGCTAATTTTTTAAAAAAATGCTCCTGCTTTTTATTTAACTTAAGAAAATATGCAGGCATCAATGGCACTATGCACAAATAAGCAATAATAATGATTAAAACAACTCTTGTGGCAATCATTCATTGAAAACCAAAATAAAATAAGCTAAATCAAAGGACAGTTGGAAATTATACTGAGTAACATTCACTTTATCTAAATTAAGGAATTGTATTTATTTCTCTATACATTGATAGTATCTGAAGATGTCTGAGACATCTTCATGGATCTGATAGACACTAAACATCACCATCTGAAAACCTGTTTTCTTTGTGTGAGGAAAAGAAGAATGACACTAATAACATCTTGAATGGCAATAGATGCCTATTTTGATCAGCTGAACTCAGCACTAGCTGTCTGAAACGTCTAAATATGAGCAAGGTGTCTAATTTCTCATTACAGAAGTTCCCTTACCTATTATAAACTTCCACCAACTCCTTCACAAGATATGCCACAATGACTTTTCAATTAAGTATAAGGTGATTGATGCCACCAAGTACAAAATAAAGGGTGGGAAGTAAGTAATGGAACCATATGTCATGCAGGTAAACTAGGGAGAAATTAATCACTAGTTACATCAGTACTGCAAAAAGAAATGATGAATTTAAAAAAAGGTCCAAACGAGAAATTGATATCCCTATTTCCTTTAAAGTGTATTTGTAGCTATGCAGGCAGTATTTACAATTTTACATTGATATCCTGGTCTGAGCCTGACTAAAATGCTATCTCATGTGCAGAGGCATGATAATTAAACGTTACAGGAATGATCTCACAGATAGCTAGCTAGTGAATTTGAGATTGATTACTCCAGACCCATCAAAATATGCGGTGACCAATTAGCTAATCTCAGTCTTCACAGTGCACACAGGATTTTAACAGAGACTATAATAAAGAGGATAATATATATAAAGTGTTTGTACTGGATTGTCCCACAGTCCTACAAGGACTAAATCTGAGTATGGATTCAGTTCAGAAGACATTTCAGACATATCTACTGGACTCTCCCACTTTAGTCAGCGTCTTATATTTGAGCACAAGTCTAAATAGAGATACTATCAGGTCTTTCCATCACATTCATCTGCATGTGGGTTGGAAAAGGCAAAAAGTGAATAGAAAGGGGAGGATTCACTTTCTATGGCTAAACCAATGAAGAAAAAGATATGAACAGCACTATATCTTACAGATGTTGGCTGCCACTTCTAGTCCTAAATGAGTTGTGTATAATAACTATGGATTCACACCTTTGTGTCCTAATAAAACAAAACCAGACAATTTTTCACCATATGACTCCAGACCGCATAATGACATTTGGGTCTTCTGTTTACTCCTTATAGCGAACAGTCACAGCTACACGTTTGTGCTACTAACAGTACCTGAAAGGCATTCTACTAGAAACTGTGCCAAGTTATTTTATGAATAACTGCTAAGTGAAACAGGCCATTTCTTCCCAGAAGTTTGATAATGATCGAGCTAATGATTTGAGACTGCTTTATGCAGCCTCCTTGATTACTTGTCCCAGTTACATACTAGTAAGCCCAGCTGTAGCTGGTAACTCAGCCATGGAAATGTAAAGAAAGCTTTCTTTGTGATAAAGAAAATACCATTGAAACTAGTGGCCATAATCAATGTTCTTTATTTAATGCTCTAGAAAACAAAAATGTTTTCCGAAACTCAAATATCCTTGTTAGGCAAAAATCCATTCTCAAGAAAGGTACATGAAATCTGCTCAAGAATATGATCTAAACGGAATGAGAACAGCAGTCAGAATTTCCAAGTTTACCTGTAGTTCCATGAGTTGAAGTGTCAGCAGAGAAATAATAATGGATAAGTGCAGAAGCCAGGTAGTGGCAGTAGAATTCAGAGCAGGGGGAAGGATTTTGGGGAATGATATGCCTATCAGTAGAAAAGATACAGGAAATACGAGTGATGTCCATCCATTTTTTGAACCATCCTGGAATCATGAATAAGAAGAAAAACCCCTTTGTATCTCTTTTATAAAAAACAATAACTGCACCAGAAACTCATAATTCAAGTTAATAATTTTTTTCTACTGGAAACAGAAAAAAACTGAAACCTGAACTTTTGACTAGCTTTTCAGGCCAAAATAATGGTGCTATATTATGAACTACTTCCAAATCATAGTTTAAAAATCTAGATAGCTAAAAAGAAGACAAAAGATGAATAGTAGAAGTTTAAAGTGTTCTGCTGTGAAAACATGTAGCTTATTAATTCAAAGTATAATTGTTACTGTAGTGTATTACTTATATTTGGTAATTTCAATAGGGAAAAATTTTTTACCAGTTGCTAAATTTTACAGCACAAGTGAAAGAATTTGAGAGGATCATATTGTCTCTCTCAGTGAACAGATCAGCAGCAAAATTATTCTGCCGAAGGCACAGGAAACAAATAATATTAAGTACAATGCTATTCCTGTTATGGTCTCTCCACTGTCCTCAAGGACTGTCATGTTTCTGACACCAATTTCTTTATATGTCGCTCTTTGTAACAAGTCTTTGTGCCCTTGTACACATTCAGTCTGTTCATCTGCATTCACAGCTATGCACTTTCAAGACTGGAGGGACACCCAAGGACGATAGTTCTTCCTGAAGGTCTAGTGCTATACTAAGGATAAAGACAAACTACCTAATTTCCTAAGAATGCTGAGCCTACTTGCACACTAGGACTAGAGAATGAAAATAAATGTATTACTGTCTTTGACTTATTCTCAGTAAAATTAAAATATCTGAATTATTCATTAATAAACCCTTATATTTACCTATACTCTCATCTTGTTGTGTTTTATACTAAAACCTATCATTCAGACAGGCTAAGGAAAAGGGAATGATTTTTCCCCTTGGTAAATATTAGTACTAGTAGAAAATATAGCTATATCATTGTTATAGCAATCTTTTATAGAAAACTGTAGTGTATGTTATGCCTTGCAAAGACAGAAACATTCTGAGCTGTCAAACGTTAACTATGCAAAAGGCAAAGCAAATTGCCAAAACCCAAAGTAAAGGACAGTTCTCATGAAAGGAAGTCTTTTAAAAACTAACCCATACAGATAAATACTAGGTTCTAAATTCTAGTTGTACAGATGCAGTGTCTACAGTCAATGATTCATACCTCAAGTTTTACTTGATGTTTTCAATTGATCTCATCTAATTTTAGGCAACAAACATGTATGTACGAAATCACCTTATTTAGTCTATTAAAACATATTTTTATATATCCCCAAATGTGAATCAGATCTCAAAAAAATGCAGAAAAATATGCTTTTATTTAGAAGGAAAGTCCTGAATAATCATAACTATATATATATATATATATATATGTATTATTTTAGTGTCTAAATCCTTAGACATGTCTATTAGTAAGCACATCATATACTTTGGTCTGTACGGCAAAATAAGCACTTAACTTGGTCTGTTTTCACCTAAAAGAGGGCTATGGAGAAATCTAGACTTCAAGTTCCTATAAGAAATTCTCTGTCACTACTTTGTCAAGAGCACTAAATCCTAGGCATTGCATTTTCATTGCAGTACAACTGCTACATAACGAAAGATTCTTCCTGGTTTCCTCCTCTAATAATATTGTTACTATTTGTACATTACTTGTTCCAATAAAATATTGATGGAAGATTCAATCTCTTCTTAGTAGTGGAATGGAAATCTTTTTCTCACTCTAAAACAAACATATTTGTGACCTGTGTCCTACAAAGCTAGGTGACGAATATTCTATAACAGTATGGGTATATCAAGACAACATCTTGGCAATTACAATAAAAGTGAGTTTACCGAATTTCTGGATATCTTTCACATTCACCATAAAGTGTATGATGCTAATTTACTAACCAATAAAAAAATTAACAAAATTTTAAAGGAGTTGGAAACTCCAGCCCGTAATTGTGTACATATAAATAATATTTAAAGTCAACTTTATATTAGATTTATTATAGCTAATAGTGCAGAAAGTACTTAATCAGGGTTGACTCCCCCATTAGAAATTTTATGGGCATAATTAATATCATGTAAGACGACTAGTTCTGGACTTTACTATATATGATTTTAATATACTGAACAGCCAGAACACAATAAATCATTCATGACAGCATTTGAAAAGATTTATGCAAGCCTAGTGATTAGCAAGATGTTAACCAGTAGCCAGTTTGGTCACCAGAAAATGTGTTATTTTGCTACTTTTTGCAATATTGAAATGTTTCAAGAGCTTTTGTATTCCTTTGCTCTACGTCCTCTCTCACACACCAACAAATACTACATACAGTTCCACACAGATGGCACTGCAAGGATAGCAAAAAATTGAAACTAATGAGTTAACATATATTTTTTAAAAAATTGGAAAAAAATTCCTATATTTTGTCACAGGTAAGTTTCTCAACAACAAGCGCTGCATTTAAATACTTTTACGGTATTTTGAGATTTTCTTGAAAAGAATTTTTACTGTATGGTACCATGTATGCATCCTGAAACAGGTGAGAGAAATAATTTTATGTGATGCACACATTAATAATATTTAAAAACAACTAATAACTTTTCATATAGGAAGTGTGTATTTCATCCCAAATGTTTCAAGTGTGTCAACAGCAATAAAAAACCACATGCTCAAAGGGGTTTTATGAACTCATTCTCTACAACCAATGTAGGTCTCCCATTACTTCACACTTTTTTTCAGGTTGTTTTTTTTTCTATAAATTCCACCACAATCAGAAGTCTTCTCTTTATAAAAATGAAGAGGGTGTAGTTATGCACATGTATATGTAAAAAGTTTCAGATTCACTCGACATATGCTCCAAGCAAGGTGGTTATGAACCAGATTCACTTTAGAAGGCCTTCAGCCCCATCAGCCCAGCATGGAGATGCATCAGAGGCCAGAGAAACTTGCATCTATCCTCACACGTTCATTCAACAGTGCCTTCAGACATTCTCACATCATAATGCACTCAGCAGGGAAGAGTGAGGACTATGATGTATCTGAAATTATACTCATGTATATGTTGCCACTGGGTAAGTGGAATAGATCAGATTTCACCGGCTGTAATCTCCTACTGGAATCAGGCGTGAAAATCTCTTCTTTGAAAGACTGAAGGTTGAGGGCCATTATGATATCCAAGATATCCACAGAAGCTATTGAAAAGAAGAGAGACATTGGAACAGATTGCCTGAAGTTGTGGATGTGTCATCCCTGGAAATGTGGAAGGTCAGCTTGGAGGGACTCTGAGCAACCTGGTCTGGTTAGTGGAATGTGTCCCTGCCCATGACAGGGAACTTGGAACTAGATGATCTTTAGTATGGATTCCAACCTAAGCCTTTCTGTGACTCTGTGATGCAGCTACAGGTGAAGCAAAGTTCCATCGGTAACCTAAAATGACATGACTCCTGCATGCCAGCAAATGAAATTAACAGATCTCTGAAATGAAGCCTAATGGCTCCAAATTCCTTTTAATATTTTGACTTTGGGATCTATTCAGTTACCTAAATTTCTTTGTCTGATGCTATTTAAAGTGGCTGAGAGTACTAAGGAAGTCTAAACAGGCTGAAAAATGGTCAGGGGGCTTAGAAAAGGTATGCTGTAAAGCATTTCAAAAGACACAGGATACTAACAGTCAGGCCAGTAAAGTGTGTCCTGAGAGAAACACCTGAGATGGGTTCCAAAGAAATTCTTATGGCACCTACGAGTTTCATAGTGCTCAGTCTGGAGCTGGGTTAACTGATAAGTCTGTGATTCATTTGATCTTGATGCATTTTTAAAAGCAGATACTTGCAACTTTCAGCCTGATTTTACTGTAATTAATTATCCCTTTGAACTTCTCTGTAGCTTATGAAGGATCCATAATCAGTTCACAAACTGCCTGGTGGAAAATTCCATGGCAACTGTCCAGTAAGTCCATAATGTTATTTCATTAATTTCTGGCAGAGGGCCCACCAGAAAGCTTCATAATATAAAGATGCCCATGTTTGTAGAAATCTTATCAGTTGCACAAGCATAATAGGTTTCAACATACTTAAAACTCTAAACTTATAAAAGTATAGTTCTCCAAGTCAACATTTTTATACCAAACTAAATGTGGGTTTTTTCGGTTTACCTAAAGCTGTTTCCCAGGCAACACAGGAAACTCATATTCTAAAACTGATAAGAAATTCAGAAAGAAATTCTGTGGAGCCCTCTCTGTAAAGCAAGAGAAAGACAAAGCAAAAATAATCATAAGTATACTTTTCTGAACTGAGACATTTTGGCTCAAAGCTCGGTAAGAACAATGTTTAAAAACCCCTGCTTTTTCATCTGTTATAAAGAAAGAATTAACAGCAAAAAAGAATATAGAAAAAGAATATAGAACACGACAGATGCTTTATGTTTCAGCAACTATAAATTGCACCCTCTTTTTGGCATTGGAAACTCATTTGAAGATTGGCAGTCTTCTTGAGTGCTCAGATGCCTTGAAAATTGCTACTGTTACTTAAATATGATATCATGGCAGTTTACATAACTGTCAAATATTAACTAATGATTTTGACTTAAATTTCCAATTTTCTATGCCTACATGTAGAATATCAAAGGTAGTTTTGAAGCATATGTCATTGTGGTTGTAAGAATATATAATTACCAGTAGAATTATTAATGTTAATTAAAAAAAATTAAATAATCAAAATATGCAATAAACATCCTCTACTTACAATAAATTTACACCATAGTAACATTTTCAGAATGAAACTGATAAAGGGGACATGAATATCCAAGAGATATCCAAGATATAAGAAGATGGCAGATACAACACAGAAATTATGGGAGTCCTGTGGAGTAGCAGCTAGTGACTATTGGGGATACTTTCAGTCATTCCAAATGCTAATTTGTTTGTTTAAGGAAATAAACCCTCTTTGCCTGCTGCTCATCCCATTTTTACAATTTGCCTTTATTTGGGGAACCAGAGGATGAAATACAGCTGTCAGCTGAACAGTAGGAGTTATGCCTTACATATGTTTCAACAGAATCTGATATTTAATTTGTTTATGTCAAGTATTCTTGTATTTGTCTTTTTAAATTGTACAAGGAGAATGTTGTGAATATCACTTTTTATCTGGATTCATAGAAAAGGAGTATTTGTGAAAATTTACATCAGAAAAAGCTAAGAGCTGCATTAGATTTCAAACACAGAACAACACTATTTGATTTATTTTAGGGTAAAAATGAACAACTAAGTATATGAGCCGTCAGAATGCAGGAGACCACTTTAAGTTAGGGTTGTGGGAGGTAAATAAGTAAATTTTATCAGAAATACAAACACCATCTGCTGAACAAGAATTCAGTTTCACATGGTTTCAAAAGGTTGAAATTTATTTTCATTTTCCACCAGCAAAAAACTGAAATTTATCATTAAGCAAATAATCCCTTCAATGACACTGAGGCATGAGGGTACTTGCTTGGCTTTAGGAAGAGCCAAACTTCATTCTTGCTTTAAATAACTTAGTGTAGACATTAAAATTTTGCTCACTCCTGAGATGATTAACTGAGTCACTAATCCTGTGGTCTATTTTTTGTAGTGGCCTTTATAATTAATAATTTTACCCTAAAGCCCAGAAAGTTTTATCATAACCCATATTTTCCATGAAAACTTTTTACTTCTATGAAAAAAAGCAGATCTTGAGAAAAAAAAAAAGTAAAAAAATCTTAACAACCAAAAGTAGAAAAAAGTTAGAAAAAAGGTGAAAGAAATCTCTGGCAACAGTTTTTAGCAAGCAAGAAGAAATGACTAGATGAGGAAAGCATAAAAACCTTTTCCTGAGTGATACTTCTGTGCATTCTGGTACAATTTGACTTTTAGTGCAATACAACTGTATTAGTCCCACTGGCTAGCAAACTGCATAAGAATGACACCAACTGTGACCAAGCTGAGACACCTCAATTATCACAGTTCTACATGACTAGGCTGAAGATACTAACCACCCCCGCCAGAGGAACAGATGATGTTTCTATGATGTTCTTATCAGATGGTGCCTGATGAGAGTGCTTCCTCTGTGCACTTCTTCTGTGTAAGGACTGTATTTAGGATTGTACAGATAATGGATCCTTTATGGAACTTAGATGTTGTTTTATGGAAGTGAGGAGCTGGCTGCTGCTGAGCATTCAGAACACAGAAACCTGCTGAGAAAATTTAATAAGTATAGCAAGACAAAATGTCACAACTGAGTTGGATGGTACTATTTCTGCTGGACATCAAAAAACATATTTTCTAAGCTCGGAGTTTTCCTGTGTCTGTAAATACAGTGAACAAACAACAGAAGGAGGAGGAGGAGGAAGGCAAAACTCACAATGAAAATACACTTGCATTACTGCATTCTCACTCTATTTGGAACCTGAATATGCTAAGGCAGTGCTAAAGATGAGTCTCACTTGAAAACATACCCAAGCATGCACACATACTGGCTTGTTTTATTAGTTTTGGATTTTCAAAATTCTGTGCATTATTTCCAGCTCCTTTGCCTGTTCTGTAGTTCGCTTGGGTCTTTTTCATAATTTTATATGGGTATTATGCTAGAAATGAAAAAAATATTCATGTACATGTTATACATCCATGCACTATGCATATTTATAGTTTAGGGAGACCATGATTTTCCCCTGGTTTCTTGATGAAGACTAGACTTGATAGTGTCTATTAAGTGATACTCAAATGTCAGTATTTTAACCAGGTTTCTCATTGCTGAAGCAGATTCCTTTGTCTTTAATTCAACCAACCCTTTTACCGAGGAAAGCTCCTTACTCATTATAGCTATCAATATTAACCAGATTGACTGAGACAGAACTAATGTACACGATTTCCAGCCTAATGCAAAACAACTCTAAATCAGACAGATGTAGAAAACTAATTCAAAGCTATGATAAAAATGATCATGTAAAATCATCAATAAATTAGACCTTCAATTTTGTCAAATTAAAGAAAGAAATGTATAACTCATAATTTTTTAACTTATTGGAACACTTCATAAAAATCTTTTTATGAATAAATGTACCAATTCAAGTTGTAAGATTAATTTGTAGATAAACAGTAAGGAAAGAAATTAATCAATCTGAGGCTGTTTGGGATATAATTAAGAGATTATTAATGAAATAACATGTTATGATATTAAGCCTTTTCACTAAGTGTAATGTAACTTTAATTAATGCTTTTGACTTGAAAATGAGTAGCATCATCAGCATCATAGATGATAACAGTGTTGAAAAGACATGTCAAAAAATATTTATAAATGAAAATTTCACCCCACAAGACTTCCAAAGAGCATTTTTTCAAATTTACTAAATTCTCAGTATGCCAAAGACATGAAGAGTATTCCTGTGGTCAAAAATGGGAATGACATCATGTATCCTTATTGATTCTGGCAAGTTACTCCACAATAGCTCTCAACACAGAGCTGAAGGGAGGGAACATAATCAAAATTACAATCAAATTGAAGAAATGCATGATTCTAAGCAAGGGAACATGGCCATTGATAAATTGATTGCCCCAGATAAAAGACCTAATGTTATCAGTGTTCTGAAAACTCATAAGAAAACACCTGTGTCTTTCATCACAATACATAGAAAAACCTGAATTAAGAAACCAATTAGTCAGGTGAACTTTTCTGCCAAAATATTAAAGGGTTTTACTTTTACTATGCCTTCAGTCTTTTTTTGTAAAGTTCCTGCTATTAGCAATCTGTGGCAGATAACAGGTAAGAATAACAAATGGATAATATGAATGATAACTATATTCTTATCACTTCTATTCTAAGTTGGCCTTGATGCTTTGGTCAAAGGAAACTTGAATTGAGCTCTCAAACTGGCATTGCTAGTTTTGTTGCTCTGTAAAACCTAATCAGCTATCTTTGAACTTCTGACTGGAGTAGAGTATTCTCATTTTCACCTATTTATGCAAGAACAGAGAACTTGAAATTCTGTAACCTTTGAAATCAACAGGATAAATGTTCTAGCCTTCCAGGTCCAGGCTAATGAGCATCTAAGGGAATTAAATTAAAATTTGGGGGTATACAGCACTTGCTTTCCTGCCTTAAGTACAGAAAAAAAGATGTACTAACTAGACTTCTCTTTCCTTATATAAAAAGTAGAAATGGGGAATGTATCTGAAGGAAGGAAAGAACATAAACAAAAATATTTTCAAAGTAAATGAAATGTGGCCTACATATCTCCTCAAAAATAGTACTGATCTTGGGTTTAACAGTTTAATCAGGTAATATTTTGAGGAAAAAAGCAGTCAGTCTTTCAAGTCACTGAAACTAAACTGTCATTTATACATAATACTAGAAAGAGAAAAAAAAATAATCCTAAAATGACTGTTCAGATTACAGGTAATGCCTGTGTAGCAACATTCAATAAGATTTTGCTAACTAGCAGGTATGAAGAACAGTTTTATTATTTAAAAGATTTGTGACATATTCTGATAAGAAATTGCTTTTTTTTTAAAACCAATTTTCGAATTAACGCATATACTAAGAAACAAATTTACTTGTAAATTCTCAGAAAATTCTATCTGTACTCATAATCTCAAACAGCAAAGACTAGTTTTAAACAGTATAATTTGAAAGAGAATATGATGTTCTACAAACATAACAAGTGCATTTATGCTTTAAGTGTAGAACTGTCCTTCATTGTGAAGCTGCTGTCAATGTCTTTCTGCTCTCTTTCCTTCCTTTGTTTCACTGATTGGTAATGGGCACAGTGGAGGGGTAGAAGAAAACAAAATACAAATGCATAGTTGCTTTACATTTAAAAAACTTTACATTGTTACATCTAAATTTTACTTAAGGTCTTTCATGGAACCCACTATTCTCATTTCTGAACAAATCCACATAAGAAAATAAAGAGCATTCATATCATATCTGTAAACTGCAGAGCCACCCACATTTCACTGAGAGTATCCAGTAAAGGATGCTTAGAGATAAAGAAATAGACAACATTTAGAATTTTGATTCCATGGAACATTCCCCTCCTCAGGTTAGAAAGAAAAAAAATCCTTTTATTTTAAATTCTTTCTTTATTGATATCTTTACAATATTTAATTTTTTAGTCTTCCTTGCACCCTCCAGTCTCTCTTCTTTTTCAGTTACATGCAAGAAGTATATGGGTGATAAATTGACCCAACATAGGCACATAATTTTATGCAGAGTTAAGTTCCTTCCAATCGCATTTAAACAGCCCACTCCTACTCCCACAAGCCTTCACCCTTTCTTTTCACCAGTCAGCTGTCATCTAAGGAAAATATAATTAACAGAAAGATATGAAAACAGTGCACACTACAGAGAGCAAAAGGCTCAAGCATAAACTGGAATTTTGCCATATCTGATGTTTAGCCCACACATATAGGGATTGTGTTACTGGGTTACCTCTATGGTAAATGAGAAAATTATTTTATTTCATAACCCGGGGAGGGATAACGTGGGGGTGCAGAGGAGCATAGAATAAGAAAAAATTGTTACTTTCTTCCTCTAGGGGTGCTCAGGCTTATACATTATTTTAAGACTGACAAAGACCTTCTCAACTACAATGACCTAAATGGAAATTACTGATGTTAATGCCCCCTTCCGTGCCTGAAATAATAAAAGGAATTAAATGGTAGTGTATATCATGACTCAGAATATGTATCATGAACAAATAATAATACCTTAACAGAAAACTCATCCCAGAGATACATCATATGTTGTCCAAGGTAATGCATCTTAGAATGACAAAGGAAAAGCAAATACTTGATAATATTTGCAGAATTACTTGGAAAAAAAAAAATGAACCTTCAAAGTTTTCCACGAGGCATCACCAGAGACTTTGCTGAAAGTTTCCATAACAGGCAGAAGACATAAAATCTGACTGATGTACTTCGTTTATTATGAAAACACTTTGTGTGAAAGTAGGGATGTTTGATGTTTAATTAATCTAGAAAGCCAGATTTCTTAAAGGAACTGCTAGCATCATGCTTGTACTCTGAATAACATGGATTAATTCAGTCACTGGAAAGGTATTTTTGATGTGCATAATCTGCACGTTATGTTTCAATTAGCAAAACTCTATGACAAATACACATTGTAAATAGTTACTGTACAGCTCTAAAGAGTAGAAATGTCACCATCTACTTTTTTCGTTAGTTGAAGAAACAAGGATGGAAAAAAGGCCTTTAAAAACTGAGAAGTTCACATAGTTGTAAAAGCCAGACAAGGGCGTGATTTGGGCCAAATTACAAGGGAAATGCAGCTTGTGAAAGAATAAAAGCATGTTCCTCTGTGCTATAAACATATTACAATATTTAGTGGATCTCTTATGTAACTGAAAGAGTTTAATGCCATCTTAGGTGTTCTTATCTTAAAATTATGTTGTAATATAAAAATTTGGTTTGCTCACCTCCAGTTACTGACATTAGCTCAGATTGAACAGATACAAGTTCTGCTCACTTCTCTGCTTTTGCTCAGAAATTATGTCAGTAAGCTTCAGCATAGTCTTCAATGATATTCATTGCTATTACATCAAGAGATTAACAAATGGTTTCTATAAAAGCAGGATATTAAACAGAAGCTTTTACCTTGGCATGTAGAGGTACATCACAACAAATAAAACATACTGGAATAAATACAGAAGGTATTTAGGAATCCATTTAAGGTGTGTAATTGAATTCATTCAAGTTCTGATGCTAAATCTCCACACTTTTGATTAGTTGTTGCAGTACTTGTCTGTAAATGTAAGTGTACTTAAATAATCTAAAACCCTGTAAATCCTCACCTCTTTTAGTATTTTTAATAACTTTTTTAGCTTTTAAATAGAAATGAATTACTCCAGAATCCTGAAAAATCTCCAACCTCTTTACTCCTTCAGAAAAGCAAGCTCTTGTTTTAACTATGAACATGGAAATTTGCAAGTATCTGTCAGTTTATCCATCTGTTCAAAAAGCCCCCGATCTATCTTATGCACGACAACTTCCTGCATATCCCAATTTAATATCTTTTTTTTTTAGTGGCTTTTCTTGTGTGTTTTCTTTACCTTTTGGTTTGGTTTGGTTTAGTTTGGTTTGGTTTGGTTTGGTTTGGATGGAAAATTTTAGGAAAAAAATCTAGCTTTAAACTTTTTGAACCTTTGGGTGAGAAGGTAATTTTGCTTCTTTCTTATTTTTCCTTTCTTCTGGATCAATAATCCTTCATCCAGGACTTCAAGTGAAATCCTCCCTTTAACTACTAAAGTTACAGTGGAAATATCACATCTGAATGTACAGAGCCCCTTGGGAATGCGAATACATGCTTAGTTTCTCATTATCTCTTTATTTTCCTGCCTGACTGATTTTGTCCGTGCATGCATGGTAGTAAGCAATGAGAAAGATCTTTCAGAGTTTGTTCAATGCTTCATTCAATATACAGAAAATTTAAACACAAAACCACTTAGAGCTAAGAATTACTTAACCTATGGCTTATACGATTCTTTGAAACATTTTTTTAGAGGGTCTATACTGTTTATGCACCTATCCAGTACTGGATTTATCATGAATAAAAATTTCTACCATGCAGGAAGGTGTTCACACCTTTTAGTACATTATAAAAAAAATGAAAGGTGTAAGAAAGCTTAAGGACATAGTTATTCTTAGAAAATAATTTTTCCATCTCTAGCAACCAGTACATAATTCTTTCAGCAGGTATTAGGTTATCTTTCAGGATAAAGTTCAGGACAAGCCCATTAAAATGATCTAGATCTGAACTTCTATATCAAAGGCATAGGAAACTGGGAAAAGGTACATGGCAGGGAGATCAGAAGGGTATAGTATGAACCCACAGTTTGATAGCAACACAGACAAAAATGTTTCTGAGGGAGTCCACAGATTAATGCTCTCTCTCTGAATGTGCTATTAAATTGTATTTTGTAGAATATTCTGTGTTGGAAGGGACCCATTAGAATCATTGAGTCCAAACCCTGGCCCTAAACAGGACAGGCCCAGGAATCACACCATGTCCCTGAGAGCATTGTCCAACTGCTTCTTGAACTCCGTCAGGCTTGGTTTTGCGACCACTTCCCTGGGCAGCCCGTTCAGTGCCCAAACACCTATGTGTGAAGAACGTTTTCCTAATATCCAAAATATGCCTCCCCTGATACAGCTTGATGCCATTCCCTCAGGTCCTGTCATTGGTCACGAGAAAGATTGGTGCCTGCCTCTTCATTCCCTGTCCTGAGGAAGCTGTAGACAACAATCAGGCCTTCCCTCAGGCTCTTCTCCAGGATGAGGAAATCAAGTGACCTCAGCCACTCCTTGCACAGCTTGCCCTCTAGGCCATTCACCATCTTCATGGCTCTTCTTTGGACACTCTCTAATACCTTTATATCTTTCTTTTATTGTGGTTCCCAGAACTGCACACAACACTTGAGGTGAGGCTGCACCAGAATTGTTTATTTTGCTTTGACCACATTACCATTGGTTTCACACTTCTTTTCCTCTTTTTAGACATCATAATCTGAAACAAATAGAATTTCAGTACAGCAAAAGCAACTGAATAAAGAGTTTAAAGTCAACATATAATAACGTGTCTTAAGTAGCTCTTTTACATATAAACTTTGCATTTTGCCATCTGTCTCTCAGGGTTCAGTTTAGCTCCTCTTTGTACACAGAGATTCACTCATATTCTCTTAGAGGTGCTCAGGTTGTCCAACTTTTGTTGCCTCTTGAAAATAATACTATTATCCTTTATATATGCATGTTTCAGGACCTATTTCTCCCATGTACAGATTAAGACTCCTCACACAGCCCTCAACTTCACCCTATTTTATTTCCTTCAGTTGTTACATTTTCACTATTGAAGAGATTTCAAGGTACATTCATAATGTGGAGCGACTCTTAATTTACAGACCTTTGTGTAATTCTCCTCCCCTTTTGCTATAACATTCTCAAACTCTGAATTTCCCTGAAGCAACTATTGTACACGGGTTCATAAGGGTGTGGAAAAGTAAATGCAAGAATAGAATAGAGGACAGTTTCCTGAGAAGGAAAATACCTGACTTGTTGCCATGTAGAAAATATAGCAATGTATAGATTTGCAGATTTATAGATTCAGTGGTGATCCTGCCTATAATGCTGTCTGGCACAGTTTACACTGTAGAGGAAGAACAAGGAATATGTATCTCATGACACAGTGTTCAGATAAGCAGAAAAGCATTTTTGAACTATAGAAATTCTAGGCAATTATTGGAATGGGGAGGAATAAGAAAGTATTGTTGTGACGAGAATTGAATAGCATTCTTTGATAGTTCAGGCTGAAAGGACTCCAGGAAGTCCCTGGCTGAAAACTGAGTCAGTCATGATACAGGGTTAGTCACTCAGGGTTTTATCCAGTCTGCATACTCTGTTGCAGTCACGTGCTATTTTAACAGCCACCGTGGTCAAATAGAGTCATTCCCAACTGAATCTAGTCAATTGATGTTTTTCACCAAATGAAGTTATAGAAAAATAAAATTTGTAAAGTTTAATATTTAGTTACAAAATAGCCATAAAATAGTCTTGGGCATAACCTGTAATACCAGTATTGTGTATCTGAGCTATACAACTATCAGAAACACCTCCTGAAGTGTATTTATTTAATTTAGTTCTGAAGAGACTCAATCTTATATCTTGCACAGCCATGGAGAATTGGTTTGTAATAAGTGGTTGAGCTGTCCCAGTCCCTTTGTGTTTTAAAGATTGATGCTTTATTGCTTAAGTTTTTTGCATGTTATTCTCTTTTCCTCTGAGGTGTCAGTGCAGTTGCAAAATAAATCCATTCAAACTGAAAACCATTTACTACATCAATAATAGGCAGCTTTTCATCTGTAAACAGGCAAAATATGTAATTTATTGTGTTACTACTTTTGAAATATCTTTGCTTCTTATGACATCTTTGACCACTTCTCTCGTTAAAAATCCAAGGGTCCACAAAAATGCTATGAAACGTTTGGATCAGAAACAAAATCACACTGCTTTCTCTTAAGGTGTTTAATGTCCAAAATATATTAATTACAGTAGTTAGTGCTTTACTCTCAAAATACAATGAATCAAAACTCATCCTTTGCATTTCAACATATGGAAATAAAAGAAGAATAGTATGGTATATGGGAAATCTAGACAAGAATTACAATATTTCTTTGAGTGTCCATTGGAATTCTACATGCAAAATTTTGCTGACATTTGTATTGAAACAAAGTGTAACATCTTTCCTCAAACATATGCATAGGATGGAATTAACCTTAAAAACTTTAGACTTCTGCTGTGTAGATACCAGCATAAAGTAATCATCTAGCCTCCCTTAAGAATTAAATAGGAATTTTCAGGATGTACTTGACTTCATCTATCTTAAACTTCTACCTCAAGAGTGAAAAAGGTGCTGTCTGGAAAAAGTCTTGAATCCAGTCTCAGGACAAAACAAGAATGGTGCCCATAGTTGCTACATTTGGAATACATTTACACACACACACAGAGCCATGTGCATGCATGAATGCACACACAGCCCCAACAAAAACCCAACAAAACCCAGGACAAAACAATAAGAGCTTTGGTGGGTTTTGTGTTTGATTGGTTTGGTTGGTTTTTTGTTTGTGGTTTTCTTAGGAAGTTGATGTTTACTATCTTGTGTGTAACTGTCATTTAAATGTATTTTTAAAAAATATCTATTGAATTTTTAAAAAATATTTTATTCTCATTAATGTTAAAGAATTCTGCTGACAGAGTTATCAACTGAAAGGTTCATACATTTCCAAACTTCTCATGATAGGTACTTGTAGTACAAAACCATTTCAGATCCATCAAAGTATAAATTTGATTCATACTCCATAGAAAAGACACTGCTTCAAATAAATAAAATCGAAGTTCAAAATTTCTGTCATATATGAGGTCCAGTGATTGTACACTGGAAGACAGAAAAGCTTTCTTTAATTTTTCTTTTTCTTACTTTCAGTAATATTTTCATCACCATGACTCGATAATTTCCAAACATATTTTCTGACATGATACATTGTTTACACTCTATAAAGTAGCTTTCTAAAATCATAATTTTGTATAAAACTTGTTGCTGCTCAGAAATGAACTAGAGCATCATTAAATTAGTTGTTCATTTCATATTATCTAACTTTGAAGCGTCTGAAAATAAGTACCTCAGGCTGAAAAATGAAATGGTTGTCAATAGAGAAAAAGATGCACTTCCAAGGCACAAGTGATCCCATCCGAAGTTCTTGCATGGAATGTGTATGCTTCTTTCCATCTGTTTTGTAGGAGGCATACATACTTTGTTTATGATAATGGCTTATCTGTCAGGTACCTAATGTTAGGATAGATAAAGCCAAGGGTAAGTGACTTGCTCTGAACAACACATCAGCTTTAGGCAGCTTTATCTTCAACTCTTTTCACGGTCTACTTGCTTGTGACTGTTTGTAACACAAGTTGCTCCCTCATCAAGGAGGCTGACCATGCTATTTCAGAGGGCCAGCAATCTGCCTTACATTAGATTTGAGTTTAGGTGGCTTCCCACCAGATTAATTGTCCATGCAGGATAATACTGATGTTTTTTTAACGAATCCTCATTCATAAATCACAGTCCGGCTGTTTCCCACAGTAGAATGCCATATGACTAAAGAGCTGTTACCAGGTTGGCACCTGCCCTCGTCACTTTACATCTTACAAAGTCATTTTGATTACAGTTACTTTTATTTACTTTGAAGTAGTTTACAGGCAGAAATGACATGCAGATGACCAGAAAAGTCTTCAGAATACTCAAATAAATTCTAGACTTACGTAGGTCAAGAAATTACACTTATGTAAAACTCTTTGCAAATTCTCAGAAGTCTTTTTTTTTGCTATAACAAATAATCAGTACAACAGAACAAGAAAGTTTAATGGATTAATTAGTCAAAAAGATCATTTATATAAGCATTCATATATTACCAATAATTGATAAACAGCTGGTTCACCTGACCATAGCAGTTATATCATCTTGAGCATTTTCAATTTTCATTTTTTTAAGTGCATATTTTAAAAAAAATTTTTTTTTTTCTAATGTTTTCCCAATTTAATAGTGTACATAGAAGACAAAAGAATCTGGGGAGTTTTCTGAACACTAACAATTATCCTTATCATTCATCACATGATTGTTTTCATGTACACATACAAAGGACAAAAGTGATCCGAAATAATATTAGAAAACTAACCTTTACATTTCTTGTGTATGCAGAGGAGAGAGACATAGGGCATCTCTAGCTGATTCAGAACTTTGGAACACTAAATAACCCCCTGGATTTACATCAGCTAGAAAAGAACTCTTGCTTGGTACTCAACATTAGACAACGGGAATCTGAGCCTAAATGTTTGCAAACCTGCATCTAGTCTACAGGATATGCAAGATTAGTTCTAATGTGAGATTTGTTCTTCTAACCCAGGCAGATCAGATCAGACCAGACACCATTTGGATCCCTCCCTGGCTGGGCACTTAGCTTTCCTTGTAGGAGTCATCACAGAGAGGAAGGAGGAAGCTGCAAACTTTGTGTTGACATACGGTCAGGTTACAGCATCCTGTCAGTATAGGACACACACATTAAAGAAATGCATAACTAGACTGTTTGTAAAACCAATTTTTTCACAAAGAAGAAGCAAGATCATTTTTTCTATAAATCCTTAAAAATAAGCAGGTTTTTGAGAAATTATGTGTACAACACAGTATGAATTCCAAAAAGAAGAATCTTAAAATTCTTGCAGCTTATTTTCATAAATACGCAAACACTTTAAATTGCTTAGTTTTATAGTGGAATCATCTCAATCAGTAGAGTTTTGTTTAACTTCACAGTGAACAGGAAATTGCAGGATGACTTTTTTGTTATTATTTTGTGTAATTTAGACAACAATTGCATTACTCATTCCCTACTGTTATTTTCTTTCAGTTTAGAAGGAAAATAGTTTGACCTACAATACAGATTCTCTTGGTATTTTGTCAAATTTATTTTACGCCAGCAGCAGTCACTGATTTTAATTGAATGGAAACAACAGCTCTCATCTTGTGTGTCACATTGCTGGATTTTGTATCACTGAATTTCAATCGGGTTTCACTGGGACCTGCCAAGTGTGGCTTACACCAACCTCTGAGTCTCCTTGCTATACTCCTTTCCAGGACAGCATTGTTTGCCTTTTGTCTGTTCTCTGATTAAATTGACACCATTTTACCTTTTGTGACTCCTGTGTCATTTTCTGTTGACAGCATCAAGCAATGGTAACAAACCAATGTCCTTGTGGAAGGGGCAGAAACCATTGATTGTCTGGGTGTATTAATGCAGACCCTTTAAAAGTTGTGCAGACATGGCTTTGTGCTAACTGGCAGCTGAATGGGGGCTAGCAAGAGATGCTATTAACCACAGATAACAGTCAGCACCTTCTATTCAACAGCAATGTCACTTTGTACCATTTGAGGGACACTTGGTAGTGAAATTTGTTAAAGCAATTCTCCCCCTCCCTGTACACATCCTGGACTGATACTATTTAAGGCAGAAGAGTGGAAATAGTTTTCTGATTAGACTGATGTTGGTAGGATGCTCATATAATTTCCAGGGAGCTGAAACACTTAATTCAATCCATCTGCACTTCACAGCTAAAATCTCTTTAGAACAACAAGATAGGCCCTGCTGACATGAGAGGTTAAATGTTTACCATGGATAGGGAATTTATAATTGCCTTTTTAGAAATGAATGATTAAAAGTGGTTACAAGAAGCACCTGGCTATATAAGTCTTATCCATAAAACACAAGGGAGATGTAATAATTATGTCAAGTCCTTTCACTACAATCTTTTAAAATGGGATAGGAAAATGAAAATATCAAAGTCTTAAAATTATGAACTTTACAAAACATCTGCATTTAGAAATAAAATGGGTGAGAAATGCAGAATGGTCTTTTTTCAAGCTTATATGCTGAACATGAAACACTTAATCAGCCCCCCTTCTGTTCAGCAACAAAATCAGACAAGCTTTTGTCATATTTGCAAACAATTTCAGTGTGTTTTCTAGATTAAGGAATTTCCCAAGTGTTATAGAAGAAACTAGAGTGGGAACTTTGTCTTCCTTCTGCTCAGTTTACATTATCATGAACAGCATAAATCAACCAATATATTTTGAATTTTTATCAACGTGAGGAAAATACGACTGCCCTCATATTTCCCTCAGAAACCAAATATTTCATCCTGATTCTAAGTCACTCTGTGAACAAATAAAAGGACTGATGGCACAAACATTTCTGATCCAAAGTTATACGGTACAGTAGGATAGACGAGCTCATGCGCAGTGCCACATCAAAGTAACTGGCTTCCCCAACGAAGCTGGCTCACATAGCCACTTCTAAGCACTACTGGAATAAATTCAGCCTCTCTGCACTCACCCATTTAACCATTGCCTAATTTTTGCAAGTTATTGTAGAAGTCGAAGGGAAGTGCAAATCACCACTGATTCTTGGAATAAAGTAGGACCCAAGTATATATAAGCAGGACCTACGAATATGTACTGCCATGTACAAGATGGTATGTGTTGTATATTATTTTGAGGATAATTAAAATGACACATGCTGTGAAATTATACATAACTATTCCATAAACTCAGTAGAATGATATTTACTTTATTGAGTGCTTTTCTTCACAACAGTTATTGTTTTGCTCCGCTGTGGCACAGTGATGCCTGCATAGGTTATTATTCACTACCTATTGTTTTTGAAAGGATATTTCCCATTATAAACTATGTAATTAGCTTATATTCTATTTTTTTTTTTAATTTTACATTTTAGTAGCAAATGGAGCTTTTGTATTTGGTAAAGAAAACATCTAAACAAAGATAGTAATTTGTATTCATAATTCTCATAGTAAGATTCATTCCAGTCTTAACAAAGCATATAGCTCTATATTAGAAAAATACATGGCAATACCCTGCAATTCTGTATACATGACCATTGATTTATTACTGGAATGCTATTGCAGAAAAACAAGATGCAACATCTCAGCAGTGGGGATGCTCAAAGGAGAATTCAAGGGTGTGTATGTTGTTTCCACATGTACACAAAAAAGCAAGTACTCAGAACATCATTTTAAGTAAACTCAAATATTAATTAGGCCTTTGAATATTGATAATTTTTGCTACTGTACTTGAAAAACACCACTGGATATCTAGAAACAGACATCCTTACAGTAGTAAGGATATTGCAATATTTTTTTTTTATGTTTGGGTGACAAATGAAATAACATCTTGTTGCAATCATAACTGATATAGATCTGTATATAGTTCCTGATGGATAATTTTGTTGTTGTTTATCAGCTCTGAGAGAATAGTGATGTGTATGACACTCAAAGGTTGCTGTAATTAAACTCTCAATCCATCTGTGCTTAAGATTTGGTAATATTTTCAAGAATAGAAGGTTTTCAGTTATTTTACATTTATTTGGCTTGTTAATGTTACACATTATCCTGTGTAACTTTCAAGAACAGTTTGAAAGGAGGTTTCCTTCAGTATGTTTCACTGAAACAGAAGGCAGAAACTATCTAAAGTATTTAAAGGTTAACTTAGACATTTTTCCTCTACAGATTGTGAGATGCTTCTTTTGTAAGAGTTAGTGACAGTACCAGAACACAAATTAGGACAGAAAGTGTTTGTTGTTTTTTTTTTTCTTTTCTTCTCTGGCATTAAATATTTTATAGCTATCAAATGTGTAGGCAGTGAAAATACACTAGGACCAGAGGCCAAACAATTGTAAAGACAGAGAAAAAATACAAGGGAAAAAGAAATTTACTGATTCTTTAGACAGCTGCTTTTTTTTTTTTTTTTGTATGAGTAACCATTTCAAGTAAGCTTAGAAAGCTCCATTACTAACTTCACCACCTGTAGCAAAAGGTACTTTGCAATCATGAGCTCATGAGTTGGCAGATATATATAAAGTCCTCAGAATGATTGAAAGCACTTCTGGAACTCAAATAGGAGTGTATGTATTCAATAAAAGTTTCAATGGGCTTCTAAAGGGGAAGTAAAAAATCAAGATTTGGAAATTATTATCAAAATGGCACCAGAAAGTAGTGCTGATTGAACAATTACAATTCAATTTTCCTAGAAACTTAAAAAAAAAAAAAGAAAAATCCAACCCAATATTTCTGTCAGAAAATGAAATGCATAGAATTCTAGCATCAGTATTCAACACTATCAATACAAGATACTGTGTTCAAACATCTGCCCGAACTTCCTGTCTAC
Source organism: Monarcha castaneiventris obscurior (assembly GCA_026261815.1). Taxonomy (NCBI): domain Eukaryota; kingdom Metazoa; phylum Chordata; class Aves; order Passeriformes; family Monarchidae; genus Monarcha; species Monarcha castaneiventris. Next base: position 4,652,404 of record JAMPIT010000510.1, on the reverse strand, counting down.
ATAATTCAAGTTCAACACCTTGTACTATCTCTCTCAGCTGTCTCACCATTCCAGATCCATTTGAGCCATGCAGCGTACAGATGCAATGCTAGTCTTTGGCATTATTGCCTAGAAAAGAGGGATGTTCTTTGTTTTGGTTGAAAGCATCAGATTTCTGATAGGTCCTTCTTCAGAAATACATTTCATTACATATATTATAAATTCTTCCATTAATGAAAGAAAAATTAGGTGTAGCCTGTTACTTTTCTTACTTTTCTTGTAGTATTATAGATTCAGGGAAAACAAAAGATCCTTACTTTAGACAATAATATTTTTCATTCAAAAAGAAACAGTTGAAAAATGTGAGAACTGTTTTGATGAGTAACAAATGATGGTCAAGGATATTTTTTAAAAAATCACAAATAAATCTATTTTATCAATTCAAAACTTTGGCAAGTAGGTAATGCATCCCTGAAAACAGATGTTTATAATTCATTACTAGATAGTCCTCGCAGTTCTGAATTGTTTGGAGGCCTATGAAGGTGTTTGCTTACCTCACTAATCCAACTGTCCTCAGTTCTGTGTGCTCAGTGACACTCCAAACTTTGGCTGCTGTTTATTGTTGCAGCTGTTTTTGAGTTCCCCATAAGCTGTGGTTCTGCACAGGTGCTGGTGTCATTGTCTACCATCAGCTCTTGCATTTTTGTGTAGCTGGCTACTTCCACCGTAAGATTCAATTGAAGGAAGGAGGAAGAAAATGGAAAGAAAATTATCTGAAGACTGAGAGCTACAGCCATTGCTGATTTTTCATTCTGTATTTTACTTACATAGCAAAAACACATACAGCTAATGAGAAATCAGAATTTAGGGTGCAATATGCTGAATCAACTACCAGGAGGAAAATATGTCCTTAACATTTAAATATATAATTAAAAATAAATGGCTTGGGGGGAAAAATGTTCATAAGCAGTCCACAGCAAGAATTTTCAACATCTGTTTCCACTAACTAATTTAAACTGTTCTATATTTTCAATCATATTATATTACAGTAAATCAGTAGAAACTGAGAGGAAGATGAAAAAAAAAAAAGAAACCTACAAATGGAAACCAGTTTTGGTTTGGTCCTCAGGATATTTTTGATTTATTAAACTGCATCACAGCATGCCTGGAGGTGAGAGGATAGGTTAAAAGAACAACACTGATGACAAAAGGAATTGGGGAACAAAAAAATCATTTAATCTACCGGTGGTATTCATACAAATATAAGCTGACACTTTGCAAAAGGCCACTGTACTTCATAAATCATAAGTTTAGAAGGGACTCTCAAGGTGTTCCATCAAGTAGATGTAGTCATTACTAACACATTTTTGTCTGCTCTTCAGATATACTGTTTCCATTTTCTGAATATTTTCCTCTTTTGTTCAAGATCATGCCATTTAGCCAGGTTTATCGCTCATAAAACTTCTTACTTTCCTTCACAGAGTTCACAGTTTCTGGCAAATCTTTTCATAAAAATTCCTATTTATCTTGAAGTTTGCCTTCCTGTTTTGGTTCTACTGTATTTCTGCTTTCCTATTTTGAAGACTATAAATGTAACCATTTCATACTTAGTCTTTCTAAGTAGGTCCCACATCCATATTCCCAATCAGTTCTCTATTAATTAGAATAAAATCTGTTAATTAGAATCACATCCTCAAGATGTTTTCTACATCTTCTGTACAACTAAATTGTTATTAACACCTTCCAAGAATTTGTGTATCAGTACGGCCAGGGGATTCATTTTATCTAGCTGTTGAAATCAACAATACAGACTAAGAAGTCTGACTATGTCATTCAAAGATTTGATTACAGTCAGTGGAAAAAAAGACATACTTGGACTATATAATTCACCAGCTGCATACCAAGCGAGGGCTGCTCTTACTCGCCAATCATGTCAATCAATCGAGAAAATAGTGTTGGTAGAGGGAATAGTTTTGGTCCACTTGTCAGTTGGACCTTATAAGAACTACATCTGCTCGCATCCTAGAAGGTGTGAATTTATTTTTGGCTAGACAAGGAACATAATATACTTAGTCAGAATGGACCCCCAATGATCATCACATCCAGTTCTTTAATGAATGGCTCTTACAGGGATCAAACCCACAACCTTGACACTATTAGCACATTGCTCTAATCACCTGAGTTAAATAACTGTATAATGCTCACTGGAAAGCAGTGAAAAAATTTAGGATTTTCATCCTACTGTATTACACAACAATTTCAACTTACCTGATTTCCATAGGTGTCATTGCACTGAGACACTGATAACAAACAACTTAGTTTATACTTATATATCCACTTAAAATTTTATAACTGATGGCTACTGTTGTTGTTCTTCTGGTTCTTTTCTATGTTACATGTGATAACTAAAGATGTTCTAGTCGTAAAATTTTGGGAAATGGTTTGTAAACAGCTCAACATTTCTCTTGTCTTAAAAGTCTATGATGGAAAAGAGTACTTCATTTTCATTTGAGAAAATGCCAACTGTGAAAGCAAGCAACATGAGCAATTAACCAAGTGGGCTATGCCTTTTATTTTTAACAGCTCATCAATGAATTTACCACCCACAGCCTTCTCTGTGGGTGTATGCGCATGCACAGGGCTGCTCAAATTTTGCTATGAAGAATTGGGATGTGGGAATTGTGTTTTTAATTTGCCTATTCTTTTATTCCCCTGGTCTACGCATTGGAAGTTCTTTACACAAACAAGAAATGTACTCTATGCTGGGATTAGAAATTCGAAAGTTGTATGGTAACTGAGCTACTTTTTTTATTAAATGAAGAGTTATGCAGCCTGCAGTTGGGGACAGCTTATTTTAATAGTATCAGAAATTATGTATATTCAGTAAATTTGGCAGATCTTCTGTCAAAAGCAGTGGATCAGCACTCCTTAGCCTTTATAGGTTTACTGTATATATTTGATCTGTTAGAAAATATTACCATCTCTTACCTCACTCTACTATATAACGTACTCTTTTAAAATAATGAGTTAGAGCAGCTAAATGTGACTCCAGTATTTCAAGTTCTACAGTAATGTAAAAAGTGCTTGTATTTTTACAGGCTGACATTTTTAATGGTAGGTTAAATCAGGCACTGATATCTGGATTGATGTGAATGAGGTAAAAAAATTGCTATTTTTTTCTTGTCACATTACCAAGAGACTTCAAGAAAGAATAGGGTCACAAGCAGCATATAGGCAGCTATCGCCATGACATCAAGGAACTAATCATCCAAGAATTATAAAAAGAGACAGTGATACATGAGGTTTAAAGGAACAATTTCCAAAATTTTCAAATCTCACTGGCTAGTATTTATTTTTATCTAAAATAAAAGCTAGCCTATAAACACAGTCAATAGCAGGTCTAAATCACAAAAAGTCAAGACAGGATTTCTAGGATAAAGACTAATTGCAGAAGTCACTGAATAAGATACTATGGCCCATGTTACATGAGTGGTCAGGCTAAATGACCACAACATTTTCTGAATCTACAAAAGTAGATGTCCATTCCTTAACAGAATACAACTGTAGCTTCCTAAAAATATTTTTTTCATTCCACAGTTTAGGTTTGAGGTTGCACTGAAAGATTTATCTCTTCAGACCTTGAGAAAGTGATTGATGCTTTTTCCCTACACCTTCTATCTTTGGGTTTACCATTATTTTTAAAAAAGAGAAGGGCAGTGTACAAATTCTCACACTGGGCTACTGATTGAAGACCCTGTTTCATCAACATGGTGGAGTGATCTTGGCCACCTGCCTGACCCTTACTCTTCCTCTCTGCTCCTCAACATGACAAGGGGAGAAAATAAACTGAAAAAGCTGTTGAGACAAAGAAAGGGATTTGACTTGCCAGTTATTCTAACAGGACTCAACTCAAGGAATATTAATTTCATTTATTATTAATTTGAAACAGAGTAGAATGGTGAAACAAAAACAAAAAAATAAATCACCTTCTCCCACACAGACCTTCTTCCCAGGTTCAGGTTCACTCCTTTATTACTGAATCCTCTACCTCCCCCTCCCAAGTGGCACAGAGGAGATGGGAGTGGGGGGCTGTGTGTCAGGTTCTCTCTGCTTTCCTTGCTCTTCTCACTTTTGCTCTGCTCCAGCATGGGTCAATCCTACAGACTACAGCTTCCTTCGGGGCCTGTTCATCTGCTGCAGTACGGGGTGACACACAGGCTACGTTGGGGATATCTGCTTCCCAGTGGTTCTTCATGGCCTGCAAGGGAATCACTGCCTTGCTGTCTGGACCACATGTACCCTCCCTCCCTCCCTGCCCCAACCTTCTTCTGTCACCTTGCTGTCTGAAGAACTGTTTCTCACTTTTCTCCTCACTCCTCATTGCCTGTCTTTCTTAAATATGTTACTTCTGAGATGCCACCACCTGGGCCTGTGGGCTTAGCCATGCCTTACTGCATGCAGGGCAGTCCCAGCTTCTCTTCACAGAGCACATCCCTGAAGTTCCCTGCTGACAAAACATTGCCAACTACACTCAACAGAGGCATTAATGTCTTCCCTGATGTGTGAGATTGTTTTGGGTTTGTTTTTATTAGTGTTTTCAAGAATGACCCAGCTATAAAGAGTGATAACACTGGAGACACAACTTGTACTCAGAGACACCATTGTTTGATCTTGTTTATGTAGCAGGGTTGCCAAGTATCATTCTTCCAGTGTCACAGCTTCTTCCACTTTGTTCTTATGGCCAGTGGCAGGAGGTGATAAAGATCACTAGAAGGTCTTCTGTAGTACTTTTACACCATCCTTGCTTTTACATAATTTAAGTAAATGGAAATGAATTGTGATTGGCTGCCTAATACAGAATTATAGTGCCTTTATTCATCCTGTAACATAGTCATAATTTGAAACACAAATCACTATGAACAGGTAATAATGCTGGAATCTCAGAAATGTGTTGCAAGTAGAGAAGTGCCAATGAGCAATCTTCATGAATTTTAGTTTCTACACAAGAACTTCATGTTTTGCCATTTTGCAGTTTGAAGATGTTTGGACTTGTAGCAAAATTAACTGCAATCTCTGTCTCTGTATAGGAAAAAAGTGAAAGTCAAAACTCAAAGAAATCTATCTAAATTAATCTAGAGACCAAATCTCCTCACAAAGTAACTGGTTTGTTTTCTCTTATCAAATGAGTCTGAAACTCTACACAGAGATTTAGCTTTTTCTCTTTTTTCCTTTCCTTTCCTTTCCTTTCCTTTCCTTTCCTTTCCTTTCCTTTCCTTTCCTTTCCTTTCCTTTCCTTTCCTTTCCTTTCCTTTCCTTTCCTTTCCTTTCCTTTCCTTTCCTTTCCTTTCCTTTCCTTTCCTTTCCTTTCCTTTCCTTTCCTTTCCTTTCCTTTCCTTTCCTTTCCTTTCCTTTCCTTTCCTTTCCTTTCCTTTCCTTTCCTTTCCTTTCCTTTCCTTTCCTTTCCTTTCCTTTCCTTTCCTTTCCTTTCCTTTCCTTTCCTTTCCTTTCCTTTCCTTTCCTTTCCTTTCCTTTCCTTTCCTTTCCTTTCCTTTCCTTTCCTTTCCTTTCCTTTCCTTTCCTTTCCTTTCCTTTCCTTTTTTTCTTTTCCCATTTCCTTATTTTTCTTTTCCCTTTTCCTTATTTTTCTTTTCCCTTTTCCTTATTTTTCTTTTTTATCCTTTTTCTTTTTCAAATTTAGTAATACAAACAGCATTGACATAATTTTGTAGCAAGTATTTCATTCTTCAAGGACAAATTTTGAGGTGAAGGTCTCCCTGTGGGACACAACTCAATTATGCATCAGTTTTACTTGTAATTCCTATATTACTTGTAGTTCCTAATTTTCTGTTTTACTTGTGATTATTAAGTTTCTGTTTCAATATACCTGCAAGCTAGAAAATACTTTTCTTCTTTTGTCTGACTACATAGTTTATTCCCATGTGCTTTTTTTCTTTTAAGCTGCACATTTTTTTTTCTTGTATACCAGGATTTAGAGAATGTTAGACCCCCCAGCCCCCAGCAAGTGATAGTGGATGAAACAGTTTCACTAGGAGATTGCACATCCAGAGGAAATATGGTTAGACTTCAAGCTGCTGTTATGGATAAAGCACGAGGGTAGTATTGCAGAGGAAGAGAAGTTTTTATCAGACTATGAAAAGTCACAAGATATCAGTTGGCTCACTATTCTATAACCCAGAGTTTCTCAATATATTCTTCTAGGTAAGAGTGTGAAATATTTTGGGCAAGAAAGGCTGTCATTTGTATGGCCATCATCATTGTGGGGTTGCCACTCTTCCACTAGCCTTCTAGCACATGGATATTCCCTTGCACTCCACAAGATTTTGTAACTATTAAAACCAATAAAATTTCTTTGAACTGAGTTGTATAACCATACATTTAGACTTCTTATTCTCCTTTTTACAATTAAGGAGGGAAAACAATCCTGCAGGCTGAAATTCTCATCTGAGTCTAGCCATGTAACAGTGAAGAGCCTAGTATAAAATAACCACCTTAAAAATAGATGCTGAGCATTACAGGATAGTTCTACCCATCAAACCTGCAAACGACTGTGTTTTGCCTACTGGAAAAAGAATGTACCAATAAAAATAGTGTAAGCTAAATATTTTAACTTTAGACTGGAACTTGATGTCAGAAATATAATTTGCTGTCTAAAAATGCCCACAGAGGCAAAAGAAAAGCTTCTTTATTACTGACTCAAAAACATTCTGCAACTGGGTTGTTACAGCAATCACCTGCCGGGATTTTTTCCTGGGTTCTCAGAAGTTCATAGCCATGGGTTTTCAGATTTAGACAAAATATTTTTAGCAAGTAGTCCAATCTCCCAGATACTTCCTGATCTTGTCTCTCTATTACCAATACTGCTGTTTTATCATATACTTGGATCTATTTTTTTAATGTCTTTCTTTCCCCCATTGGAAAGAAAAGAAAAATACTACCAGAGAGTTATACTGTGGCTTTGTTGTTTGCTTTTTTCTGTATATCAGTGGGCTTTGCCACTATGCTATAACCTTAAGCAATTTGTCCATCTTTTGCTTCTTTGCTTTTCCCCTCCATTTTTCTTTCATGCCTCTGGAAGTCAGATCGTAGCTCATAGCACTTTGAACAGTACTGTAGTTCTTTGATCTGGAGCTTAGCCAGTGAATTTGCACTGCATGGTGAACTGAAGCAAACTGCCACAGTCTCCTTAAGTAAGTAAAATCCCAGGAGTAAAAATGAGCTCTATTCTCCCATTAGGTTGAGCTTGTTGTTTAATGGGAAAACAACATCTATTTTATAACTATTTTAGGAAGTTTAATAAGATGCTCACTATAAAAGGAATAGTTCTGAAAATATAAACATATCTGAACTGAAAGTACTTATCAGAAACTGATTCCTATTTTCTGTGTGGAACTGGTATTTCTTTCAGTGCTTCTCTCTATTATCATCCCCTCATGGAATTTCTACTTTTCTTGGATCATAAATCCATATGATTGCACAGATCATCTGGGTGCCTTGACAAGTGTGATACTGCAAAAATTGGGTTAGCCTGCATTACTTAGGCTGTTATGAAATGTATGTGAAATCTACAGACATCTTTTAGGAGATAGCTGTGAGCAGTTCCAATATCATAAGCTTACAGTCAGTTACTGAGTTTAAGGTTACTTTTAAAGGTCCTTTGGATACACTTTTTGTTGATAGACTTTTTCATATTTTTCATATATCAGCTTGTCAGTAGCTCACACTAAAATATGATGGTTTGAAAATGCAGTCCCTGACCTCAGATGTACGATTATTACTCTGAGACTGAAAGCAAAACATGACATTTTCTTTGATAACAAAGGAAATCTCATACATTATTGGACAAATTTTGTCACAATGTCCTGTGTTAAACAGGAGTTCAGAAATAAATTGTTATTGTTGTAGGGCATCATCGATGTGTTGAAATTGTAGATATTGAAGCACTTATTTTTCAGTTACAATCATACTCAGTTTTATTTACTATTTATAAATGCAGATGGAATTATACACTGAAATTAAACAAAGCATTACTCTTACGAAGATCTGTATATGCTTCTGTACAAAGTGTAGAGGACCTACTGACTTAAAAGAGAGAACTGTGAAACCATCTCACTATTTTTCCAGCACACTAAACAACATCCTAATAACTCTAGTCGTTATATGCTTACATGGATACTCAATACTCATAAAAATATATTTATTTCACTTTCAGACAGGTTTTCCCATAGATGAGTGACATAAAAGGACGTTATTAAAATTTCTATATGATAGTAAACTATTTAGGAGATACAGAAGAAAAATACAAAGACTCAAAACTAAACAAGTTGTGAAAAATCTATGAAAAGCAGAAGAACTATAAAGCTTGCAGTGCTATCTTCTGGACTGTTTGTCATTTTACTATGTCTGTTTACTTTTAATTGTTCCAATAGTCTAGGGAGACAGACTGAATTGTCTTTCCATCAGAATTTCTGCTCAAGAATTTCAGATTAGTTTATATAGACAACTCTGATAACAAAAAATCAATATATTTTTCTTTCTTTAAATTGTAGATTTATTTCTCATAGGTATTTGTATTTTATTTTATGTTAAAATTACATGTGGTGTCTACACATGCATTTTTTTTTATATGCCAGCTAGAACTTATGTGTGTCTTGTAGTAGCTGGTCTTCCATGGAAGAGACTCCTCAGACTTTAAGCCATGAAAAATACAATTCAATTCTCAAGCTTGATTCCTGTGCTACAGTCATCTTTAAAGGCTACTGAGACTTTATGCACCAAGTTGTGGCATAATGCTCTACAGGCAAAATCACAGGATTAACATAGGACAACGCAACAGCTTGTGGGCAGAAGACAAATTTCCTTTAGTTGGATAGGCATCTAACAGAACAAGCTAAAACAAAGTAAACCAGAATGTCTTTGGACCCTCTGCAAATTTAGAACGAAGTTGGTTGTTCTGCTTGAGGAAAAGAATCATCCTTCAAACTAAGATATCCAACTTAAATGCTGGACTGGGAGTGAGAGGCACATCAGATGCTGGAGACAGCATGCCAGCTCTCTGAACTACATACCAACGTAGGAAATTTGAGATACAGAATAAATCCAGATTCCTCAAAAATGATTTAGTGCAAGCTTGCACAGTGATAATATTCAGGGCAAACTATACTTCACAGACCACAATGTTTTCTAGAACACATAGGAATAATTTGCTGAAAAGTTCTCCTCTGAAGTAGAGTTTTCTCTGACTTGAATTTGCTCTTGACTTTGAACTTCATTCAATTCTCTGAACAGTCAATTAAATTAAAACCTACCTCTGCATACTTCTTTAAAGTGTACCACTTTCAAACAGCCTAGGAGATGTTAATTTAGAAACACAATGTCAGATATACACACGCATGTATATATATAACGTAACAAGCTAAGCTATACCTCCTTTTGCTGTTCAACTCTGTCTAAACACACCTGCTTCAAAACATAGAGTTTACATTTAAAATCATCTTTTCTTTCAGAATTATTGAATATCTTGTCATTCTTTCATTGTGTGATATACCATCAAGACTAATGAACCGTCATGGTTCTTTTTTATGTCACCCATCGCCTCCATTTTATTTTTGATGAATTATTTAAGCACAGTACCCAAAAATCTGATCTTTTTTTTTCCAAGTTAAAATTCTTATTGTCCTCTTTTTTTTTTCTTTTCTTTTTTTTTTTTTTAATAAAAATACATTTGCAAGTCAAAGCTATTTGATTATCATTTCTAACCAAGGAATTAGGATATTATTCTACTGTTAGTAAACTTGAGGGCAGCAACTATAAGAAAACAATGAGCTTGATAAACATGGACTATGAACATTTGCAAATAAGAATATATGATTTGGTGGGGAGAAATGATGGTAAGAATTCCAACCAGATAGCCAGAATATGAATTAACATTCTGATTTGTAGATTTTTTTTCAATATCACATTATTGTATCATGACTTCCAGTTGCAATGTATATTATTTCCAAATCTGATGAGATGACGATAACTCTGAAGATACACTTTAAAGAAGAAAATAGATAAAACCAAAAAATGGTGAGGGTTTTCAAGTGAAAAATACAAAATCTTTGTTCCACACACATGAGAAAATTGAACTGTGTAAAATTTCTAGAACCAAGTAAAGGCACAAATTAAATCAATAAGCACTACACAGATAAAAAGAGAGAAGTGGCAACAAACATTGGATTAAGTGATAGGACTGGGACAAGTTCTCAAGAACGTTGCTTTCAGGTGATCAAATTTAATTACAGCTTAGCTAAGTACTTGAATTCTTCTGCTGTTCTAGGTGTACATAAAATTATCTTAAAATATAATTATTTTTAAAATTTTATTGCAAAATTGTTGCAGAGTTAATCACAGGTGAGTTAAGTGAGTTACAAGTAGCAGCATTATAATATTGGTTAATATAAATATAGAACTAGAATTTTATACCTTTCTTTCACTTGTTCCCTGATTTCCAGCAGTGACCCCCTGAAGGCATAAAAATTCAAGTAATTAATTTTCTACAACCATTTCTTTGTCAATAACAATTTTTTCTTCTTCCAGTGTATCCAGCCCACCATTTTAAAGTTAAAAGAAGTGAGCTTGAGATCATCTTTAGCAGAAACGTGAAGGCAGAGACACGGGTATACGTAGCAGATGGAAGATTTACGCTCTTGTAAACCACACCTGGTATCTCTGTTAGTGATATTTCAGAAAAGTCTTAGAGGTTTCACCATTCTACTGCATAGTAAATCAGGTGAAAAAAAAAAGATTTGTTATCTTTATTTGTTATCTTTATTTGTTATCTTATCTTTGTTATCTTCTGCTGGGAAGTTTTATGTGAAAAACAAAAAAAAAGAGGTTGCTTAAATAGTGCTATTTTGTAGACTTTCAAATGGGTTGGTTGATAAGCACTATTTTACCTTTCCATGCTTCTTGTCTTATGTTTCTGAACATAAAAGCACAGTTTATTCTGTGTTGCATAAGGCTCACAGTACATAATTACATATATATTAGCAAAAAACCACATTAATACAGTATGCGTTAGGGTCATTCATATTCTAGTCTTCCCTGTATACTTCATCCTTTTATATGGAAGTGGAATTCAGATTCACTCACATTATGCAGGATTTAGTTCAGCTGCCTAAACACAGAATACTAGTACCATATTTGGTGTTGGGTGTTTTTCTGTCTGTCCTCCAGTTTCTTTTTCAGAACTATAAAGACCTCCTGAAAGCATTGTGGCCTAACTACCACACCAGTGAGATGGCTTGTACATTCTAGGGCAAGCAAATTTGCATTGGGTGCCTACATTTAAGTAAACTGTTAAAAATTAGGGTCAATACACTGACTGAGACTCAAACAATTTGCTTAAATGTGTTCATCTCATGACATTTTCCAAATACTCCAGCTCCCACTCCAGGGTGACATAGGTCTGCTTTATATCCCATCTGTCACTTTTGTGTGTATATCTTGGATATCCCAGCATATCATAAATGGCTCCAGGAGCCTATATTTGGGGCAAATGAACTAAGCCTATACAGGCTAAAAAGCTGCTCAGCTGACTAAATTTGAAGGTCTCTTAAAGACTGAACTAAGTAATTCCCTAGACTTCCTCAGCTCCACTTTTGATACAGATTTGATTCATTTTCTCGAGATAAGTACACAATCCATTTGAAATGCTTTGTCATGTCATGTTAGACCTCAAGTGCCATTAGAGAACTACACAGGTCTCCCATGCAGATCTTTTGTTGTTTCTGCTAGCTCCACATGGATATTTCAATTTAAGACAAAACTGTCAAAGATCTCATTGCACACTAAACACACATAAGTGGCAGGTAAACAAATTTCCAGATCCTCGCAGGCTATAATGACAGCATAGACAGCTCACAGGTCAGTGTGTGCATGTGGACTGCTTAAATATAGTTACTGACTTCAGATATTTACATCTAAGCCTCTGCATGGCGTAAGGAACACACTCCCGTCAGCTTTTATTGCTGTCAAAGGACATGTACTATTTTCAAGGTCTTGTGTCATTAACTGTTAACCCAGTGGGATATCTTGAATACTCCAGGATGTCTCAACACCAGTAGATACATAAAACTATGCAAAAAACTTAGTCACATCTAATCACACTGATGATACCAAACTGAGGTGATCTGTTGGCTTAACTCAGAGACTAAGGCTTCTAATCAAAGGGACTACAAGAGACTGAAGAAACTGTGAATAGAAATATTTTGAAGTTAAAGAAAGATAAATGCAAAGTCCTGTACCTGGAATGGAATAAGGATGGAGTAACTCGAAGAAACAATTCTAGCTAGAAACAGTTGTGCTAGAAAACAGCTTTCCACATTCTAGCAGACAATAAGTTGAACATGAGCACAGTGTGCTGTTGCAGGAAAGAAGACCCTCAGCAAACTGACAGGTATTAGTAAGAGTCTATACAGCAAGTCAACAAGGTTATTTTCCTCTGTTTGGAACTTTTGAGTATGCATCTAGGGCAGTGAATCCAGTGAAGAGACAGCACAGCAATTAGGGTCCTGAAGCAAAATATGTAAGGATAGAAAAGTAAGGGAGATCCAACTTGTGTCTTCAGTTCCTTGAAAATAATTTGTGGGGGAAAATGAGTCATGGTCTTCAGAGTTTTGCAGCAAAAGGGCGAAAATCAATGGACAAAGTTGCAATAAGTTAGACATTATGAAGTATTTTTTCAGTATGAGCAAACTTCCGGAACAGGTTGCTCAGAATTGCTGAGGAATCTCTGGTTTTGGTAATACTCAAAACTCAATTGGACAAAATCTGGATGCACATTCTCTAACTTAAAAGTCAAATCTAGTTAAGAAGAAATTTAAATCAGATGATATTTATACACCCCTCACAACTGATTACTAAATTGTTCAATAAATCTTGAATCCCGTGGTGTAAACCACTCCTGTAAATAAATTTTCAAAGTATGAACTATCTTTTGTCTACATGATGCTGTTGGAAAATTGATCAAAGTCATATTTCTCTTCTTTTCATAGATAACTTAGAAAGAGATAAGACACTTAGCATGGCATTTTGTTATTTACACACAGGACATCCTGCCTTGAAACTGGTGTGTTGTTCATGAAATAAGGATAGGAGGACTGGGTTTTGTCCTGTTTTTAGTTTTTCTTATTTTCAGTATCTCAGCAATCATGTACTTGGGATTAGGTGTGTTAGGAAAGCTGTCCTGTCGTATGTTTTCTGTAATAAGTAATCAATATTTTTATTGCAATATAAGAAACAAGGATTTCTCTGAATTTTGGTGGCTATTAATAGAAGATGAAAAGTTTTGGGATTCTATTAATTAAGAAGTTATTTGCTTTCAAGTTTTTTATATTAAATTCTTATGTCTCTGTAAATGGGGCTTTACTCCAAATCGTAACATCGACAAACAAGAGCATATTCTAGCAGTATTACACTCATTTTTGCCTGATTTACTTTATAGACTTCACTGTTACAACAGTCTGTTATAACAGTGTACCTGCCCATAATTATAGTAACTAGATTTCCTAAAGGTAGTCCACTTCTAAGTGTAAAGTGTTATCGTCACAAAGTACAACGTTCATTAGAGGATAGAATGTCAGTAAACTGTACATTGTTCAATCCTCAAAGTAGGAATAAATCTTCTAGGAGGAAGAGTCCTGTGCACTGTAGAAATTTTATAGTAAATGACCTAAGAGGAAGAACAACTTTGCTTTTTGGCTGGTTTGATGGAGACAAATATTGGAGGGCATCTAAGATAACTAAGATTTTCCTCTGTAAAATGTTATGGGAGAAAAAGGGTGCTTAAAAACACGACTATGGAAATTCTTGATGCTGTGAAGATGCAGCTCAATACTCTCCAGATAGACATCATAGTCCAACATCATCAAAATGGGTGCCTTCAGCAATGTTTTATGAGCTGTGCCTCAGATTTTTCAGCAGGACTAAAGCAGTTGGTGGTAGACCATGCAGTTAAAACTAATATTGAGTAGGCCTATTGAATCTGTTCCATTTTGAGCTACAGTACACTGTGTCCATTGAGGTTCTCAACCAGAAGTTCTCATCGTTTCAATTAGAAGAAAACAATGGTCAGGCATTGGTCCTGCTGACTCCAAATTTCTTTTCCTACTTGATGTGCTGCTTCAGCCTGAATACCTTAACATTCACACTCGCTGTTAACCATGTCATTAGAATTTGATGCTTGATCTTTGGAGCAAGTAATTATTAGGGCAGAAAGAGTAGTGAAATAAGTAATATTGAGTATTTTATTATGAATTGTAACATTATCTAACAGTGCTCAAAGTATGAACATAGCTTAGGGTAATAAGAAATAAGTAAAATTGCTCACATTTATGAGTTCACACTTCATTGTGTAGACATATTCACTAATACTTTCTCAGAATATGATATTTCAACACGAATTCCATTTCATCAAAGGAATATTTATGTACAAGAAATAAAGAAGCATGCATTTTTTCAAATTTCAAACCACTTCTTTATTCAGGATTAACTGAAGTATTTGTTTAGGTTTAGTGTTCTCATTTGTTTTTTTTTCCTAGCAGCAAAAATACCATGTGCATAGTCAATTGGTTCTTCACATTCAGTGTATTTTTTTTTTTTTGTAAACTTTAGGGCCAGTTCTAACCCATCTTCTAGTATTATAAAAGCCTTTTGAGAAGTGATGGTTTTTAAAAGTCATGAAACACAAGAGTTTCAGTAACTCTTCAATTAACTATCTCTCTTTCACAAATACCCGAGAAAGTGCTTTTCCTTTCTGAATGGATCTGAAGCTTAACTGGAGCATCAACATTGCATATTGCATCTACCATAACTAAAATTATCTTCTGTTCCATGCAGACTTAGACAACTTTCCATGATTTTTAAATATGTATGGTCTGATTCAGTATAAATAATTGAGTTTCCCAAATCTTTTGGGGGTGCACAGAAGATGCACAAAGGAAATGCTATGGGCAGCTGGCACAAGGACACGAGAAGAGTCACAGACATTCACTTCGGAATTTCAGATATCTGAACACAGGCATTTATAGCTATCTGAGTTATCATATCTTGTGCTAACTCAACTTTTTCTCCTGTCATGTTATCCTAAACTATTCATTGTGTCTTTTTACCAATAAGCTGTTGTGCAGCTTTACCATGGGTCCAACCTATCTAAACTTTAGGTTTCCAGTTATTCTAAAAAAGTATGAAGGCTTTTAGAAATTGGTGGGGAAAGGCAATATGCCTTTGATGGATCCCAAAAACAGGGGTTGTCCTCCTAAGTTTAGTTTGAGTGGATGGGATTTTCTCTCTCTAAATCTGCAAACAAATCATGTTATTTATTGGATGCACATCCATTGTATGACACATTAAATGAAGGATTCGCACTCACATAGCTTCTAAAATTATATAAAATTGTCTCAGGATGGCTGCCATGGGAGTACTATATGTGCCCTGGAGTACTACACCAGGGTGGGAAGAGCTCCTGAGGGGCTGGGCAGAGGCAGTGAAACTTGTGACTGCCCTCATGTAGTCCAACGTGAATGTCAAGTGCAGCCCAATCTATGCTAATCTTCGGTAACTCATATGAAAAATACACCAGTGTGGTATTCATTTCAAATTGATCTCATCTGTTTAAAAAGAAGCCTTAACAAAATGGACCTTCTTGGGGAAAAGAAAAATTTTAAAAATATGTAAGTGAAGGTATGTGTTTGGCATATGTGGAAGTTTTTCCTAATAGGAGATAAATAAGAAGAGAAAAATTGTCAAACAGCTAGATGCTTCCCTATCTGAGATTGATTTCCCACATCTTAATTCAGGAAATAAAACCCATGACTCATGCATATGAAAGATTCCCTAAATCCATGTACCAGTTAATCTGATTTTACACGTGGCATAGTGCAACTTTACTCCTGTTCTTTGGAATACTTCCTTTACAAGGCTGTTTCTCAAGAAATGCCCCAAATGGCACAATGAATATCAATGTCACAGTGAATATCAATGGGACAATGAAGCCAATACACCTGTTTGTATCCTGAAGAAAAAGCTGCTTTTGTTCTTTTCCTACAATCAATGTTTATGTCTTCTGTTTCCAGCCCAGAGTTTTAATAACTTTTTAGTACACAGGTTACTTGTAAAGTTCTCTAGCGCAGTATGAAGCTTAATCCCAACACATTTTAAAAGTATACCATTTCATCTGACTAACAAAAAGGAACATTAAAGATGTAATGGCCAGTACCATTATATAATTATATTTCTCAATATTCTTAAACTCATGAAAGAATGATCTTAGAGGCATATAACAAATTTGGAATACATAACCACATACAAAATAAAAGTTTCACCAACTTTTTTTAACGGCTTTAAAAGTAACAGTTTCCTTCTTTATTATTAAAATATCTCAGAACTGTTACAGAAATAATGAAATACTGAAGCAACTACAGGTTTCAGAAGACTTTGGGGGCAGCCCTTTCTAAATTTTTTTGTGTTTCCATTATAGGAGTATAATTAGGCATATGAAGTTAAACAACTAAAACTAAATGAGACATGCATTTGACACTAAGCTGAAAAGCTGCCAGGAATAGAGGAGTGCCCGTTTATTAATCAGACTTTGACAACTGAAGAGAGAAATGAGTTTTAAAAATATGAGAGCTATTTTAGGTAGCAGTAGCCATCTGATAAAGCACACATTCACTTAGTCAGTGATCCTGCCTCACATCTGCCCAACACTTCTGTCCTGCAAAAAGTAAGAGAACCAATGTGGACTTCATCCAGTGTTCCATCTTCCAGAAGATCAAGATAACCCCTGCTTAATATCAGAATTTTCATAGAACTTCACAAAAATATGGCACCAAACTCTGAAACATTAACAGTTACAATTGGTCTTTATCCAATGTCACAAAAGATCAATTAAGCCTTTTATAAGAGAGAAAATGAAAACCTAAATGTTAAGATTATGGTATAAATCTTTTGGAAACATATTATTTCATTGGATAAATATAGAAACTGAAAATAACCCATACTGATCAGAGAGACTTGGGAAATGTCTCCTTGGGAAAATAAAATGATTGGCTAAGTAGTGGGTTTTTTGGTTGTTTGGTAATTTTTTGTGAGTGCGGCGAATATTTGATTGGGAGATTTTCTTTTTAATAACAAAGAGAATAATGGATGTTGGAGGATGGATTTCAGGGTGGTGGTGTTATAGAAGTCCTTCCTGTTTCTTTCACTGCACAGTGTTTGTGTGTAAGGACTAGAAATCAGTCAGCCATATCTTTACTTAAAATGCTGAGCTGGCCAGGGCACAAGACCAAACCATTCAACAGTTAGCATAGATTTGGTCCAGGTCAAGCAGTGCTTGCCCGTAAAAACCTCAGGTATTCCTAAGACTAAGCACAAGAAAGCACTATTGGAAAAATGATTGTTTGTATCTCTTTCAACTGACCAAACCTATTTATCAGAGATGGGGATTATAGCTGCATGGATTAAATAATTTCCATGTTCTTTGTCCTCAGGACCAAAGAACCATGTTCTGCTTAATTTTCTAGGAAAGACAGATCTCATCTCTCCAAAGCCATAAAACACCAAACTTGCCTCTGGCCTTTTTTAAATCTAGTGCTTAATATTTCGCAGAGAGATGTCAGCACATGAGTAGGATGTGTTTTGTTTTCACTAGTCAGTTAGCAGAGAACTGATTCTGCTGAGTAACTAATTCTAGTAAAAAACCCATAAGAACTGTAATTTTACCTTATTTTCTATACTGTATTGTTGCATGCACTATTCTAATATACTGTAAGACTTGCAATTATGAATAGAGTATTGCAGCTGCTTTCACAAATAAAAGTCTATCTCAGGAAAACAATAATAAAAAAAAATTGGCATCTGAATAATACAACAAGTAATGATATATGGAGAGTTTAGACAAGTGTTGACATTTTAGATAAGTGCTGAAAAGTACAGATGTGTAACAAAAGTCTTATCCAAAATATCTGCCTGCTAGGCCAAATTTTCCAGTCCTGTATAATGTAGCTCTGCATTCAATTGCAGACAAAATGTATATTCAGTAAGAATTAAATGTATATTCAATATGATACTGAACTGCTCAATTTGGAGTCATATGTATTATTATCAACTGTGGCTGAAACTAAACTGTAGGCCTAAAATTAAATGTCAAGTTGTTCCCCTCACTGGATGTTAGGAAACTCTAAAATGCTTCCCAGTTTCTTTCTCCTTCCCTTCGTCCACTCCTCAGTGGAAGGAGTTTTCCAACACACTAGACTCCTCTCCACCACATATGTGTATGGTTTTCTCAAAGTTGCTGGATTAATCGATGCTAAATGAATCTTTGACACCCAAAAATTGCCAGTACAACCAGTAGCCTGAGCAATGCTGTGGCACAGCTCAGACACCATGGACATGACCTGTGACTGCTGATAATTGGGCAGAAAATCAAATGTCTAAGATTAGAGAGAACACCAGCTCTCTCATGAACTTTGTAGTTCCTTCTTTTTTCTGTCAGACTACCAGTACCACAGAATGTTTCCTTAAGGGGCATCTGTGGAGACATGATTCCTACCAAATTTAGAGCTTGCAGTAGTATTTTACTTAAGTAAAATAGTTTCTACCAATATGTACTTGAGCTTTCAGAAAAGAATTTGCCGGAAGTTTGATGGCAAAGTATGCCTATGTGACAAATTTAGGAACACACAAGGCTATTATACCTCTTGCTACACAATTTATCACTTAAAATTAGTAACAGAAAGAATAATGTAATCATTCTATGATTTAACTTGAATTTATCTTAACTACAGTAGAATTAATTCTCCTTTTACTTGAACCATCTACAGTTTGCAAAAATTAGATCTCTGAAGTTTGTGGTGAATATGTATCTGCTGCTATGCTCAGATGGCATTTTCTAGGTTCTTAAAAAAATTGGGTTTTTCTGAGTTTTTTCTTTTCTTTTTTTTTTTTTTTTTAAATCCCTTGGCATTCTGTGCCACACAAACTGCAGATTACAATTTAGAATTTGATAGATATAGTAGCTCATCTTAGCACCTACAGAATACCAGCAAATTAAGTAACATATAAAACCTAAAAAATTAAAGAAAGAACTTTCTTTATTTTCAAGAAAAAAATTTTTGATGACTGGCTAAAAAAAGTAATTTTGTAATGTAATCCAAATGTATTTGTGCATCTTTAAATATTTATGCAAAGCTAACCATAGCTGAAGTACTCAACATCTTACCAAGCCCTTAAACAGTCTCATTGTCATAGTATTATTATTACAGTTATTTCAGAATTATTTTGTAATTCTGCATTCCTTTTAAACATTAATTTCTTATTAATATCTTTTATCATTATCAGTGCCTTCAAAAACAAGTAGAAGGATTAATCTTTTGTGATAAACTTTGCCTTAAACTTCTTCTGATATGAGGCCGTCCTCTATTCCCCCTAACTTCAAAGTTTTCCTTTTATTCTGTGAAGCTTTTATAACATTCTCAGGAAAGCAATGTCAGTTCTCCTCCCTCCCCTATTAATTTGATCAGGCATAATTAAATTAGCATTATTTATTATACATGCAATGTATAATAAATTAGTATATCAGTACATAAATACATCAAATCTGTAATCATAACAAATATTTGTGTTTTCCATTCGAGCTTAAGTAGGGATATATTGTTTAATCTTTATCTGGCTTCTTTCATTTCTCCCTTATTTAAAAGTCATTAGACATTGCTCTAACAAGAGCCCTTTTATAGCCCTCCATTTCCATCATATGCACACTCCAGAGTCTTGTAGCCTACTTGTTTACCTTACAGCTAAAGTTTATTTTTAATAAACTTAATTGAAAACACAGTCTTACCACCTTTAAAACTAGAAAAATACAGATTCACATCTAACAAAAACCCCAAACTTTGAATTTCCTATTATTTTCTAGAAACATAGAATTATTTTCTTTAAAATTTCCCCTTCAAAAGGCAAATGAATGACATTGGTACAGATTAAAAATGGATATTTTCTCTTCTCCTGTTGTTGAAGTTCAGTTACCAATTCCTAACACAACTTGTATTTGTTTATCATGAAATTGCATTTTTTGCATCAATGAGGCAAATGAACAATCAGTTGGGAACACCTGAGTGCAGCTAGATAGCTGGTAAGATACACAAATTTTCACCCTTACTGAAGAGTCTCCTTATGTTTCACTCTAGGATATTTATGCGTGTAGGTTGCTGTAAACACACACAAATGTATGTGTCTGTGCACACACACTGTCTTTGTCTTTATATGTTCATGGGGGGGCTGTGGGACACAAGCAAAATATTGTAGCCGTTGAATTGTTCCCAGGCAATTTGCTTACTAGATGTTACTCCACCATTTTTTTCAATCTGGTGTGTGTAGATTTACAGATGAAATCAAAGTGTTTTTCTAGTCATACGAGCAAATGACAAGTGTACCCTTCCTTTTTTTGTGTGTAATTAATTCTTTAGTAGGTGTTTATGGCACACATAAAAGAGAAATGAAACTGTATTTTTTCCACAGTATTTCTCTGTATTCAATCCTGTCATATGAAAGAGCTTATTCCAGGAAATGAATAAACACAATTATATCCTTTTCTTTTTTCACCTCTTCTCACATTCTGAGTAAATTCTTGAATATTTTCGTTTGCCCCTTTTCCACTTTCCCTCTGATGTTATCCATTATTCTTTTTATATTTCTTCCAGCAACTTATCTACATTGTTTCTATACTAATATTCTTGAAACTAAATGACTATCTTAAAGCTTCCATTCAATTACTTTAACTGTATGGTATTCATCTATTAGAGAAACACAATCTAAAAAGTATTATTTCATAGAACATTATTTCATAGAACAAATGTCTTAAAAGCCTCTAAAAAAGGAAGAGAAAAAAGAAATTCTTTCATTTAATTTCATTATGTTTTGTCCTTGAAGAAAATTTCTTTTTGAAAATGTGTATCTGAAATTAGGTAGTTTGTCATTTTCAAATGATTTTTACATCCCAGGATACCTTAAAAAAAACCACCTAACCTAACAGTGGAAAACAAGAAACAAGAAGTCAAGTTACAAGAAGACTACAATGATGTGCATGACTTAAATTATTATGCCCAAACCAAAACATGCCCATCATCTTTTAAAAATATGCATCAAGGAGAAAAATCATTGTGGTAGCATTTCATAAATCATTACAAAGGATCTTACTTTTGACAGGCAATCTGAATTTCTTTTTTTCATTAAAACAGAAATTCTTCTTAAATTAAAAAAACCCTACGTTGATCTGTTCTCTGAAGTTTATTAATTCTCAAGCGCAAATAATTTTACTTATTTTTTTATCTTCAAAAAGAGAAAGAGTCTCCATATTGAATTTTGTTGGTTGGTTTTTCTTTTTTTTTTTTTTTTTAATAGTGCCCCTGAAAATGGACCAGAATTGTCTCTTAGAATGTAGACTTTTGAAGCATGCACAATTCGCCTTATAAAATTATTTAGGAGATTGTTGAGGTCTGAAAAGTGAACTTGAAGCATATCCTTTGAATGTTTCTGTCAGGGGTCACACAAAAATACAGACTGTAGAAAGGGGCAAGAGCTGTGTTAAGAGAAGAGCCCAGTTTCAGCTACTACGGATTTTTGCAGTAATTTATACTGCTTCCTGCCTGTAGGCAGCCAAATAACCCAATAAGAGATGAAGCACTTGAAGTAAAAGGCCAATGAACAAAACCCAGGCTACTCTATGTAATTCTCAGCAGACTTTCCTAAATCTAATACTGCACTGAGATACCAAATACTCCACTCTTCTGCCTTAAGAAAATAGTACCCACTTACAGAATTTGAGAGGAGTGATAACTAAGTTCCCTCATTTATTTCTAGTGAGTCCAAAGTCCTGGTGTGAACTGAAAATGAAGGTCTAAATGTCTACAAAAATGTGGGCTATATTGTCTGCTTCAATGTTCTACTGCAAGACAACAAAGTTGTGGTGGGAGACATAGTGATAGCTTTGGGAGACACTACACGAAATCTAATTACAGTTGATCATAGAATCATAGAATGGCTTGGGTTGGAAGGGACCTTAAAAAAAACCAAAAAACCCTGTATTTTCAAATTAGTTGTTTTGTGGTCTAGTAGAAGATCATATAAATCAAATGCTACTCTGCTTTTGTACTTTTAGGAATGAGAAATACAGACTATAAATGTCAAATTTGAGTATTTAATTGAATTAGATTATACCTACTTCCCAAATTAGCCATTAAGTCAATATCCTTTTGGTTAGCTCAAACCCTTTAAAAGTTAGAACTTTTCTAACACAGATAATTTTGATTGAACTGTGTTAGGGAGTGATTACACAAGCAGATCACAGGGCAGATCTGAGGAAGGAGGGATGTCTAGTGGATGGAGAGTAGGAGAGGAGCAGCTGTTCTTGAAACGCGCTGTCACCACTGTTTATGCTAAACAAAACTAGGTATTTTGCACTTAGTATCATACAGAAGGAAGGACAGAAGAAAGGAGGGAATGATAGGATATGGGTGAGCAGGATGACATTCTCAAGAACACATTCAAGCAGTTGATTTGAGACAAAGAGGGGCAACACACAGTGGGGTTTCTTATGAATGCATGTCAATGAAAGGTATCAGAGAAAGTAGGCAGCTTGCAAAACATTGATGATCATTTCATCCAGTGATAATATTAAGTGTAGCATTCAGAGTTTTGCACAACTGAAGTCTGGAGAGCACATTACTCACCTGTAATTTCTTTAATCTTTATCAAATACCAATCCACACTAAGGCACCAAGTCAGGGAGAGGAGGACAGGGAGAGGGTGAGGGAAGGCAGTACAAAATCAATGTCAGTGTTTGTGCTGCAATGAAACAATTTTTTCTTTCTTTTCAAAATGGCAAGGGCGATTGTTTCCACACCAAACTGTCTTTGTATCAACACTTCATTATTTTCAATGTACTTTTCACTCATTTCCTCACCACTGCAAACACAGGTTGCTATGAGCGACTCAAGTTAGAAATTAAAATGTAAGCCTTTAAAATATCGATAAAACTGACATAAAACCTTTTTTGGTTGTCTAGAATAGAAGGTAGAAAGACTATGGCCTGAGGGCAATATACTGTACCTAAAGGCTCATGGAGTCTGCTGTCACACATTGCATTTAATATTACTACACTCTGTCTGTTGACATTATGCCCTCGGGATTTTCACAGGACTTTGAGCATGATCTCTAAGATTGCTCACAATTTAACTAGTGTACACTAATATACTACTGCTATAATACTCATGGGTAGGCCAAAACTGAAAGTCTTTTCTTGCATTGGCTAGTAAGAGTGTCAAATTACCAGACTAAACCAAGTGAACGGGAATGCTAATTAAAAGGGCAGGATGTGTTCCATTTGTTCTAATCAAAGAGTGCTTAATCCCTTCATAAGCTGGCTGGCTTTGTTGGAGGAAATTCTGAACAACCTTGTTACTTTTGATAACTCTAAGCCACTGACTCATGGCCCCTTGACAGCTAGCTGAGCATGTAATAACATTTCTCTGTATTTGGGGGCTGGCTTAGCTGGCTTTATAATAGATTATCGTGGATGTTAAAGTGAAATGTTAGTCTTTCTTTAAAGCGCTGTATTCCCTGGTAATTAAGGTTATAAAAAGGGCACTGAACACAATGCAGCTTCAAGGTCGCCTGATGTCTTCAGTTTGTGTAAATAAGGTATTAACCATAGGTTTATTCTGCAGTGCTAATAACAGAGAGACAGCTCTTCTATTACCAGTACATGACAAATTCACTGAAAGCTATTTTTAAGTGCAAACAAGCACCTTTCACTTCAATTAGAAGACCCATTAAATTGTAAGTACTTTTATAAGAAGACAGAAAAGGTGGAAATACATTGCAGGGGAAAAAAAAAAATAAAAACCCCAAAACTCTCAAGTAAGCAGAACAGTACCAGACAGAGTACAATCAAATGACATTGCACAACTACTTCTGCAGAACACCAGGCTGCTTGGTGCAACAAGGACCTTAGTAAATTCTCAGATCTTGGCATAGTAAGTCTAGAAGCACTGAAAACTACGATTTCAGTTTAACATTCAGGACACTGATGCTTTTTCGTAGTGTATGTTTTGTCATCTGTGTATTCCACTGTCAATGTAAAAGTTTGAAGGAAGGAGTTTCCTGTACATTAAGTATTGATTTCCTAACAGTTAGGACAACAAGAACTACCTAAACTAAGAATGTAAAACCCTTTATAAAACAGGTTAAAAAAAATTAAAAGTTTTTAAGAAAAATAAGTCTGGCATTTGCATGAAAAATGATGGGGGGGATGAAAAAGGTAATATGCAGCCATTAAGAATGACTAGTATAAAGGCAGTCTGAGATGTCTCTGCACACCTGTGCCTATTAGAAGACTATAGCTCTATTTTTGACAAAGCCAGCATAAGTAGGTCCTTTACTGCATTGTGCCCTGATCAGGAAACTGGTGCTACCTTTCAGGTCTGCTAATTCCCTTTGACAGTACTCAGAGAAATGTGTGAAATTACTTAATGGAAAGTAGTTCCAAGCATACATACATCAATACTGCATAAAAGCACAATGTGAAGTGCAATGGGCACAAGCTAAACCAAGTAAGGATAAGATTTGCTGGAAGGCAAACATTTTCATAAGGAAAGCAGTGAACCAATGGAGTAGTTTGTCTGGAAAGACTGGCAGGGTGTTTCAAGACCTGACTGCCAAAAGTCTTGAGGAACTTAATCTGCCCAATATCTGATCCTGCTTTGCTACGTTGGCCTAAAATTCTTCTGAGGTTTCACTCAACACTTAAATATTTACTCAGAGTAGAACTGCTTCTGTAGGAATGTAAGCAATTTTTAAACCTTTGATCATTGAGACAAACATTGCCTAAGTATGAACTTCTAAGCCAAGCAGGTTAACTCAAGCAACATTCAGGCAAAGCACTTGACTCCTGTTTCTTTCCTAAGAGTTTAAAGAGACAAAACGAATGAAAAATGAACTATAAAAAGGAAACATACCACACTTGAACCTAGAGAAAAAGGAGTGCTGTGTTAGAAAATTATTTAAATCTTAACTGTTTTGCCAGTTAAGACAAAAATTGCATATACAGCAGATATGTGCCAGCAGATACAAAATTTGATTATAATGTTCATAATCAAGACAAATAATCATGAATGTAACTTAAAAACATGATGCCCCAACATCATGCAATCATCCAAATTATTCTTATCATGAAAGCACATTTAGACATGGTAATAACAATGCACGGTATATTTATACTTAGTTATTAAGAGTAATCACTTTCTCCAAACAGAAGAGAGTGCTGTCTCATTCCTGAAGTGTGCATACAAGACCTGATTCTGCTCTTAATGACTTCAAACAAGCAAATTAAGCTGTACAAAGACAAATTATTTTTATGCAGAATAGAAGAGATGTAGTTGCTCAGAGAATTGCTGTGAGGGCTCAAACTAGTAAGAACATAAAAAGCAAGCAACTCTTTTTGGAGCACTCCAAAAAGGAAAGAAAGTACTGCTGCATGTTGTGAAGCACTCAGTCTTTCCTGGCAGGCAGACTGAGTCCTTCTGAGAGCCTGGAGTACACCGAATTTCAACATTCTGTCTGAGCCTAGAAGACAGGCAAGCTGCTCTGTTGGGTACAAATGTTTTGCCAAATTATAGAAGTAGGATACAGTCGAAGATTATACCACCTGAATTCTGGTGTCTCCATATGTGCTGACAAATGTACATATGAATATGCTGTACTTCCCATTCACTGCCTGCTCCATCCCAAGCATCAGAACACTCTTCCCTTTCCTTCGAAGCAGTCCAGCTGATTCAAATCCTGTGACTACGTAAAGACAAAGTTTGCTGCTTTCTCCACTTATCACCATCATAAATATTCTAATAAAATATTCAGCACATAGATACTTAAATGGTAACCTATAAAAATTTATTGTATAAAGTACATTAAAAGAGCAAGAGAATTATCTTCATCAATCAGTTTTCATGCATCTAGGATTTTCCATTGATTAGAATAAAACAATGCTTTTTGAAGAGAGAACAAATCAGGGCAATATGGTTTTCTACATCAGCTGGAGCTACTATACAGTCCCAATTATCTATCCATTGTATAGCTCTAACTACAGCTGTGCTTTTCTAATCTCTCTCAGTGTAGACTACGCTTCCCATTTTGTACTGAAATTAAAAAATATTGGTCTGAATTGCTCATATCAGGCTATCAATGCACAAGGCTTTTAGCAATTTACAAATGTGGTATCAGGCAGTGTCTCAAAGGAGATACATTTCCTATTATATAAGGAACCAAGCCCTCAACTGCTATAAAAAGATATTTCACCACTGACTCTGTTAGACAAAAATCAGTTTACACAAACTAAGAATTTGGCTGGAAATCTGTGAAAATTATTAACACATGTTTTGATTTATGCAACTGTTGCTGTTTGTTTCTATATCATATAAGAAGTATAAGGATTAAATTAAATTTACTAATAAAATCAAAACTTGGCAGGATAATAGAATATTCACTCTAAAGAGTTAATGAAAAATTAAATTATTCACGTTGTACCCAATAGTTGTCTACAGAATCTTCATAATTTATATTTATGACCCAGGTATTCATTAGTCAGTTAATAAGAATTTTTTCCCCTGTGGGAAATTCATCAAGAAATAAAGAGACAAGCAGGAAAATACTAATGAAAAGTTTCAACAGATTTAAGTTTTCCTAAAGGCTAGAGGAAGATAATCATTATTTTACTTACTCACCTTTTTTACTTTACTCACTTTAGCTTCTGTAAATTTGTATTAAGAAGATCAGAAAAACAGAAAAAGAGGCCAGAAATAAAAAAAAAAAGACATTTTTGAGAATTCTGCTCAGCTATGCTCTTTGAGTCTTATGAAAACTTTCAGGCATATACCTGTATATGTACATACAAAACTTTTAGGCCTATACCCTTTCCTCTCTCATTACTTGACTGAGGCCAAACGCCTGCATTCTGGGTCAATTACTGTTGCAAAACTTCATGATTTTGTTCTTTCCTCTTACTGCTTCATGTACTCTTCCTTAGATTTATGGTTGCAATTTCTTGGACTTTTATCTAAAAGCATAAAAATACTAAACATTTAGATTTTCTTTGTGGTGGGAGTTTACAGATGGTTCCAACAATTTTCCATTTAGCTACACAATTGTGGAACGTCTGGCAACATTTTTGTTTTGCATTAAGATGTGACAGAGATGGAAATGTACGGATTATGTAAACTTCCTGTGCAAGGCAATATTAGTAAAATCACATTTCACATCTTCTTGAACCAACTATATTCATATTGTCAGTTTCAACAAGCAAAATAAAAGCATAAAGAATTCTACATTTTCTGTGGTGACTGGTGAGCCTATGACACAAGACACAAAAAAAGTCCACTGGTAGGACCATCCCTAGTACCAGAGATTCCTCCAGGTTGGGGTGACCAGAAAGGCTTCCCCCAGGATGTATTGTTCTGCTGTGTTAATGTCCCCCGGTTCTGCTTCCCTGTTTGGCCATTGGCCTCTCCACCTGTTTGTTACCTAATATGTCCCATGCCCTAGAAGGTTCTCCACTCCAGGTTCCCCCCACTGGCCCTTGCCCCATTGCCACACCCCCAGAGTTTCCCTATTGGTTCCCATTCCCTAGTCCTGCCTGTGTACTGCCCCTGTGCCTTCAGATCATTGGTCTCTGATGCTTGCCCCACTCCTGTACTTAAACCTGGACCCTCTGTTGTCTTTTGTCTTCGTCCCTGGATCCCTTCACGGTGTGGCTGCAATAAACCTCATCTGTGGAACTCTATACGATGATCCTTCCTGCCTCTTTGCCATCGATTCATTTTACTGGAGCTGTCAGTGCGTGTGTGAGCGTGTGGTGGCCCTGCTGAGCGGCTTCGCTTTGGAGACGCTTTTAGGAAGGTCGCAGCGCTTTGCACTCCGGCACAGCAAAGCCGCAGTGCCTGGCTAGCAACAATTTTTCTTTCATATTAAACCTGAGCTCTGAGCTTTAACACCGAAACTTGCTGATTACACACCATTATGCCAGTCATAACAATCTGTTAGTTCAGCTGAGCTAATTAAACAAATCTGATACAAATACATAAGAATGTGTATAAACATATATTTAAATATTTATATGAAACTCACATTTTATTAATTATTTTTTTTTAAGCCAATCACCAAATGAAGTCTGACAAAGCAAATCACCTAAAGAGTTCTGAATCCTGCAAAATAAAAAGCTGAGAATGAATCACAGGAGCATGTTACTGTAAAGTAAAAGAACACAGAGTTTCTGGCTCAACACCCAAAGAACTAATTTCTCGTCTCTGAGGGACACAGCCTTGGTCTGTCTCAAGTACTGCCGGTTAATACTGTGCCTCAGCTAATACATCTCAGGTAAGCACAGAGCCCAGCTGTAGGAACAAACCTCTTTCCCACCATTTCAGGGTAGTAGAAAGCAACATGCTTTCATAACCAAGCCAAATGCTTGCTGCTTTCTAGGAAAGGAGGAAAAAGGTGTACTCTGTCAGTACAGTTCCATATTCATCTAAGAACTAGCAATCAGCACCCCAATTATTTTCTCAGATATGCTTGTCTTCATCTTACTGTAATTCCCCTTGTTAAGGAAACTTTCCCATTTGACTACCCAGGCGCCGCTCTGGCCGTCACAACCACACAACTTGAGTGGAACTGCAGCCCTTTCACAGCAGGCGTCTCTCCAGTGAAATAACAGGTGCTCCTCTTAACTCCCCACACACCCCATTCTCACAGTCCTTACCATCTCCACCCTAGCTTTCCCATAGCTAAGTCTCAGGTATCTCGATCCTTGAAATAATTTAGTCCTGGCGCAACAGCTAAATAAATTACAGCCAGAGCTGGCTGCCTCTGGAAAGGGACCCTGAATAAAGGAAGCCCAGTGGTTTTATATTTCCTGAATCCAAGTGTTCAAAAGTCTGGGATCCTCAGCTCCAGCTGTCCCTCTGAGTGTCCAGTCACGTGGCTATTGCCACAGGTCTCTTTGTCCTCCTACCACTCAGAGCACAGTCTTTTCTTTTCTGAAAAACATTTAGCCTAAAGTTTATATTTACTATATTTGTATATTTTTTTGTTGGCCTTGGAGCCAATGAGGTTGGTTTTCTGTAACATTAGGAATATCAGAAACAGCATTCATTTTCTGAGAGGGTGATGTTCCTCTGTTATCCTGCCAGCCACCACCTTAAACCCTACTCTTTGCCTCTCACCTTCTCTACTCCTTTCTTCCCTTTACCTATGTCTTTCATATTCTCCTACTTAATTTTTTCTTAAACACTAAATGATTCCAAGGAACAGCTCTTATTCTGGTATTTCCTTCTGTCTTTTAACTGTATGGGGTACCCATTGTCACAGCTTACAACAGACCTGATTCCCTTTCATTCTCAGAATGCTCTAATTTCTCAGATATTTTGGGAAATTATTGCCAATTACACTGTTGTGCAGTAACAAAGTCTAGAGTAACTCCATTTTGTATGACAACCTAATCCAATAGGTGCGTGCTAAATGTGCCATTGTCAAAATGCTTCACAGACTGAGCACTTCAGGGAGCACAGACATTTCTCCAGATATTTTCTGGAAACCAACAGGGTTTAGGCATATGTCCGCTCAGAATGGGGCAAATTTGGGCATGTGAAGAGGTACAATTCTAAGAATTTGTATTTGCAGTATTTATCTATGCGTCATCTTGCACAAGTATTTTGGGGAAGGAACTAGGAAACATTTGGACAATATCTTTCAATGAAAAGTTTAACTCTTAACATCCCTCATTAAAAACTAATACAGCAATTGAATATTTGCTATAATCACTCCCAAACTCTGTCCTGAATTCTCTGTCAGAATTTATTTAAAGTACTGCCAATCCTGCTGGAATCAAAATAACATTAGAAGCAGCATGCTATTAAATTGAGAGCTTCCTTTCATATGATTTACAAATAGATTTCTCAAGTACAATGTCTGTGTAAACACAGCACAATAATAAAGAATCAGTGAGTGTTTCTGGTATAACCTATAGCTAAAACAGCTTGCTATCTTCAATCTTATGATACCATTATAGTGAAGAAAGTGGAAAGTCTTACTTCCTTACAGAGTAGCATAAATGAATGTAGTTATTAACATAAAAAAAGGAATGATACCCTTGAGTGAAGAAGGGGCAATCAAGTAACAAAGGATAGTAATAATATAACAATCATGTTATCATCAAATGATGACTGCTTGATCATGATGGATTAAACTATTGCAACATTTTATTACTTCATATGCCTCCTGCGGTAACATTAGAGCAAAAATAATGTCATTTTTTTCCCTGTAAATTTGGCACCTGCTGACTTAAAGTCATTTATAGGATGTTGTTAAGTTGGTTTCTTAATGCAGGTGCTACGTTACCATTAACACACTTAATGACCATGAGGAATATGAAATTGAATCAATTAAAAGAGGGGCTTAGACCTCCCACAGTTTCTAATCACATGTGGACAACCACTAATGAATTGGAGCTCTCTTGGGTATCTATTCTGAAAATCAAATCTTCTAGACAGTTAATCAATTGAGATAGATATCAGTCGAGCTTGTGCTCTGCTGAATTCTACTGCATCACTATTACCTAGAGAAAAAAGAAAAGCAAAAGGAAGGAGGAGCAGTGGTGGAAAGTAAGTTTACAGGAGTTTATCTGCAGTTATACAGAGTAAATAATTATGCTTCTTGTTATTCCTGAAATGCAATGACTGTTTGAATAAAGGGACTTTTCAGACTTTCTTTCTGCTGATATTTTCCATGCAAAAATAACAACAAAAGTCTACAAGCCAGCTAAATGTATTCCATTGCTTTCAAATCTTGGACACTAATACTGCCATGAAATAGCTGTAGGCTAAACATCTTTTTCTGGCACAAACACAATAAACATGCCTTTTTGCTTCCAAAATATCTACTACCCCATATTGTCAGATGTATACGATTTTATTAATGCCAGGACTACAGCAATGATTTGTTTATTTCCAGACTTAATCATATATCACAAAAAGGAGTATTCAAGGAAAATAAGAGGAAAAACACAAGCCCCCTATAAACTCCCAAAACTCACTGACATTAAAAATATTTTAGTGCTTTATCTTAGAATGCTAATTAGAGCTGCCAAGCTGAAGATTTGTTATTTGTATACTACTTTATCCACTGGCTGAAAATAAGTGCTTTGCCAGTATGTTGCCTCTACAAAAGTGCTTTTTAAAAGTGTGTATTTCAGCAATGCTACATGCATAGACAACTAGAAAGCAGTGACTGCTTGCACTGCATGTCCAGCCTATCTCAAATCTCAACTGTATTGCACCAGTTGCCACAACAGACTATGGCTCCAGTTCCTTTCAGTTTATTTTTCCTTATCAGTTTAAATGAAATACCACCAAAAACTCTGAAAAAGAAAAGATGGTGGATTAACTGGCTATGCAGAGGTGATATACCCAGACCATTCCACATGAAAAGCCTTCCAATCTCTGTGGAGATTTGCCTCTGCAAATCCCCGTTTTTGGAAGACTGACTTGCACTGAAAATTACTTGGTGACTGGAAGCTCAAGAGTACATAAATAAGCTATCCCAAAAAGAACATATGACTTTGCTTCTTAGCCAAGAGAGTGCTGCTCAGCAAAAAGTGGGAGTACAGCTCCAGATGGCAGCTTTTCAAATTTGAAAGATAAAGATATTTCTCAACCATCTCGCAGGAGCTGCCTACTATCTAACGGAATAGGTCTTCAGGCTTTCAGCACTACTGTTTCTGGTTGATCAATGATACAATGAATCTTTAATCATTTAAGATATTAAATAACAAAATGGATACATTTCTGACTCATCCCAAATTCCATAAATAATTAAAGATTTTAATAAGTGCAATGGATTCTTCCTTCGTTACTGAAGATAATGAAGATGTGCCTTTGTTTTTCTGAGCTGTGTGTCTGGTAACAAAACACTTAGGTCTAGAAGTGCTAGTGCCACCAGTCCTTGTATGTCTTACCTTTCAAAAATCTGAAATTGACTTACTCTTATTTCCTCAATATCTGAGATAAAATTATCTGTAAGAATTGTAGGAAACAGCAATTCATACCTACATTTTCAAAGCTTGCTTACTGATATTGGTGATATCGGAGGCAATACATACATACCTATTTTCAAAAGTATATTTTTAAGGCATAAATTTTACCTTGTGATTAGTCCAGTAAAAGTAATCGGTTATCACAATGTTTGTGTTTCTCCCTTTGAATATATATAATCAGTGTACTTGTTTTGTTCAATAAATTACAAAGATAAGAACAGCTGGGTACTCTGCTGATCTTTGTTACATGCACAGATACCTGTCTGAAGAAGGGTGTTTATAATATTCCCATGGATAAGACCATTGATACTCTCAGACTCTTGGCTAATGTGGACATGAAAGAACATAGATCTTGCTGTTTAAATGTCAGAATATCTTCAATGGGTTTTTTTCAACATAGGCAGAATACCTTATGCCTTTGATGGAAATGAATTTACCAAATCTTTCCTAGATAGGCATCTTATCTCTCTAAGGTCAATGATAAAGAGTATATGCTATAGTGACATGGTACAAATTTACATGCATTCATGCTCATGCCTTTACTAGATAAGAGAAAGGGGGGGATATCATTATATTTCCAGAATAATTCTTCTTCCTTTTCTCATCTCTGGTTCCCTAGCTAAGGATTAGCATTTGTTTGCTTTTTAAGTTTTTCATCTGGCTCGTTTTTATGGGAAGTTATCCACAATCATTCTGGTCACGTATTTTCTCGTTCTCTTTCTGGTATTTGCTTAAGCTAATTAGTGTTCACAGCTAATGCACTAACCATTGGTGAGCGTGTGCTCCAAATAACCTGCAGAACTTCCTGCAGCCCAGCCTTATCAATGTCTAGTAAAACCCGGCTCTGTGCGGCAGTCACTATTGAAAGGTCATTGTTGCCTATCATTTTACGTTGTCCATACTTTCTAATCCCTTTCTCTGACAAGATCCTCATATCCTATCCAGATGCAAGATATCAGACACAGAGAGAAATTAGAAGTCTAGTCCTTTAAAAACAGCTATTGCAGAGGGCAGAGCACAGGAGGGCAGCAGAGGAGTGGGTCAGTGGGGTGATATGGTAAGAGAAACAAATACTCTACTGATGGCATTTTTTGCCTGCCCTCCTTATCTCCATTTAGAGACCTTAATGTACGTAGGACAAACATGGTAAAAGTAGAAATCATATCATCTCAATATCTCCTTCCAGAATGTTTGAAGGTCACAGATGAGATAATGAACAAGAAATGCCTAAAGAGTCAAACTGAAAAACTCTCATTAAAAACTACAGTCTCCAAATTACAATATTGAGGTCTAAGGGGTTTCCCCCTTAAGCATTTAAACACCATGAAAAAAAAGCATGATATCTTAAAATATTATAAATACCAAATCATGGTTACAAAGAACAAAGGGAATTCAAGGAGTTTAAACTTTCATTATGCAAACAGCAAAATGGCAATCTACATTCTTCAATGGCAATTAACTGTGGGTAGTGATATCCCGCGTGCATTAGTTTCTAATATATGCAGTACTTTAAAATATACTGTTACTGTCTTTATTACTGAGCAATAGTTTGTGTTCTTCAAAATTAATTGCCAGTTCACAGAAACAATATGACTGATACCCATAAAAGGTGAAAACATAGTATGTATTAGAGGCAACAAGCAACCAAAGTCCTTGGAGTGAGAATTCGGCAGATATCTGTCACGTTCCACTGTGAGGAACTGCAAGGAGTTCTTTTAAAATGGATGGTTGGGAATGGAATGAAGCCAAACAGGGAAAACATTGTATCTGAGAACCATTTATTGATAACAAAAGGAGAAGGGCAAGGAATTGCCTGAGCGAAACATGGCCTAGAGGAACAGTGGCAAGCCCTGACGCAGTTGGTCTTTGTACCCCCCAGCTCCTCCCAGAGTGCACCCAAGGACAGGGAACCATTGGTCCAGTCCAACCTTTCTTTGCCATCCATTGGCAGAGACCTTTTTGCTACCTGTTTGGAGAAGTCCCTCCACAGTGTCTCCTACTGACTGCCTGGTGTGGGGTGTTGCCAGGCTAAGTGTCTCCAGAGAGGAGGCTTCTTCTAGTTGCCTCCTGCACGTGAAACATGTGCACCCCTCCTCCCCATGCCTCTGACAACAATTGTTGAGGCATAACAAAACCAAATTGGCTCTTCACAACGTCAAAGGCTACATTTGTTAGTCCCTGGACATCTGTCCTTTTAACTCAGTGTCACTTAACCTGTATTACTACTTTCCTTTTATGATTGATGCTTGTCTCACTATTTAAGCTGCACCTCTGTATACATCTCAGATTTATGAGCCTGGATAGATCAAAGACTAGGATCATTCAGAACCTACAAACAGCACATCAACACTGGACAAAATGAAGATGATATCAGTGCTTGTTATTATCAAAACTTAGAACACTTTCCCAGTGAGCAGAATTTAATACAGGTTATTTTTGCTTTCAGAGAAGGAAAGATGTGCCTTTTGGTCTCCTTTCACCAGAACCGTTCCAGACTGTCAGTTCCAAGTGACAGTCCTGTTGGCAACAACTTAGGAAGAGATACACCTCTGCCTCTATACTTTCTTTCCTGAATGTTGGTTTCTATACTCCATTTTGAGGTACCTGGCTATCCTGATAGTCTGCATAAGTATTTAGGAACCTAAATCAGAGATTTTGTGTCCTGCTTCTGAATAAAGTTAGATACTTCAAAATAGAATTTTCAGAATCTTCATACCCTATATTAGATAAAGCCATTATTATTTACGAGGAGGTATACTCATTATACCTATTTATTAGTAGTATAAATAATAGATTGTAATTTGAATGAAAAATATCTAACTACTAAGACAATTTTCATGTTATAAATGCTGCAATTTGCAATATTAGCCATGCTGAATTTCTTTCAAATATATTTCAAATAACAACAATTAATATTCTATGAAAAGAGAACAAGAAATTGTATGGACTTCTTTAAAATTACAAGTTTTATTTTCCTGTTGTGTAGAAGGTTAATAGCATGTAATATATGATAACATAACATATAGTGGGATAAAAAAATCAAAAGTTCTGGACAAATTGGCTGACATAGGAGAAAATATTTAAAATATTTTTGATATGTGTCATTATCTGCTCTAACATTTAGATATTCACCAGCAGAAATGTTGTACTTGCAAAATAACTGCTAGATTTAGGCTTGCATTTTACCAGCAACATTCCTAAAGCAGTTTTTAGTTGCAAGGAATTAACTTTTCTTTGTGACATAAAACATTCCTTTTTAAATTTCAGTCTCATTCAGTGTGAGAAATGCTGTCCTGTATTCCTAGACAGGGCACCTCTATCTATATATATGTAATCATATTAATTGAAACATTTGTCTGTCAGAGCAATTTATTAAAGTTACAAGTCAGAGCCCTACAGAATTCTCAACTAGAAATACAACTAGAGTACAACTAGAAATTTGCTAGGGTAACTCTCACCGTCCGTCAAGGAATTAGGAATTTATAAAGGTTGAGGTATGAACAATTGATGGGTGGGTATGGAAGATGGAGGTGAGGATTAATTTTTAAATTGTTCGAGTCTAAAAGAATTACAATAGCATAGGCAAATTTATTCTTTCAAGGTTAACGTATACGTTCATCTTTGTACCAAGCAATATAAAACATCCTAGTCTATTTTGTGGCAAGATAGATAGGTGAAATCAACTGTATTTTTTTTTTCTAAGTAGATTTTAGTTCATTGTCTTGTTTCACAGAAATCTACAATCAAACACAAAACAATTTCCTGCTCCTTTTTTGTCCCCATTTTCTTTTCTCCTAAGTTTTCACTTGATTAGCTCTCTGGCATTGACATGCCAAAGACTACACAGTGAGGCATCAGCAAAGTAGAATATCAATGCCATGTTCCTTTCCCAAGGAGAGATTAAAAAATACCCCAAGAATGAGAAGGAATAATTGTCTTAGTCTATTCTGATTTCTTCTACAACCAAGCCCATTGGAATTTCACCTGAAAGTTCAGAACTTTGCAATGAAACAGAATTTTGAGTGAAAAACAGTCTTTCTTGGGTTAGAGACTTCAAGTGAGAGAGAATCCTCCACATCCAATGATGATTAAAAACCATAATTACTAAGTAACTGTGTTTTAGTTCTATTCTAAATTCTAAATTTATCTGGATTTATTTCTTGCTACTGAATCTTAGAAATATTTTCCTCATGTTTTCTCATGTTCGATATTATTGGGGTGTAATCTGCCAGTCACTTAAGGCTTAAAAACTTGGTCTTCTTGAGTCATTTGCTTTAAATCAGTTCTTAAAATCTCAGTAACTTTTCCCCTCTTTCTTCAAATCTTTCACACTTTTCTTGAGAAATCATTTATTAATTAGGTTGCAGAATGGTGTAAAGTATTAAAAAATGTATTGTGACACGGTCACTTCTTTTCATTTATTCATAACTGTGGAGTTAAGTGAATTGCTACTTTTGCCATGAATTTCCATAAGCTTGTGGTCAAATTTTCTTGCTAGGTACAGGGATGTGCCACTTGTATTTCCATATCTACACCACAATAAAACTGGCCTTCAGCAGCTGACAAATATACTGAAAAAAAGGTGAATGTATGTATAAGATGAAACTCATCAACAGAAACAGAAAGCCACTAAGGAAACTGTAACAATAATAACAATAATAACAATAATATTAGTAATAATAATAGAAAAAATAAACAGAAAATAATTTGTGGTAAAACCCCTTTTTAACCTATTTGAAAAAATAACTACTATAAGCGTATGCATCTCTTTAATACTTACGTCTTGCTATGCCTCTGCTTACACACATATAAATATATATATATAGATGCACACATACATACAGACATATACATATATCTGTATCTATTATGCACCTGAAGAATTCTTCATGCTGTGAAACCTTATACTATTATTTAACATGAGTTATGCTAATAAATTTTGAAAATTATAGAGAGAGGTTCTAAAAGTTCAATGAATCATTCAATTTCCAGATGTACTTCCTCCATGTATCAGTTGATTCCTAGTGTCATGCTGTCAGACTGTGGAAGGTTGTGTTAGAATTAAGCACTCCAACACAGGATTTAACACAAGATGGAAAGCTTATCAAACCTGACAGTACTCTAGAAATAATCGTTCTGACTTGTCAAAGATGGTACATGCCAGGATACTTACATTATTTAGAAATGAAGGAAGTTTAAGGAAAAAAAAAGGAGGGGGGGAGAGAAAAAAGAGAAATCTTATAAAGCCCTATGGTCAAATTTGAACTGTGGAAAAGGAGAGAGATCTAAAACCAAGAAACAAAAGAATGCACAAAATCTCAGAGTGTACATAATTTATTACTCATAATCTATCTTTAACCCTTAGCTACCTCTAGAATACTATTCAAATTGAAGGACTGAATTAGAAAGAAAGATGTGTCAACAATATTTGCCAGGGAGAGGCACTTTATCATCCTTTAACTGGTTGTACCTGCCTTTGCAGAAATAGCCTACAGTTGACTGTGAATATCTAAAATGCTTCTTGAAGCTAAAAAAATTGGTTTATTATTCATAAAGCATTTAGTGATAAATGTAATGTGACTATTAAAACAAGTGTCCTCTCTTCATGACAGCAGCAGCCCCTCATCTAACATTCTCATAAAAGTTTAAAAAAATAAACCAAATCTAAAACAAAATAAAGCAAACCTCAATACTATTTTCTTCCAAAGATCTCTTATTCTGAGCAGTCCTTTTCTGCTTCCTACTATTGTTTAAGTACAAACAGATGGCCACAGCTGTGCCAGAGATACATTGAGTCCCACTTTCAGATGGGAGGCAACTTACTTGAAAGCAATTAGTTATTTTTCAAGGTTCTGTTTGTTCTTCAAGCAACAAAATGCCTAGGCATATGCTGGGTGTGTAGGCAATCATGTCGACTATGGACCATTGTACTTTATCAAGTACTTCAGTTTCTTGAATTTTTTTTTAATTCTGTGTACTCAACTAAGTAATCTAGATGACAAAGCCTGTTTGAATTTAGCTAATCTTAGCTAACTATAAAGATCCCTGGTCAGAACAGTGAACCGTTGTACCAATTTTTCTTAAGCAGTGACCGTTACACAGTATTCTGTCCTGTGCTTTTTAAAATTTAAATTACAAAATGTAAACTTAATTATATTTGAAGTATATAAAATACACAGACATATAGATTGATTTAGATGCCTGAAAATGGTCATTGAATGACTTTTGAGACATGTTAGTGTACCCAAACAGCCATACAGGTCTGTGATATTTGACATAGGACATGCAAGAGAGCTGTGCCCTTCTGAACCAGCAATTAAAACCACACAAAAAGGACTTCTAAAATGATGGTAAACAATTAAATTAAAGCACCTGAATGGCACCTCTGGTGTCTGCATTCAGATGATACTGCTTTTTAAGCTTTGTTAGCTGTCTCGGCTGACTGTAATAGGAACTTAGATACATACTTTGTATAAGGGTCCCTGTACTCTAGATGCCTGCATTTGTGAACCTGAAGCAGTCTCCCTATCTGGTTGGAAACTGTTGGATTTTTTATAGATATGTGTATACATATACATACAATTTATTTCAGTGTTTTACCTCCTTTCAGTCTTCCTGCCCACTTCACAAAAAAAGCTTTCTCGTGGGCCACACTCTGCCCAGAAATCCAACTACTTGCTTCTTAGAGAGAATACCTAAATGTCATGTAGACACTCTTACAACCACTACAATCACATTCTCTCTGTTATCCACTATGGGAGGTAGACTGGTACCCACTGTGCCTTCTGGTTTGCCTTTGTGTAGTTTCAGTTTTTGAAAAGAGGTCTGAGAAAGGTCTGGAAGAATAGCTGTCCCTGGAAAAATTCAGCATGATTTGTATTCGGTCTAACACTGTGTTAATATAGACCAAAGTCAGTTCTTTCAAATATCAGCAAAAAAAGAAAAAAATATAGGTAGAAAGAGCAGTTGAGGTGACAAATGTCAAAATCATAAGACAGGAGAAATAAGGATCAATACTGAGGCAAGCATGACAAGACTCCTGACCGGACAAAAGAAATTGGTCTTACCTCATAAGTAGTGGATTGAAGACAGAAAAATTGAGAAGAAAGAAGGCCTTGACCTAACAGATAGAAGCAAGGCAATCAAAAATTAGCTTTGCTTATTTGCAATATATGATAAGTACAGTTAATGTAGACTCATATTGGTTCACTGGGGCTATGCAGTGTTGTTCTGCATCTGCTTGAGACTATCACAATAAACTACAGAAGCTTTTCACCCTCCCTATGAGGGCAGCCTTTCACAGTTCCTTATAAATGCATCCTTATAAATGCTGAGATCTCACTGGGTGTTCCTTGGTCAGCTAATCCCTTTGACAGGTACTGAGTGTCCCCTCAATCCACAGGTATTGAGCTGGGGGAGCCTGCAACTCGTGTGTAGCAGGTCTAACATCAAAAACAAGATTGCTTTTGGTGGAAATGAAGGCAAGGTGAATAGTGGTTCACTCCAGTGTTTTTCTGGATATTCATGGGTAATTTTAAGCCTGCTGGGCCTCTGGTTTGTTTTTTTTTTTTACTTTTCATAAAGTACTTTAAATGTGGTTTGCAAAAATCATGAAAGTGCCTTGCAGTCTGAAAATTGGTGTCAGATGCAGATATGCCATTTATGGTGCCTAGCATATGACAGGCAGACTTAGAGATTAGGATTGTCTTTAAAAATCTTAAATTAAATTTATTTTAAATAAGATCATTATCCCTCAAAGATGTTATCTTGAGGATTTTAAAGATCTGGAATGAGTCACACAGACTTATCAGCATTTTTTAACTCTACTAAATTGAATGAAAATTGTCCAGATGAGTACAGTCAAGCTAATACTTGCAAATTTAACTTTTATCTCTGCTTACAACTTGTTCATCAAGGGTTCATACTTTTACTAGCTTATTTGTCTAGTGCCTTTGTGCATATAGAAAGTGCCTAATTTCTATGAATGTCTCTGTGTGAGAGAAACGTTAGTATTAAATTCACAGCAAACATAAAAAGAAGTTCTGAATAGTTTTTAAAAACTAAATCCATTCAATAATAATTTGTTCTGTATGGTGACCCATGGCAAACTCTGGTACTTCAGCAAGATTTGAGAACGTCTGTTTCTCGACCTCATTCAGATCTTGTGTCCTTTGGGACTTTCTTTTAAAACTTCTTTTTGTAATAGCAGTAAAAAAGGCCCATTAATTGTTTAGCCTGACCAGTACTGGTGCAATATCACACACTTGACAAAAAATGAAAATATACATAGGTCAAAACCAGGATTACAAAGTTGGCAAGGCTGAGAAATGTCTGTAATTTAAATAAGTAGAGAATAGGCATAAATGCACTTTTCATCCACTCTCAAACAAAAGATATTTTTCAGCTCACAATTATTAGAAATAAAATGCTTTTGCTACTGTATCACTGTAGTATCTGGGCAGTGGTGTTCTTTATCATGCCACTCTATTATAAAGCAGCCTTGTTTTGGGAGTCTTAAATTTTCTGCACTTACTAAAGATTCATCCTTAAAATGGAACCAGTTTAGTTAAATTGTTCCTCACTGACTCTTAACATAGTCTGATTAACACCCTTTCTAATCAGGGGGAACTTTCAGAGATCCTCTTTATATTTTAGTACCTCAAGACAGAGGTGCTGCATAGGACAACACAGGTGTTTCTTTCACACTGGCACTGTCTAATGCCATTTCCAATGTCATAGGTCTGGTCCTCAGCTGCTGATCCAGAATGATTTAAGTTTTTCATAGGCTTATGCCCAATTTCCAGTTCGGTGCTGAGGTTTTAGATAACTTAAAGCATTTAAACTGGCACTTGAATAGCTGCTTTTGGACCAAAAGTCCTTTGGGTTATGAAGTTACATTTTTCATTATTTTCTGTGTTATTCAGCTCTGATACAAATAACAAACATTACAAGGAGATTAGGAAGAAAAGAGAATATATTGGTATAAGAAGTATGATTTGTCTGCATATATATGAGAAACAAGATAACACTATAGTCAAAGTACAATACGTGTGATATCAGTAACTTGTATAATATATGATAAAAATAAATTACTCTGAAGTTTTGTTGCATCTGAATCAAACCAGTTGCTATTGATCTATTATCTAAATCAAACTCACTACATTAAACAGAGACAATTCCCATGACTTCAGCCCTTTCTGGATGAAGGCAGCATTACAGGATGCAATCTAGTATTCCAGTTAGGTTAGCCTTCATCATCACTTGCTGTCTTTGTTACACATTGGAAAAGCATTGAGAAAAAAGGCAAAATTTAAGAAAAATGTATATATAGGATAATTCTCTTTTAATTCAGTAA
The DNA here is from genome assembly GCA_026261815.1 of Monarcha castaneiventris obscurior. Lineage (NCBI taxonomy): Eukaryota > Metazoa > Chordata > Aves > Passeriformes > Monarchidae > Monarcha > Monarcha castaneiventris. The sequence goes on along the minus strand of JAMPIT010000510.1, from coordinate 4,610,876 downwards.
TCTTTAGTTGAATAGATCAACACAGTAAAGTTGAAGTCTGCACTAAGAATTCACAGTAGTTTAAATTTCAGCCCTCAGGGAAGGTTTTGACAGAAATCTTACTCACCCGGGGCATAGCAGGTGTCTGTGAAGTCTAGGTAGGTAGCATTTATAGACTGCTGAATTTAGGCTTAGAAATAGCATTTCAGGTTGTGTAAATCATCTGTTATTAGAATTAAAATGCTGTTCTAGTGTTATGAATTCATCTAAGTCCTAGCAAGTACAAATTCAAGCACATTAAAATTCCTGCTTCAGAAACTTTGTTTCTGGAGCACACAGTTTTAATGATTACATAGAGGCATGTGCTCCAAACTGTTGTTAATTTGGAATTAAAAAATCACATCCTGTAATTATGTTATCATGAGTCCAGAATAGAGAGCCAGAAGTACAGCTCTCAGAATCTGCTCCTTTCAAAAATCCTGCCAAGATAAGAAGTGGTAGTGTCCAGATTTTCCAAAAAGACCTTCCAACTTGTTATGTTTAACTTATGCAATACTTGCGTCAAGTCTTTGTTCCAACCTTTTTACCAAATACTTCTAGGGCCTGGGGCATTTTGTTTAGCTGGAGAGTGTTGGGACCCAGAGCCAAACTGAAATAAACACAAAAATATATAATGATAAGGGAAAAAAAAAAAAAAAGTCTTCAAAGGGAATTTCAAGAAAATTTGAGTGACAACTTGTTATGTAGCATATCATGTGGAAAAACTGCTTTGATGCTACTTTCCAAAGCTTAACATATGCAACAATTTTTTCTTGAGTTGATGGCTTTTATTTCTTCCTCTTTTGTCTTCCCTCAAGACATTTGTTTATTGTGAGTAAACAATGTGTTGCCAAGAATTACATGAGTGCCTGAGGGGCTCTCAAGTGTCAGTTTGAAAGGATTAAAAAAAAGGGAAGCAAGACCATCCCGTAAATGTTCACAGAAAAAAAAGGTTGTCTTGGAGTTAAACTAAAATAAAAAAGAAAAAGAAACAGACAAAAAATTAAAGTGCTGTTGACACTGTTTGACTGCTAAATCAATCTCTCTCTAACAAAAAAGGCCAGCATTTAATCATGTGACTTGGAGCACTGACCACAAATGTTTTGACAATGGCTGTCTATGGCTGTCAGTATCTTATCTATGTAATATTGTTATCACAGTTGCTGTCTTTCCTGAGTGTTACTTAACTCAAGGTCATAAGAACCTAGATCTATTTTCAATTAGATTAATAAAGTGAAAAGAAATAAAATATACACCCTTGTAGAAAATTATCTAGCAAATGAGTTCCTTCAAACTCTAGTCTCAAGAGAAATATTTCACTCCAAGGCATAACTAAATAAACACCTGTTAACAGACTGCTGCTAACGCTAATACTTTAACATTCACTGATAGCAGCCCTAAACAGTGCTCAGAGAATTGAGATGAAACAGATTTTAAAAAAAGGAAAAAAAACCCGAACAGAATGGACTGGAGCTCTCACAGCGCAACTGAATTGATTAATTGCAGCTTTAGAGTTCTGTAATATGTATATCTGAAACTTAATGTGACCAAATATGCCACCATGTAAGGTTACTAAATCTGAGTAGGTTTCTCATCATATCAGACCTTAGTACAGAGCTTAGAATGAAAGCATTAGCAGCACTTACACCATTACCATCTGCCTACACAATACAAGATTAACTAGCACTCCTTTTCGTGTTTTAAACAGGAATTTGTTCTTTGCACCTTCATTGGGCTGTTTCATAATTTTTTGCATTGCAAAACATTTTTATTATTTTCATTATTTTTCTTCATCTCCCCCCCCCGGAAATTTTTCATTGTTAATTACTCAGGGATGTATTTTTTTTCCCAAAGGACATTAATTACTCTTTGTAATTCTTATTGTGATGGCCTTTTAATAAATGGTCTATTTTTCTACACCAGCCTAGGGAATCTAATTATTCAACTAATTGAAGCCTCTGTTCACTATTTTTGTTTTATGATGATAAGTAAGCTAAGGACTGGAAAAGTGAGGGTTTCCATTTCTGGGCATTTTCCCTCTTATTTTCTTTCCTATATGTTATTCTCTTTTTTCCTGGTTTATGAACTTAAATAATGTATCATTTCAATATATCATCATTAACTGTAACTACCACCCATAATATTGAATATAACCTTTAATATTACATAATTTTATCCCTACAAGTAGATTAAAAATGTAATGAAATTTAATTTCAGCTAAACTGGTTTCCTGAAAGATAATACAGAGATTATTACTATTTGTACAAATGTATACAACACAATGGAGTTGTATACATTTGTACAATGGGTAATACAATGGAGGTGAAAAATGAAACACTAAGAGAATATTTTTTAAAAGTAAACCTAATTAAATAAAATGATGTCATAATAAGGTACATGCCTCTCAGAGGGAATCTATCTAATAAGTATCGCTTACATGTGACCTTAACACATTAAAAATGTTCATATTTTGTATTTAAAATACCAATGAGTATGGTAAGTCTGTGTATTCATATACTAAAAAATGCTTTAGAATACATTTCTACATGGTGTATAAGGTAAAAATTATATAGACTGTTATTGTTTCATGCTGATAGGAATGTGAATATGTGTTAATGTGAGGGCAGCAATTTTTAAAAAATTCTATTCAGCATTGTCCAGCCTGCCATGCTTAATTTCAAAATCTGACATTTTCATGATGTAAATTGTTGTTCACTTCTGTTTTACATCCAACATCTAAACTAATTCAGATGGAATCATACTCACAGGATAGTGGTAATTCAGAGCATTATTCTTGGTCGTAATTTCATCATTTTATTTACTTTTTCATCATTAAAAGGGACCGTTTCAGAGCCTTCCAGAGGTTATGAGAAGAAAGGACAACACTTAGTGATATCCATTCATTCCAGCATGTGAAGGAAAATGAAAAATCCAATATCCATAATCAGAATTTAAGAAATTCTGGAAAATTAACTAAAACATAGAATTAGAATCAGATTACTAAAAAGTTACTATATTCCATTTATTACATAAAGTATATCCTATTACCATACAGACCTGGGAATAGGAAACACAAAAATAAAGCTTATTTTACACTATGATTCAGTATTCGAAATGTCATTTAATCAAGACTAGTCCATGAATGAAGGAAATCTGTGTGAAACCTAGCTCAGACCCAACTTACATTATACCAGTGAGCTCACTAAAACACCTGGAAATGATTGCAGAAATTATCAGTATCTAAATAAGTGAATATACCCATTCTCACCACTTGTGCTCTCATTTAAGGTTTACTGCAGATCCCATCTGCTTGTGGATGGCCACACTTTAATAAAAGTCAGCTTTTTTTGGCCTCATGTCTGAGAGGCTGTATTTTCTTCAATTAAAGTATCATTATATCTGACAGAAGAGTCATACCTGACTACAATTAGGCAAGGGAAACAAGCAACCTACAACAGCTTGCTTGTTGTATGGAACTTCTGCTTTAGGGCACATCAAAGCAGAGCTCTGGGAAGTGTAGCAGAAGCTAGATTCATTCATCTATGTAAGCACTGAACTAGGAATTGTTCTTACTGAAGGCTCCTTTTAATGTAAGTGAAGAGCTATTTCCTTTCGAGAGGCAAGGAAGATCCTAGATAGTCATTTTTACTCTTTGGACATTTTTAGCTAGATATCCTTGGGCTGAGCACTGCCTTGTGCTTCACTGGCATCTGTGTCACATGAGACCCTGGAGAGTCCAAAACTAAATTAGAGCTAGACTCAAAACTGTGTATCAGTTAACCTCTGAAGTTAAGGCACTAAGTGAATGTCATTAGGTGGGGTGAGCCTGGGACTTGACTAATTTAAGTCTAGCCATTCTCTTTAGCATCTCTCTTACCTTTTCTGAGGAGCAGTTTTTTATCTAAGTAGTGATTTTTCAATACGTAGAGTACCTGATTAGAAAGTCTTCATTAAAAAGAAGAAACTGGGAGAACTGAAGAAAAAAACCTGTCAGTACAATTGTGAAAACTGATCCCATATTTGATCTGAAGCAGAACACTGGGGAATGAAATTTTCTCTCACTAAAAAAAAAAAAATTCCCGAGCAAGCAGAAAATCGAGCATCTTAAACTTAAAGAGTTTAGAGTCATTTGAGCTACCATAGAGTATTTCCTTTGGCATCCAGTCGCTGCTCTAGAAGCCTTTGTGTATCCCACAATGACCTGAGATATGTATTTCAAATCCCGTCCATATGTCCCAGACAATTTCAGTTGTATAAAATGGTTCTAGATGAGCAAGGTTAGACTATTACATGTAACCTCTCTAGTGTTGATTCTAGCGTAAACATCCAGACACCTTTAATTGCAGTGGATTTTTACTTTTATTAAAAATTTCTAAAACAACATGGAAAGCTGACACATTTTGACTCTGTTTTCTTTAAAACTGAGCTTAAAGATTATGAGCTAGTGGTGCCAAATTCAGTGAACTACAGATTCAGCCAAAAACACTGGGTCTTTAATGACTGAGGTTTTGCCAAGACCAGATTAATTCTTTCTTGTTTCTGCAATGCATAAGAAAATGCACAAATCTAAAACAACGCATCAAACAGTTCTGAAGGTCGTATCATCATTTCAACACATTTCTTTGTTCTTGTATCCACTTCTTCAGAAAATTTTCATTACCAAAGTAATGGAAAACTGGTATTTTAAAATAAAAAATATTCACCAGGCTCAGGATTTTACTGAAAAGCTATTTTTTCTTAAAAATGGATGCAATAGTTAAATAAAGGAAATGCTGGAGATAATGGCTCTTTGGTCCTCTGATGCTAGAGAAAAGACTTTTGTAAAGTCAGTGCAAGCTCGTTCATCTAATTCCATGATTGATGCATGACTGTCCTGTAATGGTTTTGCTGTTTTCAGAACAGCTCATCTTGTGAAAAATGACACACAGCCTCCCTTATTAGGAGTCTTTAGAGTCAGTTTAATGAAGGTGAAAGTATGTGTGTTGCAGTTGGGAAAGCTTTTTTATATTGATGCTGAGAAGACAGAAAAAACTGAAAATTCTGTGTCAGTCTTTCAAAACAATAGTCACAGCTACAAGAAAATCAACATCTGTTATGTGTTTTTTCTTTGTTTCTTCTAATCGATCCAGCAAATCTTTGCCAAACATTTGCACAGTGTGCCATAGAAATGTCACTTGGGGGTGAAAAAGACTGTCACTTTATAAGTAAATGTCATTTTGCAAGTAAATATCATTGAGTAGGGAAAGAAAAATGACTCTAAGAAAAGAAGCTCATGGCTAAATGGCTGATGATGCAAACAAGAAGCAGAGCATGTAATGAAGATTCCAGTTAATTTGTACCCCATCTGTCTGATGTCTTGATAATAGTAGATGGTAAAGGAAGTGATAGTCCTGGGTTTCGAAATAATCTCAGCGCTGGAGCTCTATCATTCAACAAACATCTGTAGCAAGCAACAACGTTTCCACCTTAACCAACCATGGCGATTGAAATGATTGTCCTTTTCAATTCCTTCTTTTCCTATCGAGTCTCAGTTGTCAAGTAATCTTTGCCTCTGTTGGAATTATATAAACAGAGTAGTTTGGGTTGGAACGGGCCTTCAAGAATATCTCATTCCAACCCTCCTGCCATGGGTAGGGACACCCCCACTAGACCAAATTGTTCAATCCCATCCAACCTGGCATTGAACATTTTCAGGGACGGGGCATCAACAACTCCTCTGTTTCAGTGCCTCACTACACTCACAGTAACAAATTTCTTCCTAATATCTACCATAAATATCACAGAATCACAGAATGTGCACAGTATGCTGAGCTGGAAGGGACCCACAAGGATAATCGAGTCCAACTCCCAACCCAGCACAGGACCATCCCCTACAGTGGCAAGCAGCGCCTCTGTCTTCTTTCCATGACACCTGGCCTTGCTCCCACTGGACATACACCTTTAGTTTTTGCCTTATTTCCAAGAGAAGATTCCTGTTCATCCAAACTTCCCTTCTGCCCACCTGCTTGACTCCCAACATTTGGGAATTGCCTGCTCCTATGCCCTTGGGAGGTCTGTTAGCAGGTAGGATTAAACCTAAATAGTTGTCAGGGAAATAGAGTGGATCTTTAGAAAAGGAGACATTATCACATATACTGGACATGCACAGGTGAGAAATGGGAGTGTATCATCAGAGCCTGAGGAGAAAACTTGACCCTAACTCTCTTATGGTTTAGGTTCTCAAAGCACACACACACAAAAATAATTTTTACTGCTGCACTATGTAACCTTTGTTTACTGCCACATTGAGAACATCACCTGAGAACAATTCAGATTGATTCAAATGCAGTGTACATTCATGCAACACAGAAAATTAGTCTTGTCTACAATTTCAGCCCTAAGCTCACACAGCACTTGAAGTATGCCACTATGCCAGTTTAAGATTGAGGTCTACCCATATGGCTTCATCTACCTGCACAGGATAAAATGTTTATTGAAGAATAGTTACATATAAAATGAAAGGGAAGGAAAAGCTCATATCATTGTCTTCTTCTGCTAGCAAAATAATGGTAAATTAACAGTGTCAGAAAACAAATTTAATATCACAATTTATGATAAGAATATCCTTAAGACAATCAGAAAACCAGAATTTAATATGGAAAATTTACTTGAACTACTGTTGTAATTTTTAATTACTGAATTTAAAAAGCTGGAAATTTGGCTTCAATCTACAAAATTAATATCAAAGAGTTTTCACAGAGTTTTTGAGTTTCTATTCAGGCCAGGAATACACTTCTAAAATTATTAATATTGTTCCTTAATTTTCTATGTTCTTATAACTTTAAAGGGACTGGCAGACATTTCATTCTGTGGGTTACTTTTGATACCATGTATATGTGGAGAAGTTGTCAATGTATGGTATCTGTCATCCAGGTGTTTCCTATATCTTTTAATGTAAAATCTGTATTTAGTAAATTATGCTACCACACTGCAGTAAACACAAACTCTTATTCAGATTTTGTCTTTCTGACACACAACACAAATCTCATTTGACACACTATCTTCTTAGAGAAAGCTCATATAATTCATATAGTTACCTTATTAGTTAATGTGTTGAATACCTGAGGCTCTCTGGAAAAAACCAAAAAAACAAACAAAACAAAACAAACCCCAAAACTACAACAGAAATCCCCTCAAAAACAAAAAACCCATCCCAAAGAAACCAACCAAAAAGAAAAAAAAAAAAATACAACGAAAAGTCCCCAGTCAAATATTGATGCAGCAGTGAAAAACTACTGAGGTAAAGAAACTAAGCCAGCACCTGAAGTGAAGCTAATTGGCCCAGATGGACTGTTTTTCATGAGATTGATCAAGCTGTGTCAAAGTCTTAGAATATTGTTGTAGAACTCAAGTTGACCTTTGGACATATCTGATCCCAATGATCATGCATTTGTACAGAATTTCAAGTGACAAACCAGCACATTTTTCCTTCAGTGGCTGCCATATGTTGTTAATGGAAATGATGCTTCAGTACCAATTTGTAACTAGCTGTGCAAAATTTCTTTGGTAAGCAACTAGTTCAGCTGTTCCAATAAAGCTTCCAGCTTGATTCAAAACTGAATATTTTAGTGCTGTCACTGGTTCTGTGCGTGTGTGCAGGCACATGAGCTTCTGTGCACATCTAAAGGGCTGGAATAAATTCTTGTAAGGAATATGTAGATTTCTAAAGAGGCATGCAAGGGTAAAGATGGAGTTCTATCAAACTTTTGGTTTTTTTTTCTGACAAGGAGACATTTCCTTAGCATAGTAATTCTGTAGAAAGAGCAAAATATTTTCACTGAATGCTTAAGTCCCTTTATCCCTGTGGTGTACTAAATAGTCTTGTAGGTCCAAACACATTTACAATTGCTAAGCCAGACTTTAAAAAGATCTCCACCAGACGAATCACTGAAACACAGGTCATGCATAAGAATTTAGGAATTATTGTTGCTTAACCCTGGTAGGCAGCTAAGCACCACACAGCCATACACTCAGTTCCATGCGGTGGGATGGTAAAAAGATTTGGAAGTGCAAAAGTAAAAACACTTGTGTCAAGATAAAAATGGTTTAATAAATGAAGCAAAGCCATCTGTGCAAGCAAATTAATATAAGGATTTCAGTCATCACTTCCCATAGGCAGGCAGGTGTTTAACTCTCTCTAGGAAAGCACGGCTCCAGCACATGTAGCAGTGACTTCGTAAGAAAAATGTCATAAATCTAAATGCTCTCCCTTCTTATTCCTCTCCCCAGGTTTTATTGCTGGCCACAACACATGACTGGCATTGGATATCACCAGGGGTGAGCTGCCCGAGTTGTCTCCACAAAGTGTATTGTCCACCCCCGCCTAATTATTGGCGGGGATGTTTGAGATAGGAAAGGCCATGATGCTTAGTAAGCACTGCTTAGCAATACCTAATACATATCTGGATTTTTCAATCCTGTTTTTATCCCAGATTCAAAACCTAGCTCCATACTATGATAAAAATTAACTCGACCCCAGACAAAACCAATATAAGAGTAAAGTTAGTTTTATGGCTTTATTTCTGCTTTATGCATTTCTGACTAAATCTTTTGAGTAAAACATTAGTCTAAATCCCCAACACTAGAAACAGAGTTAGAAACCTTCTTAGAAGAGAAAGAGTAGTTCTGTGGTTTTTATTCTATGAAAATAAAGAAAAATAGACAGAAAAGTAAAAGATAACCACTCTATCATCTAATAGTGTTGAACTCAGCAACAGTTGATAACTTCCTAACTTCCTTTCTGTCGTGGTCAGAGGTAAACAAGAACTCGTGAGGGTGATTCATGCTGTCATCAGAGAAGTGTCATAGGGGATGAATCATCTGGCCTCAGTTCTCTTCATAATCAGTGTGGGGAAAAAAGAAGCATCCATAAGGCAATTTATCATTGTACCTTAATATAAGTACCTAAGATAGCTGAGGTAACACCTGCTCTGACAGAAATTATATCTCTGCATTGTTTATTAGTGCAGCTAAAACAATGAGTTAAGTTTTAGACATCTGAGAGATGCTGAAGCAACAAATACCCCACTAATTGCTTTTATTATGAAGAGCAATTAACTATTTTAACAGGTAAAATATAATACCTTGTAATGTCTATTTCTTTGTTTTATTTATCTACCATAGTTCATATAAATCTGTGTTCGAAGAGGGTATGTTTTCTTTACATATTCACCTGGAGGAGGATCACCTTTATCTCAGTTTTGGTACTGTTTCGTCCTAGGGAATATCTTAATTTCTAAGTGATATTATGTTACTGCAATCCTTTCGATTCTTACTCCGACCTCTATGAGACTACTGGTCATATCCCACTGCCTTCTGTACTATAATGCTTCATTTCATTCTCCACATTGCATCAAATTCAGATCTGTCTTCAGAAGACAGCTGGAAAAGCTTATTCACAAATACCAGTGTTATCCTGAGAATTCACCAGTGGCCAGCTTGCAGTGGTAAATACATTCTCACAACACCATGTGATCTGCTATTTGGTAAAGAGCAGCCTACCACTGGAAAGCTCTCCTCTGCAGGCCAGGCACACCAGAAATCCCCTGTGCATTGGGATACCTAGTCAAGTGGAAATTCTCAGTCAATATAAAGGAACATAAAATTATCAAAGAAAAAGCAACTGCTTGAATGGTAACTCCATCTATTTTACTGCAAAGAGCATTCCCATTCTAATCCTCCCATGTTACTTTATGCACATAAAGTCATTTAAATGCGTCTTTTAAAAGATTTCACTTGTCTTTAGTTACAGTATCTAGATCCCTTGTAAATTAAGACATTTATATCTTTGCTACTTATTTCACTAATACCAGATAAAAGATTTGCTGTTCATGTGTTTGTACAGAGCTTGTCATTTTATATTATGACATAACATGACATTTTGCCTCTGTGGTACTTCTTGATAATGTCAAAATATAAGTACAGAAGACTGGAATTTGTAGTTAGACATTTTTTTCCCTCTCACCCTAAAGGCATGGAACCATTCAAACATGCAAATTATTTGTGAGAAAATATATTAAATAGGGTTAATTGACATGTACAAACAATAAGATAAAACTACAAAGATACTTTTCTTCAAAGTGCAGCATAGGGTTTACCTTTTAGTAAAGGTGTTTGCATGATGATGTATTATCTTGCCATCTTGATCATCAGAAGCTAAGATGTGCATGCAAAAGAAGCCAATCAGTAAAAAAAAAACCCCAATTTTATCAAGTTAATTATTCACTAAAAGCAGTTTGCTCAGCAGAATACTTTTTACATCAATATGTATGCAAACAGAATGCACCATCTTTTTACTAAACCAAAACATGAAAAACAGTACAAAGAAGACTCTTTAACAAAACCTAATTGAGGAGAAACCTGTCACATTAAAGCATGTTCTTGGCAAGAAGGTTATGCAAGGAACCTTTCTGTGATTAATCTAAAAGTTTAAGCTGAAGAAGTACCATATAATTGCTTATTATGATGAGCTTCTTATAAAATCTTAAGGGAGAGTATAATTTGCACAAACATATGCTCCTTTTTAGATTGCTTAATATTTCTTATGGGAAAATGGTTAGAACATTAATGGATAATAACAACAGATAATTTCATTATAGTTAACATAGACAAGCATTTTTTTTTGTTGGTATCTGAAATATTAATTGCCACAATATAGGAAAAGAAATTATTTAGAAATACTTTTGTCTCACATGTTTTATTTAATCTGGAAAAAACATACATTGTGAATCATCAGATTGATTTCTGGTTTTTTAGGATTTTTTTAAAATTCACATTTATCCAGGGGAAATAAATGTGTTTTATAATGATAATATCACTGAATATAATATGGTTTTCCTATTAACATAAATTAATAAAATGTAAGAAATAAAGCTTAAAAGTTTGCATAATTTAATATGTTGTAAACATTTAGAGGCATAAAACAAGAGATTGAAAGCAACATTCCTTGAAGTTACAAGAACAAGAAATGTAGGTGTAATACTTGTGTTAGTAGGAAAAGTGCCTTCTCCTACCTGATTGTATTTCCTACTTTTTTCTGGTTAGTAGAACTAAAAAAGAAAGCACTTGAAAACAATCTCTTGAAGCAAATAATGTCAGACTGCATCATCAACATATGTTTCTGTACTGTCTTATAATAAAAGGTAACCTATAAACAATTTGATAACTGATACATAGGATCAGTTGTTTTTTTCTTTAATGTGGCAGCAAATTTTTAATTAAGAAAATGTCCACCATGCAAATGTTCCTTGTAGGACAAGATACCTGTAGCAAAAATTCTGTATTAATGGTCAACCCTTTTTCTAACCTTTTACTTAGCAACAGCAGGGCCTATGTGCTATTTAAAAAAAATTCTTTCCTTTTCATATATTTAAAGGATATTGTCAGCCCAAATACATTTCCAATCAGTTTGTGACTGGATTGACTCAGTCTAGTTTTGACATTTCTTCTAAGCCTGAATAATTTGTATTCACCAGAGTAAGGACAGACCAAAGCTCCAAAGGTATTAGTAGGATTTACAAGAAAACTAGATTTTCACTCCCTTGAAGGTCCAGGTTCTTTGGAATGTTGTCTTATGTGCCTTTGTTTAGAAATCTCCCTGGGGATGTGAAACAGAGGAAAACCTCACTGTATCTAAATCTAGGTGCTTTTCAGTGGTCTGCCTAGAGCAACATATGGTCTTCAGTGAAGGAGTCTCAGGTGTCTGTTGCTACTGTCATTGTTGCTGTTATTGGGGTTGTTGTTATCAGGGTTGTGGTTGCTGTTATTATTACTATCATTATTATTGTTATAGGGGACCGTTGAATGAACTTAGATTCTCTATTTTTTGAGAAGGTATTATATTTTGTAGATATTACAATTCGCAGAATATTTTTCATTGAAAAAGACAAAAAGTTAAATAAAATGTTAAATCAACTTCTTTTCTTGTTGAAATGCACATTACAATACTCTTGGCAAACTTCAATATTCATATGCTCTAATATTAAGACTGATACACCAGTGAGAGAAAAAAAATAATTTAGTGTTATAAATTCCAAAAACTCTGTGGGAGATCCAGGCAATAATTGTCCCTGTTTGAGCATGAGTACCAAAATGACAACCCTATTTTTTGTTTTAATCTAGTTGCCAATCTTCTTCTTTACTCATTTAAACTGGTTTCTAAATCGTGAAATTCACCACATTTTTCTATATCATAGCCTTAAATTTCAGGAAACTTGTATCCAGTTAACATGACTCAGTAAATATTCCAAAGTTTCTGCAGTCTTTTTATCTTACTACTTTTCAGCAAAATCATAAAACAATACTAAAGCTTCAGAGTAAGAACTTTTTTTTTTTTTAACAATACTATGTGTCAGCTAACAATGTCAGATTACGTGCATGGATCATGATATTTACACTGCAAGTGGAGGATGTGTATACCACTATAGACCTGTGTGAGGAACACAACAGGTGAATTTATTTTTGTAGATAAGAGTGCTCTGGCATCACTTCTGTTCATATCCATTTATGCCTCCTTGTGCTATTGTGCATGGTAGATGGAAAAGAGTAACTGGGGATGACATTGTCTACATGGTTTAAGAACTTGTGTACATCATATGCATTTTAGAATTGTATATATGTCATAGTCCTTTTAAATCAATGGATTATTGGTAGATTTTAACTATCAAAACAATATTTTATTTGTTTCAAAATAGTAGCAAATAACTCCTATTATATTAAAATTTACTGTCTTTGATCATACAACTTATGCCTCCTGAATTTACTATTTACACTATTCATGACTATTGCCTTCTTAGTCCATTTTTACAACTTTTTTTGTGTACATTCCATTTCTGTATATAACACTATTCTAAAAATGTAGCAAAATGTGGCTATTGACTGTGTATTCAGACTAATCTGAATTTATTGTCTTCTATTATTTCAATGACTTATCACTGTTGTCTTATTCATTGGTTAAAATTCAATCTAGATGAGTCAAAAAACCATCCCATGTAGGGCTATTAACAGTATTTTAGGAAAGTAATAATTTACTAAATCTAGCTAAATCTTTCAACTTTCTCTCCATTCTACAATGTGCCAAAAGAATTCCCAATTAATACCAGGGTTGTTGAAATAGGCTGATATCAAATAATCCAGAAGCACAATCTTGTTACCCTAACTTGTCCTCCTTGTATTTTCATAGAAGTTTATATCTCTCTTTCTTTTTCCTCTTCTTGGAGGTTCACTTTACAGTGTACCTGTCATATTATCATTTCAATATACCTATGCATAAGCTACTTTATTTCCTGAAAATGTCAATTCATTTCCTCATGTGCTTTGTTTTTCCTAACTTGTAAGAGTACAATAAAACCTGAAAACCCCCAGTATTTCTCAGAAAACTTTCTGCCATAACAGAACCAGAGTATGAGGTGGTTATATAGGATTTAGATTTTTACCTAAAAAATACTGCCTTTAGAATTATCTAAGGAATCATATGGTAAAATATTTAGCTTCTGATTAGATTCAAATCCATATTTTAATTTTTCTAGACACTGATACTTGATTCCCATTGTGCTGAATCTTTGTGCTGCCACTCAATGTTCAGAATGCATGTCTTAGAGCAGACAAGAGGAGACAATTTCTCCTAAGGGTGCTCTCCAATTTGTGAACTGAGCAGAGATCTAAACCCACAGAAGCTCACAAATACAACTGCCTCGAACACTCTTAAAACAAAAAAACTCACTTTCATATGTAACACTTCTATTTTGCAGGTGATTTCAGGGGGAGTTGTCTGTTTGTTTTTTCTTTCTTTTTTTTTTTTTTTCCGTGTGTAGATGATACTTGCAAACAAGATAAGCCAGTGTTACAAAAGTTTTTAGTTAGATAGCATTTTGATAAAAAATGATAGCTGGTTTTGATCTCTAACACAATACATTATGAGACAGGCACACACAAAAAAAAGATTCAGTTCAAATATTCTTTGTCACCATTCTGTCAGAAAACTACAGTTATTTCTATTTCTTTGCTTAGTACCTAAGGACTCATTTTCCTTTACAGCTCCTCTGAGAATGCCAGTTTGTAACCTTTCCAGATACAGCAAATGAAGCACAGCTCAAAATGAATTAGAGTAGGAACAGACTACAGAGAAAAGTGACTTTGCCTATAATCCTCCAGCTATCTCATCACAGAATCATAGAATACCAGATTGGAAGGGACCTCAGTGATCCTCTGGTCCAACCATATTTTATTCTGACCTCTCTTTATTTTCAATCACCTTAAAATGGCAAAGGAGAAGGGCCAAATTCTGCCTCTATATTATATACACTTCTCGCTGTAATTTATCTGAAGGCAGAACTAAGGCCCAACTTTCTTATGGTAGAATCTATTAACATTTAATGTAGGACATCTCCCTTTCTCCTCAGGTCTTATTTCTCAAATTTAATCAAAATCAGGTTTTTTTAAATGTCTTATTTTATCTTTTCACATGAATGCCCTGGCTCTGGCACCTTTTTCCCTGTCTTAAGATGTTATTTCTTTGTCCATTTCTAACTTCTGTGTGCATGGTCATCTTTTCCTTCATTTCGTAGTCTGTTTTGCTAGTCCTTTTGTTTTCTTTACAGCTGTCCTAAAAGTCCCCAGTACAACTGCCAAAACTCCTCCTTGTGGTATCCAAAGTGTCTAAATTTCCCTTCTAGTTACTTATTAATTTTAATTGACAAAGTTTTTAGCTGCCTGGGACTGAAAAACTTACTAAGCAGTCATGCTTAGGTGTTAAAGCACTTATGTTGGCCATTTCCTAACTCTAATATACAATTAAAGTATTTTGTGTACTTAAAAAAAGTAAACAAACAAAATACATTTTTAATAGTATGTGTTTTTTAAAAATGGAATAAAGTGAAATTTTGAAAACATATATTCCTACTTTCAGTAAGTTTCTTATACCTTCTCAGCTCTTACAAAATCACTAATTGCTCTATAAAGAAATAGGAAATGAGTCAATAACTTGTACATTCCACAAAAGTAATGTTTATATAACATTCCATAATAATTTTAAGACATTTAATGGATCTTATATGTGTATACATAGATCATTTCCTGCTGCAAACAAGCTTTTCTATCCATCTAGAGAAAGCAGGTAAGGAAGACTCAGATTTCTGAGGTTTCTGGTACAGCAATTTCAGGGATGCATTTCTTGTGTCAGTAGACGCCAGCAATTGCTGTAACTGATGTTTCATCCATTACACCAGCTCAGTTTCTCAGACAATGGATAATTAACTAGACTTTTCTGTTGGATGATTACTTCTATCTTTGGAGGAATCTCATGCTATAATGGACAAAATGTCATGAATAATGAGGTATTATGTTAGTGAAAACTACATCACTAAACTTAAAAGTATATTGTTCTTCGTCTTTGAAGAAGGAAAGTATTTTCTGCATTAGTGCCTTCAGTCCTGTTTCATCTCTTTCTTTAGAGAGAATGTTAACACTACCTAGAAAATTAAAAACTTAAGATAAATCTATATAAAGCTCATCTTATATCTGAAGAAGCTGAAATAAAAGGACTGGTGCAATTTAAAAAATCCTCAGTATGCTCAGACAAAGTTTGTTATTTAATCATGCATGAAGATTTTTTGCCTCTGAAATGGCTTTTTATAACATTATAATTGTATTAGGTGACTCACATTTATGAAATTACTTTAGGATATTGCATTGTATTTCCAAGGATATATTTTTACTAAGTGCTGCGTATTGAGTTTATTCATATTATCCCATAGATATAGATGAGGATCTTTTATTGTCTCTGTGAGATGTATAAAATAAAGAAACAGACTCTTTCACCATGTGCTCTGCAGCAAGCACACTGCACAGCATCCCCTGCATTACTGCACGTTTTACACAGAAAACAGAAAAGGTGAAGTACTCTCAGTTTCTTTGGAACTAGGAAAACAACAGCAGTATATTTGTGTTCATAGATGTTTGCACAGAAGTCGGTACCACTGAGCAAACAGCAAATGAAGCCAAGGCAGTGGCAATTTTTAGGTTTTCACTCTGTTACAAGAGTTCTTGTCACCATGTGGTACATTCCTTTTACTTGGAGCTGCTTGCAAGCTTGAAAGACACAGAGAGAGAGGCATTTAGTACAGGAAATATGTGCCATTGAAAACTCCTCTTGACTTTCTCATCATTCCTTGAAAATTTTTGTTCATTTTGATGCATTAGAGCACCTGTAAGAGCTATAGGTGTTCTGTAAGGGAGTTTGTGTGTGATTGTGCTGGCTTTGTTTGGGGTAGTGTTAATTTTCTTCACGTTGGCTGATACGGAGTTGTGTTTTGGATTTGTGCTTAACACATGGTTGATAACACGGAGATGTTTTTGTTATGGCTGAGCCTTTTTATGCAGAGGCAAGGTCTTTTCTGCTTTTAGTACTCCCACACTGGTGAGGAGTCTGGGGCTGCATGGAAAGTTGCAGGGAGGCATGACCAGGACAGGTAACTCCAACTGACCAAAGGGATATTCCAGACTTTATGACATCATGCTCGTCTGTAAAGTGTGAGGGGAGAAGAAGCAAGGACAAGATATTTGGAGTTATGTCATTTGTCTTCCCAAGTCACCATTATGGGTGATGGGGCCCTGCTCTCTTGCAGATGGCTGAACACCTGCCTGCCCACGGAAAGCAGTGAATGAATTCTTTGTTTTGATTTGCTTGTGCGACTTCTGCTTTCCCTATTCAACTGTCTTTCAACACACAAATTTTCTGTCTTTTGCCCTTGTGATTCTCTCCCTGATCCTGTGGGTGGGGGAGTGAGTGAGCAGCTGTATGGGGCTTGGCTGCTGGATGGGTTTAAACTGTGATGGTGATATACAGGTAGTGAGATCCTATCTAATGACACAGGTCCTACATATATTTGGAACAGCTTTCATGTTCATAAGGGTTTTAAAGTAGATGAGAAACTAAAAAGATTTCTGACTACATCTTGATAACTGACACACTTTGGCTGATTATTCTACAGTATCATAGGTGCCCCCACAGGACGATTCTCTTGGGAGTAATTTCCTAGATTAAATGAAAGATAACAAAACTGTGAGTGGTAGTTCATTGCTGGATAATATCCCAACATAACCCATACACAAACCTGGACAATTTCAAGGTGAATGCTCTACAGGTCACCATGGGGAACAGGAGCAGGCAAGCCCGGGAGCACCCGAGACAGTCCCAGCATCAGACATCTCCCTAAGAATGGGGACAGACCACAGGCCCACAGGTGGATCTGGCTTAGAGGGGTCTGTGACCAGGCAGGACAGGGCTGTGGGGAGCTGGACTAGTCCCACTGCAGTGTTGCTGGGGCAGGGCTTGGTGGCCCTGGGGGACTGACAAAGGGTCCTGGGCCATGGACAGTGTGGGGGGAACAAGAAGTGGGGGTGGATGGGGGGGGTTTCCAGGGAGAGGAAAGCACTCAGGACCCTGTCAAAATTGTGGACTTAGAGCTGTCTTGCCAAAATGAAAAAGGTTTCAGTGTTCAGCAAATTTTATTAAGTAAGTCATCACTAATGTATTGACAAAATTGCCTAAATAAAAATGCAAACTAGCAGAATAAGTGTGGTGTCAATAAAGCAGCAAGATATTTGGTGTTTAGCCCAGTGATGATGGAGAAAAACTGCACCTCGGCTGGTGTGATCCTCCTTTTACACCATGAACAGAAGTGTTGTCATTGCTCACGAGTGCCAAACAGACAGGTGGCCAAAAAGTTATTTACTACAACCCATGACATGAATGTAAATCATGAAAAGAGCTTGTATATGGTAATGGCTCAGATTAAAGAAATTATATTGTCTGAGGCTCACTCCAGAATCTTTCTTTCATGCTGTAAATGTTCAGGTTACCACATGTTTGCCTTCTCTCTTCTGTCTCTTCACACTTGTTCCTTAAATATCCGTCTCCCAAATATCTTTTAATATATTACACCACAATTAAGGCCATAAGCATGTGCTATACACAAGCAAGACCCCTGAAGTATTGGCATACCATAGAGATTACTCCAAAAGAGCAAGGTATTTATTTTTTCAAAGCTTCCTGTATTCACAAATGTATGAATATAATTTTTTTTCTTAGATTTATTGTCCCTCTTAATGATTAACAAATAATTTTTTTATTTCAGCGAAAACGAGAATTAAGAAGTACTCTGATGCCACAGCTGAGGTATTTAATAATGTATGAGTGTTTTGTAGCCTAATGCTTCTAACTTGATTCTTGTAATGGTTTCAGGCTTTGCTTTCCTTAGTCTTCATGTCTTATATACTCATAAAGTAGAGAACATCCTTTGCTGAGTACTTTCTTCACCAAGCAATGTCTTCAGATGGTGTTCAGTAAAAGCATGCTGTTTTGTGATTATACCCTTCAAGGGAAAACAAAAAAAGGAAAAAGAAAGAGATTGTATACTTGGGATATTTTTTTTTGTTTGTTTTTCATTATTCTGTATTTCTCATTCTTTGGATTCCAGATAAAGAAAGATATATTGAGTGCTGAAAGGTAGCCTCAGATTTTTTTTCTGACTGGAGATTAAAAGCAATGTCCAGAACATAAATGGATCTTTTTGTGTTTTTCTTTTTTTCTCGCAGTTTTTTTTTTTTTTTTTTTTTAATATGCTTTTAATGATGTATCATTCTCTTTCTTGGTATTTTTCTTCCTAATTTGAAAACAGCTGTGTACTTTCAGGCCCATTCCATATTATCCTAGAACCCATAAATTGGTGGATGATGCTTTTAGAAATAACCAGCAGTGCAGATTTAAAACTTCCATGTCCAGTGAGGCACGCATGTTGCAGCTCAGCAAACTGAGCAGCTGAATACTGAGCAAGTTTAACAACAAAGCCTCTCTGTAGCCACTGAACTTTTTAATTTTATTTCTTGCTCATAAATTTTCAAAGTGGCAAACAAGTAGTTTAGTAGTTCATTACCCATTGACTTTAATGGGAATAGCATAGCCAAAATTTATTGCATAGATTAAAAGCACAGCTCTTGTTGGAAGCTATTGTATGGCAAATAATTCAACAAAATTCAGATTGCATACAATGAAATTCTACATAATTACAAATAAGTAGAAAAATTGTAGATAATATTGAGACAAAAAGAAACTAATATGATAACAGAGAACGAAAATATTAAAAAAAAATGCATTTTCATTCAGTGAAAAATATTATTCCACTGACTTCAGCAGACCTATGACAAATTAAAGGACATGACCCGTAGATTTATATGTCTGAAGACCTTTCTTATTCACTAAAATTATGCCTTTGTAAATGTTTAATGGGTTTATTAGGTAGGTCTATTTCCTAACTTTTTATAGTTAGGTTCATTAATTTTTTTTAATAATATGGTACATGTGTATAACTGACTTGTTCATTAATGTCTGGTCCCTTATTTTTCAGCCAGCTCAGGATTATACTTTATAAAATAAGCAACATTAACAAGCATAACAAGTACTTGCATATGCAGTACTGTTAGTGGTCTACCCAACACCATTAGTGTTCATGTAAAATTTCTTTATAACTTCGTAAATGTATATTTGTGAAATTTGTATCCACCCTGTATTGGTTATTATATTTTATGCCTTTTTTGAGTTATTGTAAATTTTCTTCCTTTTATATTTTTCTCCCATTTTGGGTAATTAACTTATAGACATGAAATATTACAAATTACTCTTTTATGATCTTCAGAGCATAAACATTTGTAGAGCACAAAAAAGTGTGGAAATGTGCATGCTAAATAGCAAAAATACAGAAAATCTCAAAGATGATTTTAACGATATATGAAAGCTCTTTGCTCAGGCGACTGTTTCTATTTCTTACTATCATATCCACATTTACCTGAACTGGCAAGGCCTAGGAGCCTAAAAGCCAAGAAGACCTGGCTTTACATGTAACTGCATTGTCTTTTTAGGTAAATTGAGTTCAGAATGAGTTCATTCTGCCTACAGTTTCTCTCTGTTTTTTCATCAGGAAATGCCAAGGAAGGATTTAGATGGTCTCTGTCTCCCAACACCATCTATGTTACGCTGTCACAAGGACAATTGGCACAGGCAAGCTGCCAAATCAGAAAAGGAGCAGTGGGACACATCTACAGTACGTGGGGGAAATCTGTAATAATATAATTAAAGCAACAAAGAATTGGCTGGTCAAATGTAAATGTCTACTTTAGGCTGAGATTAATTGCTCTCTGAAGTCCGGTGGCTATACCGAGGAGTTGAAACCAGCTAACAGGACAAGCCCAGACAAGTGTTGAGACCATGAAGAATCAGGTCAGTGCAAGGTCTGCAGCCTTCCACTACTAATAGCCAAATTTTATTTACCAGGATGCAACAATATTTATGACCTTAACTACAAAAATCATTAAATCTAGATGTAAGCAGTGACCAAGTCAGCAGGACCATTTGAATTATGCATTACTCTTTAAGCTATGTACTATTAATACGAGTTGCTTTGAAAACATGGTCAGTTCTGGAGTTTCCAAGTTTTGGGTGGCAGTTCAAAATTTGGTCACTCCAATGACCTCATAGTGAACATACAACCTCATGTGTCCACCATCAGGAATGTAATGATGACAAATTTGCTTTAATTTGAAAAACTTTATTTTTTTGTAAACCCTTACATAGCTCAATAATTTTTTTTGGTGTTTTTTTTGTTGTTTTACTAAGTATGTATACACCATTTTACTAAGGTGACATCTTTATGGCATAATTCAAAATAGCAGAAATTATTTAGAATTAATAGTTCTTTGGCCCCTCTGTACACTGAGGTTTAATACACATTTCATTATGAGGCCTAATATAACTATTATTAGTAAAGAACAAATTGATAAATATCAGTAGTTCTCATTCTTAAAAATATTGATTGCTTGTTATGTATCCAATTAACTTTGTTTTCAGAGTATTACTCAGTTACATAAATTGACAGCTCCTCTTGAAAGTTATTCTTGGCTGATTTTGTTAAAATTTCAATACCTGTCCTTTCAGACCACAAGGTAAATTAAAATCACCAAAACATTCAACCTATCACTTAATCCAACTCAAAAATAAATGCTATAGATAGAAACATTAAGCTTTTGTGCTGTGACCATTTGAGACCTTAAATAGACCAGATTATAATAATATTCTGGTCTATTTTTAAACTTTCACCATGTGATCACCAAAAGGAAGAATTTGAAATACTTTAGACATAAGGGTGGCAGATACATAATGTTGTATATTTTTGATGAAAATTAGCACTTCTTAAAGCCTGTATTCATTTTTCTATTGATAGGAAATGAATGAGCTGCTTGTTTGCCCCTTTAACAAAATCAAACAAAACGCAAAACATATGTGCTACATTTTGTCATCTTGGAGTTTTGCAGTTCTTTGTGCCCTCCTTTTGTCTTTGATTGTCCTTTTTTAACTGGCAGGTAATTTAAATATAATTGAGTGTATTTTTCAGAACTATTTGTTTATTGGAGAGATCTATGATCATTTGTTACTTCTGGAAGGGGCGGTGTGTGCATGGGAATATCCACATGTTTACAGATTCAGGTGTGCATTTGTTTGCTTTTCAAATACAACATCTAGAATTAATTTGCTGGAGTCCTAATATATATGTTTGTAATTATTAAATATTCCTCCTGCAATTTCACCTCATATCTTACCTTTCTACTTTTAATTAAAATTCTATGTAATTTTAAGTTATGTATTTAACTTTTCAATAGAATGCCAGTAAGGAACATATTTTCAGCCTAAAAAAATTAACGCAGCATGTGTTTTCATATTATCTATCTTGTATCTATATAGTATCCATTAAAGGAGGAATGAGGAAAGAAAGGGAGAGATCAAGTAGGTTATGTATATTTTATGACAGAATCCACTTCCTACTTTTTCTTTTATTACTAAATGGCTGTAATTACATATTTATTTTATAACAAGAGGTATTTTTTCACAATCTTGGAAGAATATTTAGATCGTCATAAAGCCGTATGTTCTATGCAACACCCCTTAATTTATTAAGAAATGAGGGAGCAGTTAGTTAGTGTTAATGGCATTTTATGTTACCCACCAGATTCACAGATCTTCAAGTATTTATTTGAAGATTGTGTTTACAGATGCCATTGTTATTGTTCTATATCAAAGAACTACACTAAGGGCAGAAAATATTTAATGTCTCAGTATCCTGCAAATTGCTCTAAAAATTCTACTAATGATACATCTTCTCCTTTGACTTTATGTTCATAGAAAGACTGCCATCCTCATAATGAGCATAGATTAATTGAAGCAATGGACTAAGACTGACTTTTGGCAGCAGCTGTGAGAATCTAAATTGTTCTGTGGATACTGCAAAGTACATAAACAAGACACTTCAAGGCGTCAGTGGTCTTAATTAGTACATACAAAACATATGTATTTGTTGTGATTGAGCAGCCTATTTGTTTTATTATCCTTAAACTAACCTGAAAGCTTTCTTTGTTACCATCTTTCTCTTATGCTTTGCAGTTTCCTTGGTATGTGTCTCTGATGTTATCACCCACATCTTATCTAATTTGAAATAGAATATCTTTAAAGTTGTGGATTTCAAGTGAACTACCTGTTTTCTTAATTTTCTTACAGACAAGACTGCCAGATGAGTCTTTACTGAGAATTAAAAGTTCTTTTCAGTAGTGGATAATAAAAGATACCCTTCTATCCCATCCTCATAGTGATAGATCATCACATTTTGTAATTTCCCTGGAACCTTGTTAATATCTGGATTGTGGTAGCAGCACCATAACAGTAAAAAATTTAAGCAAATTCAGAATGTGGGCATCTCCTTATTTTAAAAAGAAAATAAAATCACCACCATCTTCTCCCAGAACATTGCTTAATGTGATGACTCCTGAAACAGTCATTTCATATCAGCCACCTTCAAAATTAATCTCCGTTGATCTCTAAAGCCTGACATATCTCATCGAGTATGTCTGTCCTCATAAAGATGACTTGCATTTATGACTGTCTTCTGTAGGGGCTATAGTGGGGAGATTAAAAACAGTAAGTGGTACAGCATTTTCTCAACAACAGGATCAAAACTTTATCTGACCAGACTAAAATAAACCTAAATTGAAGACCTTTTCAATTAATATATAAACTTCTCCAAATATCACTGGAGATGGCACTCAGGAATGGAAGAGATGCTAAAACAGAAGATAAGAAAAAGAAAGACACGAGATAGGATTAAAACCACACACACACACACACAAAAATTGCCTTAAGAGAAACAGAGAGAGAAAAGATTACATTACTGCCCAGTTGTTAGAACAGTTATTATTTCCTCAGTGACACTTAGATACTGCAGTGATATATGCTATTATAAGAACAAGAAACTAGCGAGCTTGATAGAAGGAATTAAAATAATATATGACTTGTCTTCAGTGGCAGCAGGATTAGATCTTGAGTCAGTAGGTGTCTGATTAGAATTTTTTTAGGAGCTTGCTGTTTAAAATTAATGCATTAATTTATGTTAATTGCTTTTTGCACCATTTTGTTATTTACTGATGATTGTCAATAAGGTTAGCATATTAAAATTTGTTATTAAGGGTCATTCATGGTGAGAAAAAAAACAAAACTGAGACCACTTTTAGATTTTGATTCCAAAAAGAATACAGCATTATCAAGATAATGGGAATGAAATCTAGTGCACCTAATTTGGCAATAAGGCAATCAGGCCACCTAAAAAAAGTTTCTAATTTTTCGATAAAGCCAATACAGAGCTACAAGCATATTTTAAACCAGCAAAATGAAATCCAGAACATCTTAGCTGCTGACGTATTTTCATTATGCCTATCTGAAGGCCTGGACACCAGTGGATGACAATCTAATCTTTCTTAATGTAGGTTAGGTGTCCTTCAGATGACTACAGGGCTAGGCAGACCTCAACACACATTCCATTGCAGATGGGATTACATGGACTGATTCCCACTTTGGCTTTACAGCTCAGTGGCTATGACACTAACCTAAAACGGGGGAAAAGACAACCCAGACAATCTACTTAGTTGATATTTAATTATGTTTTTAATGTGTGATACTTCAAATAGATAGCAATGAGAGCCAATTACTACAGAGCACACAGTAAAATGCTTAATGGCTAACACACTCAAATGAGGATTAATATTTTTCCAAGTAAATGACTCCAGAAAGAGAAAGGTTTAAACTCTTACATGTTCCTAAAGATAGTAAATTATTACAGAGAACCTGCCTAGCTTTATTGCATTGCTTGAAAACAACTTCTGATTTAAATTTGGGGCAGGCACTGATCAATTTTCTCTGATGACCAGCAGTAGCACCCAAGGGAACAGCATGATGTTGTGTCAGGGGAGGTTAAGGGTGGATATTAGGAAAATGTTCTTCATCCAGAGGGAGGTCAGGCACTGGGTGGGCTCACCAGGGAAGAGGGGAGTGAGAAATGTCAAGCTTGACAAAGTTCAAGAAGGGTTTGCATAATACTCTCAGGCACATGGTGTGACTCTTGGGGATGGTTCTATCCAGGGCCAGGAGTTGGACTCCATGATCCTTCTGGGTCCCTTCCAACTCAGGGTGTTCTATGATTTTAAATTTCTGCTGAAGAGGTGATTGTCAAAAGAGTCATGTTCATCTGTTAAGACAGGTGAGGTGTAGCAAAGAACTATTATTTGCATTTTTTTTCTAGTAAAATGTTTACAATGATGTTATGATAATGCAGTCCAACACAGTGGCATTTTTTATGGGAGCCAAACCTTGTTACAATCATACTTCTCCTTGAAAAGGGTCTCTTGCAGCTGATGGCCTCTGATCAGAGTTTTTGCCATGTTTCTGGGAGCATCTGTTGACAGAAGTAAGATTGTGCTCGGCCATTAAGATAACGTTGGCTGAGTACTGTGGATTATCAGTGCTTGAACTTCCACCTTTCTCAAAAGCATAGATGTAGGCAGTAGATCTTATAATGAGTTTGCAGAGATCAAGCTTTGAGTGATACCAAATAGTGATGATTTTTAAACTATATTTAGAAAGGAATTGGTGCTCTGTAACCAGAAATGAAGCTACATATCATAAAACATGTTCTGGTGCTTGTACATGTTGGCTATGTACAAAATTCCCCAGTAACACCAGTGAGTTTCTGCCATAACTTATCTATGTCCCACATGCCACCTACTTTATATTTTTATTTGATTTAATAAGTTTAATAGTTTAATCTCCATATTGAAATTTCCTTTGCAATTGGGAATTCATGGGCTGTCTGAAATGAGCAGGTGTGGCACCTAATTTAGGAATCTTTACTAGTAATTATCATTAGGCAAAAAGAATGCAGGCTTCTGTCTTACAGGTATCCTTCCATGCCAGGCAGTTCAACAAGAATCACTGCCAAAGGGTAGTGACTGAGGCATCCTCCACATTGCCATTGCCTCAAGAAAAGCTAAACAAAGAATGATGAATTAAGACTTTGTTCCCTTGCTCCCACCTTTTTCACTAGCATGATTGGAAATTCTGAGGATGGAATGAAAAATCTAGCTTGATGAAAATAGATTAGAGGGCAAAAGGTCTGCAGTGATCAACACTTTTAAGATGACTTGAAACCTACACAGCCTCTTTGAAATCAAACCTGGACAGCCTTGTACCTTGTGCCTTTGCCTTGTACTTGTATGACTGCAGCTGGGCACAAGTGAAACAGTTTTCAGAAATGGCTTTTCAATTAATTGGAAGGAGTACAAGACCAAAACTTTATAAATGCAAACAGCCAAAGACATAATTACAAATATTTAGCTTTTTTTAAAAATATATTAAATTTTTGAGATATTTCTCTAGTAAATTATTTTTACATTGCAAGTCATAAAAGATTCAGAGTGGTAAGACAGAGGGCATCACTGGCTCGAGTAGTTAGTTTAATACATAACTTGGAAAATAAAAGCACTGTTTAAAGTGGCAAAGCATGTTTTTTTATTTTTGCCACAGAGAAAGAAACACTTCCTTTGCAGCCATCCACAGCATTCCTATGCTAGCTTTCACATCTCCATTGTATCAATGACAAAATGCAGTAAGAAAAATCTTTAAAATAAACCATATTTAATTCCAGACTGCAATAAACTAGTTTCTTAAGAGAAAGAAAGCAAAGAAGTAGGTCTGTAACTCACTCTTAGAAGTTCAGTGACTTGTACTGTGATATATGGATTATATTAAGAAGCTCAGATTAATTTGGTTTTACAGTGTCAGTTGTCCAAATTGTAGACAAATATGTTTATAAAAAGGATTATTGGCTCACTATATCACCCAGTAATTTGAAGTTTTTCCCCATTTGGACTCAGTTTAACAGCTATTTCTTCCATTAAGACTGCTCCAGTCTTTTCCGTTACATATGTGTTTTTCATTTAATGGGATAACACGTGTTTCAGACAGATGTGAAATTTCTCCTTGAAGCACAACTTCTTTATAAATAAAGAAAGAGAAAAAAAAAAGGGGGAGGAGGGTGTAAGGGGAGGCTAGGGGAAATGTAATCCTGATAGTGTTCAGCAAAACAGTTTTTTTATTTCTGTAGACACTGAATAGTTGGCCTATCATTTTTGCTGAGTATGTTACAAGAGAAAAGTTATTGTTAAGAATGAATTTCTGCTTATCTTGGACTCCTGGGGTTGTACAAATAAGGTTCCAATCAGCTAAATTTTCTTGCTCTGAGTACAATTTTGTCATGGTATTGAGCCAGCAATCTATTCAGGATGGTCTGTAGTTTTGGCATGGGGTTTTAAATAAGTACAGAATTGATATGCTACCTTACATGTATTATAAAAAAACAGAGGCTCTCAGAAAGGAAATCAATGGCCATTACATTTAAGTAGGTGCATAGCAAAAACTGCATTCTGCATTGGCACAGGCAGATTGCTCTCCTCATATGGCTGGCAACTTGAATATAAGAAATTGCAAATAACAAAGCCCTGAATAAACTGCAAACCTGAAATGCCCACCAACTGCATCAGAACCATAGAAGCTTAATAACAAACACATTTGAACTTTCTAGCTCCCATCTATAATTGACACATATTACTGATATTTGCTAATGGAATTATGGGATCTGCATAACCAGAGTCCTAATTGTACAACTATCTGCTGTTATTAACCAATTTGAATACCAGATTATTTGCCCACATTTGTCTATCAAAGGACACAGCCTAATTGCTACTGAAAATTCATCTTATTCTATTGTTAATTTTTCTCTTTCAAAGATCACATAACACTTTCCAGCATCATTAAAGAGCTTAGACTCTTACGCACTCACAAAAGCTGCCAACCTAATTTTAAGAATGAATACAAAATACTTTGGGGAGGGAAAAAAAAAAGAGAATAATTTCCTTTAAAATATATAAAAATTCTAGGATCATTTAGCTAGAAACATGGGAATATTCTTCACTGCCAAATGACAAAAAAGAATGTTTTAAACTTTGGGGTATTATTATTATCTGCCACCAATGCTTTTCCAGTGCTTTTCTAGAGTGAAGGTTTGTGATGAGGAGTAAAATTAAAACCTCCAAAATTCATCTATTCATGGATTAGCAGACCAGAAAGGCTCACGAAAATATCTAGTCTAACCTTCTGTATGATATAGGATTCCATGCAATTACTCTTAATTTGAACCCCATAACTTGGGCTTGTCTACAGTCTAGTTTTCAGAATTCTTGGAGAATGCAGTTACAAATCTTATCTAAGAATGGAAAGTTCTTATTAGAGGCTATACTTGCAAAGAATTTTGAATGGCTTCTTGAAGTCTCCATCTCAATAATTGAAAGTCTTTTATTCTGAATGTCTTTTTATGTAATAGATCAATGTTAGGGCAAGCAATCACCACTTCCTACTAAGAAACCTCTAAGGAATGCACAGCACTCCGGTAACCAGACTTAAATAAACAGAAAATTACATTATCTCTACTTACAGTACTAATAAATTTACTGCTTAAAAACATGTGGTTTTGCCGTTTCTATGGGACAGGTTTTTGTTTGTTTTCTTTTTTGAATACATTGACAAATTATATCAATGTTTCAATTGAGCAAGCTAATTTAGTTATAGTTCAAACACATAAAGGTCTTTAACATATATTTCAAGTATTTTGTTCAATACTAGTCGTATCTAAATATACCAGATAAATTCTTCTGTATTTGAGAAGTTACAACTGTTTTAGGAACAAGCATAGGACTTTCTTTAAATTAAGATGGTTATCTCTTTAAAGTTATCTTTTTAAAGTTGAACTTTTTGAGGGAAGTTAATTTAAAAAATCAGCAATCTGTAAATCAGATATAAAAAATTGTAGTTCAATATATTAATAGTTTCAGGACAAAAGTAATTATTTTTAAGTTTCTAGAAGCTGTGGTTATGATGTTGTGACAACAACTCGCAAAACCTTGGGGCATCTAAATTCTATTCTCATTCTGGCCTTGAACGCATGCTGTCTTTTAAACGGAAACTGAATCCTAAATTCATCTTATTGACCCATCATTTGACATGGACTTCAGCTTGGTTTTGTGCTTTAACCACATTTGTTTAAAATTCCCACAGCTTTTAAATAAGTGTTTACTAATGACACTGACTGTAGTGAAGTATTTCCATCCCTTAAGTAAACTGTATAGGGAAACACCACAGGGATCTACTTTATTATTAAAGTACATACAGTTTCTACCTCTATACGTCACATAAACCTTGAAATATAGTAAAGTTATATTGAATAAAGTGAGAGCTTATACTATTTATCTTTCAAGCATCTTTTTCTCTTCTTTTTAGATGAAAGTCCTATTAAAACCTCAGCATAACCTGTCAGAGCAACACTTACAAAATGGTATGGGAAGTTCTGTTAATGAAGTCTTGCTGATCACCTCAGGAGGAAACAGGTGAAAGAGTTTTTCACTATTTTATTTTGCATGGTGCTGTCAGAACTCTCTGATATTCGACATGCTAGTTCAAAACATTTTCTTCTGGCTTTCCTGGACCACAGGGGTTCTATTTCAAATGGTATCTAGAAAATAGATGAGCTATTTAAAACTGTATAATGAACAATTCCCTAACACTCTGAAACAGGCACAGAGATAAAGAATTCAGGAAACAGATTGTGGAGAATGGCCTCCATGTGCTTTAGGTGACATATAATTCCCAAAAGATTGGCTATCTAAAGAATCTTTTAGATCTGTTTTGTTAGTTCTTATCTAAAATAGATCATGGGTAGTATTTTTCAATAATAATGTAACTCTAGAATAAAAGGTCTTAGTCTTAACACAAATAATAATTAAAGAACATGGAGGTTTTTTGTGTACTGCACTTTTTAGGTCACAAGAAAAAGGAAAAAAAACGGCTGATTTAAGGAAAATGCTAAGGGTCCTGAAAACTGCTGTGTGCCAGCTGCAGAGCTAGAATTTTTCCACTGCACCAAAGATGTGCTTCTCCAGATAATGGGAAGAATGTCTACAGAGACTACAATAGATAACAAAAAAATCTGTGGGTGCCTTCCATGTCTTTTTGTTAGAAAGAGAGGATGTAGGGAGTGAAAGTAATCCAACTACTTTCCATATATGCATACTGGTAAATTTACTGGAAGTTTAGAGAAGAATATCTGTGACTGAAATTTTAAGTGCAAAGACTGAAAAAAGAGTAAGTAAATTTTCCTGTGAAAACTTCCTAGTCATTTAACATCTCAAAATTAATCTAAGCAGATGGAGCTGTAAATTCTAAGTAGAATGAAGGAACACTGTTTTCCTGCCTCAGTAGCAGGCACAATTTGCAGTTTCATTTCTTCACAGTTAGGTTTATAATTTTAATTTTTTGGTTAATGCTACTTTAAGAGAACTTTAAATATTAGTATTGCTTAAAGGAAAAAGCATGAAAAATGTGTAAGAATTATTTTGTGACTGATCATGGCAAAACAGTGACAAAGTGCTAGTCTGCAACTTGACTTATTTGGCATAAGGTGTTCATGAAACTGACTGGCACAAACCAGTATTCCTAAAGAGCATTTAAAAATACACATAGGAATTTGTAATTATGAACTCTTCATTCTTTCATTCAGCATAAAAATCTGCTTAAAATTTCTATTTTACAATGTTGCAGGAGAAAATTGGTGTTAATTTTTCTCTCAGGTTTTCAGCAATTTTTTTCTGGTAACATCTCTTACTTGCCTTTCCCTTATGATTATTGACAGCAGGGATTGTTCTGCCTTGGTTGGTGTGGAAGAGTTTACAATATAAAGCATTTGTGCTTGTTTGCTAACTTGTAATGAACTTACTTCTCAGCTATCCATTCTCTCCCTTGTTAGTTTTACGTTGCTTTCTTCTCCTGGTTCAGTCAATACCTAACTCAGTTTGAACTAAAGACAAATTCTCGCTCAAAAAACATACTGAAATCTAGCATGACGTCAGTACTATCAACCATAAAACAAGCATATGCTTATGAAAACAATAATGGAAGTAAAGAAGCCTCACATTGAACAAGTATTTAATCTTTTATTGTCTACTCTTTTATATCTACATTTGTGGTAGGTTGATTCCTGCCAGCAGTTAGGCACCCACACCACTGCTTGCTCACTCTCGTCTCCTTCAGGATGGGGAAAAAGTGGAAGGGAAGAGGCCTCATGGACTGAGAGAGAGACTGTTCAATAGGTGAAGGAAAAGTTGAGTATGCAAGCAAAGAGGTAATTTATTCACTTCACCCTACTCGCAGTGGGGGTAGTGAGCCTTCTCACTTGTGGGGCAGAGTAGAAAAAACAACAAAAAAGCCCCCCTTGATATTGTACAAGTGTTTTTCAGCAGCAGCAAAAATACTGGTATGTTATCAACACTGTTCCAGTCACAAATCCAAACCACAACACCATACAGGCTATGGTAAAGGAAATTAACTCCATTCCAGCCAGACAGATCCAGTACAATATCTTTTATTTCTTAGATTTGCATTGTGATTAAATCTGGAATCTTCTCTTCAAGCTAGGCAAAGACATACCACAGTAAATTTAATGTTTGGCAGTAGGATAAGTCTATTATTGAAAGACTGGTTCTATGGTTATAGTTTGAATCACAGAATATAACAAGAATCTGGATAACTAGCTTTTAAACTAATGATGTTATGAAAGACATTTTCCATCCCACCTGCTTTCCCTTAGTACCTACCCCCAGAGTTACCCTATTCAGTAAGCAAAAAATTACTGTCATTATTTTCGTTATCCCAAGAAATATAAATGCTGTAATTGCTGTCATCTATGTTGCTCTGTCAATTTGGTCCAATGATGCTTGCAACATCCTGTATTTAATATTTTAAAGAAGCATTGAACCAAATACATCAAAATTTAAAGGTATTATCTTAAGTTCTCTGTAAATGTAAACATTTTACTCTAAAGTAGGCCTTTATCAAGCATATGCAAGTCTTAACTTCTGTTTCAACTCCTGTCAGATCCATCATTATTTTTATATTTTTCTAAGATAGAAAGTGGTTAGCAGATCCTGTAAGTGTCCTAAGACTGCTTACTTTGGAGTTGTTTGAGTAGTCCAGGAAGTTGAGAATCCTCCAGGAAGTTGAGAAATTTTCAGTGTGTTCTACATATTAGTTATAAGTACTTATTTCCAAGTCTGACTTAATCGAGTTTCATGTCACTGTCACTGAAGCTGTACATGAACAAATCCGTCACAGACTACTTCAGTATTCTGCTTCATCATTATATACAGTTATCAAATAATGAAAACTTATCCTTAAAATACCCCAGTCTTTTTAATATGAGGTTTATAATCCTATGGGGTTGATATTACCCGTTATAAGAAAATTTATAGGACTAACAAACCCAGGATCCTATTTCATCCCTTGATTGAACTATTTATCCTCTTATAGAAAGATTAACCCCTTGTATATTGCTTCTGTCCTTACTCCAGCCTGATTTCATCCCATTACACTTTCAGCCACTTCTCTCTTCCCATCCTTCTTATCTAAGGAGTCAGAATGTGCCTTCTACAGTTCTGAGCTGAACACAATCTAGCCTTGCTCTCCTTAGCACCTCCGTCCTGCCTCAGGGTTCAGATACCATCCTCCCTGCATGTCAGATGGATTTCTCTCAGCTTCTTGTAGCCTGTCTGATAGGCTGTGCTTATACTGCTAAGATGGGAGCCAGGGATTCCCTTATCACTTGGGAATTCTTACAAGATAAAACTAGTTGAGCCAAGACTAAGGAGAGAAGAGTTCCAAGTATTGTGAGAACTCTCTAGTCAGTACAAACTCTACTGCCTTTCATTAGAAATGGAAATATGTTATTAACCAGGATGCAATTTCATTTGTAACTGTACTAGACATGAACAGTGATTTAATCAATTATATGTTTCAAAAGCTTGCTAAAGAAAGTAAGTTCAATTTGATGCACAGTGCATGAAAGCATGATCTTGAGAATCTTCCTAATCAGGTATTAATTTACCTATCTTGCAGTTCTAAATATTTGGAGAAAAGTAGCGATGAACTTAGTTACTGAACCAAAATCTGGCACAAATAAAAAATGTTAATTTCTACCTTCTGTATCTAAAAGGTGCTATTAGGTCTATTTCAGACCAATGCAGGCCTTGAGATTTATTTGGAAGCACTGGGAAAAAGCAACATGAATGAGGTCTTCAGTCAAATATTTTAAGAGCTATCCAAAAATACCAAAAAAGTAACCTCAATAACAGCAATACAGTATCTCATAGGTAAGAATATTACGGTGTCCCCTGTCATGTGTGGCACAGTACTCCCCTGGTGAAAGTGTCACAAAAATAGAGACATTTCCTATTGGAAGGAAAATATCTTTGAAATTCCTCAAAGGGAAAACTGAAATCATCCTGCAGAGCTCTCTGTGAAGTAGTTCCAGACTTTCTACAGAAGATAGGAGCTATAAAGAAGTGCAACACTGCCCTTTTAGCTAGAGTTACTAGATGAGATATCAGATGAAAAGCCACTGCAGTTCCTCAGAAATCCCTGGTCTAAGAATTCAATGTTGAGAGATTACATTAGTCATAGAAATTGTAACACTGGAAAATGTGTAAAATATTAATGGAAATGGCCACTAAGTTGCATCGAAAACAATGTGTTTAGAAAGGATGGTGTTGCTGTTAGAAATGCTATTTATTATTATTTAATATTTCAGAGTTCTTAGAGATATTACAAAGACTGGTAGATTTAGGATGATACTATTCCCTAGATAAGGGCTTTCCAAAATATGGCTTATTTCGTACATATACAAAACCCCCGAAAGAGAAAACCTAGTTACATCTCTCAAAAGACACAAATTTAAAGGTAAACTTTCAAAATTTAAACTTTTAAAATTTAATTTTTTTCATTAACTTTAATATCTTTGCAGTTTAATATCCAAATTGTACAACCTGAAAATATGCACTTATTTTCTTCGCATTTATTAAAGACTCTTGTGTCAGAGAATCAAGTGTTTTTTCTTCAGGTGGATATCTAGGATACTGACACTTACCAACTCATAATGCAGCTTGCTTAATTGGTGTACAGATGTTCTCATATGTCCAACTGTGTTTCTGTATGTCCCTCTTCAATATGGCTTGAGCCCAAAAATCCTCGCCGGTAAGATTATATATAAATTTATAAATCTCTGATAGTGCTTTGATCAGTGCATAGGACACTTCTTTTTTGTTAGTTGCAGGGCTCATGGATCTACTTGTTAAAGCAATACTAGAAAAGGAAATAATTTTTAAATGCAAGATTCCATTCAGTGCTTTATAAATACAGTATACTCGTTATTTCATGAAACACTGTACAATGAAATTTTCCTATATATCAGCATAGAAACATTATGTCAAAAATCAATTTGCAAACACAAAACATATCAAGGGAGGAAAGAAAAAAGAAAAAAGAAGTGCTTGTATAAATTAAAAATAACATTAGGAAAATATGAAGTACATTTTAAAAAAAATATATTTTTCATTGAAAAAAATTAGATTGCAATCTGGAATGTAGAATTGCCAAAATTCAATAAGTGAGAAATGTATGCCATTCATTGATCACACATCAGTTCCATCACTACATCATCTGAAGGATACAACCCACAAAATTATTAAGTGATATGTTTCCATGCAATGGAGATGATTTAAGCTGTCAGGGAATTAATAGTGGTAATAATAATAACAATAATAATAATAATAACAGTAAATTTGCTTTCTAAAACCAAGTGTTCTAATTTCCTTCAGGGGAATAGAGAAGGCAATCCATCCACAGAAGTCCTAGTTATGAAATCAAGCACAGGCAGGCATACCTATATTGGATTTTCTACCTAAATTATGTGAGCAGGAATATGTCAGTCCTTAGCATCACTGTTGTGGGACAGCAAGTCATACCTGTACCTGCTGAAAGTGTTGCAGAAAGAACAAATGCAGTTTTTATACTTAGGTAAGCGTGGAAGCTGAGACATATATTTGCAAATGCTGTGGACTTTTTCTTCCAGTATATCATTCTTAGTCTTTATAAGAGCAATATAAATAAAATTATCATTAGTATTTCCATTGGAAATAACACAGTTTGGGCTGGAAAGGGCCTTTAAAGATCTTCTAGTCCAAACCCTTGCAGTGATGAAGGACATCTTCAACTAGACCGGGTTTCTCAGAGCCCCATCCAACCTGTCCTTGAACACTCCTAGGCAGCACTGCTTCTCTGGCCAACCTGTTCCAGTGTCTTACTACCATCACATTAAAGAATCTCTTCCTAATATTTCATCTAAACCTTTTCTGTTTCAGTTCAAAAGCATTCTTTGTTGTCCTATCACTACCCGCACTTGTAAAAAGTTCCTCTCCATCTTTCTTGTAGGCTCCCCTCAGGTACTGGGAGGCCACAATTAGGTTGTGCCAAAGCTTTCTCTTCTCCAGGCTGAAGAATCCTAATTCTCTCAGCCTTCCTTCATAGGAGACATGTTCCCATCCCTCTAATCACAGAATATCCTAGGTTGGAAGGATCCCACAAAGGTCATCGGGTCCAACTCTTAAGGTGAGTGGCCTGTCTGGTGATCAAACCTGTGACCTTGACATAATTAGCACCATGGTCTAACCAGCTGAGCTAATCTCAGGTTCAGTCATCTTGGTGTCCCTCCTCTGGACTCATTAAACAGGTCCTTCCTGCACTGGGATCCCCAGAGCTGGATGCAGCACTCCAGGTGGGGTCTCACCAGAGGGGAGCAGAGGAGCAGAATCCCCTCCCTGGCCCTTCTGCCCATGCTGCTTTTGCTGCAGCCCAGGACATGTTTGGCTCCCTGGGCTGTGAGTGCACACTGCTGGGTCATGTCCAGCCCCTCATCCAGCAGCACCCCCAAGCCCTTCTCAGCAGGGCTGCTCTCAATCTGTTCATCCCCCATCCTCTGCTGGTACCAGGGTTTGCCTTGACCCAGGTGCAGCACCTTGTGCTTGGTCTTATTAAACTGCATGAGATCCCTTCCCATACATCCACTTCTCAAGCTTCTCCAGGTCCCTCTGGGTGGCATTCCATCCTTCAGGTGTGTCAACAGGACCACTCAGCTTGGTGTCATCTGCAAACTTGATGAGGGTGTACTCGATCCCTCTATGTCATTAGTGAAAATATTAAATAACCCTGGTCCCAATATGGATCAGTCCCTGAGGAACACCACTTGCCACTGAAGGTTTAGTTTATTTTAGTTTAGTGTAAATGAAAGGTTTAGTGTAACTTAGTTCAAGTTTAGCCACATTCTTATTTGTTTATTATTGTTACTGTCTTTCTTTTGGTAAGGGATCATCATTCCCCTCATTTATATTGCAGTAATTTTCCTTAGAAATTTCAATTGCATGAAAAGAAATAAAAATAGCTTTTTATCCAGTATCCTGTGCCAAATTATCTGTCATGGGTTCCCTTTGTTTCCTCATTGTCTTGGATTTTTTTCCCCCCAAGATTTCTTCATTATGCCTGAAGCATGTCCTTGTTTCCAATGTCTGCTATGCAACTCTTAAGTCCCTCAACACAGTAGGACAGGCCTGGGAATCTGATGCTGTATTTACTGCATGAACAACAACTTAATTAAGTTGTGCTTTAGAAATATCATCAGTGCTTTGTTGCTACTATTGCACTTGGGCATGTATCACATTGTTCTGATGAATGTATTGGGAGAATTGCTTTGTAGTTCGCCTTGTTTCTGGAACATTACTGGCTAAGGACCCTGGAACAAATTGTTTCTATTGCACAACTGAGGATTATGCTCTCAGTTCCAACAAGGAGCACAAAAGATTCAGGATGGGGACCAAAATTTTTCAAGGCAGTATCCAATCTGAATCAGAATTAGACCTGCGTCACTAACTGATATCTCATATGAATGACACAGGAGATGATATTTCTTTTTTTTCTCCTTACTTTAATAATACCCAAAACCCAGTACAAAATTCCTTCTTCCATTCCTCTTTACATGCTTACCTAGGGAATGCAGGAAAACAGAGAATGAAATACTATATTATGCATTTTATAAAACCTGGACCAGCATTTGCTGTTCTGTTCAATTGCCTTGCACGCTGTGTGGTATATTCACTTGTATCACATAGGTGTAAATGAAACCAGTTGGGCTT
This sequence comes from Monarcha castaneiventris obscurior, assembly GCA_026261815.1. Taxonomy (NCBI): domain Eukaryota; kingdom Metazoa; phylum Chordata; class Aves; order Passeriformes; family Monarchidae; genus Monarcha; species Monarcha castaneiventris. The sequence continues at coordinate 4,574,270 of JAMPIT010000510.1, read as the reverse complement.
GATTTTCCATCAGTTTTCAATAAGTGTAATTGTTTGTACCTTTGTGAAATAAGTCCAAAGTGAATGCGAACTAACATAAAAAAAAGACATTTTCACAATTACTGTCCTCACTTAATGTGAACAGACCACAGTTCTAGGAGGATCAAAGTGTCAGAGCCCTAGAAAAGGAAGGTTTAAACTTCTGTTCAGAGATTACTTAAATTTCATAAGTTATAATGCAATAACTTAATAATTATATGGAAAATTTGTGGATGTTGGAAGTGAGGATGAACAAAAACATGTTATTCCTAGGGCTGTAACAATTGCTAACAGTATAGATATTAATAAAAGGTTTCATGAAGTAGAGTTTAGACTAGATGTTACCTTCAGAATTAATTTTACACAGCTCATATCTCTCCATATAAAATTAAATAATTTTTTTTTAAAGTCTGCTTAAAATTGCTGGTCTAAAATCTCATTATGCATTTGCTGGTTCTTTACATGTTACCGTTTTAGTTGGAATATCAGGCTCACAGAATCACAGAATCACACAATTTTTTGAGTTGGAAGGGTCCTTTAGAGATCTAGTCCTAGTCCCCTGCCATAAGCAGGGACATCTTTCACTGGACCAGTTTTCTTGAAGTCCCACCCAAGCTGTCCTTGAATGTGGACCATGACAGGGCATCCACAACTTCCCTGGGCAGCCTGCTCCAGTGTGTCACCACACTCGTAAAAAGTTTCTTCCTTATATCCATTCTAAAGCTACCTGCTTTCAGTTTTAAATCATTACCTTGTCCGGTCGCTACAGACATCAGTATAAGTCTCTCTGTATGTTATGCATAAACCCCTATGTATTTTTTTTCTTTCTAGTTCTGAAAACTCAGAATGTCCTCTGAACAAAACAGTCACAGAAAAATTTATAAAAGGGGCAGCTGGGTGCAAAACAGGGCCCTTCAGTGCACCTGTCTGGGTGAGCTATGCACCTGATCTCTGCAATCTGTCCTGCTTTATTACATTTATTACACAGCCTTTCTTAATGACCTCTGCATAATCTCACTCTCTATCCTATGTGTGCCAGTGCTTCAAGTACTCCGTGTCAGTTACTGGAGGAACTGGCATGAGGAGAATGTGTGCCAGCTGCTGGACTCAGACTGGGGCTGTGAGCACCCCTGGCCCTTGGTGTCTGCTCCTGGACCCAGTGGGGTCTTGGTGTCAGCTACAGGAGCCAGCAGCATCTTTAATCTCCAGCCACTGGGTCAGAGATTGTGCCAGTGCTTGGGGAAATCACAAATACTTGTGTTTGTGGAGCTGGGGAATGTGGTGTGCTGCACTAGTGACCTTCTACCTCTGCCAGCCCAGCAAGAGGAGGAGACACGGCCATCTGGGCCTGTGTCTGGTGTGGCTCCTGAATGTGGGGGCTGCCGAGGGTAGCGCCTTGTCGGTGAACATCCGTGTAGTGACAGCTGTGGCTGTGTCCTTGTCCTCTGTGTGTGTGTCCATGTCTCCATGTGTGTATACCTGGGGTGGTGCATATGCTGCCCCCGTGCTTTGGACCATTCTACAATTTCAGAAATTCCCATTAGCCATTGGCCTGTGTGCATTGTGTTGGGCAGTGGTGTCCTTTGACAGTACCAGGAACTCTTGCATGGCTAAAGTGAGGTTGGAGTTGCCATACTGCTCCCTGACCAAGGAGGGGAACAAGAAATCATCACTCATCCCCCAAAAGCCTTGGAAGATTAAGTAATCTTCCTGATTACTCAGAATTCATATACTTCAATTCAATACTTCAAAACCTGAATTGTAGCCCAAGTGGAATGGTACCATTGTTACTGGACTTTTGAAAAATTCCAGTAGTTACTTACTACGATTTTGGCCAGAACAGAAATTGACTGATGTCTAAAGCAAACCATCTTGAGACCCTATAAATGGTGGTCCTAAGTGAGGTCCTTTGAGGTCTCCTGGACAGTAGCAGGCTGTGCCCATCACCTCACTCTGAGTGGTATACTTTTCAGAACTGGCAAATTTTCAGGTTTGCAAAGTTTGGAGGACTATCACTGAAGGTTAATGATGTGGCCTGGGCTGATAGACCCACTCCTTGGCTCAACCCCCACTCTGAGAAATGCTAAGACGTTAAATATATTTCACTGAACTTGGGGATTTTTAACAGGTATGCGTTTGTACTTTTATGTATATTCATGGTTGTGGCTGTGCAGTGAATTAAACGCCCTATAGGATATATCATATGAGTGTTGCCCTCTTGAATCTATAATTAAGTCACTGCTGTAATTGTGTTAAATCCTATGGAATCATTTTGTAAATGTTAAAATAGTCAACAATTAATACAGTCAGATGGAAGTGTCCTCTTTCTTATGTAACCATGTTTTTATCAGCAAATCAAAGTTATACTTTCTTTGCTCATTTTTCTCCCCAATTTCTTCTTGCCAGTGCTTCAACCTCAACATCAGAAACAAGGAAATGTTTTCTCAAGATTATTTGTGAACTTACATTCAGTACAAGTACCTGAGAACAAGATCTGCAGTCAGGTTCAAGGTAAAGCTGTTGAGGAGGGCCCCAAACCTTTCTCACATTGTGAGAAACTGCTAAGATCACTAAAAAAAGTACTACTTAGATAGGAGACTAATTACAAGAAGGTGATTTTCTCCTCTCCATAGATCCTACATTTCTTCCTATGCTGATGATCTACATTTTGTAAAAACCCTATTATTTCTCTGTTGACTGTGCAAAAGGATAGATGAGATTGCTGTACACAGAATATTTAGCTGGTGAAAATCTGACGAGTGGTGGCAAGAATAACCCTACAGTTCCCACTCTTCAGTATCTAAAGATAGCTGCTCTGCATTTCAGTAAGTAGAGTTTTCTAGGTGTGATAGCTCCATTGGATTCATAAAAAAAGGCTAAAAGAGTTGGATAGTCATGTCATTTGTCCAGTGTCTCAATAGGTAAGTGTACAATAGTCCTATTACTACAGAATAATTTAAACTCTGCCTCAGGTAGCATTTTTGTTACCAGACAAAGAGATAATAATTGAAATCCTGGGGGTTTTATGTCTTGAAGATCACCTTGCCTGACAGACATTTCAATACATTATGAATATGTTGCATCCATTCTTTGATAGTAGCCATTGTTCCTTAAGGTATGACATTTGTGTTTAAGGTTGGCTATCACTAGACTGTCTTTCAAACCAACTCTTAACAGGGGGACTGTGTTTGGGGAACTTGGCGTTCATTGAAATTGTATTTCCTTAGTGATTTCTGCAATCGTTTCCCTGAGAGGTTTAAATATTCTACAGCCTGTCACTGTAATAGCAATACATAGCCACCATAGCTATATAAGCAGAACCCATGTATAGAGAATGGTGTGCCAAAAAGGAATTTTTATATTAACAAATTTGGTCAATTTCCCTTTGTAATATTAGTTAAACCAACAAAATATCTGGCTTTAACAGCTCAGATATTTTGCTCCAAAGAGCATGTACTAGAAAAATTATTCAGTGTAATCCAGGTCTGAATTTTCTATATAGATTATGAGACAAATGTTTTCAACTAAAGACATGATATAAAAAAAGTATTTAAACCATGTAATGGTTTAAATACCTATTGAGGTAAAGGTAAAAATGTTATTTTTATCTTTACCTCAATAGATTTTTTTGCTGTAGAAACATTCATAATGTCCTTAAGAAAGGTTTAATTCTTCCATGACTTGGATTTATTTCAGGTAATGTCTACACCGTAGAAATCTCTGTGAGAACTGGTATGCCTGCCATCCTCTTTTACTTAGTGAAGGAAAATAGCCATGTGTATGTTGCATTATGTTTTATTTGGTTCAGACCTCTAAATCAGGTACACAATCTGAGAGTACCTATTTCTCTTTATTGACTATGATGGGAGACTAACTCCACAGAGTAATTTACAATGGAGTATAAATGCTTGTGTTTTACCCTATGAAGTACCTACCTTGTATCAAACATTATATGCACCTATTCTGTATTTGCAATGTCAGCTCTGTAGAGAATTGTCAATTGTCTCAATATGTGCCGTGTAAAATATTTTTAGCCACCATAGATAATAATAATATAGTGGTAAGTAGCACTAATGCTAAAATAAATGGGCATGGAAAAGCATTCCCTCCATAATATATATTGGAATGAAGGGTCTAGGACAAAATAAGCCTACATGTATTAAGATAACAAGCTGTCTGAAGTTCTCATTGAAATGAGTGCATAAGGTTGTTAGATGGATTTATATAAATGGGTAATTGACACACCAGACATAAAAAAAAAAAAAAAAAAAGGAGCAATCCTATTGATCATGGGGCTGAATAACACTTGTTAGGATGTTCTGTCAAAAAATTCTATTTCTGTAACATTATGTCTGTATTTCTTTAAGAGACTGAATTTTATGTCAACAAGCCTATAGGGCATTTCTGTGAATCAACAGACTCTAAAAAGAAATGTAGTTTTGAAAACTGTGTCATTGTTTTGTCTTTCAGACTGATAATAATTTCAGTTTTATATTTGGCCAAAAGCATGAAAATAATTCTTTCAAACTGAAGAATTGCATCCTTTTAAGCCAGGTTAGGTAACTATTTTCTGGAATTTCTTATGACCTAAGTGGTCATTTTAGAGGCTTATGATTCTTTGAAGCACAAAAGCAGAATTTTCTTAGCTTTGTTTCATACTATGCAAACAATATACACACATTTCACATTTTTAATTATTAGTACTTCTATTCATTTCACAGGTACTTTAATAGCAATAGATTAAAATATTGCAGTATCAGCACTTAAAAAGTTATGTTTCAGTAAAAAAAAAGAAGTGATTCTACAATATTAAAAGTCACTTTGCAAAAGCAATGTTTTTTATTTATATTTCCTGTTTGAAGGATGATTCTAAATATTTTGCTCATATTGTCATTAAGATTTACCAGAAAACATACCCCTTGTGGTGTTAACCTTATGAGGGTAATTTCTCCTTTGTACACATCCTGATTTGTGGACTCTGAAAAACTTTCATCTCTTGCATGTAGTGTAGTGCTATTAGCACTCTAGGGTATTTTGAAGCATTAGTTGTTACAACACACTGTAGCAATTACCAAAATTATGTGATTCTTTTTTTTTTTGTATTTTTTTTCTTTTAAGCTGTCTGGACAGATCTCATGGATGTATTCAAACATACACCAGGGAACGTTTGCAAAGCTTTTATGGTGTGCTTTAAGCAGCTACACAGTTTTTGGTTTTGAGAGAGAGCTTTGCCCTGAAGGAGAAATCCTTTAGAGCTAAGAAAAAAGGGAACACAAGGATTCGGGGAAAAAAAAAAACTTTCACAAAGATGGAGAATGATTAGTACAAAGGAAGGAGGAGGAGACATCTGTTGATTAAATGATTTTTAGAGATAATTAAGTGCATTCATCCAGAAATAACAAACATTACACATCATCTGCAGGCACACATGACTTTCTTGAAAACAAGAGAGAATTAAACATAACCTAAAAAAATAATCAGCAGCTTGGGGGCAGTCAAAACTGTGTCACTGACATGACCTTCCAGATTTTGTACAAGCTCTAATAAAATGGTGGTATCAGCTAGGTGCTGAATGCTAGATTAATAGGGGACAAACATAGATATAGGAAGTTGAAACGAGGCAATCCTTTACAAAAGTATTGATCAACTTTTCATTTCATAAATAATCAATCAATATTCATCAATAATACTACATAGTTTCCTTTATTTCATGTGATTCTCACCTCAAAAATCTCACATCTGTTTTTCAAAATGTTAGGTATATTTATAAATAATTCATCCTGCTGAGAAGCTTCTGATACTTTGTCAAATATGACAGATATATGAAGAAGAATTCAAGGACAAAATACACTAACTCAGAGGAGCGATGGTCTGTGAACTACAGAGTTACGGCTACTATATATCTTAAAGAGCAAAGAATAAACAGAAAGCCATGTTAATGTGACATTTATGCCACCTTAATAATTTCTACTTGGAGTATTTGTGATTAGTACTATATTTGATATCTTTTATACCCTGTGACAACACTTAAATTGACAAAAATTGTTAGTTCTTTCTTCAAGGGACTGTACTTCTGGTCATAGTGGTCTCTGGGAGTCCATGTTTCAGAGTTAGCACTTGGAACTTACTTCCCAGGGACCTGAGATGTTTGAAATAGTCACTGTTGCAACCAAGTTTCACCATGTAGAAAAAACTCACAAGAGAAATTTTCACCTTTGCTTTTCATTCCTGTCCCTCTGTACATGTATTTATGCTTCTGTAAGTCTTTGACCCTGGGCTTTATCTTTTCTTCTTGTTGGTTCCACAGAGAGCACCAATAAAGAACTGGAAACATGCACGCACACATGAAACCAGCAAACCCATTTATACATTTTTATGTAGCTAAGATTTAATCTCTCTACCTTATACATTTTCTGTATGCAAAGCTAGTTTGGGTCAGTTTCTATAAAGTAAGACATTGTTGTGTTTAAAATAGAATATATCCATGGATGTGTTTGACCAAGATATGCCCTTGGTGGATGAGTTTGGCCCTAGCCAAGTAGTTACTGACTTTTTCCCCAACTGGTTCTTAATGAGAAAAGTGTGATGGGTTGACCTCAGCTGGCTGCCAGGTGCCCAACAAGCAACTCTATCAATCCTACTCCATTGACAGGACAGAGAGAAAATATGATACAAACTCATAAGTTGAGACAAGGGCAGCAGGATGGATCTCTGCTCTGGCACCTGGAGCATTTCCTCATCCTCTGTCTTCAGTGACCTTGTTCTCACATATCCTCACTCCTCTCTCCTAGCTGCTGGTACACAGTGTTTTTCACCATTTCTTAAATATGTTATGGCAGAGGTTCTGTAACATCAGTTTTGGACAACAGCAGGTGTTGTAATGCTAGGTTTAGTTTAGCAAGCTGCAGCTTTCCCTGAGAGCTCAGTGGAGCTGCTTAGGGCAGTGTGACCATTTCACCCTCCCATAGTCCATTTCAGATGGCTCCGCAGTTTTTGCTCCAGCTAGCTACCAGCTTTACAACACAGTGATGGCAAAGGAAGTGAGAAGGGTCTCTCCATGAGGGTTTCAGAGGACTTTTAATAGTTACATCTTGTCTCAGCAATCGCCAGAGGCAGAGACACCTCGTGATTCGGGTGAAGGGGGTGTTTCTCAGGGCGCAGGGGCAGAGTTGGGGTACAGGAACCAAGGGGGAGAACCTGAGGGAGTGGCCAGGACTAGGGGCAGGGGAAAGTGGTGGTGGGGGGGACAATGTGAAAGGCATTTTATAAATGAATCAGTGGGAAGTACAGTACCACAATCAGGTTCATTTTGGAGCCAGCTAAAACTGTCTCTATCCAACATGGAAGGAGTTTCTGGTGTCTTCTCACCAGACACCATCCTTGTAGCCCATCCATCTGCTACCAAAATCTTGCCACACAAACCAAATACAGAAAGTTAAAAAGCCACAGATTGCAGTGAGCAGATGAACTTATGAGACAGGTCAGACCTGGTATTAGACAAGACTGAAGCTTGCAGAATAATTAGCAATCCATGCAGACACACTGGTTAGCAAGGCTGAAGGAATTGTCATACCATAAGCAGTAAGCTACAGAGAAACTTTTCTCAGTTAGATTGGCCAGAATCATATCAGGGTTTTATTTATTTGCTTGTTTAGCTTGAACTTCTCCAATGTAAAACAGGAAGTAAATGTAGTACTGATAAGGAAGCTGTCAATATTGCTACAAGAAGCTACAGGAAGTCCAAGAAGACACAATCCCATGCATCCAAAGGACTCGAGGAGTAAGAACAATGATAGGAAAGTGTTGACACTCAACACATTACCAAGTACTCCAATAAGTTCCAGGCCTGCAGCCTCTGAACTTCGTGAGAAGACATAAAATAGGCCAGGTGCTAAATAGTATAAGCTAATTATTTGACTAAGCCAGTTTTTAAATGGACCAAAGCATTTTGCTATCTCTCAGCCATAAGAAATGTGACTGGTCCTATTCCCAAAACCTAAACACTTCTATGTATATACATGGCTATTTTACCTACTGTGGTAGATAGCTTTTGTATTCCCTTTAAACAAGCACAGGGTACTGGTTTTTTCCTTACTTATTGAAGCCAATCAATCAATATCATAACTAAACCAGTATGTTACCATAATCTTTACTGACTTAAAAGGATCAAAATGAGATTAAAAATAGATTAACAGAGTTAGCAAAAGGATTTAAAATAAAATAAAACCTTTATTTTCTCAGATTTCAGAAATGAATAATTCATTTTCAAACAACATCTGAAACCTTAGGCCTTTGTATCAGTTAATTAAAAAGATGGAAGAAAACAAAGAGATTTTTATATTTTCATATTCTGTTTCTCTACTGCACCTGTTGTCCCAAAGTTTTTACTCTCTTCATTTGTAAGGTAATTTAAGAACAGACAAAAATATTCTTCCCTGTTTCATAGAGATGAATTTATTTTCTTTTTCACTGAATATGACAAAATTTCAAATGTAATATGAAATGTGGCCATTTTTGCAATTTTCTTCATTGACAAGTATAGAACTATATCAGTGTATGCATGATGTATTGATGCATTTTCAACTAAGGCAATGGTTAGTAATCTATTAAATTAATACGTGTTCATGTTTATTTACCTCAGTTCCTTCAGTTAATGACATACAACTCTAGGTAAAACATAGATCTTCTAATTTAGGTACACTCTTGTAGCAAAAATTTAGATGCCTGAAAGGATAGGAGTAATTAAATTCCCTACAGGAGTAGTGAAGATTATATTCTAATTTTTGAATAAGAACTGATAAGAAATGATAGGCATAAACATCCTGTTCACCTGCCTGAATCAGTTTTTCTCATCACCTTCAGAGGATAAGACTTAATCAAAAGGGATTTTTCTTTCTAATAGGAAAAAAAATCCAAAAAAACTCAAATGGATCAAAATAGAAGCTGAAAATAGCACCTGAACCTACCATCTTTATATTGTAATCTCTCTACAGATAGTTCCATCCCCCTATGTGGACCCTAACTGTTGTATAAAGTTAACTTGCATTCCTTCTAACTCCATTACAGGCCCATCCACAACAGTACAGAGATCTGCATTCAAAAAATATAAGATCTCCTACTGAGGATACCCCTCAGACTGGTTGTCACAGAAGTGTTCTAGGAAATGAAAGTTCAAAGTCATTCTATCTGACAGGGTCAAAAAAAACAAGCTTACAAATTCCTACTTCATTCTTAAACTACATCACACTTATCAAATGAGACAGGATGTTTACACACAAATTTGACAGTGGCAAATGCATGTGGGTTTGGGGGGTTTTGTTGGTCTTGAATCATGCATTTGAGTTCAATTTGAGTCCCAAAGTGGAGAAGTACCTTTTCCCCCAAAACAGGCTGAGTAGACATGACAAAGTGAGCATCCAGGCTAAGAAGAAGAGTAAGTAATGAATTTCAGGGTAAAGCAGTCCTAGAAAGTAAGTTAACTGAAATGCTGTGTGGCACCAAATTGTGACTGAATCCTTGTTATTGGGGATTTTTGTTGATTGAACTCCATGACGTGAACAATCTTGTCCTCTTATTTGGAGTTGCAAGACAATCTAAGCACTCCATATTTCTTATTTCATTCATTCTTAACATATACTTGGGTTTGTCTTCATTCTTCCTCCATCTCTACTATTTATGTCATGAATTAAAAAGATCAGAAGTGCTTTGGTTTTAAATAGCTGTTTTTTCTGCCTTTCACATCTGCACAGAGTTATCCCATGTATTTATGCATTTTCCTGTTTGACTTATATAATTCCACTAAAAAAGCATTTCCCCAACACAATTGTAGTCTAATACATCAAATAAAAAACTTGGAAATTTCTGATTTTCATATCAACTTTGACTTCTAATTTTATCATGTTGTTTTCCTCCTAGTTATACAATTTTCCTGTGATCCTTTCCATTTCTATCTCTGGTATGTGCCTCTTTGAGTGATAGCCAGGACATTATCAGGCAGCTTTTTAGCTCTCTCTTAGCAAATCTGTGAATGCTAACATTCTTTTAATAACTGCTTATCTTAAATCAAATCAGCTTAATTCCTTGGCCACTTTAGTTGCTTCATTCTTTTCAAATCAATGTACTCCTGGTTAAGAAGTGGCCAAATATGAATGCAGACTTGAATGTTATCACTGTATATTTAAAGTAGATTTGTGAGATAAGTTTTAAATCAATGACCAAAGATTTCGCAATGAGACACCAGTCAAGATGACATACTAAGAAGTTTATTTTAGCTCCTGAAAAATTTACATTTGCCTAAAAAATGAAAAGAATACATCTTATGCTTAAGAACAGCAACTTCAGAACAGAAACAGATAAATAGACTTGATATCTTTTAAAGCCTGTAACCTACAGAATTTGAGGGAGTATCTTATCTATAAACTTCAAGTAGTTTCAAAAAAATCTAAGCCATATATTAGATAGCAATCAAAAATACAGAAAAGGGAGAAAATCACTAAAAATTACATGAGCATTGCTATAGAAGGATTTTTTGAGATGTTTCTGAACCTCATCACTTTATGAAAAGGACCTAATGAGATAGCTCTCTTTTGTCAACACTGCATATAAAAGATATGAGTAGGTTAGCTACTGTTCCAGCTTTGAATTCCATAAGAGGACATCTCACACCTCCAGAAGTTCTAGTCTCATTCAGAAAGGAAAAATAATATTTTAAATTTGTTTAATTCCTACATAAAAATATTTATATGTACATAAAAATTCTTCCAGTGTAGATGAGGAGCTTCTACATAGCTACTGTGTTCAGTTTTCTATACCCTATCAATAAGTGTCATAGCTGTGAAGTTCTAAAATCAGGGATTTTTTTTTCACATCTCTTTGTCATACCTACACACAAAAAACCAGTTACCAAACTTTTGAGTTTAGCCTGACATTTTTTGCAAACATCAGGCTAAACTCAGAAGCCTAGTAACAGTTTTTACTGTTTGGATCACACAAGGATGTGTGCATGTAAATACATACAACCATGTAAACATATAGACCATATATAAATGTACATAAACTACATATGTAATGTGTATGCATTTTAGTATAAAAAGTGTATTTTATAGACATATCACTTACAAATTCTATGCATATTTAAATAAATAGCATAAAAAAGAGACTTTTTTCACTTTTAAAAATTTTGTGATGCAGACCTGTGACCAGTCTTCTAATGAATTTAATCTCATAAAACCTAAGCATTATTCATTTTAGCATAGTAAATGCCTTTTCTATAATGGATATGTAATTGGTGCTAAATGAACTATGCTGATGACTGTGCTTTGTTTGCTTATATATTTTTCAAAGGTGTGGAGAATAAAATCCACTCTTTATGACCTTTTTTGTTTAAGCCTGCTAATCGGTAGAGCAAACCAATGGCAATTAGTGTGTTTTATCTTGTTTACTGTCAGGATTTTATTTTCGTTTTGGCTGAGACCACGATTATTTCTGTGTCTACAACTGCATAGTCCTTACACAGTAAGAGCTTTGACTTAACACAGCCCTAGGTCAGACTGAATTCAATCACATGGAAAAGGCAAGATTTGTAGACCACCATCAGTTCAAAATTATCAGAGCTCCACTCTTCCAATTCCTGGTTATGAAACCAGATTATTTGACTGCCATTTCTATGGACAAATAGAAGTGTTTTCAATCATTCAGAAAAATGTTCACATTTGGAAACGTTAGTGACATTTTTAATTGAAACAATTGCTTT